>BLKR01000228.1:0-681249 GCA_011170035.1 Teleogryllus occipitalis
GGGGCGGAGAGGTCGGCGGGAAGCGGAGAAAACGGCGGGGACGGAGAGGGGGGCGAGGGCGGAGGAGGCGGGAACGGAGAGGCCGGCGGGAGGCGGAGGGCCCAGCAGGGACGCAGGCAACGGCGGTGGCAGCCACCCAGCGACGTCGCCGAGGGCAACGGCGGCGGCGGGTCCACGTCCGGTGTGGGCGGGGCTCCGTGTGTGCCGAGACGGATCGACCGCGCGCGGCCCCGTGGGCGGGCAGCGTGGTCCAGGGCAGGGCAGTGCGGCCGGAGGCGGCGCCGGGCGCCGGAATCGATCGCGCGGCGGGCGGCCATTCGCTGGCCGCGCCCCGGCCGCCGCCGCGCCCGGCCATTGGTCCAGCGTGGACCCTCGCCTCCCCCCGCAGCGGCGGACACCGCTCGCCCGCGCGCTAGCCCGACGACCCCCGCGCCGCTGCTGCCGACTCCATTCCTCCCGCCCACCCTCGCGGTTGCGAACCTGACACGGCGCCACTCAGCCGTGCGTCCGAGTTGCAAGCCTCTTGGAAGAGCATTGGTTCAGTGGCGTAGCTAGAGATGGTGGCACCCGGGGCAAAACTAATGGTATCACCCCATCATCCCCCTACAAATTAATTATAAAAATATCATTGAAATCGAGACTCTTTGAACATTCAAAAAGGTGTTTACCGATTATAGTTTCGGATTTTAGCTTGCATTATTTCTTTTCTTTGCTTTCTTAGCATTTATGATTTAATTGTATACTTATTAAATTAATATAAATAATTGGTTTAGGACCCCTTCACACGGCGTCACTCAGCGGCGCTTCCCAGTTGCACGTATGTTGGCAAAGCACTGGCATAAAGGCGGCTTCATACATTTGTTATTCGGCGAATAGAGAGCAACCGCTCGCCGAATCCCGAATAGTGTGGATGAGTTGCTTGTTATTTGCCGAGTGACGAACATTCGGTGTTTGCCCTACCCACCGCGTGTCGGTCTTTTGGACACCTCAAGGGGATCGAACATTCGCCGAACACGTCAGCTGCTCGTGATTGGGCAAGCACTAGCTCGCTGCTCGGCAAATGCCGAATGTGTGGAGCCCTCTGAAGGCGGCTACATACATTCGTTATTCGGCGAGTAGCGAGAAACCGCTTGTCAAATCCCGAGTAGTCTGGATGAGTTGCTTGCTATTCGCCGAATGACGAATATTAGGTGCTCGTCCTACTCACTGCCTGTCGGTCTTTTGTGCACATCAAAGGAAGCGATCATTCGCCGAACATATCAGCTGTTCGTGATTAGGCGAACAGTAGCTCGCTGCTCGGCGAATGCCGAATGTGCGGAGCCGCCTTTAAATGGAAGAATTCACGCGAACATTGGCGCTACCGTGACGTGTGCCGTGCTCCCATTGTTGTCCGATTTAAAAGAAGTAATTTATGATAGATCAACTACGACGTGGTTATCCAATCGGGAGCTTAAGTACCAAAACTTTCGAAGCACACTGGAGAACCACTTACAGAAGCTGCTACATTTAAATTGGATAAAGGCTTGCCCCAGCGCCCGCAACCATCTAGCCCGGACGCAACTACACGGCGCTATCTAACGTCACGGATGCGTCGTAATGTCGATTTAATGGAGAAGCGGTTAGCGAATAGGGCTCTTCTTCCAGACAGTTCGCCAGCTTAAATTCGAAAAAAATACCGTGTATTTTTTGAAGGGGAAAATTTTTTCTTACATCTTCCTTTAGCGAGGAAGTAAATCCCGTTGTCCCATGTTGTAGATTTACTGCTTCCTCAAACCTAAGAGATCCTCAAGCATATAAAGAACCTCTGATAAAATATATAAATGGCATGTTTCGTCGTTGTCCTTTATTTCATTTGAAGATGGCGAATGGAGCGTGCCGTAATCTGCATGGTCAGGCGGAAGACAGGTCTCACGGCCTGAACCGCGCCACTGCCACCAAGGCATCACTGAATTGAATCGAAACTTTTCAAAACATTAGCGTTCCTGTAAAAACATTGATGTTTTAAACATCGACTAGTGAGAACCCGTCAAAATTTGACGGTGAGATCTGAGATAAATGTAAAATACTGTGCCCAGACTAATGTTCACAATATGTTGCGTTGTTTGGATCTTCAGGGTATAACGAAGATATCTTGTGATGTAGAGTTTCCAAAATTTTGAACATGTTTGCCCCATGACCAGGTGACAATGCAACATCGGCACCAAATGACACAAAAGAAAGAGCACTATTATACTGACGAATATTATTTCTAACGTTTTTGGATGTGTCATCATTTATAAACAACTTTGATTTCTTCTGGCATATTGCTCGAAGGTAAACTTATTTTCCCATTTAAGCAATACAAAGTAAACTCGTTTGCAGAATTTCTCTCACATGGGAAGTGCAAAGCAGAACAAAACTGGCATTTCACAGACAACGACCCAACAGAGAACGAAATGACCTCACTAACACGACTTCTACGCTGACTTTCTCTTTCCCTGCGTCCACTTAATGTACGTTTGCGTCTTTTGGGGCGCGTGGGCAACGATCGACATAACCTGTGTACAACTTCACTACTTAAGTACAACCGAGCAAAACCCACGGTCCGAATGTTCTCTACAAAATACACCACAAAAGCAAATACATGCCAACTATCAACGCCACAATGCAATTATTACACTGAAACAAAACTTGACGAATTGTAAATAAATCTCAACAATCAAAACAAAACATCAAGCAGCGCCATCATGAAGCAGATTTGGAAGAAAACAATTGACTATTGATAAGCGTACTATTAAAGAATGATTTAATTAATTAATTTACACCGTAAATGTTGGTGAATCAACACTAACAGTATCTGATAACACATCTAGAGACCATGTTCTTTCATTTAAAGGAAAAAACACTACAATCGGTTCAGTAGAAGCTCCAAACGAAGCCATGGCAGAATACCTTATTTTTAAAAAATAATGAAATTTACACAATGAGAATTGATTGATGTTCCGGAACGTCAAATGCTATGGTCATTAAACCTTAAGTACGTTATATCCCGGGAGGTGGCGTGTCCCTCGTCTGCAGGATGGTGGGGCTCGACGACGACCCACTTTACGGCTTGAGGGGGGGTTTTGTCATTCGAGATACATTCAACTTTACTGAACAATATTTAAAATTCAACTTCAACTCATTAGTTTTCCTCAACAGATACCAGCGAGGCACCGTCCCGGCCGGGACAAGCTCTAGTCTCACGACATATGTGCGGTAGTGTAATGCATGGAAGAGTGTGTGAGAATAAGGGGAAAAGATAGGACAAGGAAGAGGAAAGAAAGATTGCTCAAGAGACCAGATGGTGTCTCAAATTTGATTTGCATTGCAGTTCACCATCGTCTCAATAGCTCGGCGATGAGGACATTTAGAAATAACACTCAGAGAGCGTTAACCGCTCAAGTGACTGAGAACGCGAAGATTCGTTTCTTTCATTGATTCATGTGGTTCTAGGCCAAGGTGAAATGTAGCGTTTTGTCATTTGAATGAGAACGTCTACCGATCCGGGAAAAGATGATTCTGCAAGAGATTAATGTTGCATACGAATAACACAATTAAAATCACGAATGTTTTTGTAGAGAAGCAAGAATTGAGAAATATTTTCCATTAACGATGGAGAAAATCTTTAGAAAAAGGTATTTTGCAAATTCTAGAAGAAAAGTCGAAGAGTTGAAGGTGAGAAACCCCAAAACACAGTTTCAATAAAAACGAGTTTAAAGTTTTGTTATGTGATTTTAGAACATTTCCTTCATCGATGAGTAATTTGACATGCAGTACATATATCTTGAAGTTTTATTGGGATCGTTTTGTAATACCAAATTTTATGGTGTATCTCCAATGTAAATGTAAGTAACAAAATGTATTAACCCCTTCTTTCACGTATTTGATTCTTTCTACATATTCATTTAAAGTGTGGCTCTCTAGACAAATTTTAAACTCATTACATAAGGTTACATGTACAGTGCATACTTAGGAATTAAATAATGAAATAAATATATCATTCTTACTGCCCGTTTTGTATAAGAAAATAATATTAATTGAGTTGGATTAAAAACACATTGTCACGATATCCAGATTTCTTCCTCGTCACTCATTATAATTTAGATCAGTACAATAATTATCACTAAAATACAAGAATCGCAAGAAAAATAAAACTTAAAACACTTGAGTTATTGTAACGAAATTTAAAGATTGACTGACCTACTGAATAGTACAACACCACACTTTATTGACACGAGAGAAGTTGCAACAAGCATTACAAGCCTTTAAATGGACCAACGGCTTCTGCGCAACCTCTTATTCTCTGCATTCTCCTGTATTCTAGTGTCATTCATTTGTTCTTAAGTTATTCATTTAAAAGTTGGTTTAAAGAAGCAAGTGAAGCAGAAAAACGACTTAATCCGGTTTAAGCCGTTCTTCCAACCACTCCTCAATAATTTAAGTTATGAATAAGGGTTAAATAAGTGAAGATTCCTCTTCAACGTTTTTTTTTAAATTTAGGTTTGAAGCGAACAGAGTTCTGTAAGCTATTTTGCATTGCATTGTAAACGAAGCGAAGAAAAGTCAATTTCTCTGTAGCAGAAAGAAAGAAAGAAAGAATCAAGAGTAAATGCTTTCGAGCGGAAATTTCGATGCGCGTCACACTTGCCGCTCGTCTAGCAGATTAAGAAATGTCTGCGCAGCGGAAACAAGCTCGGCCAGCGATATCCGGCGCAGACGTCCAGGCCGTGCCGAGTAGCACGCGCTCTCGGGCGCGCGCCGGCAGCCATCATTCTTTTTAATTCGTACACTTCAGACTCCTAATTGGCACAAATATAACCAGCGCTATGCATCACTCCCGCCGCCGATTAGCTACGCACAAAGCGCCAACGCTGGCTCGGGCCATCCGGATTCTTTCTGCCGCTGGAGGAGGAATCAGTAGAGTCTGTTAAGCTGCAAGAAAATTGGTGTTATTTATTGGATTCTAACGATCGCGGTGGGTTGAAATATTTATTAGTAATTTATTATGGAGAAATATTACGAATTAAATTTTATTAACGAATGTTGATAAAACAATAGCAATTTGGTAATACATGACCAACACATTTTTAATGTTCTTGAATATATAATTATAGGTACAATATTGTGAAAAGGAAACAAGTACCGATGAAATGAGTTACGATTTTAGCGAATTTTTCAGTTTTTCCAAAAAAATTAAAGACAACACCGAATAAAAAAGTACAATGTAACAACTACCCATAAAACGTAACAATAAACATCATGATACAAAAATAGCAAGAGAAGCATAGGAGATCATTACGAGACAATATACTGTATCATTTAGCACGCTCCTTTTCTTTCAGAAGTTGCATAATAGGAACAAGTCAGTCCCTATTGTTACAAAGAGGAAAAAAAGGCACTTGTTCATGTCGAGTGCACGACTGTAGCTCATTGAATCAGATCTGGTCCATACGAACAGCAGGGTGCATGGCAATAAAGAACTAATGGGCTGAAAGCGTATCAAATCTGTAGTTAGTGGCAAGTCAATTCAAAGCATAAACGTAGCGTTGCGATACATTATATGCAATACCGACACTATATATAAGACTGAACTACTCACAACACACAAGCGAGAATCCTGCAATGGCAAGATCTTACTCTGGCAGAAATAAGCAATAGTCAAAAATGGCACACCTATAACACATTATTTCTCGAGAAATAACAGACTAAAGCTGTCATCGAAATTTTCTTTCCTTCAAAACATCCGTCATTCACACCATCACAAACCGCAATACAACTTTTACTCGCATGCAATTATCCCGAACACTCACAGTGGAACCAAACATTAAATCCCCATCCAAGGACGTAGCTCGCCGCCCACTCCCGGGCCGATGAATTGGCGGCTGTCGCAACGGTGGGCGAGCGGCGACCGTCGCCACAGCGGGTCCGGGCGGGTTTAAACCAACACCGCGAATTATGTTTCCGGTGCGGTGCGGCTGATGGGGCCGGGGAGGGGCGGGCGAGGGCGGGGGCGGGGGCGGGGGCGGTGGAGGGCGATGCCGAAGCCGGTCCGCGCGGCCACCGCCCGCCGGACAAATTAGTTCCCCGCCGAACGAGCGGGCGGGCGGCAGCGTGCGGATGTCGCCCGCGCCGCGAGGGCTGACGTGCAGTGGGCCACGCGGCGAATGGTACGGGCGAAATTCGCTTCACGGAAGAAATATGGAAGGTCTGAATTGTACAGGGTCTTCATCCCAACCACTGGAAATACGAATTACATGGGATCAGTTGAGTAATACTGAAATCACCGTAGCAATTTAGAAGGTTTTACTCGTATGTTACTTGAACGAGAAGTACGATAGTAATAATAATAATAATAATAATAATAATAATAATAATAATAATAATAATAATAATAATGGCGGCGTCGGTGGCTCTTAAGCATCGAGCTGCCTCCAAGTACGCGGTACCAAGGCTGTGGAAGTGGTCATTTGTCTATCTTATTCGCATACATTCTTCGTGATCACCCTTCCGTCTTACACAAAATTGAAGCAAAAGGAAGCAGAACTCTCCACTACCAAACTTTGTGATCATCTGCCTAGGAAAGGGAACGCTTCCTCTCTCGCCTACGCTCAGAAATTACATAGCGTAATTTCTATAATCAAATCACTAATCAAATAATAAAAGTAATAATAATATTGAAATTTACTTAAAAATTACCATCTCCGCCTCAATAATAATAATAATAATAATAATAATAATAATAATAATAATAATAATAATAATAATAAAATAACAATACTAACAATGATAAGCGAATGACCAACGCCCTTTTGAAAGGATCAGACAACACTTATATCTGGCTATTGAACGAGGTTTCACCGTGTTTCATGTAGCCTAACTTCGACTTTCCAAAATATTTTCTGATTGATCCCAGGTTTCCGGAGAATAAATCGTCACCTCGTTACAAATAGTTTCGCGTAAAACAAGAAATGAGAACTTCATAGCTACCCCGAATGTTCTGGTAACAAAACCTACCAATTCGGCAAACTTCTTTCATCGTGTTGATAAAAGTAACAAGTGCTAAAGGAATGTGCAAAATTAGTAAATGCCAAATGAAGACGTTACAGGATAACGCGGTTGATTTTTTAAAAACAAGCAAGTCTCTATCTGCTGCTTAGAAGAGAAAACTCGTTTGTACTTTGAAGGTGAAGTGCCGAAGCATGGACGTGGAGAGATATCGTCACACAGACATTCTGAAGCACGGAGTCTCAAACTAAACTTACGAGATATTTCTCCAATAATAATGCAATCAGCGCTATCGTGCACCAGAGCCTATGTGATTGCTGATCCACACAGCGCGATGTGTGTGAATCGCTTGGGCCCACTGTGTGGCGCCTGTCAATTAGAGAAGCGTTTCGTAGGTGTCCCGCTCTCTCCATAGCACAGAGCGTCGCAGTCGTTAACTCGGGATAACAAACGGAGCGCGTCCTCATTTGAATTCAAAGGACCTCGCCTCGAATTAATTGAAGGAGAATGGGCGGCCACTCAGGCGAACGCTATCGCCACAGTGCGGTGTCGCTGCGCGCGTCTATTTTATTTTATTTTTTTTATTTATTTTTTTTTTATTTTATTTTACGTCAAAAAACAGTTAAAAACTGCGTATGACGTGCTATGGGGAAAAGTGAATTGTGTGCACATTTTCAAAATTCTGTGATCCCTACACCAAGTCATATACTACTTAAATTTTGAAATTTTGAAAGGGAGAAAAACAAAACAAAAAACTCCCATGTAATAAAATCTATTTTCAAGGATAAACAAGCAATAAATTTTGAATTTTGAAAGGGAGAAAAAAAAACAAAAAAACTCCCATGTAAAAAAATATATTTTCAAGGGTAAATAAGCAATAAATTTTGAATTTTTGCAAGGGAGAAAAAAACAACAAAAAAAACTCCCATGTAATAATATCTATTTTCAAAGATAAATAAGCAATAAATTTTGGCTCTTATTACTTCCTGCCGCGACATCATGGAAACGATAATTTATTTGAATAATTGTATTTCCCACTGAATTCTAGAAGACGTGCACAGAAAATGAAGTTACATTTATGTCCAGAAGCAAAACAAGGGGCCATCTCAGCATTTGCTCAATGGATCAGGGAAACTGGACGAAAAACCTGATCGAGATGGGGGTCATTGACCCGGAAGCTGTAGTACAATAGTTGTTACAGGTTATTTATACTTATTTATACAGTCCAAATGGTAAATAATGCATTATGTATCATTGTTAAAATTAATGTTACTTTTCTTGTGATGCTCAGTATAGTCTCTAATTGTATAGAAACAGTTATGCAGCAGAAACAATTTCACTTGTGATTTAAACTTTTCTATTGAATTTAATCGTTTAATGTCATCTGGCAAAGTGTTGTAAAATAATGTACATGTATTGTATGTGAATTTTTTGTAATGAGCTGTTGATACTGTCACCTGATGAATATGATTTCTACGTCGAGTGTTATAGTAATAGACTTCGGCATTTTCTGAAAAAATATTCCCGCCCTCCTCTCTGAAAAAATATTCTCTCCTTTCTGAAAAAATATTCCCGCCCGCGTCTCCTTACGCAATCGGCTTACTCGCAAAGCGCGCAATCGCCGTTTACTAGAGTATGATTATGCCGCGTTCGAATTGAGGCACATTACCAGAAACACTGAGCAAGCCCGGGAAGGAAAAGGGTTCCATAGATAATATAACGTACACATACAGAGGGGGTCTTCCATCATTCGGAGTTCGATTATTCGGAAGTCCAATTACCCGGGATTCGTTACTCAACGCAAACAGACAAACAAACAAACAAACAAACAAAAAGAAGTATTTTTACTGCAAATAAAATTTGAGTAAGAGGTTTTCGGCAGTTCTGATTTCATATACCTGAATAAAAGCAATGAAGTGTAGGCCACGCATAATTAATTATTTGTGCATTAGATCTTAATAAATGGCATCTATTATAAAACTGCCTGTTTGCAAAATTAGATTTTTTCAAGGTGACTTCTGATGACTAATAACAGTGCTTACAAGACTTGGAATAAATGAGCCATCGGTTAATTAACAAGTAATGTTTACAATTTGTACCAAGAATGTTTACGGTCTGTGGCAGTAAATTAATAGATGAATATTTACATTGGTTATATTCATTCAATACGGATACAATGTTTTGTGTAATTGAGAGCTTGTGCACACTCAACGTTAAAGCAATCGAAAGCAATATCGACATCAATAACGGGTAAAATCGAGAAAGAGTTTTTGCACGTTTAGGTTGTCGCAATGGTGGAAGTTTCAAATTGTGGCAACAGAGAGTGCTGCCACAGTGAAATTGGTGTTCGTGGGACTTTTGTGGACTTCTGAAAAATGTTCATTACCTATATATATATATATATATATATATATATATATATATATATATATATAACAGTATTGATAATAAATAATGATATAACAAACACTTATGATATAAAGAAATATTGATAATAAATAAAATTAATATTAAAGTTTGTTCCCAGTAATCTCATATTTACATTTTGATACTAGTATTTTTATATAAAATACGTAAAACAGAAATGAAGTACATTTGTAGATTTAAATATGAAATATATTATACAACAAAAGGTACAAGAGGAGAATGAATATGAGAAATACAAATCTATTTCTTCCCTAATTCATTTTTTTAACCAAGGAATTCACTATTTCAGTAACATTTTAGAATCATATAAGATTTTCTTCACATAAATAATATGCCAACTTGATTGACGTAACCAATACCTTGATATATTGTTTCTGATGGTTGTAAATAGTTGAACGCTATGGTTTGGGTATTGCATGTTGTTTTAGAATGATGTAAAATATACTATCAGGGGGAGACCAGTATTTGAAGAAGACGACAGGTGTTTGCTGTATGAAGGAAATGAAACAAGTTACAAAGAAGACAATTAGTACAATTGGCACGATTTCAATAAATTCATTTGATTGGGAGGAATACTGTTTCCACATCTCCCCATATAAAATCTTCAAGAACGCAATTTACTGTAAAAGTCATTAGTCAACATTTTATATCTAGTTCCATTCAATCATTTTTTCAACAAAATATTAAGGCATTTTCACATTCATGATTGCGAACCGGAGACTTACTTGTTTCGAAATAGAACACGGAACAGCTCGTCGAACGGCGCAATTAGCCTCGCATGCCAGCGGGCAATGAGCAATGAGGCACAGCAGCGGCATCCAAAGCAAGGGAGGCATTGGAGCGATTCCAAGCGCGCATACCCCGACGCCACGTCGGAATCGCAATCGGCTTCCACGAAGACCCTCCCGGAGGCGAACTATTTCGGTGCGCAATACGCGCGGAGGGCGGCCAAGGGAGGGGGAGCAGGTCGGCGACCGGGAAACGAAACCTCTCCTCCCTCGAAGGCAAGGGCGGACGCTTTTGGTTGAAGCGATGTTCAGGAGAAAGTTGTCATTGCAACGTACTGTCAGGTCCAGGAGAGGTGGTTACGGTTTTGTAATTTTACTCAATTTATTCAATACAATTACCACATATTGATTGCATCACATTCAAAGGAGAATTCTCAATATGAGTATACATTTTTTTTAAATCTAAAAGTAACAATAATAAAAATATAACGCCACAAACATTTCTTGTGAGGAGAGGGCTAACTGAAATACTTTCCAGATCTGTCCCTGCACGAATGTGAGCCCCGCATGAAGGTGTTAGTTTTAATATTTGCTGCGCAGTATTGATCAATTACTTAAATTTATCGGTAAATTCACAATTAACATACAAAGGAACACGAAAAGATCAATGCAACTTCTGGATTAGGGATATTGACTGAACTTTTGGGTTGTGTATAATTAAAAGAGCTGGGTCCATCAAGGCCCCAGGTCGATAAACCTAACGGAATAAAAGAATTAGCTCTTTTTTAAACATCCTTTTAATTTTGAGAATTCAACCAAGAATTGAGAGGACATCTCAAATAATAAAAGAAACTTAAAACATGAAAACTCTTTCATGTTCTATTCTAGATCACATGATTTTATAATAGGAAATAGAAAACAAAAGTTCACTGTATTCACTAAGCATATTGTTGAGCTCTTTAATAGATCGAAAGCAACACATCAAAAAGTGATGCTCCAGAGCTGCAGCTAATACGACCTATTAAAACGACCAACTATTGTATAATGAGTCGGCTTAATGACCTATTATTTCATTTCATCACCTGTGTTCAAAGTTCCTTGTGTACATACTTCCGCTGACCCAGTTCGCTCATAGGAGACCGGGACAACACGATCTCTTTGAAAGTAACTAGACCTGGACCATACCATAATGAATCTGCACGTTTCAGCCTCTCGCGAACTCCACCATAAGCGTCGCGTGTCGGCGACATCAAGAGTGAACGAAACGCCATTTTCGACGAGCACGTTTAGCGACCTTTCGCAGCAACGAGCCCACATAGAAAGCTGGCTTACAGAAAACCGTTCAAAAGTCTCCATGTGGCTCAAAGAAGTGAAAGCTGAGGGGATCCGTTACAGGTATTGTCCGTGGTAAATCCTTTCTCTTCCTTGTTTCTTCGATTAAGGAATTCGTTGGCCAAAAAAGTTCATTAACTCTATAAGTCGTTAAGGTTGATACGACTATTCCTCGCAACCTTAGTTTCCTATTTGTTGTTAAAGGTTTAAAATTAAAAGTTTGGGGTCACTTTATACAACATTCACATTCGTGGAAGTTTTTTGAAATAATAATCCTGCCCTGGATGTCTTTATTACTTCTTTCGATGAATGGCTGGATAACTTTGCAGGATTCTCCACACTAAATTTTCTTCCATCTCTCCTGAACCTACTACTGGCTACTTCACCTCTTGAGATAGGCCTAAGATTAGAATAGTCATTCGGCACGACTAGAGAAGAACTTTCGCCCAGAGACTTGTACGTTTATTTTAATCATGAAGACTTCTTCCCTAGAGTCAAAAGATCTAGAGCTCTCTGGAAGACAGCGTCAGCAAAGTTCCATTTTCAACCACCATGCTGAGGCCCTCATCAGGACATAATCCGTTATTCGCACATTTTCAAAAATATCGAAATGTACGCAACACAACAAACATAATATTGCTCAAGGTGCGGCATTTTTCCTCATTACTTCGTTGACTGGTGTTGAGTCCTCCTGTACAAGTGTTCCTGGTACTGAAGAAGTGTGTTGGTACTTGGTACTGACGAAGAATGCTCGAAATCATTGTTAATACATTTATTTTTCCTTATTTTTTTCGTCCAATGGAATAGTTTTATTTCTTGTCGTTAGCGTACTAGAGATTTTAAAATTGAAAAAAATAGATAAAAGTGAACCTGCTTGATAAAATTAAAAGAAGTTATCGAATTTTAGACTATACTGAAGATTTCGACTATTCGAAGAAGACTATTCGAAGATTTATTGAAGACTATTCGAAGATTTATTGCTTTACCGGTGTGTTAAGTTGCAGTTTGCCACGCATCCAGAAAACAATATATGTTGACCTATTAGATACACTTGTCTTGTCCTTGCAAAGCATCAAGAGCCACAACTAACACCTTTAATAGAGTTGCGGGCCATATTTGCATTACTCGGGCGATCCTCACCTGACTTCCCTGTACTGTTGATCGTGGCAGTTTGCCCGGGTGCTCTGAAATAGGGGGGGATGAATAATCTTTTGCGGACCACAATAAACAACACCGCGAGCCGCCAGTTAGACAACCCTGTTCTAGTCATGTTCAATTAAAAAACAATTCGTCTGACGCTTGATTTGAGCATTCTAAATCGAAACGAACCTCGCATGTGTTTGGGGACGTCCTTATTGTATTAGTATCTCGTGCGCTCTCCTGTGGTAGATTGCAACACCGAATGGATGTTGCTGGGCGAGTTGCGAGAGCCTGCGTGTGAGAAGTGACGAGATGCGACCTCCAAGAAGGGTAGACACACTGCACGCAAGCGTTTATGCCATAAAGCCCAACTGGCAAGGGAACCGTCACTTCGCGTGGACTATAATTCTAAGAGGAGCGAAAGTCTGAAATTGTATGTTCCCCTAAGCAGCGCATTTTCTTCAAATAAATGTGATTCATTCCCTCAAAGTACAAGGGAAATAAAATTACTTGAGTATTCTTCGTGTAACCTTGCTTTGATGATTAATGTTAAAAATATAAATAGTTAGAAATATGAAGCTAGGTATTCACATGAAGATAAATATGTGTTCACTAACAAGCCTGTATAACAATATTGAATTTAGATAAATTACTGACTGTATATGATGACTTGCCGCATTTTTCAGTAAATCAGTAATCAATAACCTCATAATTCCATTCACTACACGAGTTTTGCCAAAGTCTTGCAATGCACGCGATAATGTCATTTGTCATTGGTTTTATCATTGTAAATAAGCCGACAAATAATTATACATATAAAAATGGCAAACGAAAAACTAACCTTGCGAGGAATAGTCGTATTAATTTCTGAACAGAAATAAACCTTACATAGGGCTCTCTTTGATCTTTAGAAGCTTATTCAGTTCAGTAAAAGTATGTTACACACAAAGAATTCCGGTAAGGCTCTATGGCAGAATTTACTTTCGAAAATACTATTTCACTAGTTTCATCTCTAGGACTTCATTATGATACCAGCGCCTAAGCCTTGGGGTGTACCTAGAAGTACACAAATAATTTTGATGATTAGGCAATTATGAAGATAAACGAATAAGTAGCGGCTGGCCGCCCTGATCGGTATTTTTTCGTGGTTTCTATGATCAACACCAGGCGAATGCCGGAGCAGTTTCCTAACAAACGGGTCAAGGACTGTGCGCGATCTTTCCCTACTCTTCCTTATCCTATCCTCAACCCTTAATGACACACAGTTGCAGTTACATGCACTCCACTACCAGACATGTCGGGAGACCAGTCGGGAGCGTAGAGCTTGTCCCGGCTAGGGCGGTGCCCCGCTGGTGGGAGACACCTGGTTGCGGAATAACCTGCTAGCCGACGTGTGGGTCGGCGCCGAATCTCACCATCCAGCGGGGGAAGAGCTCCGCCACACCCCAAGGGAAAAACATGCACTACACTTACAGAAGTAATGGCCTTAGCAGTTGACCCGCTGAGAAACACGAAATAATCAATCAAAAAATAAACGAATAATGCTGGAGCAACGATGGAATAAGAAGCAGAGGGAACTCCGAAAAAAACTGCCATGAACCCGCTGTCAAATTAAAGTTCCACATGGATCGACCGGGGTTTGAGCCCCAGTTCCAGTAGCGAAAGACCAGCAAACTGACCGCTACCCTGTGGGTCGCTCCCATCTTGAGTACTGCCTTCACTGCAGCAGCTGGAGTCAGTCAACCATGAAGTAACGTCCATGCCCTCTGCATCACCAGGGGTCTTCCTAAACAGACCGCCACTTGGGGCGTAATGGAAGGGCTGTAGAGGGCTCCAAACGAGTGGAGTTTGTGCGATACATCCAGAAGAATAGTGCCTGCAATTAAACGCTGAGTGGTAACAACCGCCATGGACGCGTGTCTGCTCAGCGACGGGCAATAAATGACGCCGTGGAGCGAGAAAGTGGAGCTGTTTTTCGGCTCATAAAAATAACTCGGCCGTTGCAGAGACATGAGTGTTGAAGTGCGCAAGAGGCAATACAGAGCCGCTGGACATGAGGTGCAATACAGTACGTGCGGGTGGGGTTAGAACTAATAAATAGGTACTTTGAAAATATTTTCTTGTAGATTTTTGTAACAGCATTGGATCACAATTACAGACTTTTAAAGCGCACTGTGAATATAGTTGTAAAAAATATTGAAGGATGAAAATCTAATTTCAATTCACATTTCAATTTTCCTCATTGTAATATTTGTAGATCACTAATGCACGTGCATTAAGAATGAGTGTTAAATTAATAGTCATTAAATTAGAGGTATTCGGTGACTGAAAATATTTTACTTATTCATGCATCTAATATTATTTGGTTGGTTGGTTTGCGGGGCATGAAGGCGATCTTCATCGGCGTTCATTCATTTCTTCTCGACACAGGTGACGAGAATATAACTAATTAAAACAATATAATGAATAATAAACACAAAAAATTAAATAATAGAAAAAACGAACGCGATAGTAAACTGTCAGTTAGAGTAGGTACTTTCTGAGCATGGAGCACTTCCTGTCTCGACCAAGAGATCAAAATAACATGAAGCGCTGACAGAAACACGAAAGAGACAGCGTGAACGCTGCAGGGAAGCACAAAATGGATGGGTTGAAACGGATGAGAGGCAAAGACAGCTTCAGAGACGTTGGGTAGACGGAGAAAGTTAATGGGATCAAGCTGAAAATGAAGGCAGCTTAGAATTTTGACGTAGCATAAAGCGAGAACGAGAAAAAACAATACCTGTAACAGACCTTGGGGGAGGCTTGTTTGACGATGCAATGGAGCTGTTCAAGGATTTTATAGAATTAATCAAATAAAAATGAGAACATCAGAAGTATTTTTTTTGCTGAATGACGGACAAATTAGTTGAGACAAAATGAAATGGGGACCATACCAAGCTCAGAAAGCAGTAGCTTCGAACCGAGAGAAATATAAAATTGAGAAAGAACCTGGGAAAAGTGGGGTACACTTGAAGGCGGATGAGGGAATTGCCAAACCTCTTAAATCCAGTGGATTAGGAACGCCAAAGCGAGGTCGACGGACCAGGTTCAGGGCCGTGAGAAGGGCCAAGACAAGGGAGGCTGCACCGAGCGTGGTGGACCCGAGCGCTCCCTTCTTAAAAGGCAACGTGAGGGCGGCCGGGTGGCGGCGGCGGCGGCGGCGGCGGGGCTGCGCTGGCGGTGAGCTGTTTACCACACAATGAGCACGCAGGCATCGCCGCCTCATAAACACGCCGCACCTGCCCCCGCGCGCACGCACCGCCGGCAAGGTCGCCGCACAGAGCGCGCTCCGGCGCTGCACGGACCCGCTGGCTACGCTCAGGGCGGCAACGGTTGCCACTGCAGTTGCTTTGACCGCAAGGTGCCACACTGTCAGAAATGGCATTAAATCTAATGTAGATTAATTCCTTGTACATGAAATTTAATGATTAAATTAAAATCAATGTCGATTTAATATTGAGGTTTTCCCATTTCCTCTGCCTCTCAGAAATCGTAATATATATATCATATTCATTATCACCAATCCATCACGATCATTCCTTCCCTCCTTCCTTCCTTCCTTCCAGACATGACCATCAAGCTTTGACTATTGCATCCAAGTGTACACGTGTAACTTAAATTTAATGTGCATTCATGATAATTACTTTTATGCACATTTCATTAAAGTAATGCAGAAATGTCTGAGTGTAGGGTTCGAGGCGCGATGGTGGCGGATTTTCGACACTAGCTAAAATGCTAGGAGGAATTATGCTGCTGACTGGAGGAGAATTTTAGCAGCCGACTGCTCTGATTGGTGATTTTCATGGTTTCTCCTAGCATTTCTCAGTACCATGTGAATGCCAGAGCAGTACTATAACACATGGATCACGGACCGCGTGCGATCTTCCTTTTCTCTAGCTTGTCCACTCATCACCCGTTACACACACGCTTATATACACTACACTACCACAAATGTCAGAAAGTTAGAGCTTGTCCAGACTGTGGCGATATCTGAAGGTTAGAGCTCGTCCTGTTGGGGGAAATATTGAAAGAGGGAGCCGGTGACATGTAGTATGACACAACCTCCAGGGATATAACATGCACTACACCTACAAGACATTAGTCTACAAGACATTAGACATTAGTCAACTTTAGCAGTTGACGCAACCTAAAACAGAAAATAATAAATCCATCAATCGCCCACGCACCCTGGGAATAGTCAGGGGATGATCACAACTCAAACAGATCCGGTGCAATGGCGAATACAGGAGAGAGGGTGTGGGGGAGGGAGGCACTTTCAAGCCAAACTTGAGTTTGAAATCAGTAGGAATGACGCAAAAAAATCAATTAGCCTTCTAAACAACATTCGTTTTCCAAGCCTGTTACACCAACGGGATTGATTTTCCGACAGCGAAGAAAACAATACGAGGGCAACCCACAAGAAGGCCGAATGCCTTGGGGCCGATTTCTTCCACCTCCTTGCCCTGATTGTGACGCTCCCCGCGTTCCCCCGCAGGTCCACGGCTGTCGCTGCCGCTATCCATATTTATAGCGGCGCTGGCCGGCGTAATGGGCCATTAGAGGCGGCAAATCGCTCGGTGGAAGCCCGCCCGTATATCATGGCCCCCGAAAGCGTCCCGTCGTCCCACTCCCGGCCCTGCGCCCACGACACGCAGCGCCGCTGTCCTCCACGGCCTCCCCGTCGCGACGCGCCGCCATCTTGGTACTGCGCATTTCAAGTGCTACTCAGAGCGTAATTACATCAGGTTTTCCTAAACATTGTTGGGTGCTGATCCCTTTTCCAAAATGTATTAGAACTGTTAGCCCCTCATCGAAGGTAACTATACTAGGCGTACTCAAAGTAATGAAGTTGAATAATATTCGATATCAAACACATCACTCATAATTAATTTTTTTAAACGAACATTATACACAATCTCTTACGGCACCGAATATTGTGCATAATCTGGAGGGTTGTGAAACTAGTCCAGTAAAATAAGATTCAGGCAATCGCAGCGAGTGAATCGCGGGTGGGTGGTGGTAAACCGTGTGGGTGTCTTAATAAAGTTGTTCACTTATAATTTTATAATTCCGTTACACAAAAATAGCATATGCAACTCATTTCAAATGCTTTCAAAAGGTCGCTACTAACGTCGCCCGTTTTCGAGAGATGTACTTACGAAATAATATTAAACATTATAACCTATTGTATAATATACTATTTTATTTATTAGATAGTATAATAAGACAAATTTTAAAAGATTTGTGGTATTGCCATTAGTGGCATTATCATTTGCAACATTTAATATGGAAACCGGCATTGGAGAAAAAGCTCAAAAAAAGAGTCCCCAAATAAAAATAACTCCAGTGAAAATAAAAATGAAGTAAAAAACTTATCACATTTGTGCATCCACTCATGTTTGCGCATGAAACTTTTTTCTTCCTCGCACTTGCTTCATTGGAATTGACAAGGCGAAAAAATATTTTTTTTCACGATTTTCCTTATGACAACATTTTAAAATATAGGTTTAGTTAATGTTTAAATTGTATGAAATTACTCTTAGTCATCCAATCGCCAAAACTACTACCAAGACCCTACAACTACACATTTACTCAAGACTAACGTCAAGAGTCGCGTTTGTTTCAGTGCCTTTTTTATTCGAAGATCCATAGTTCCTATTCTTCCATGAGAAAGCCCCGTTGTTGTCTCTGGATGGCATGCCATGCAGACACCACAACTTCATTTGTCAGTTCTAGTTTGAGCTTCACATTCCCAAGGAACACATCCAAGTGCGCGTTACTGGACTGGAACGTAGTAAGCAGGAAAACCCCAAATGATTAAGAAAAAAAAGGAAGAAAAAAAAGAAGAAAAGAAAAGAAAAAAAGAAGAAAACACCTGTTGGCCTAAGCAAGAGCCCCAATTTGCTTAAATGCCACCCCAACCACTCACGATACCCGTCCGTCGTGGGCCACCTCCAGCTGCGCCCCCACCCTGGGCGAGGTCCTGCCTCCCCTGCGCGATGGCCGCCACACCTTGACGTCTTCATCGCAGCGCCCGGCGACAGACGTAGGCGCCGACGATCTGATAGGGCGAAACCAGATGGAAACCCGAACATCGTCAGGCGGGGTACGTGTGCATGCCTGCCAGTTCGCTCGTCGCTATGAACGCATGCGTCAACGTCGTGCGAATGCAATTGAATTTTATCACTTATAGGTTGAGGATAAGCCGTCGAAACTATGCAACGTGCTACGACTATAATTTGTTAGTAGGAGAGAATTTGCAGAAATACTCATCTAAATGTTATATGATTACGGCACCCTGGAATTAGGTTAACAAACAAATACGTAATTCTTCCAACTGAAAGTCCTCTTTGATTACCATCGATTCTCACCGAAATGCTTTCATTATCATTGCCAGTTACCAACAACTTCAGCTCCTCATACAGAAATTTAGTTCCCTACATCAAATTGTAGCTCATTTACTGCCTCCGCTCATTGCAACATATCACAATGTTTCCGTTCGGAATGGTGTGACTCAAAAAACACGCATGTGTCGGCGGGCTTGGCAAGTATATCGGGTTAATATTTCAAAACAGGAAGTGTCATAGAGGTCGACGAAGATAGTAAAAATAGCCGTAACACATTCTAGAGAGATAACGTCAAGTTTTACGATAAATGTGAGGCAAGGTCAACAGAGTCTTATGCAAGGTAATTTATAGGCACAACACGTGCCTATGTCTATTGCATCTATTCATTTGCATGTGTATTCACTACGCGCACCGGGCGACAGTTGAGTACAGCATGTGGTAGAATAGACGGCCGCCGTCTATCTTCTATATAAGAGTGCCAGGCGTTTGTTTTGAAGGAAGACGTTTGGTAAACATCGATGCAAACGCTTTCAAGTGTCATCCTACCAACACTATAGCTTTAAAAACAAGTTAGAAAGGACAAAGAATGGAAAACGTAGATATAATATGTTAACCATCTTTTTAAACAGACCCCATTGTATAATCAAAACCAATTGAATTGATAAATAATGAAAAATAATGAAACAATAGATAAACATGATTTTAATAGTGAATAGGAACAGTGTGTTCGACCAAAAATTATATTATATATTTTGCAATATTTTTCCGAGTCTCATACATCAGGCAGGTGAATGTAAGAGAGACAGACGTTTCTGCGAAATGCAATTCCATTTTATGACGAAACATAATAAACTATTTAGTGTTTGGAGTATAACTCATTTAGAAAAGAAAAATAACACGATTTACGATGATTTATTTATTACATGTTACGGAAGGGCTTAAGACTGACCCCTTCTTAAGAAAATTGAAGTTAAAACACACCAAAAGAAAAACGGATCTTAAACACAATAGTTAAATAAACCTACAAAAGAAAATAAAGATAAACCATACAGAGGAAGCGACAAAAGAAAATACAAAAACACGGCAACCATTTGCCATTTACAAAAGAAAGTGAGTTGGCGTTCTCTTATATTCGTCCTTTCGATTGTAAACATTCTGAAAAAATCACTACTTGATTTTTACATTACTTTCAAATTACTGCGCAGTCACAGTAATGTGTTCAGTCGCCCGTCGTTTGTTCATGATCATAAAGCCTGTAATGTATTTCGAGAAACATTACCGGAGATTCCAATGCTTGCAATCTTCAACAGCCCAAGCGGAAGGGACTGTTCATTTAACTTACAGCCACTTTCCATTCAGTTCAACTCAATCCGAAGACAGTAACAGCAGGTAAAACGCGCGCAGCAGAAGAAAGGAAGTTGGGCGGAGCTCCGTGACGGCGATCGAAAAGGACTGCAGCGCGTTGCTCCCATTATTCAGCCCAAACATGGCCGTGCTGGGACTGCCACGCCTCATTTCGCATTCAGGGCCGAGGTTCGAGGCCCGGGCAGTGTTCCAGCGCAGCCGACGTCTTTTTATTCCGCGCGGAACTCGCCACCGAATCAAACACGGCGCGGTGGAAAGCGCGCTGTCGACAGCATATTCTCGGTTCGGGCCAGCGGACAGATTATGAAACAGCGCAGTCGATTGATTGTTTCGGTGTCAACTGCTTTAGTCATTAGTCCCGTACGCGTAGTGCATGTTTTTATCATGGGACTTTGCTGGAATTATTTCTTCTTTAGATAGTGAGATTACTTACACGTTTTGCGGGAATTTTTCCCATCTCCTATCAGCGAGGCACCGCCCCAGCCGGAATAAGCGCTAAAGCTCTCGACTGGTGCCCGTCTTGTGTGATAGTGTGGTGTATGTTAGTGTATGTGTGTGTAAGTAGGGGAGAAGGATAGAAATCAAGAGAGAGGAACGAAAGATGGCGCGCGGTCCGTGACCCGTTTATTAGGCTACGGTTCCGAGATTGGCCTGATATTGATGAGAATCACGGAAAACTACCGTGCAGAGCAGCCAGCCGCCAAAAATACTGTCTCCATCAGGACTCGAGCCCTGGGACCTCTTGGTCAGAGGCACTGAAGTGACATCAGTTGATGCCCTGAAAAATAGTTCAGCATTGCCGAAGATCCAATTGCCGCACAAAATGTATTCTTGCGCAAGCTGAAAAAGCCTCCAAAGTGTCAGTTTGGAGTTAGAGATAGGTTTGACGAGTTGATTTAGTTCTTTCTTATAGAGTCATTTAAAATAATATTGCATGAACTAATTCAAATAATGTCCAAGAGAATGTGAGAAAATGAATTATGGTAGAGAAATTAGAAGTGAAACCATAAACATAGAAAGTAAAAGAGCACCCCATAATCACCCAAAAGCCAAGCGGTATTTATTTTTATCGTGCTTTTAATTAAACTCACAATAGACTTCAATTAAATTCACAATTGAATTATTTTTAATAAAAAAATTATTGTAAATAATCTTCCTTTAAATAGAAATTCTGAAGTGCACTTTTCTTGAATTATAGGAAAATAAAGTGGTATAAAACCAACTTCGACAGGTAGAATGACAAAATAATAAAGAATATCTCAGCTCCAGCAACCAATTTGTCAACGTTCGTGAAATGAATGGGAAACATTTTGACATGTGGCTCACCTACCACGCCCCCATACGATTTGGCAAAAAGGAGTATCAAAACAATCGCTCATATGTCTGAATCGAGTATATTGCTTGGAAGATTTGCACAGGGAGATGCGAGGTGTATTTCCGGCGAAGCACGAAGTGCAAGAACAAAATGAATCAAGTGGCATCGTAAGCATCGATCTTGACCAATAGAAGTACATCTGACAGGAAGGCCAGACTTAAATGCGTGTGACTCAAATGTGGAATACCTTGACGACCATGTAAGGAAGAACAGTGGATGTTTTCAATAGGGACAAATATAGAGATCTTGTTCAATGCCAAGGCGTAAGCTTCTGGAACAAGGTTAATTCCTGATATGGAAGCTCAGGAATTTAAAGGAAATCTATAATGATCACACTAAATACGACTGAACGTTCTAATCTTATGCTTATATTTTTAAAAAAAAATGCCGCCAATAACAAGTTTGTTGACATCCCAAATACTGGTAAGTATTTTCAAATACCATATAATTTTCAATTGCATAAAAATGAGGTCACGCGTATAATAGAGTTGTTTTTATTTTTAAAGCAAATAACAAAATTTTCAATGCACTTACTAGTTACAAGAAATCATTGTAAACGTAAGACAAAAGTTTAACTCCTTGGAACTTTATTATTTCTCGTTGGCTAGTCAGTTGGGGAAATATTGGACCAGTCTTCTCAGCATTTCCTAATATCACTCAATACTGACAATATAACTCACAGACCAAAAGTTGTTAATCGCAATAATTGGTAGTGGTAGTTGCAAGAACCTTGTGATCTCCCATTAATATGATAGTCATATTCCGTACTATTCAATTCATGTCGAATTTACACCTCGTAATATTTGTGATTTTGCCACTTTCCGAGTTTTCCCAACATTCTTATTTACGTGAAATACAATATGAATAAGGGGCATATACTAAATATAACGCACACTGGGGAGTGGTCTGCTTCTTAAATTTGAGTCACATCAACTTCACACGCTACTGTAGATTGGTATTTCGGATACGAACAATCTCTCTCAAAATGCACAGTGCATCTTTCAACCCCAAAACCGGCCACCCGCCAAATCTGTGGCGCCTTAGGCTCCACGGCGGGGGCATTAGCCCGGGAAGCGGGCGCGGGCCGGAAGTCGCCTATCGATGAGCCCGCGGGCGCCGGGGAACTTCCGGCGGGGGCGCGGGGCTGCCTTTCTCGTGATTGGAAGCGCCTCGCCCTGCGCCCTCCCGCGCCGGCTGGCGGGGGGAGAGGGAGGGTGCAGCGGAGGGCGGCCGAGAGGGCGCCGCCGCAGTGCAGCGCTGTGCTGTTGACACGGCCGCTCCATCCCCGCGCCCCGTCGCACCGCTTGCAGGAGGAACGTTACTACAAGAAGGGACCAGCTTTACCGGTCGCGAAACAAATAAACGCCACATCGGACGATGACACTGTAATAGATAATGTCGAAGCCATTTACAAGTGAGACAAATGCTAACAATCAAATTGAGATATTTCGAGCATGGGCACAATCTGCAGTTTTGCTGTCAGTAGAAGCCAAGCATAGGCGGTCAAACCAGACCCCTCTTAGAAGAATCTCTCTCTCTCTCTCTCTCTCTCTCTCTCTCTCTCTATATATATATATATATATATATATATATATATATATATATATAGAGAGAGAGAGAGAGAGAGAGAGAGAGATTAAGAAGGGACCGCTTTCACAGCCACTACTTGGCCACTGCTGGCAACATAACGACAGACACGAGGAGACACTGCGCGCATGCGCAATAGAGCATACTATTCCTATTCAGAAAACATCGCGTAGTATAATGCGAAATAGGGATGGAAATCGTCTAAAAAATTGTTTTGGCTGAGTTAGTGATTTGTTTAATTGGTTTTATTATGTGCTTTCTTAAACGAAAGTTATATCCACATGCTCAATTCGTCAGTACGTTCGTTTGCAGTTGGCTCAATTGTAAATGGCTTCGGCAGTTAATCTTGCAATGTGACTCATTTGTTTTCCGACCTGTCAAACTGATCCCTTCTTAGAGTAACTTCTTTATAACAAGGAGATTTCACGAGGGGTATCAGTGCTCAAGACGACCGGTAGACCTGATTTTCACGCTTCCTTGCGACGAACGATTCCGGAGTTTTAACGAACGCGCGCCGGCGCGATGTCACTTCTGGTGTTCCAGAAGTGAACTCTGCGCTTGTACGCTTTCGCCAAAACTCTGAAATAGTTTGTCATAAAGAAGCGTATAAATCGGGTAATGAAACGGGAGCGAGACACGAGGAGACACTGCGCGCATGCGCAATAGAGCATACTATTCCTATTCAGAAAACATCGGGTAGTATAATGCGAAATAGGGATGGAAATCGTCTAAAAAATTGTTTTGGCTGAGTTAGTGATTTGTTTAATTGGTTTTATTATGTGCTTTCTTAAACGAAATGTGAATGTAATTTTTTTTGTGTTGAGGCTGCCTGACGAAAAGCTAGGGAGTCGATGTTTTCAAGACAGCATTTACAGTAAACGTCTCTCACCTATGTGATGTCAGCCTCACCTGAGCTCAGATCCTCGCGCGAACTATATCGGGGCACATACCAGCTAAACGGCCTAGACGCCCTCGGTGCCATGCGGAGGTAAATTGAACGTCTTATTTCGAAAGTGACATATCTACTTGCATTTCCGTGTTGTCGTTTTACGAATCGATATATTCTATAAAGATTCTTCTCCCTAATGCTGCCAAATTTTATATTAAAAAATAGCGCGTCTCCTGCGTTAAACGGTATTCGAAAACTATTGAATCATATCTTGAAACAGTTTAAGATTGAATTGAAACGCTTTCCTGGAAAAATGTATCATAAAGATGGGTTACTTTGAAAATAAGCTCTTTCACTGGCCGCAGAAACAGTGAAATCTCGGTACACGACATACTTCCGCTTCTCAGCCCTTAGGCTCGCGCGAACTCCAACGTTATGATATTGTTACATCGGGAAACACTACTACAGCTAAATTATCGTATGTAATCACGTACGTGATTACTGTGTGTATCTAACACAGACCGTGTAAGATACAAGTCACGCGATCACGATGAATGGAATTAGTTCCCAACAGAGTCATCAGTGTGTGCTGCTTTCCGTGAAGCAAAATGTTAGTGAGCAGCTCTAGTTGGACAAAAGCGAGTCACGAGAATGTAGAATTTACCCTTACTAGTACATGCTGCCGACATAGCTCGGAACTACTTCCATTTATTCTTATTGTAGTGTTAGAACGAATCCTCGTGCAAAAAGGCTCTTCACTCTTCACACTTCAACGATACAGGTCATATGGGAGCTTCTGACATGCTTCATATCATTTTACGATACACCGTGCAAAAACTCTATTAAGGAGCGTCCAAACTGGCGAGCAAGGCAGTAACTGAGCCGAGTTGAAGGATCTCGAAATACGAACGCTTTGGACACGTAGCACGTACTTATATTACGAGAAAGGCAATGAAGCGCGAGAAAACGTGCCTGCATGGGTGCGTAGATTTACCGGCAAAGCTAATGGCAAGGTTCTGTCAAACTAAAAGATTGATAGAAATGTTCACGTATATTTGGGAAAAGGCCGTAAGCGCTGAAAAACGTTTATTGTTGAAGCAACAACACAAATACGTACATCATTTTAGGAACATTTTCAACGATCTCGGATAGTACGTATATTCCTTCATCACATGAAAGCCACAGACGTGTAGACGGGAGCCATACCTGTAACAAATAATACAAATATTAGATTTCAGAATTCTATTCATAAACATTATACTAATCATCTGTAATAGTTATGCGATTCAACATTTTATTTCAAAAAAATTCAAATATCATTTTAAAAAAACAGTAAATATGTCACGTTTCTCCAACTGCGAGATATACAGACAAAGAAACCACATTTTTACCACAGCTCCTTTGGTTCCAACAGCCTCAAAGAGAGTTTACTAACGAGACTATCTCACAATACAAATCTTTCAAAATCAAAACAAAATCTCCACATTTACGGCAGGGAAAATCGAGACCTCTATCGTTCATTGATCGACTCACGTACAATATTCAGGATGGAAGTTTGGCATGAATGACTTCAACTCCTGTAAATGATGCGAAACCGATGCCTGACGGTTTTCCGTACGAGGCAACAAAAGATCTCTTCTCCAATAAAGGCGAGCAGGCAATAAGATTCTGGACGAACTGAGGGCGGGAAATGCAAGGAAGAAGGTAAAGGAGAGGAGGGCGAGACAGAACAGAAGGGCGGAACAGGAAAACAGAAAAGAGGGCGAGAAAGAAGACGAGAGCGGGAAAGGAGACGACAGCGGGAAAAGAAACGAGGGCGGGAAAGGAGATGAGAGCCGGAAACGAGAAGAGGGCGAGAAAAGAAAAGAGGGCGCTAAGGAGAACGAGGGCTTGTCAAGAGGGGCAATGGAGGGGAGGGCGGGATGGACTGTGTAGGGAGGCGGGAAAGGAAGAGTGAAGTTGGGCGAGCAGGAATCGGGCAGAAACGAAAGTGGGCGCAGGCGAGTGGGGAGTAACGGGAATGGACTGGGGCAGCGCAGGGCGAGGGGGAGGTGGGGTCGGAAGTGCCGGGCGCTCCGGGGCAGGACGAGCGCGGCTGTCCGCGGGGCGGGGGCGGGGCGGGGGCGGCCGCAGGCTAATGCGGCTGGCGGCTGAGTCAGCGCGCATTGTATGGAAATGCAGTTACCCCCGGAGCCGCCCGGCGCCCGCCGCGGCTCCAATGCATCTTCCGACAGAGCGACCGGAGCTCGTTTTCGCGCACGGGCCAACTGCACAGGGGAACGAATCGGAAACCCTTGGATTTATTTATGTTATTACCAACTTCCCGCAAAGATCTGCAGTGACTAAAATCCAAGGCATAAAATTGATGACCAACAATGCTTTCTAAGAATATTGAAGGTAATTAAAGTTTTGGATATGTTCATTACTTTTTATTAAATGTTTATTTACAATCTGTTCATACATGAGAACAATAAGTCAATTTGTTGGCTAGATAATTATTACTGACTGACGAAGATACTCATTGGTCTCTGTATTAATGTTAATTTTAGATATATTTTAATTACCGTGTAATTTCCGTTTATCTACCGTTGCCGAATCTTCGACTCTACGCTGGTTGTTTTGAAACACGGTCGGGTAAACAAGTTTGTATTCTTTCTATTAACCTTTAGACTCATTTCCACAGGAACGGAAGGCTCGCCTGCGACAAAAACAGCTACCAGTATAGATGTAAAACAATCCGATGTAGTTCAACCAACTATTTAAAGTGCATCTGAATGTTTTGTGAGTGTATGTCCCGGGCGTTGTCTAGTGTTGAACGTCATTGGCGCTCAAAACAACGCACGGGGCGCACGTGCTTCGGCGCAGCCCAGTTGGCGCCGCGCCACCCGAAATTCCCGAGGAGGGTCGTCAGCAGCCACAGAGGGCGGCATGTGCATCGCAGGCTTCCGCGTGAACGCAGAGGGCGCCCGCCAGCCGAGCGCATTCCTGCGGCGAGCCTCCCCCTCCCCCCGGGCAGCTGCCGCCCATTATTTACGTCTTCGAGAGGTGCTTCTTGTGCGGAATTAGTTTATTCTCGAGAACGCGAATGAAGAAAGAGAACGAAAGTGGATTGAAAAAGAGACAATTCATTATTTGTACTTTTAACTGTATAACTCGTAAACAAAATGTACAAAATATACCTAACGCACATTTATATATTGTGAATGTTTATGTTACATTTGTTGAAGGCCATAAATCCCACCAATTTAGAGTTGATCGACACAAAGTTGTCAAGAACTAATTGATTGTCAGAAAGGTATGAACGGTTTCAGAGGCGAGCGAAGTCAGACATACACGTTCACCCAGTACATAAATTGTAACCTACCTGGCAACAGATGTTATTGTACTGCTTTACTATCAATTGTAAGGATTTAAATCGGCACAGAGGCCAATTATAAACATCGGAGCCTGTGACAGTTTTAACCCTACCGTTTTACACTTCGCGCAACCTGCAGGGCAAACGTGGACAGCGAAACTGTCACGTTTCATCAATGTATATGGGCCTCTTAAGATCACAAAAAATTTAAATTGTTTGAAGGTCTTAGAAATGAAAATTTGTATTTATGCTGAAAACTGAATAACAATCTTTTCAACTTTTGATTGAATGGGGGTGCACACCACAACAAATCTAAGAAGAACGCAGTACAATTCAAATTACCTTCCCGGCTCGACGGTCGTGGTCTACAGGAAACTCTGTTCCAGAAGTTTCGTCTGCAACGTTGTACAATTTACAATAAAAATAAGACAGTTATTTACTTTTAAAATTTCATCATTTATAATAAATGAGGCGATAAAAATATGAGGCGATTTAAAGAAGTTAGCCCCGTTTCATTAAGGTTTTTCTTAAACGATAAAGAATAATGTTCAATGTTCCCAAAAGCATGACCTAATAATTGCAGTAGTTACGTTACAGTATGAACGCTCCAAGCGTATCTCCGTTGACTGCTTCTTGCTCAATGTTAGTTATGCTTATTTTTCTTTATTTTCATGATTTATTTCATGTTTCTTTAACCCTAATTTCTGGAACCCTAACACAGAACGGAATTTAATTCCATTCTGACATTAATGTTGTAAATGCAATTAACATCTCTTTCAGCATTGAGCGATAGTATAGACGTAAATGGTTTTGTTACAACAATGCAAAAAATACCACCTCACAAAAAAGGTTTTTGTTTATAAGAAGGGTGCACTTAAAAACTTACCCGATCTGCCTTTAAGTTAACTGTGTTTACGAGTTACTGAGTACCTAACACATGTGGAAGAAACTCGTCGTTTTCATCACAACAAGTACCGACATTCGTCTCTGTCGCAAGAATTCAAGGAATCGTCTAGCATACTATATGCTACAGGTAGGTAATAAAAACGGCTGTGTACTACAGTGTACCTTTTTCTCTTCAAAGCTTTTCTTCCGACGGCGGAAATTAATGCAATGGTATATAAACGTACGTCCAAAATATTTCCAAAGATAATTTGAAGAAAACTCGAGAAGTGACAGTTATATTAGAGCATATGTAATTAGAACTTGCAGGCAAACCCTTGCAGTGAATAGCGAGCTACAGCAAAGATTGTTTGAGATGAAAGAAGGAAGTTCAGTCAAAATGCTTCGAACGAAAAAAGTCCTTGCCTAATGGTTGACTTAAGTACGTTGGTTGACACGTACAAAAGAGGAATTTGGCTTTTAGAGCGAAAAGGTATCTGGGTGGGGAAAAGGTATCTACAGATCAATTAAATTAGTGTTGAGAAAGGCATCAGTTCATCGTAAACGAGTTTCCATGCAAACTACCAATCCCGAAACTCGAGCATTGCAAATAAAAAGTTGGAGTTCATGATGACTGTTCTGGTCACAAGACATTTCAATTTTCTTTAAAGGCGAGTGCATATCTGATATAGAGCTCCCAGAACAAAGTGACGGGGGTAGATCCTAGCTAATATACAATTACTGTGAATCGATGTAAGAATTGCAAAATACGTTGCGAAAGGATTCTAATGACACAAAAAGTCAATTTATATTTCAGTGACTTTCTTTGTGCTGCTGCCGACCAAAACTAAAGGCATCAAAACAACTTATCAAAATTACAAATTAATTATCAAAATTAATAAAAAAGTTAAATTGATAGTGACATGATAAAAGATTATCGAATGACAAAAGCCAAAGTCATTCGATTATAAACGGAACGAGGAATTCCTGGATACTCAAGAAGGTAAGTGGAGATGCCTATGTTGCGGTTACTGAACGTTTAGTTTAATATTAATACTATAATTAATATAATACAACTTAAAAGTTCAATATTTTAAGGAAAATAATATTCAATTTATTTAAAACTTAATTAAAAAATAGTAATACAAATATTGTGAGAACGTTCGTTTTTCTTCAACCCACCTCCCCCTTCACAGCTAAAGGCAAACACATTTCGATGGGATAGCCCCTTAAGCTACCCATTCACGAGGGTTCCGCCTATTGTAAATCTGTCGGAACCGCCCACCTGCTTCATCATGAAAACATTTCCAACTGATGCAAGCCAGACTTGCACGCCGGGTTTGCTAGTATATGGACCGCTTTACTCAGTGCCTACGTCCCGAGCCTTGCTTGCTGCGTGTTATTATAAGCGCACGTTTTCATGAACCCCGGACAACTTATCCCCATTCCCTTGCCAACATTTGTTGAATTAAGAATAAATGATAGCATTGTGAACAAAATCTGATAACCAAAAATGTTCGGCCCCATGTAATAGAAAGTATCTTGCATCGAAAAACGAACTACAAATTTGATACAAAATTCCTTGCCAAAATAACCAAAGTCTCCACTCCTCGCGCAACGAGCGAAGCGAGGGCTCAAGGAAACGAGCACGAATAATACACCACGCTCCTCCCCTGACCCGGAGGAGAGGCGCGGCGCGGCGCGGCGTGACCCCACGTGGCACGCGCGGTCGTCGGCAGAGCGCCGCGAGGAGGCGGAGGCGCAGCGACAGCTCCGCCTTAAACGGGCGGCGCGAGGCCAGCGCCGCGCCGCGCCGTAACGACCAGCGGTCGCGCGCGGCCCGCGTCGCGGCATGCGGCTCCGGCCTCGCCTCGCGTCGGACGCGGCCCCGCGCCACGCGGCGGCAGGTGGCGGCTGCCAGGCGAAGCAGTCCGGCTAATGCAGTCGCTGCGATCTTGCTTCCGGAGTGGCCCCGCCCACTTTTACATCAGGGAATTAAAATCAGAACGGTTTCACCGGAGCTAACTTACATTGCATTATTTCTTCTTCTTCTTCTTCTTCTTCTTCTTCTTCTTATTATTATTATTATTATTATTATTATTATTATTATTATTATTATTATTATTATTATTATTATTATTATTATTATTATTATTAAAAGAGAAGTATCCCTTTGGTTAGAGACAATCAATTACTGGTGAAGCCGGAATTATTTTTTTCATTATTTTCGAAAAATTATATTGTATCTAGTTACACGATGTTACGTGAATTTATTATTCACATCATCAGCGTATAGCGTATTTGATGCTAGGAATTAACAGAATTAGCAGACTTTTCAGAAAATACATTTAAAAATCATTAAAAGTCAATATGCTATAAGGAATCCATATATTAAGAGACAATCCGAAAGGGTTATGGAAAGGGAAAATGTTTTCTTTTCCAAAAGGGCAAGGCTGGGACAAGGCAATAGAACTGGGAAGGGAAGAACCCGCCAGATCTGTGGCCCTTTGTTGCTCCGGCACTCACCGAGAATTGAATAGTTAAATCACAGTAACCAATGATCACAGCAGTCCTCTCAAGAACTCTGTGTATTCCGGCAGGCGTGAATTTTTCGATGTTCAACGCATCTAAGTTATGGCACGTGAAAAGTATTGACCCCGCGACCCCAACTGTCAGCAGGATCGATCGTAAGGCGATGCCTTTTCGCTTGTTGAACAAATGGCAGTGCCTAGTGCTCTAAATCAAACACTTTTTGACAAAGAAACTAATAGAAAAGCGGGGATTAGATTTTAATGCGAATACAGACTCGTCGAGAACTCGCTCATTGCATCATTGCGAGTTAAGATATGCTCGATCACGTGTTTGCCTCATTGCGGACCATTCAACGACACAGATTTGTCAGAATGGTTGATAATGATAGTTTCAGCAACTATGTCGTAATAGCTGTTGAAAATAATGGCACGACTGAACATGAATATTCGTGATTCTAATCTTAGATTGAGAGTAACGTAGGAATATTTAGCAATATCTGGGTTAATATTTTGGCTGATTATTGTGGCTGTGCCAACTTTGTACTGACAGAAGTGAAACTGGCAAACTCTTCTTGTGTCAATGACATTTTCTTTGAGGGTTATTCGGAGTTATCAATGATCGTAACATCCTAAAAATTACAACACAATTTTCATAATTTATACAAATTCAAATTTGATAGTTGTTAGTTCTTTAATTAACAATCCGTTTAGCCTGATACTTGTACTGGATTTTATATAATATACTACAGAATACTGAAAGAGATTTTCAGGACCATTACACAATCGTATGGGACTCCTTTAACAGCTAGTGAGATCAGCAGTATGAGAATAAAAGAAGGCATCCTCGCCCACGGATGTAGTATTGCTTAACGAGAGGGACTCACAAGGCCTAAAAATAGCCAACCGCAGAAGACACGATAATAGACGAAGGTGCTGAGTGATGTCATAGGACCTCGTAATGAAAACAAGAGAAGAGCATTCGTTACTCTATCAAAACCCGTAACTAGAGGAACGATTCACGACAAGGTTGATATATTAATCCATACCAATAATAATTCTCTCAAATAACATCTCTGAAATGTGAACACATTAATTGTAGCGAATAACGAAAATAACGTTCTATGAATGTGTAAATGTATAGCTCGCAGTATTGTTTGCGTTTTAGGTTCCCCTAATCTATTATAAATAGGTACTAATCATGCTACATATAATAATATTAATAAAATAATCCCATCAATAATAATAATAATAATAATAATAATAATAATAATAATAATAATATTTCTAGCAAGTGACTGTGTTCTAGTAGTAAGTAACAACTATTAGGCACATCAATTTGCAAACTATTATGCAATAATATAGTCAAGTACAATTTATATATATATATATATATATATATATATATATATATATATATATATATATATATATATCACTAGAAACGATATAGCTATCAAAAATTCATTCAAATCCACCGATAATGCCTCTCTAAGTAACAAATCCAGAAATATTTCAATACGCCGTCGCTCACAAGCGACATAACCATGTAATCGCCGTAACGTTACACGCTATCAATGTTGGCGATCAAGAATGACGTGTATGGGCGGCAAACAAGGCTGGCGAAGGCAATGGCCCGTGTCCAACGGCGCTCATCCGGGCGGCCCCTGCCGCTGCAACCCGCCGCGCGCAGCGAATGAAGACGCGGCGCGGGGCGGCGCGAGGCCCGATGGAGCGGAAAGAGCGCAGCGGGGGCGGTCACGCACGCGCGGGGCGCGCCCACGGACACGGCCCCCGCGACCACGCCGCACGTCATTCCGGTTCTCCAGTGGCCCTCTCCGTTGAGCTGGATCCGGGCATCAACTGATGTCACTGCAGCATCTCTGACCGGAAGTCGAGTCCCGACTGCGGCAGATTTTCGTCACGAGCTAGGTAGCTGGGTCGAAATCAGCTACTGTCTGGAGGAGAATTCTAGCGACCGGCTGCTCTGATTGGTAGTTTTCTGCGGATTCTCTGCTGAACAGCAAGCGAATGCCGAAGCCGTACCCTAACAAATGGGCTCCGGAGCGCGCGAGATCTTGCCTTCCTCTTCCTTGTTTATCCTCATACCTTAGTTACACATGTGCACTACACTACTGATGCCAGTTGGGAGCTTAGAGCTTCTCCAGGCTGCCGGATGGGTCGGTGCCGCACAGGTGAGAGATGGTTGGGAGGAACCCCCCCCCCGCAACCTGACGTGTAAGTTGGCGTCAGATCTCACCAACTAGCCGCACAAGGTCGTCGCCACCTCCCGACGTGCACTAGTCTCGCTCAGCTAATGACCATAACAGTTGACACGCCCGGAAGAATGAAAACTACCAATCCAGAGCCCCGCTGTGGGGAGATACCTGGGGAGAGCACATTCTCCGACCGACGTGTAGGTCGGCGACGGATTTTATATTTCTGCGGGGGAGGAGCACAGCCACCTCCGAGAATATGTTTTGCTCCACATCTACGGACAGTTGGCACGCTCGGTAACAACAATCAATCCGAGTCCATGATCATGAGTTCCGTTAAAGAGAGAAATGGGAATTCTGGAACTCAAGAAACCGTGCCCAGAATACATTTCTTCCCCATACGTCACATAAACGTTTTTTCTGTTTCTACTTTCTAGATTTACTTTGTAAGAAGAGAAAGTATTAAATTTGTGGTAAATGGCGATTTCTCGACAGATAAACGTCGGGCCGTGGTGATGAAAAAGTGGGTCGTTGATCAGGTAGCTGCTTCTTATGAACGCTTTTCAGACTAGCACACACAGAAATTTTGTTAATAGGGCCAGCTTATTGACTTAAATTAGCAAATTAAATTTCTGTGCTAACGAGTGAATTTTAATATTATTGAAGTTAGAACGTGAGTTAGTTACCAAACAATACTTACAAAAAATATTATCATTCTTCACTGAATTTGTGCTTCTGACATTGCTTCCTACTCAATGCGGCGAAATATGATTCTAAAACCAAAAACAAGAAAAACGAAAAAGAAGGGGATGAATGAGAGAAGGGGAGCAATCAACTGCTATTTTGAACAGAAATCCTCTTCAATCCCAGTTTTGCGCTGTGCGACGTTCCTGAGGAGCCAGGGCACCGCGAGGGTCCTTGAAAAACTCCACACCGCCGGTGACCCGCCCCTCTAAGGATTTCGCGATATTACCACTCGTGAGTGGAGACGAAGGACTGGAGAAGGCTCCTGTCAAAGGGAAGGGCTCTGTGAATTCCCCTCCGCACGACCTTTGAATTTGAAGTGAGGATTCTTTAGTGACTTGCAAGGCATGCCAACAATGTATTTTCGTCTAATAATGTCACGTTACTATGCAATTTTCAAAATAAGTGTGTGTGTGTGTATGAACTGCAGTGCATCACATATGATTACAATTCATTATTAGATAACAGAGACCACGATAAATTCAAACTTCAAGAACATCCAACAGCTATTTTTTATTGATTTCAAGAATATTATTTTCTTAGTGTAAGGTTTTTTTTCAAGCTTATGTTGGTTGCCCTCGTATGCATTCAGTCAGAGGATTTTATTTGATTCTATAGTAGGCACAAAGACCAGCGTCGACTATGTGGTACAAGGCGTTTTCACGGCAATTCATATGAAAATCACAGTACGATCCATAACAACGAAGCCGAATGCGCACTCCTGGTCAGAGACGATGATTCGTTACAAGTTCACCCCGCAGTATTTACATATTACACGAACATGAGTCATAAATTACAAAAATTAGATACGCGTTTCATTTAAGGTATTCCTCCAACCTCAGACAACTTAATAAAGTGAAGCAGACAAAGATAAATGATACATTTCTATCAATAATATTTGTTCCGATGTCCTCCACGGTGTTGTAACGTGAATTCTTAATTAACTGTACTCGTGTATTCATCCAGTGTCAAATGTGGTGAAGGGAAAGGTCTCTTCATTCATAGCATACATTACAAGTTAATCTCGTGTTTCAAACCTCTGAAAGTCAAAAACAGATTTTCAGTATTAAAGCCTTGAACATCAATACGATATCCGCGGACAGGGCTTCCTCTGGACAAGATTAGAGGAAGCGCCCCAAATTTCACGTCCAGCGAACGACACTCAGCAACAGCGAGGCGCTGCAAATGCCCCCCGCGCCACCGGAGGCAGTCGGTCAATTTTTCATGTTGGCCCCCCGCCCGCAACAGCCGGGGCGCAATCGCGTCGGGGCAGCCGAGAAATTAGGGAGATGTCGCAGATTGCGAGCGCCGCGGGGGCGAAGCCGCCCCGCGCTTTGTTCTGGGGGCCGAGGGGGAGGGTTGGAAGGGGGCGGGGTCCGGGGGCGCGGATGGGAGGGCGAAGGAATGGAAGCGGGAGAAGGGGGAGGAGGTCGTCGACAGGGGCGGGGGTGAGTGAAGGCGTGGATGACACGCTGCCAGAGGTGGCAAAATAGAAGAAAGGAGTCGGAAGCGATGGAGGAGACGAGGGAGGAGACTAGGGAGGAGACGAGGGAGGAGGCGAGGAAGGAGACGAGGGAGGAGATGAAGGAGGATACGAGGGAGGAGGCGAAGGAGGAGATGAGGAATGAGACGAGGGAGGAGATGAGGAATGAGACGAGGGAGGAGACGGAGGAGGCGAGGGAGGAGACGGAGGCGGCGAGGGTGAAGACGAGAGAGGAAACGAGGAAGGAGGCGAGGAAGGAGACGAGGAGAGGAGAGGAGAGGAAGATGGAAGTGAGGGCGGAAGCAAGGGTGGAAGCGGGGGTAGAGACGAGAAGCGAAGGTGAGAGGACGGAGGCGTGGGCGGAGAGAGCGGACGCAACGACAGAGGCGAGAGCGAAAGCGAGGGCGCAGAAGATGGTAGGGGGTGGGCGAAACGGAGCGGAGTGGAGACAGAAGCGGTGTTTCTGCCAGTATGGGGCAGGGGCGGGGAGAGCGAGGGGCACCGTAATCCTCTTTGAGGACGTCGGCGCCTACCTCCCTCGCGCGGGGGGCCGCGAATGTGCGCTAACGATGATGGCCGGCCGCGCTCCGGAGACGCACGGCTGCACAGCGCAACAAATCCTCCGAAACGAGCGCAGGCGAAGGGCGGGGCTCCGCGCGCCACTACGTCTGTCCTCGTCATTCGTCACTCTCACGAGGCAATAGAACGTCTTTTGCACTTATGTCACAAATGCTGCAACTATGTTGGTGGACTTATCTGGTTCAAAATGTTTTTTCGAACAATAAATGATTTTTTATATAAAACTCAAAATTAAGCGTTATTAAATTTCTGTGATTTTCCGTATGTAACACAACATAATGAATAACACAAAGCATATTCGAATATTCTTTCACAAAATAAAGAAATGAAAAGAAAAAGCCTATTACAAATTGCATGTGAACGCTAGTCATACCAAATAACCAAAAATTGCACAAAGGAAGGAAATTAATTATACGAATATCCATCGCAGGTGGCAAACGTGTAAGGAAAAAATTGATAGCTGCAATTATCGGGACGGTCTACAGGAACAAGAAAAAATAAGAAAGAAATGAAGGAGTTAAACGAACGGTTAGTATAAAAATCATGAAAGTTAATAATGAACTGCAGAAAGAATTAAAACAAAACTAAAAAAGTAAATAAGTACAAACCTAATTTTATAAATTGATTTGGTAATGTAAATAAATTGTGTGTATCCATGCTACCAAATATATACTTTTTTGTTTAGTGTTTTTTCACGTATAAGCACATACAGTAAAAAAACAAGCGTTCATTATACAAGTATGACGAACAAACAATATGAAATCAAGAAAAAAATGAATGCTACAAAAATACAACATTTTTTTGTTTGCTCCCAACACAATCTGAATAGAACCACGGATCAGTAAATTGGAGACCATTCATCCAACGAAGTTCAATATTCTTTTGATGCCAAGAACCTCAGAGCAACTCCGCAACAACTCAATTCATCAGTCAACACTAGTCAACTACGCACTTTCAGAAAGAAAACAATTACATTAATGAGAGCCGCCAACTTCTCTTCGCAACACACGAATCCTGAGAGGGCGGCCTGCGTGGACCACAATACCTACGTCGTGATCTCCCAGATGAAAACAAACCGGCGACTGGTATGGAGTTTCAATATCTGAATCATTGGGCCCTCTGTTCGGTTGAGAGGTTGTTCGAGGAGCGGGCTATTGATTGGCGCAACGGAGCGAGTGCGTGAGCGGGGTATTTAAGAGTCCTCACGCGCGATCTGTTCCAAGTGACGCCTTCAGACGAAGAGAGCGCTCGGAGCAGCAGCGGGCTCAATTGACACTTCAACTGTTCGCCGTTGCTTCAGGATAAGTACGTAACAGTACCCCGCTATAAGCGTTCTCCCCCAATTCAACAAATGAAATAGACCGGTGGTTGAACCATTTTAATCGAGAGGTAAAGTACGAGCTTCGGCATTTTGCTAGGCAGCAGTTGCACACTCCTCTGTTAAGTTCCGTTCCGTACGAAACACTGTCGGAAGTAGGAACTCTCAGGGCCACCTTTAATTTAAAAAATTTACTATTCTTTGGTTATTTAAAAATCTTTAGTTAAATACCTTGGTATAGAACTTGATACAAATTAACAAAGAACAATCACAAAAATATAATTAATAAAACCAATGTGAAATTTTGAAAATTAAATGCATATCTTCCATTAATTTTTAATGACCAATAATAATGAGAAAATAAATTTGTAGTTCATTACATTAGACCAATATGGTCTAATGAAGCTCACACTCAAAAAACTTCAGATCCTTCAAAATCGATATAGGTATTTGAGAAATGGCACATTATCCCTAGTTTTTTCTTGATGATCAATGATATCACTCATTTATTTGAGAAGAAATTGAACACTTAAAAGTACTTACAAAATACGAGTATTAAAAATAAAATTTACAAAATTCATGATTTTACCTGATAAAATAACATTTAATGAAGGTCATTATCACACATTTCCTTTAAGAATTAAATTAATATCGCCAGAGGCGAATTACTTCCCTACACCATCTATCTTTATTATGACACATGGAAAATAAGTTTACATAAAATCAAATATATATTTTTAAGTTCTTCCTTGTTTATTTTTAATAAATTAATTTCAATTCTGTCATTTCCATATGCATTAATCTTCAGGAACAGCTTGGTGAGAGCAATCAACTCTAATGTTCTTTAATTTGGAATGTTTCAAACTCTTGAAAGAGTGTTTGCATGGCATAAAATTGCGCGGTAGGTAGCAGAATAAAGAAATATGTGCAGTTTTTTTTTTCACAGAAATAATACTTTCTAAAACCTTTTAAACTGTATCTGGTTTTTTATAACAGTCAACAAATCTAGAAATATTCATGAGCACATATTTCATCATCACCTACACACGTTATTCGTAATTTTATGACTGTTATCTCCATCTTAAACAATAACATTTTATAATTTGAAGTTATTTTCATGTTCTAATATGTGAATGAGCTCATTTACTTTTATCAGTACAATCATTACTACCGTATTTTTTACAATGCATACGGAACAAATTTATTGAGCGTAAACCATATGAACTATCTTAATCTTTACTCTCAAGCCATAATATTTGACCTACTTCATGCCAATGAACGAATGCTTGGTTCTCCCGGGCAAGAAAATTACTCGGCCATCGCCCCTTTGGCTGTTTCATTGCGTTGTGGTGAACAGAGAAACTACATTCACAATCCGTTCTGAATCATAAAAATATCGATATGGTTTTATATTGCCTTGAAACATGTAATTTAACTTAAAGTGTCTACTAACATTTACTACTTGCAAAATATCGCGCTTGTACTATAATCTTTAAAATTTTGCTTTATTATATTTAACTCTAAGTATCACACGCTAAGATATACACAAAAAATATGAAATATTGATAGAAAATGTTGCTCGGATATTGGCAAATATTTCATAGAGTGTGGTTAATGACTGCCATTTACACTGAAAAAAAGAACACCTTTAAATACAGAAAATATTCAAATATATTTAAATTATTATCTGACACCATTGATGAAATTTTCCTCTATTTTTTACTTCTGAACATTGCGAAGAATGACAAAAAAATCAGAAATTCGAAGAGGTAATTGTCTTCAATTTATATCCCACTCGTGGTTTATGTATGAGTACTAAGACATGTTTACTAATCTATTTGACGTAACTATCCAACTCGAATTATATTACTCATTATGCATTTTAAGTGCCCACTTTTAAACATTTTAGTTGCAATTTGTCTGCTTGTTGATAACCTTTCACGCTCTAAATGTCCGTGCGCCAATAATGTCCCTCGTTTTTCTCCTTTCTGCGGAGCCCGCCACCCATTCCATAGCAGCTCGCGCCGCTGTCGAACACGCACATGACATCACCGCCGCCCCTGCACGATAAAAATGCTAAATACGAGCCGCGCGACCCACATCGGTGCGTTGTGGGCCGGGACGGGGGCTTTATGAGATCAGAGGTGATTCGGTAGAGCACAGCAGCCTTGGGCGGAATGAAATATGAATGGCCTTATTGGAATTTCCCGGAAAAGAGGCTAGCTCATTCCATATCCTTTTCGACGTGAAATTGCAAAATGTTGGTTCAGACCGCCTACCTTACTGTATTTTATTAAATTCTTCTAAATATGACATCATATTCTCTGAAATAGGACCTTGTGTGTGCTGTCTGCACTGCATGTTAATGGAACCAAGGATGCAAAATTAGATATGGACAATTTCGTAGACACAGATTGCATACTTCGTCCAAAATACTGCGACGTAAATTAAAGTTAACGAATTAAAGTTACAAATTAAAGTTTTTTAAGAAAAACCCAAATGACACCCTGTATATTTCAATATCAGTGCATCTTTTTTAAGTATTAGAAAGTAACAGAAATTTGAATTCAAAAAAGTTTTTCTTCTCTAATTTCCATGACTAGAACATCCCTCAAGAAAATATTGTAGCAGTAACTTTTTCAGACATAATATTTTTATTTATATTAAATTAAATCAAAGAATCGACACACAAAATGCAATATTGGATGTTGATTTTAATGCACTGTCATGGTTGGTCAGATTTATCATTGAGGAATAATGATGTTCCGCATGAATAACAATCCTGAAGTAGGATTCATAAAGATAATTGTTACCTAGCAATATCCATTATTACTGCAGCAGTGGCATAGTCACAAAATGGTGCCTTCAGGAACCGCGTATGAAATTTCAAGTTCGGGTATAAAATTTCAAGATCGCGTATAAAATTTCAAGCTCGCGAAACATTAAATACAATTGTTCTTTCAGGTTCAACATGCAAGACATCGCTATGCAAATTTCAGGCGACATTAACAGAAGAACGAGATCCAAAAATCCTACATTTTATTAATAATGCATATCAGCTAAACTTTGATTTACTCCATGTTTCAGCAGACAAGCGATGTGTTGAACCTTCATTCAAAAACATAACCCATTTTAAGGAAATTTCTCACACAAGCACTTAAACTTCATTTTTTCAATATAAACCAGCCATTTTAGGGTCGAGACACTCCTCACAGAAGGTCAGCCAAAGCGCCGATCGGAAAGCAGCCGCTGGTGGCAGTCTTCGTATGATTCCCGCGCTGTCCTGAGAGGACTCTATCACACGCCGCGACGCGAGCGACATCAGACGACAGCGACAGCCGCCGCCGCAGCAGCAGCAGCCGCACCACCTGGCCGCAGGGGGCGTTCACCCCACCACGCCATACCGCCCCGCCCCGCACCGCCCCGCACCGCCCCGCACCGCCCCGCACCGCCCCGCACCGCCCCGCACCGCCCCGCTCCGTCCCACCCCGCCCCGCTCCGCCCCGCTCCGCCCCGCTCCGCCTCGCTCCGTCCCACTCCGTCCCGTCCCGCCCCGCCCTTCAACCGCCCCGCCCCTTCCGCCCCGCGCCCCGCGCCGCGCCGCGCCTCGCGTTGAGTCACGGCGGCGCGGCGCGGCGCGGCGCGGCGCGGAGGCTCCCGTCCGGCGAACGCGATCGACGTGCGCGCTTCCTTCCCAGCCGCCGCCCCGGCCCCGGGAGCGGATGCCGTGCTTTCGAGACGAGGGAGTGGCCAGGACCAAGGTTGGAAGGAGATGACATAATGATTTCGCTCGTTGTGTGGCTCTGTGCTGGATGGAGTAGGATTAATGTCTAAACAACTGGATTGATTGATTTTTTCGTGTTTCCGGGCGCGTCAACTGCTTTGGTCATTAGTTCCGTTAGTGTAGTGCATGTTTTTTCTCGGGAGATGGCTGTGATCTTCACCCGGCGGATGGCGAGATCCGGTGCCGACCTACCGTCGGCTAGTGGGGTTTCTCCCTAACCGGGACTCTCCCACCAGCGGGGCACCGCCCTAGCTGGGACAAGCTCTAAGCTCCCGACCGTCTCCCAGAATATGCGGTGGTGGAATGCATGTTAGTGTAAGTGTGTGTTTAAGGGGAGAGGATAGGACAAGGAAGAGGAAGGACAGATCGCGCGCGGTCCGTGGTCCGTTTGGTAGGGTACTGCTCCGGCATTCGCCTGATATTGATCGGAGAAACCATGGAAAACTACTGATCAGAGCAGCGGGCCGCTAGAATTCTCCAGACAGCGACTGAATTCGACCTAGCTGAAAAGCTAGTGTCGAAAATCCTGCTGCCGTGAGTAGGCGAACCTAGGACCTCCCGGTCAGAGGCGCTGTCTAAACGACTGGAAAACGCATCAGTCTAAACAACTGGAAAAATCAGTACTATCTAATGTAGACATTTTTACACACTGAAGCTTCTTCCCTTCTCCACCCTCCTCGCGGAACTGCAGTGAATTAACAGGTGTGCGAATGTGTGTAAGTGATTACGTTCATGTGTGTGTTTGCGTGTGGAGATTAAGGACTAAACAATTGGAAAAATCAGTACTATCCAATATAGTCATATTTACCCATTAAAACATTTTCCCTTCTCCACCCTCCTCGCGGGACCACAGTGAATTAACGTGTGTGTGAGTGTGTGTAAATGAGTGCGTGCATGCGTGTGTTTGTTTGTGTGTGAGAGAAAGAATAGGATTGGGAATGTCGTGCAATTGGATATCCCAGAATTATCTTTCAAAGGCATCGGAAGTTTAACATCCATCGTCTACTAACTGCATAATAACAGTGCAGAGTAAGTTGTGATTTGATAATGCTTACAGAAACTGGCCTTTAATATGGTAGTATGTGTGTGTAACATAACTACGTAGTCTAATTAATTAATTGTCTAATTACTACTACTAATTAATTGTCTAATTACAGGAACGATGTCACCGATGGAATTTTCGTAAAAAACACCTAAAACTCAAGATGTACTACACATCCATCTTCTGACTAGTTGTTCTCAATGACTGTGACTCTTAATACTTGTACAGTTGCACTTTGCTTGCAGTGTAAACGTGACAGTCCTATGTCGTAGATTAAAGGTGTCTGCAACTCAACAGTGGTTTTCTTCAACACAGCTAAATTGTCGAAATGACAAAGAAATTGAAATTTGGATAGGGGAAAGTGACGGTCAAACTGGCAGCAAAGCCTGTCCACGGAACTCGTGCGCGAGAATCCGTGAGTAAGCGGATCCTGCGAGAAAATATTAGAGGCAAAGCCAAGTAGCCTCTCCCTCCAAGTCGCCCCCTCCGATCAGCCCCACGCTAAGCAAACAGAGGCGCGCCCGTTCCAGAGACCTTTCTCAATGGGGGAGGGGAGGGGAGGCGGCGTTCGGAGTGACATCTGCTGTTGACGTTTCCGCGCGTCGGCGCCCTCGCCCCCGCCGCGCCGCCCCCGCCGCCCGCGCCGCCCACGCTCCGTCACGCGCTGGGCTGCCACCGGCGCCCCGGCCACCGCCATCTGCCTCTCCGCTGCCAATCTCGTGTCGCTGGCGGTTTGACTGACAACGCAAAATATGGACGAGTTCGATCATCCAGGTGCTGAAAGAATGAAGACAATTCTGCGAAGCCTGCCACTATGGCTCCAGCTACATCCATCTGCCTCTCGAGTGCCAATCTCGTGTCGCAGGCGGTTACCATCGATAGACAGTGACTTTGTTATGTTTGGGTGCCGATCAATGGGAATTTTCAAATATCATTTAGACTAACAACTCGAAGCATGGACGACACAGATCATCAAGGTGATGAAAGAATTAAGGAAATTCTGCGGAGCCTACCACCAAGGATCCGGCCATAGCCATTTTTTCTATGGTACTAATCTCATGTCGTAGGCAGATTCCACTGATAGACAGTGACATTGTTGTTTGGCTGCCTGTCAATGTGAAATTTTAATTATCATTTAGTCACCAGACTGACAACACAAAACCTGACCGACGCCAATCACCAAGGTGCTGAAAGAATTAAGGAAGATCAGCGAAGCCTTCCATCAAGGCTCCAACCAGCACCGGCTGTCTCTCCGGTGTCAATCACTTGTCGCAGATGTTTTCTGCTGATAGTCAAGGTTTTATCGGCGACACTGACGTAATTGTATGTCAATCAATGCGAATTTGAAAATATCAATCGGAAACTAGTTTTACGAAAAAATAGATGTGAGGAACACAATTGTACCACCATGATGCTGCAAATGACCTTTTTTTAAGAAGTGAAAATTTGAAAGTAGAGAGTGATATCAAAGTTAACTTAGAGGAGCGGATCATAGTCATTCAAGTGACCCTTAGAAAAGCAGTAAGTTATAACAACAATAAAGCTTAAATATAGTAGCAGGTGGTCAAAGAAATGTTATAGCCTAGAAAATAAACAAGTACACAAAATTGTACTCACAGTAATGTTAAATTTGGTGTTAAGTGAGATCAACTGTGTACTTCTGTGAGTAATATTTATTGTATCTTGCGAACGGCGTAGTTTCATTTCATGGTTGCACGGTTGACACTTTTTATTAATCGCTTATCAATAGTGACGTTCATTTCAGTCTCAAATCGGTTCATAACTATTGATTTATGAGGTAAAACTCGAACACTGTCTCAGAGGATTTCTACTCCAACAGTAGCCACGCTACCTTCCAAGAAACGAGCTTTGAACGAAAATACAAATTTCTTCTAAATAGCAAACTACCTCTCCGCTGTGACAGGGCATCCGGAAGTGAGCAATCTTCTCCCAAGACTCAGCTACACCCCACTCCGTTCCGAAACGACTGGCCTGCCTCTTCGAGCCCGGCCTGCCAATCCACCTCGCTCCACACGCTCGGCTCCAGCAGCCCAGCCCCAGCCCCAGCCCCAGCCCAGCCCAGTCCAGCCCAGCCCAGCCCAGTCCAGCCCAGCCCAGCCCAGCCCAGCCCAGCCCAGCCCAGCCCAGCCCAGCCCAGCCCAGCCCAGCCCAGCCCAGTCCAGCCCCGCCCGCCCGTCCCACTCCTCCCACACCCCTCTGTCCCGCACTGTCCGCCCCGTCCGTCCCCCGCCCATTCCTCCTCTTGCCCACCCACCCCGCACGCCCCGCTACGCCTCGGCCCTTCCGGGAGGCGCCCGTAAATAACTCCTCTCAGCAGCATGCCCTCCCTGCACAGTCGCCGTCGCCGCGCCGGGAGGAAATTGTTGAGCAAACTGCAGCAGCCACTTGCAGCTTCCTCCGCGAAGGGGAGCGAACTGCCTCAACTGCCGGCCCCTACCGGAGACGAATCTTCCATAAAAGTCGCATCAGTCTCCCAAACCGCGCGACAATCGGAGCTGTGGGGCAGCTTTCGTTCCGATAAAGTGCCTTCCGTCGCAGGCAGTTTTACAATAATAAACGCACGAGGGGAAGGAAGGGAATTTTTCGGGGCGAAGAAATGAATATCTTGTCGAGTGAATGTGAGGTCCATTCTGGGTAAAGTTACTTTGGCGTGAATAGAAATTTCGTAAATTAAACTGAGAGCTAGCGTTATATTGCATAACTAGAATGAAACGTATAAAAAAACTTTTAGTTTGATTGGATCATTGAAGAATGACTATAATAGGGTTTAATATTTTTAAACGATAGCTAATATTAAGGAAATATTAAAAAGAGAAGACATGTGTGAGTCGATAAGCGAGAGAAATTGACGCTATTGTGATTTTAATAGACTGTGGGAATTAGTTCCTCTGAATAAGAGGGAATTTAAATGAAGTCAAATGAAGAAGTGGTATCAAGAAAATGCGAGTAAAATATCCACAATGAATTGAAAACACAATGGCCTCTCTCTGTAAATCTTGACCCTACGAATCTGCAAAAGGTGCCAATGAGTTCATTAGAATGCGTGCGCTTCAGTAAATTGAATCAAATTCACAGGGGCCATATTGGCTTCAAACAGTTCTAGCCGCAATGTTACCTTGTTCTCCATATGTGACATTAGAAAGAATGTCCATTGCCACCTCCATTTTAGTGATATTGCGGAACACGTTTAAGCGACACCGCAACGCAACGCAACGCGTCAAAATCGAGTTGCTACGTAGACTACGAGGAACTGCAATGGTGGCTCATGGACAAGGAGACAAGAAAATAAAGTGAATGTATTGTCGACGTGACGCAATGGGAAAAATACTATACTGCTTTCCCTGAGAATTGGAAGTCAGAAATTGGAACGTCAATCCCGTCAGTACAAGTTAATAATTACCCCAAAGAAGAAATAAACAACTTTGAACTTACAATTATTGACATCCTATGGAAATAGTACAAGAAATCTCAGAACATAAGTACTGTTGTATACAGTTTTTTAAATGAAAAATCCAAGGAGAGCATATAAACATTGACTTGATGATGACGTTGACAATGAATCAAATATCTTATAAATAAATTCATTAAATACATATTTGGGGCAGGTCCTGTAATCCTTATCCCAAAGTATAAAGAAAAAATTCTTAAATCAGATTAAATTCAGATCATTCTGTAGCTCGCCCCGTCCTACAATCAATTCACTTCATTCAAATGACTTGCAAAAGAAACAAAGACTAATGTAGACTATGGGAATTCACGCGTCACCCAGAATTACAACTGCAATTCGAATGCACGAGAACATAACAAGGAATGGGCGCTCTCAGTTCCTGGACCATAAATCTGACTTTGAGAGCTACTCACAGTAGACCGATGCAATACTAAGCGCGCAAAACGTATTTTCTGTGATTTTCTGGCACGAATTTTGACATACAAATATTCAATGCGCGATACGATTTAACAAATACGATCTAACATGAAATGGACCATCTTCCGTTAACTTTTTTAAAGATTATTTGTTTACTTTCAAAGATTATTCTCATTCGGAGAGAGTTCTTGAAATGTCATGTGAAGAAATACTACTTTTCAATTCTCATACAGAGTGATGTACCGTACCCTTTAAATAATTAATGCGACTGAGAGTCTATGAAAGTCGAAACAGGGTCCTTAATTTGCGGAGTTGATCTAACTGACGCCCTGATCAAGAAAGGTTCGATCACCAGAATATCGTATGGAAAATTGTTTGACAGGAAGAATAGTGAAGTTGGAGTCGAAGTGACTGCAAGATGGCAGGAGAGCACAGTGGTTGGCAGAGTGAATGACAATGAGCGGTGGCAATAAATTTCAGGTGGTAAATAAATTCATTAAATTACGTTGTAGCAAACATTCGGCGGTAATAATTGAGAACAGTAAAAATGGAGGTCCGGAATTAAGCCACGTAGAAAATCAAACTTCCACTGCTGATGCACTAAAATTTTGATTAACAGTTCTACCTCCTCCACCATCACCCGCTGCCACCGAGCAGGCAGTTATAACTTCCTCTCCGTCGTTCAGCGTAGTGTCGCCAGGTGTGTCGATAGCCGCTGATAATCTTTGAGCGATTTTCTCCAAACGCGAAGGGTATCAATCGCATGGCATTGTAGTTGACCGTTTCCAAGTGTTAATAGTCCCCAGTCCCTGCACTCTGCCCATCAACTCGACAATGTCGAGTTGACACAACAACATCGACTCGACATTGACGGGCAGTATGGAGAAGAAACGACCGAAAATTGGAACAAACGCTTTCCCTACATCTCTTTAGGCGAGTTCCTAACGTTTAATTTTATTACGCTTCTCGGTCCACAGACCACACTTATAAGGTATAACAAGAACACACTGAGAATAAAGGATCGTGGGTCATATCAGGTGATGGAATTGGGGGAGGGACCTGGTAGGTACAAATGGTGACCGCACTTGTGCGAGGAACCAGCCCCCACGGGCAGAGCATTCAAACGATCACCTCAGCAGTGGTTCCAGAATACGTCCAGCTAAGCTGTGGTTCCCTTTGGAACTGTAGAGGTTACGAGACAAATCAGGAACTCCTCCTACGCGTTCAATGGGCTGATTTGGGCGCTACGTTGGCACTTTTCGGGCCTCTCGCGGCCCAGTGTGCGGTTCGGCGGCCGAGCAGAGCGGCGTCGCCGGCCGAGCGTAAAATGGAACGCGCGCGTAAGCAAACGCACAACAAAAGGCGGGGAAGAGGGCGTGACGGCCGCGAGAGGGAGCGTGACGGCCGACGCGTGCGTGCGTGCGAGCGCGGCCGCCGTGCAGCGGGCCGTGACCAAGGGGCGCAGCGCCGCAAACGCCATTAAGTTCGACAGTCGCACTCCACCAGGCCCTTCGACTGCCGTGATTTACGTATCGCGCACGCGGCGAAATCCGAGAGCTAGAACTTCGCCCATACAAGTGCTACAACTCAATCAGCAATCTTTCACAGTATTTGACAACGCTGATTTGGTTGAGTTCGTCCTGAATCATTATTTCTGTAGAAATTGTCAGAAAATAATAATTTCTCAATTTTTTTTATTACAGATACTAGAACGAATAGTCATCGAAAAATTGAACGTTTCTCGAATTCCCCAAACCTTTCTTATCCGTCATCTGATATAATGATAATAATAATAATAATAATAATAATAATAATAATAATAATAATAATAATAATAATAGATTTAGGCCAGTCCGAATAGCCGAAACCGCTAAGGCAGTAGTGCCGTGGCGATCTCGGACGGAAGGATCGCGGGTACGAATTCCGCCTCGGGCATGGGTGTGTTTGTGTATGCCTGTTTGTGTGTGCCGTCCATTCATCCTTCATTATCATCATTTCATCTTCCATCCCCAGGGACTAACAACCCTGGGGTATAAAAATCGGATTCAGCCTAATGCTGATCCCCCTAAATAGTTACATGCAAGACTTGCAACGTGATAAAATGATACTGAGCCCGTGCAAGTGCATGTCCTGCGTGGTCCAAGATGGCCTATTCGCGGGCAAAAAATAATAGATTTAGATAAAATGGTTTCACGGGTTAAAAGGAACCATCTAAAATGCAATAAAATCGAAGGAATATTACAAGACTGATTCCTCTGCAATTAAATTGGATAATAGATCCTTTATGTAATTATTGTTGACATAAGTTTCAAAAAGAAAAGTTACGCCATGATCGTTAATATGTCAAAATAAAGCAATAATTCGCAAGAATTTTCAACACTTTTGTAACACCTTAAGTGAAGGTGGCATTCCCCATGACTCCCCTACCTACTTTTACTCGCATACTTACCGCATTTACGACGGAAATGTTAAGAAAGTTGAGGGGATTTGACCCGATAACGAAACACAGCAACCATTTATTTCACCAAAGAAATGAAAATGAAGATACACTTCCGCAATATTAGCTTTCTTTGCAGAAAATTACTTGATAAAAATATTTCGGAGTAAACCCCTGAAATATTTCAAAAGTCAGTGAACTAAAGTACAAAGACGTCTCACTTCTTTCATTTCTTTACACAACTTTCAAGAGGCACTTCCATGAAAATCCTCGCTCGGGGGCTTCTGTCCATCTTTTAAGTCTCGTTCTCCTCTAACTGCAGTTTGGTTGAAGGGATGCGAACAAGGCGCAACCCACAAGCAACAGCCTCAACCACAACGAGACGTTCACAACCAGCGGACATGTCAGTCACAGTTTTGAACCCTCGACCACCTAGCACAAAAGAGCGAACACATACAGCTTGTGTCTCACACGACGTTCTGGAACTGCTTCTTAGAACCTATTTTGTCGAAGAGAAAGCCTTAATCGTTTTCTTTCTTTCCAGAAGCTCTGAAAGAATGTTCCAACTGTATTTTGTCAGTCATCAGCGTTCTTGGAGCTTAAGAAGAGAAGAGTCAAGAAACCTAAACGCTTTGGGACAAAATAAATGCCGAATTTAAGAATATGTACGGAATAGGGTAAACGTTTAAGAAAGCGAGTCATCCTGGCAGTATTTCTCAAACCAAAGAAAAATCTGAGAGGAGTAAAAATTAAAAGTCACGCATTGAAAATAATACCACCAATGATTTTCTATGTTATTGCATATATTCTTTCGCTATACTGTAATTGAAAAAAAAATATTAGTAGAATTCATAGAAAGTATCTTTCCCCAGATAAATTACTCTAGGTAATTTCAAGAAACAACTATCAAGAATATGAAAATATCACTCCATCCGTAATCACGTTAAACGTACAAAACGTGTAAAATCCACAAATCTTGAGAACTGAAGTGTGAGCGTTTTATCCAAAGCGCCAAGCACGCAACGACGATTTCCAGCCACCAATTACCCCAAACGGCGTTCCGCAGCGTCATGCAGCCTGGAGAGGCGACATAGACCACGGTCGCGGGGGGGGGGGGGACCAATGACAGAAGGCGCGTCGCGCGACGCCTCGTCGAGATGCCAGCGCGTTCCGCCCCAGCGCTTGCGACGCGACGCCACAACGACGCGGCGCGGCAGCGTCGCGACAAGGGCACGGCCCAGCACGGCACGTCCGGAGCGAGTACACGGGGCGCGATCACGACCCAGGGGGTGGGGTGGGAGAGGGGCAGATCCGCCCCGATGTCCGCTCGAGAGGACCGTCACGCGCCCCGCGCAGTGATTAATCATCGCCCTCCGGCCGGAGGCAGGCGGGCACGCAGGCAGGCCGGGCGACGGCGCGCAAGGAAGTGGATCATACGCGAGGATGGAAGCGACGAGGAGGCAGTTGCAGGTGAGAGAAGTAAGATCAACGGCGAAATGGGGGAAGAAGACCAAGTGGAAGGAGATTGAAATAAGGCCTCGAAGAAGTAGAAACTAGAAGTATGGAGTAGATACAGCTTACAAGGAAACGGATCATACTCGAAGGAGGAAGTGGATAGGAGGCAGTTGCAGGTGAGGGAAGAAAGAATGATCAACTGGTATATGGGAAAGAAGATGGGAAGAAATCTAGAAGTAGAAGCCTGTAGTAAGGAGTTGATTCAAAAATCGTACATTCACTATTTCTGTATATCTCATTGCAACTTCTGTGTGAATAAAAAATTAATTTTGGTCACCTATTTCGTTCCAGCCTCTTGATATTTTAGAAACATTTTTCAGGTCCAAGGAAAAAGGTAACAAATCACCTACACTAAAGGCGAAATACAGAAATCAGAGGGCAATAGAATCATGCAGGGTGTGAGCGCATGAGTAGTGTGGGAGAGTGGGTGACGGGTTCGAGCAGCACCTACACGGGAAAGTGAGTTCCAACTACATAAAGGGATACAGGCACGAAAGTACGAGGTGATGAACCGAACTGCAGAGCGCCGTAGGGCGAGACGAGCCAGCAGCCTGGAACACGAACCTCTAGGAGTAGCTGCGCCTGCTGCCCAGAGGTTCTCCAGCAGGGAAGACAGATGACAGGGATAGCTGGTTGGTAGTTTGGCACAGTCACACGTATGGCAGATCAGTAAAAGAACAGCAACGGTTTGTATGTAATGGTATGACAGCAATGATGATATCAAAGCAACAAAACAAAATGGATTAACTCCACAATTGATTTAAATATACTTTCATAGGAATTATTTATCTTTACACTTTCTGAACGTACACCAAAGATGGGCTGAATAAAACAATATTAAATTCATTTAAAAATGAAGAAAATACTCAGATCAGTTTTAATTCCAGTGACATTTCCACCTCACAACTTACTGTATTTTGTCTTGGAGTTAATTCATTTTGATGTCCATCCACATTTGGGATGAATAATAAATTATCATTTCGCGATTTCCCTTTTTCCGGTAGATTGTCCCGTGCTATCTCAATAGGCTACATATTACAATACTGTGCTCAATACAATCATATTGAGTAATATAATAATCATTTCGTCACTAGATTATTTAAATTTTAAACGAAACCTCAAAATTCCAAAGAAGTTTGATCGAATTCCAAAAAATTATCCAAAAATTACCACAATTCGTATTCTATAAACTTGTCTCCTTAATGCTCACGGAAGCCAGGTTCTGGTTCGGAACAAGAAGTGTTCCGAATTTACGGTTTCCAAACATCGTTCGAATAGAAATTCAGAAATTATAAATATTTTTAATAAAATGTCTGACAAGGATAAATGGAATTTCCTGAACACATTCCTTTTGATGCTCGAGTTCTCGTGCATGGAACACCGGCAAAAGTGGCTCAGGGCATGAAGTGATGTCACTGCCGTTCTTCTGAGCGGGAGGTCCTAGGTTCTACTCCCGAGGGTGGCAATATTTTCGACACTAGCTTGTCAGCAAGGTCGAATTCAGTCGTTGTCTGGACGAGAATTCTAGCGGCTGGCTGCACTAATAGGTAATTTTCTGTGGTTTCGACGATTAACACAAGACGAATGCCGGAGCAGTACCCTAACAAACGGTCCACGGACCGCGCGCGATCTTTCCTACTCTTCCTGGTCCTATCCTCACCTCCTTACACACACACACACACACACACGCGCACACACACACACACACACACACACACACACACACACACACACTAACATGCATTACACTACCACACATGCCGGAAGACCGGTCGGGAGGTTAAAGCTCGTCTCTGCTGGGACGGTGGGAGATACCTGGATGGAGTAAACCCGGCAAGCCGAGGGTAGGTTGGCGCCGGATCTCGCCATATTGCAGGGGAAGACCACTGCTATCTCCCGAGCAAAATCACGCACTACACGTACGGGACTAATGACCATAGTAGATGACACGCCCAGAACTAACAATCAAACAATCAATCAATCAACCATGCATGGAACAAAATTCTAGAATCGGATCATACAAAAAGTGAGCTCCTTTCATCTCCTGACATGCATGTTCCATTTAGTTGAGCCGATATGGCACGTGCGAAGGGCTCGAAGAGGCTGCGCCTGTGAGGGAGGTCGCGCCGCGAAAGGGAATGAGGAAGCGAGCCCTGGGGCCGGGTTTTTGCACGCGCCGCGTCGCCGTCCCCGTCCCCGGCCGGCATTCCGCCACTGCCTCCGCGGCCGCGCCGCCGGACGGCCATTGCCCAAGGCCGGCGCCCGCGCACGTGGACGGCCCTCCCGCCACACGGCGCTTTTTTGACAAACGGCTAAAGCGCATGGTGCGTATGTAAATTAGTAGAAATACTTTAGTATGCGAGGGAAGTGAGCCAATAAGGCGTATTTTGGTATAAAATGCGTGGGAAATTATGACGGATTGAAGGAAGATTTGTTTCCTACTACCAGGGCATCCAGAACGGTGGGGAACAGCTGCGGCAGCCGCCCCAGTCCTCGAATGAATTCCCCCCCCCCCCCCGATGTTTTTGTTTTCAACTAAAAGAAATAAAAAATATATTTATTTCTAAGCCAAATTTAACGCTATAAGTTTTTTTCTGATGCATGGAGAAATGAATTCTGTTTATGAATGGGGGAGGAGGGAATGTTTTCTTTGAAATAAGGGGCCCTCAAGGATCAACTACCCCAGGACCCTAGTTTTCAGTGGGCGCCCCTGCCTACTACTCCAATTGTACTACCTTGTACTAAGTGGTAGCTGCAAGCTCTTCGATAGGTTATTCTGAAGTGATCTGCTTCCGAGGCTTTTTACGAGCGGGGATAAGTCAAATGATCCCCTTTTCTGTCTAAAATTTTTATACTTCCTTTCCTTGGGTAGTGTTAGTGAACATTTGATAGTTAACTGGTGATCCGCCACAAATAAGAAAGGCCTAATAACAAACAGTATTACTAGGAAGAAGAACCATTCTACAAAGTAGTTCACAGGAGTCACTTACTCTTGACATCACGCAAAAAAATCACATGGGACAATCAGTTTCCATGCCCTTTCAAAGAAAGGTGTATCAAAAATGTTTTTCGCCTTTCTATATATTTGAGTACTTCAACTCGAACTAAAAATCTAAGGTAGATGTCACTTTGAGCAATAATTATTATAGCGAAGATCACCGTCACCTGCAGCGATAAAATCATGCACTACACTTACGGGACGAAGGAACTTAGCCGTTGCCGCGCCCGGAATCACTAATCAATCAACCGTAATATTCCATGCTCTATCCGCCCTACTGCAAGTTAACGAGTTGTTGAGTGAATGTGAGAGCGATGTCCCTTGATCCTAGTCACCTCATGTCATACGACTGACGCCCAACGCATGCGGCGCAATTGTGCAGTCAATTAGCACGAGAGTTTCCACCAAATTCCTATCGCGTTCCACATCACACGCCGCGGGCGTGCGTAGTGCGTGGTCTGGTCCGGGCGCGGCGCGGCGCCGGCCTTGCGACACGCGACACGCGAGACGCGTCGCGCCGCGCCCGCGCCGCCGCGCAGCAGGCAGGCAGGAAGCGGCGGCCGTTCTCACGGGACGCGGCACGCGCAGCAGCCGCCGCCGCGGCGTGCGCGCCGTGTGCCTCGCAGCCGAAGAGGTCTGCGCGGCGCGGTGGCCTTCCCGTTAGACGGCGCGGGTCGTGCGCCGTTCGATTGCACTATTGTGCGCGTCGCACACACGCTTGGAATTGGAAAGTAATAGGCGTGTAATTGAATGGTAGTTCCATTGCGACTATAAATCTTTGGGTTATCGGAAACGCTTTGGAGTCGGTTGTTAATCATAAAAAGTTATATAAAATGATCAACATTTTTTTTCGGTGGAGTAGTATTATTCTTACACGATAAGTTATTTTGATTGATTATGAAGGAATTTAAAGAAAACTAATTTTATCGTGTTTTTTCTCCAGGCATGTGTGTGTGTATGTGTTGTAATTTAATTTTTACGTGGAATGTTATCTTTGCTGATTCTCCACATTCTTTCATATGAAGTTTTGAAGAAAACTGATAATTCACATTTTTTCGTTATCAATTTTATCGATATAATAAAGGTACATAAAAATCACTAGGGTGAAAAATAACCAATAATATTTTATTTTTAGACAATCGACTGCACACGTCTGCTGTTTTTTTAAACCGTTGAAGACAACGGTGATTTTATAAAATATAATTACTTCACCCACTAAAATAACGATGATCATCATTTGCGACTCCGTGTTGGTACGTTGGGATCTAGTTCTTCGCAGACGGATGGTTCAACAAGGTGTTAGCAAGATTTCTGCTCACGCTCAGGAGTTAAAAGAAATTGTTCTTTGGACAAATCATGCATTTCATATTTAACTTCAGGGCATCTAGTAACCCACATTGGGTTTGCTTCCAGCTACGGAATCTCATAATTCCCAGGCTTCACCTCCACAATACTAGCAAGGATCGTTCAAGATTTTTGAGCGCTATAATTTCACTATTTAAATTATGAATGTTTTCAATAAACTCTTAAAAAATAAGCTACTAGCAATTGGATATACTCAACCGACAGACCGACCGATCATCAGAAACCCCTAATCATAAGTTATGCAGGGAATGAACATTCACCAACCAGATTCTTAACTACAAACATTCTCGTCAATTAGATATTGAGCGATGTGAAACAGAACTACAGGAGAAGACAGTTGATGAGGAGTAGGGCACTTGAAATGAACAAGAGAAAAAGATGAAGAAGAAGGGCGGGAGAAAAAAGACAAGGAAAGGAGAGTAAAACGATAATAAATAACGCGCTATCTACCGCACTAATTTAGCTTGTGGTAAAAGTAGCCCATCCATCAATTATGTCAAATTAACGGAACACGCCTCATGACACCTCCAGGCGCGTAAGTCACAAGCGAAGGTGCATTAAGCCTCGGCGGGCGAGCGCGCGGCGTCGAGCAGGAAGCGAGCGCGTGAGCGTCCGACGCCGCTTCCGGTGGCGGCCATTGTTCGCGGGGGGCGTGCATAATGCGCGCCGAATACGACCCCATGACACACAGCCCCCATCGGCAGACCGGCCGACAACCTCCCGCATGCAGAGCAGCTCTACCTCAGGGGCCCAGTGGGGCCTTCCTCGGTCACCTCAGAATGGACGCTACGCACACGCGCCAAAGAGTTAGTATTGCGAAATACCGAAACCTTCCGATACTTATTTACTTTTGTTGCTGGACACCTATTCGGGACTGTCTGTGTCCAATACGAATTGTTGAACACAATCTCCATCTGCGAATCTTTTCTATTCGAAGTTTCATTTCGGATACGAAGTCTATTTTATACTTAACATTCGTAACAAGAATTAAAATGACATCTTTAAATTATGAATACCTAATAATAAAAATTTCCGAACTAATTACGTGTCACCCACTTCCCTATAATTGACAACACTAAACTCAATCTTAACTGGAAATGCCCGTACCGTCTGATCAAATGCGTTCGCTCTAGCCGCTGTCATAAGAGAGAGTGAATATTATGACATTTCTACAAAACCACAGCTTTCACTGCCTCCTCCATACATTCCTTGTGTATACTCAAAAGGGCTCTGCTTCCCTTCATGCTTGGGACCGTGTAACTTAATTTCTTCTTTACCGATCACCCTGCCAACGAGCATTCCTTGACTATTTGCACTCTATGTATTCATTCTGGTGATTTTTACAATGCCTTGATATCGTATTTCTGTTCACATAAAACCGGGGGTTTCTGGTTTATCACAGTATCTATGGAATTGGCCGAAGCATCAATATGTGTATGCATGACAATAGTTCTGTGCGTACTTGACAGTATTATGTGTTTACTCGATATAGGATAGTTTAAGGCATGTTGACACTAAATTAGTTTTAGGATCAAAACTTAGCTACGAGGCTTCTGCAGCAAAAGCCGAATAGTACTGCGGTGCGCGATGGATAAACTGCTCCCAACGCAAGTAAATTCTCCTCCCGCAAGGAATACTGGTGGGGAGAGGAGAAAGGTGGGAAATATTGAAGTGCAACAGAGGGGAGTGAAAAGACTGAAATTACAAGAGAAAAAAATATAATCGTTTTTTAATTAATATTATTATTAATAATATTTTACTTTCAACCACCTGTTCAGTTATTTGTTTTGTCATAATCTGTGATAATAATAATAACAACAATAACAACAAAGCAATAGAGAATTTACGGAAACGTTCTGTAGAGTTCATTCAAGACTTACCCGAGACCTTGCATGTCTGTATTGGATGTTCACTGATGACTAATACTCCAACGGAAGAATAGAGAAACTCGTATGCAGTATGCATTCAACATTAATCACGTCTGCGGAATACTAATAGAAATAATTGAGCACCCTGAAAGTAACTGCATGAAGCTAAAGTACAAAGAAAAAATGTGAGAGAAATGTAATAAAGAAAATAAATGAATTCGCTATTCTCAACTCGCCCTCATCAAAACAAGTGCACTCAAAAGGTACAATATGCGTTATTAATGCTGAACGAAAACAAAAAGCCAATACAAGAGCAAAACAATAGCTGAAGCATATTTGGGAGAGTTAAAGAAGAAAAACAATGAATCACAAGGCCGATCCGGTGGCCGAGATCGATACGGCAGTAGTGTCGTAGCGATCTCGAACCGAAGGGTCGCGGGTTTGAGTCCCGCCTCGGGCATGATTGTATTTGTGTTCGTCCTTTCACCCCTTATCATCACCATATCGTTCCGTCTTCACAGTTACCATAACGTTAACTCCAATAGTGGTCGCTCATGACCTAGATGTTGATGCGACCTTAAATAAAATTTTTTAAAAAAACACACACACAAAAGAGTACAAGAGGGGTTCGAACCGAGAACCGCGAGGAGGGAGAAAAGGAAATTCGACGCCGCGCCGGTGCGTGATAGGCGAGGCGCGAGAGTGGGCTTCGCGCCGGAGCGAGTCAGGCGAGGCGACAGGGGGCGCGCCCCGCGGGGGAGCATGCGACCGGAATTCGAACCGGTGACACATCCGGTCCGCGGCGCGAGGGGGAGCGCAACCCGACACCTGCGTGGATGGCCAATGCGCGCGGAGCACAGCCCTTCGCGCGGTCACATCGCATAACACCCCGCGCGCAGGGCTACATGAATCGCTCCCAAAGCAAAGAAATTCCCTCTGAACAAGGAGCACAGTTAGGGAAGAAAGGAGAAATGGGAAATGAAAAAAAATGATAGTGATGGGAGTGAGATGATGGACATTCGAAAGGAAAAATGAATTATGATCACTGAGGGTCACACAATAATGTGAGATAGACGATATAATAATAATAATAATAATAATAATAATAATAATAATAATAATAATAATAATGCAACGGAGAATTCACAGAAACGTTCTGTAGAGTTCTTTCAAGACCTTGCGTGTCTGTATTGGATGGTTACTGACGTAACTCAATTTACGTCCAAAATAAATTGGCACTTCATAAACACCAAAACGACTCGATAAATTAGTCCATTAGAGATCATTAAGCATTCAGTAAATTAGATAATGGTATGTATTATAGTTTTATTGAATAATGTAACGGCCGTTTCAACAAAATTGAACATTAACTACTTCGAATTAGAATTTGGTCTCATTAAGTCTTTAGCAATATTTTTAAATGCATGATCACGGTTCCTATGGTAACGATAATTGCTAATTACATTAACAAAAGTGCTCTGTGTTAATGAAGAAATCGGATAATAATACCTATAACTTTATGAATATTCCTCTCGTGTGTGAATCAATTTTCCCATTCTAATAGTGTTGTTGTTGATTTTTTAAATTTCAATTATAATTTTAATTTTAAAAAAGGCCTAGACATCAGGGAAAGAGGATCGGCGAAGGTACCGTAGACTACTATTTCCAATCTGTTTACCACCTATCCGCGACCAATCCTACACAGAATGGCGGTTGACGCATGGCAGAATAGATCATGTAAATTGAGCAACTGATTGACCTCTTTCGCCTCAACATTTTCTGATAATATAGTTTCCTAGGCGGCGAAGTCAGATTAATTTTGAGCAAAATACCTGTGACTGCCACGACTTCCGCCCCACCCTCCGTTCGTTTACGACGACGTTTATCGCAGCATATCTCCACTTTAACTGCACCGCTAACCCAGTAAGTGCAGAGCGACAGGCGCGCCGCGTCCTTCACCCACAGAGAAGCGTGGAATCATCTCCATTAGGAGCGCGGCCTCGGCGGGAGCGCTTATTTAAATGAGATGAGATGAGCCGAGGCGGGCGAGCGGACGGGCGGGCGCGCGGGGCGATGACGCCGCTCCCGAATTACGCGCACGACACGCGAGACTCCGCCCCTCTCCTCCTCGCCCCGGGCGCGGGCACCGCCCAGCGGGCGACGCCGCCGCGGGCGCGGCCGCACGAAACGGCCCTCACGGCGTCGGCTGGGCGGGCGGCTGGTGGGCAGTTGGGTGGGCAGTTGGGTTGACACTTGGGTGGGCAGTTGGATGGGTAGGCGGGCGGACGATTGGGCGGGCGGTTGGTGGAAGGTTGGGTGAGCAGTTGGGTGGGCAGTTGGGTGGGCAGTTGGGTGGGCAGTTGGGTGGGTAGTTGGGTGGGTAGTTGGGTGGGCAGTTGGGTGGGCAGTTGGGTGGGCAGTTGGGTGGGCAGTTGGGTGGGCAGTTGGGTGGGCAGTTGGGTGGGCAGTTGCGTGGGCAGTTGCGTGGACACTTGGGTGGGCGGGCGGACGGGCGGGCGGGGACGGACGGTTGCGGGTGGGTGGGCGGTTGGGGGGGGGGGGGGGGGGGGGGGGGGGGGGGGGGGGGGGGGGGGGGCGGACGAGCGGGCGTTCGAAAAGGCACAGAAGCCACCACGCTTTACACGTGGACACGCGATGAGCGTCCGTCATGGAGATGCTTGGAGTAAGTGGGTATTTCGTGTTTCTTCAATGCGATTGTGCAAAAGAAATGTTTTTAGGTTTCAAAATTCAATCTTCTCTTTTTCACTTGTCGATGAATACTTCCATACTTGAAAGCGGATAGAAATTATTTTTACTTTCAATTTTGTGAACTCAAATTCTGATATATAGCATGGGTTTAATCGATAGTTTTATAACACAGTTTAGGCGTAAACCCTGACATAATGACGCTGTCGACGTGTGATGTTGAACAGACGTCGTCAACGTAAATGGCTGTTAATAAATTACTAAATTGTTTCCAAAAATTCTTAGTTGATCTTATGCACTCTGACGCACAGAATATAAAACATGTGTGAAAGCAGGCAGTAAAATGTGTGAAAATAGTCATTTCCGTAAAATTTCAGAACGCACAAAAGATGAGGTACCTATCGTAACAATCAACCACCACTTGTAACAGGGGAATAAGCCACCTTGCATTTATTTAATTTTATAATTCTACGATTATGTCGCTCATTAAATTACACATATGACGTCGATCGTCACATTACGTAGAGCGTTCCCTGTACAGTAAACCAACTCCGCTACCAGCTTCGTCGCACGAAGAGAAACCTAACCGGAGACCATCGACTGGAGTCTGCGACGCAAATCGCAGGCCGGAAATCCACACCCGCTCGTGATCCACTTGCGCCCCGCCAGGCGCCACCCACGCCAGGGCGCCCATTAGGAGCGGGGGCCGCGCGGCATTGTATGCAGAGCGGGCGCTCGTTAGAGGAGCGGGCGCATAAGCTATGGCGGAGGGCGCGGCCTCTGTGCGGCTCCGCGCCGGAGAGTTGAACGCGCGACCCCGCGCGCACCCGGCTGCGACGCGGAAGCGGCCGCTGCAAGCGGCAGGCCGCCTTTGCTTTCCATGGAGCTCAACGGAAGCATTACGCTCGTACCTCCGACTCGACGATAGTACCCCGTCGATCAGAATCCGGTCGATTTGTTTATCGCAAGGCGTGAATTTTCGGGGCGGCGGCACAACGGGCATTGTTCCAAAGCCAGAAATCTCAAAATGACCGTCTTTGGATTTCTGAGATGAGGTGATTGTGTTGGCTGTGGGCAATGAGTTCCAAGATGGTGGAATGAGAGGCAGGGTAAATAAGATAACCCCGAGGGACTCCATGAACCAGCTCAGAACATCACAAATTCCTTTGGATACGTCAGGGTTGGAAGATACAGTGGTCAAATATGGTCTCCGAAGAGGATAGGAGATTCCTCGTCAAAGGATGTAGCGCGTAACGGAAGAGTTTTGCTGTAAATCCTATCGTTCTCAGAATGTTAAGTTTTCAAGAGTTTGCAACAGTTACAGCGTTGAGTACCTCATAAGTCTGCGATTACACAAACGATTTCCAGCCCTACAAATGATTTACTGTTTTTAATTTTTAAAATCGTAAACAAAGTGCCATTGCATTTGAGACCTTCATAGAAACTCTGTCCAATGGTTCATAGTTTTCTAAAGAAAGAGAATTGAGGACTTGTCACCCAAGTATAATGAGAAGCCGTCACACATGAAAGGAACATATTTCAGCATTTCACAAATTTAAAGATCGAATTGCTCAATAACCTACGCAAAATAAACCTGGGCTCGAAGAAAACGTGTGATGCTCCATCATGATCAGCAATGATTCTGAAAAAACACTCGATGTAACCTATCAAGACACTAAAGCAAATTCCTCAAAAAAGTATATTAAAATGACGCAAAAATGATAGACTTTTCTAATGTTCTTTGAAAGGTTGCAAACAAAGGTTTCCATTCCAAATCCAAAGAAAAATAGTTTACCTTATCGTGAGTAAGATTTTGTAGAAACAACGGAAATCCACATCGCCTTACCTGAAACAAAGAAACATTCTTTTAGATTCTTGAACGTCAATGCATACATTTTCAATAAAATGATATTGTAGCAAATTTAGTCTCATAAAAATAACAAACAATTTATAATGAGTTAACAATGGAAAAACATCATAAAATAAGAGAAATAATTTTAAATTGAATTTCCTGGTGATTGAATTTTCTGATATAAAGAGGAAAAATAAGTTTTGCTTCTGAATAAAGGCAACGAACAATTCAATCACATATTACAGAAAATGAAAAATATAAATTGAATATCACATTCACATGGATAATGCGTTAATATATTTGTTTTTTATATTTCTTGCAGTAACTAACAATACAGTGCAAGCATTTTTTTCTTCCGGAAGAGTGAGGAATTTTCTTCCCACCAAATCGTCAATGTGAAAAATAAGATATCAAGTCTTCTCGTGTCTAAAGAAAACGCATTTCCAGAGCGCCTCAAAAATTTCCTACACTTCGAACCAGCGCATCAACAAACCCTACACCGTCGCGTGGACGCGGTATCCCCCAAAGCCACGCCCACCCGTCCGGGTTATCGGACAATGCCCTTCGCCCCGCAGGCCCAGGCCGATGCAGCCCTGCCCTCCACGTGGGCGCGTTGGAGGCAGCGGCGGCGGCGGCGGCCGGGAAAACGCCACGCCCCGATTTATAGGACCCGCGGCGACAGAGGAAGGGGGCGAACACGCGACGACGGCGCTGTCACTCATCCGATGCTGCATGCGGCACACGTTGCCACGGAATTCCCAGATAAGACAGGATGGAGGTCGTTGACAGTCACATTCGGAGGTAGGTCGTTCTATTTAACTCTTAAGGTAGTGTCGGACTCTTTTAAGGGAATCGCTTTCGATAAGAAACGACTTTTAAAAGTAAAGAATCTATCTACCTTCTGCTGAAAGACATCTCTCAGATTTACAAAAGATCCAAGCAGATTTTAGAGATAAACGAATGCGTTTGCATTCAAACAAATTTTATGTACATTTACAGCTACACTGAGCACAAATATGAATACATACTTGTAACATGTAAGATTCATTTTTACATTTCTAAGCAGATTGAAATCGCATAATAAAAAAGAAATTAGTCTAATCTATAAAGTAAATGTTAATAAAATCTCGAAAGGAACTATGACCGTTCTCGCAAGATATGAGAAATAAACGCTCGTTCTTGAATGGATGTAGGGTGATTTTTTAATGGGAATTCCTAATTTTAATCCAATATAAGAAGTTAGAGCAAAGAGATTAGAGTTCACAGCAGAAAATTGCATTAATTTTGTGATTTGTTGATTTCTTAATTGAACGAGATGATTTTAATGCTTGAAACCCTTGCTTCGCAGCGCTCCTGCATTTGCAATGAGCACTGACAAACTGTCTTCGCTGCCAATACTGTTAATGTTTCATAAAATTAGATTAACTAATTGTGAAATAATATAAAAAACAAATAATTATTGTTTTATTAACATACTTGTTCTCATTTGTGCGTTTGCCATTTATTCATTTCTTTCCTTTCTAAATTAAGGTATTCGTACACTGAGAATATTACTGACTACGGCAACTACGTAATACAGAGTAAAATATACTTCTGGTCTAAGTTGGGAGTAAGTAAATATTTGACTCTTAACAAAGAGTAAGCATGGAGAAACGGAAGCGTGGAGTAAATAAAGCGCAGCTACCATGGCAACCGCTACTCACATCTTAACTCTAGTTTAAAAGCCGAGTACGTGCGTTATACTGCGTGTTTACGCTGAGAGTAGTAAATGCATTGCTCCTGGCTAACACCATACCATAACTAGCAAAGTAGAGAGTGTTGCATCTTAATAATTTTCCCGCGCGGACAGACTCTTTTGAGCTTGGAGTTAGCCAATACAAAACACTTCACTTCCGATCCGGTGGCCGATATCGTTAATGCAGTAGTGCCGTAGCGATCTCGGACCGAAAGATCGCTGGTTTCAATCCCGCCTCGGGCATGGTTGTATTTGTGTTTGTCCTTTCACCCCTTATCATCAATCTATCGTTTCATCGTAACAGTTACCATAAGGTTAACTCCAATAGTGGTCGCTAATGACCTAGATGAGATTTTTTAAATTTATTTTATTTCATGACGCATCAACTACAAAAGATTATTAGCGGCATCTACACAATAACATTATTATTTTTATACATGGTATGTTATGACATTTATGGGAACATTCATATCACATTATTAAAGTTTATACACTTGTCTTAAATATTCCCGGGCAAGTTTATGCCCTTCAAAAAACTGAAAAACCGATTGCATTGTTCTGTCCTTTTGTACACTTAACATGTCGTTCTTAATACCATGTCTCGTCCGGTCAACCTCAAACCTGGGGCACAAAAATAGATGATTAATAAGCATAGAAACATTACACACATTACACATAACAGTCGTTTTCCTTGTGATCAGATAGGCATGTGTGAGCTTGGTAAGACCTATTCTGCATCTAGTTAACACAACCTGATCAGCTCTTCAGAAGGATGTGGCTGGATTAAAATCATCATATTCACATATACTTGTTAATTTGCATCGGGCGTTGTTATTCCATTCCTGTCTGTACAATTCTTGTATTTTTCTCTTGAAGTTGGCGTGATAGTCCTGTGGTGTTATGGGAAGGTTACTTCTTTCATCAAGTTGTGACGCCTCTTTTGCGGATCTAGATGTTGATGCGACCTTAAATATATATTTTTTTAATTCACGATTATTTCAATAGGACACAGCGGTTAACGCTCGTCCTCGGGGGGGGGAAGCAGAGCGCGTGCGGCCGCGTCCGTTTCCGGTCGCCCTCGCGCTCACGCCCTCGCCCGCGCCGGGGTGCCGCCCCACCAGCTGACAGGGCGCGCGCCGGCCGCACCCGCCCGGCCGGCCCGCACCCCTCCCCCTCCCCTCCACCCTCTCCCGCGCCAGAAGGGTTCTCGCCTCCAAGGCTCCATTCATGGCCTCTGCGGGGGCCCCCTGGCTCCGACAGCCCTCTTTCTGCTTTCCTAGCGTGTTGTGAGTTCTTGTGTTCTCCACTCGCTGTGAAAGGTCGAAGAAGAAGAAGAAAAGCCTCTTCGCCAGTTGGGGCCAATGTTTGGCGTGTATTGTGCGGGACGCTAAGAATATACTCCGAAATGTTTTCGTTTCCATTACTTGAAGCCCCGTTCGAGAATTACAAAAATAGAACTTAATGTCCACGTCTTACACAGTTGACGATCCAATTGTTGCGTAGAACATGCGGTAGCACTATTAGAAACTTACAATGATTGTGGATGAAGAACAGGAAGAACAATATCTCCCGATATATTGTCAAAATTAATGAAATGTGTGAAATAAAACCCATTGAATTTCCCCCACAAAAAGCAGGAAGTGCTCAGAAGAGTTTGTCCAATTTTTATAAGGTGCTTGCACCTCCAGTTTGTAGGTATTAACGTAAGACACCAAACACGTGAGAGAACAAATTAGTGCTAAGCATTGTCATTTCATCAATAAATCAGAGTAATAATAAACGTTTTCCATATTTGTGCATAAATTGAACTTCCAATAAGAAATTATGATATTAATATTTTCCCGCATCTCGTATTACTATTAGTTACGCAATTCACCTCAGCTTTACAGCGCTCTGAACGACGAGCACTTCTTACAGCAACCTCCAAGAAACTCTGAATTCGAGGTGTAATTTAAATTACTACAATGTCAATATCAAGATTTGAAACGTGAATTCATAACTAATGTTTGTAAAGAAATATAAGTATTCTTGAGTGTAAATAAAGAACGATAAATTTGTTACATGATAAATAAATAAACAAAAACCCACTAAAAAAACATCGCCCCGCATCAAATTACCGAAAACGACGATTTCTAATCTGAATTTTGGGATTGTAAGCTGTCTCCACTTACATTCCAGATTCCCCTCACGGGAATGACATGTTCTGAAGCCCTCCCGCTCGGAACAGCACCGTCCTCTCCGGAAGACCTCCCGAGCAGCGAACATCCCCCTCCCTCTCCTCGTCCTCGCCGGTGTCCCCTCGTAGGGCGTCGCCCCTCCGCCCCCGCAATTATTCCGGTCCCTGGGGCGGGCGCCCCGCGGGGCCGCGCAGGGAATTGAATCACGCGGCGGAAAGTCGCCTCGCCCCGCCCCGCCCACCCCCGCGACCCACCGTGTTGCCCCCCGCCCCCGTCGCCCTTGTTCCGTCTCACCCCACCCGGCCGCTCCCACGCTATCCCTGGGCTCACCACCATGCCTCCCCACTGTTATACTATGGATTTCGTGTGATGGTGTTTATAGTAAATGTACTGTCGTGTATCTTAGTGATAAGTGAGTTGTTGGATCTTGAAGGTCGAATAAACAAAACGTGTATTGAAGGACTCCCGTCTTATAATGTAAGATTAAGATCCACGCGAAAGTAATCTCAACACCCACTACCTCTACTATAGACTAAGGAGGTCGTTCTGTTCTCTACGCCTCTCTCGGTGCCTCTGTCTAGTGTTCTCTCCCGGTCCGCCCCCGCGTCTCTCCACCCTACGCTGTCCACCGCCCGGCTTCGCTTCCGCCCCTCGCCCTTCCTGCACCACTAACGGCGCCCACCCCCAGGCCGGACGGGCAGCGTTAACAGGCGGAACGCCGTTCGTCACCGCGACGCGACGGCCGTTAAGCGATACCTGTTGCGAGCAGCCTCCGCGGGCCGTAAAGCCACGAGGGGAACAATGGGGTGAGTCAGCGGTCGGCCAGGACCCGCAGCCTCGCCAATGGACGAGGTCCGTTAAACGGTCCCCATCCGAACGACAGTTGGGCTGTCAAATGCGGCGCGAATTTCTCAATTCAATGTTCAGAATGTGGGATGGTCAGTAAATGGTCTTCGTGCGAGTGACAAACACGCGGCACAAATTCCTCTCGAACGTTTTCTTCAACGAGATGTTTTACTAGTAATCGTCAACAAACTACCTAAATCGTAAGTTTCAGTTGTTGCTGACTATTCTAATAATTTATTATGACCAGGATATAAATCAATACGGAAGATCTTCAGCGAGGAAAAACAAATGCCGAATCATGATAAAGTAATGAAAATGTAAATATGCGGGGGATTGCGACTGATATTTGGAGGACGATATTTTTCACATGAGACTATTTCCTTACAATAAAATTTTCTTTTAGACAATAAACATCTCACTTAATTTCTTAAGAAAAATGAAGTATTCCGCCTTTGTACACAAGAAATACATGATGTATACGAACACGAAATAATCAATTCCGCGAACATTATTCGTACATGTTATAGAATTGACAAGCACGTAAACTTAATCTCTAGGCTTAAACATTTTCATAATTAAATTACGACTGTGATGTTTATTGCTACATTTCAACAATTTTATTGCGAATCATAAAATGTAATAAAAGAATTCTCTCTCCACTGGCAAGGAAGTTCATCTAATTTTATTTCCTTCGTGTTCGTACAATTTCCCCCAACAGACTCTGGAACGACTTATACAAAACCCTGTGAAGGTAGCACGCCTACTTATATTTAGGGTATTACTACTATCATATATCGATGAATCGAATGGGGCCAAAAGGAAAATTCGATTTATCAAATATTTCCACTTCCAAACTTGACGTAGAGAGGATGAAGTGGAAAATTTATCGATAAACTAAGAAATAAAGTTATTGAAGAGATGATACAAAACTTATCGAGATAATAAGGAATTCAGTTATTAAGGTTCGGATTATGACGGCTTCACAGTAATTCCCTTTTCTCTGTAAATTGTTCCCAAATAAATGATTATCAGATTGTTCTGAGGTGCGTTTACAACAGACGACTTGTACCGCCAAAAATTTGTGGATCCTCATTTCAGCCTTGTATTCATTAGTGCTCCTTCCACGGTTCTTAGTGACCGTGAAGTAAGAGGCACAAACATCTCCAAAACACTTAAAACACTCCGTCAGCTTGTTCAATTTCCGTGCAGGCGAGAGCAGGCGCATTGGGTTGTGAGTGCGGGAGCGCGGGCGCATCCCGCCGCGTGCTCATTGAGCCAACAGAGAGCATCCGCGCGGGGCTGCGGCCGAGAAGTGCCACCGCAGTGCAGCGCGCATAGCGATCACCCGGGGGCTAACTGGCGTGGGAAGGCGCCTTCGCTGGCCACGGCGCCACTCGCTAGAGGCGCCAACTGCTGGATCGGCAGTTGTTCACTAATACACTATTCGTGAATGTGCGAATGTTCAGTTCAGATGCAATGTGAATTCATGGCTTGTATCAATGTGTTAAGCTCTAGTTTACGTTCGATTAGGACTGTCAACAATACATCTTGTGATCAAGCAGAAGAGCAGATCGTATGACCTGAGACTCGCAATGAATTAAGTCATCTTTATTATTATTATTATTATTATTATTATTATTATTATTATTATTATTATTATTATTATTATTATTATTATTATTATTATCATTATTACTATTATTACATCATAAGTCCTACACCACTTTCATCTATTTTTAGATAGTCTGCTTACTGTCCTACACGCATTGTGATACTTTAAAAATAGTTACGATTTTCCTTATCTTTAGATTAAGTAAAATACATTCATCACACGCTTCATTTATATATTTGCTTCACGCGTACTTCAACTCCTCGGCATTTCAGGCGTCCATGTATGTCCAAACTCAAATATCAATGGAAAATTATTTAATATCTTTTCTTCTGAGGGTAGCATTGAGTAAAAAAATGAACAGGAGAGGGTGTACAGATTATCAACAGGGTCTATTTTTAGTACGCCTCATGTATCCGTATGACGGAGATCGGCGAGATCAAGAGAAGCTGGAGCGACAAAAGGGCGGGTCACAGGGGCGGAGCCCACGACCGACACGCAGGTGTGGCTGCATTCCTCTCTGAGAGGCCGTGGCCAATGTATACACGATCGAGGTGAGAAAAGGTTGAATGACTTAAGGGTAAGGGCAATGACTAAGGCGAGAAGAACAATACAATGGACAAAATGTAGCAAAACATAAACTCCACAGGAAACGGATGAAAATCAAAGGAAGAATTGATGAAACGTTCATATATATATATATATATATATATATATATATATATATATATATATATATATATATATATATATATATATATATGGCCAGGCAATATTCCTGCACGATTACTCGTACAGTGAAACCTGTATTACGCGAACACTGTTGATTCAAAGAAATTTTAGGGGAATGGTTACTTAATAAGAGAAACATTTTTTATTAGAAAAATGACCTATTATTATTTTTAGAAATAAGAACGATTCTAAGAAATCTTTAACAACAATTTCTTAAATACACATAAAATAGGTCGAAAACGGTACTTTTGAAGCAGTAGTAATTGCAACTGTAAGTTTAGAGAATTAGTTAAAAGTAGATGTAGTTTAGTTTTTAGTAGTTCGTTTCAGTTATTCCCTTCCGATACACAAGCGTGATCGGCTGCAGTTGTTCCTGTAAACGCCCTAACAATGGAATAAACTCTCGTCTCTCCAGGAATACTGGAGAGAGGGATGCTGAACGGAGGAAAACTTAAATATCTGAAGAGTCCTTTCTTACAGTATACCCTCCACAGTAACCCTGAGCAGGCGGGAATATATTAACTTAGTCGCATACAACTGAACTGCTACCTTGTAGCTTAAGCAGCTAAGAGGGAGAGATAATAATAAACTAATACTAACTAAAGCTAACTTAATTCTAGGTTAAATCTAATTTAATAGTAAATTAGTAGCACTTTGGTATACCTAACTTATACAAAACTTATTATTTTCTTCATTCTAAATAATGTTGTCATATGGTCTTACCAGGTGATTCTCTTAATTCATTGTTTCATTCACGCATCATTCATTCATTATATACATAACTAGTCATTCTACTCATTCATTTTTTCATCTGAAGAGCCCCAAAATTCGCTACTCTCGCACTTCTTCGTGCCGGTGCGAAGTGTTCGTTTGGCGAGCCTCCGACGAACGAGCCATTTGAGACGGTCGCCTCCGCGTGGGGGCGTCTCGGCAGGCGAGCGGGGCCCTCCTGCGCAGGGCGTCCGCGGAAGAGGAAGCGCGCGATGGGCGCAACGAGGCGGCGACGGCGGCGAAGTGGATAAGTGGGCGTGGGGGCAGGGGGAGGAGATCAGCCTCCCAATTAGGCTCCGCGGCGCACCGCCTCGGCCCGCGCGCCCGCCGACGAGCAGAGATTTCCTTGATAAATTAATTCGTGTCCAAGTTACGAGAGGATGTTCACAACAAACTAACTAGGCGAAATGACGCCTGCTCCATGTCAACGCACGCTGGGTTGACGAAGAGGATTCTCACTGTGTAGTGTACGAGCTCTCAGCGAACTATAATAGAGTTGAAACGCACACTTCGGAGAAAGAATGTACGTCTTGGATGAAACAATGAGCAATGGTTCTCAAGATCGTTTTAAGAATTCCTTAACAAGTAAAGAAATTGAAATTGCTTTCAAACTGCATTAATATCCGTATAAAGTGTTTATCCGTTTATGTAAGTAGTACGCACTTATAATTAGATTATGTACTTAAAATAAAGAGTAGAGTATGCAGGTGCACAAAAATAGCATGCTTTTGATTCAGCATATTAAATGATATTTAATATTCGACTATTTCTCCGCATTTCACCTTTAAAATGTACAAACCTATTTTCTTGGTCTGTTTTCCAGCCTAGAACACTTCGTTCAAGAATTCGTTAATTGAGTTAATACGTTAGTGTCCACGAAATCCACAATCACAACATTCTTGTGTACTTCGTAACTGCGTAGATTTAGCAAAAGAAGAAGCGGGTAGGAATAAAACGAAGGGTCACGAGTCCTCCGTAGTTGCGGAAAATCTCATTAGTAATAATAATAATAATAATAATAATAATAATAATAATAATAATAATAATAATAATAACAACAACAACAATAAAGTATATTATCATGAAGGCTCATGTCGTAAAGCCCTGTCTTCCTCCTAGCCACTTGCAATCGTAGGCGGTTGCAGGTGCGGAGGCGTATGAGGTAACGAGAGGAGCGGCCAGCGGGACGAGGGTCGGCGAGGCGAGGGGGGGGGGGCGAGAGGTCGGTGACCCCTGGCCTGTGGGCGCTGCCAAACGGCGCTGCCTGCCTCTCGTGGCGGCCGGCGCCAGGCGTCTCGCCCGCCGCGCCGCCTTCGCGTGTTTACTCGGCGCGGGGCGCGTCGCGCGTAAACACGCGTCGCGGGCGCCACCAGCCGTCACGATCTCGCGGAGGCGCTCGCGGCGCGGCCCAGGGCACCAACAAGCGAGTCTCGCTCCGCCCAAGGAAACATCGACAGTAAATAACGGTACGTATTTGTTATGGTCACGTCATTAGATCGATAAACAGCAAATAACCAACTACGCCGGGAATGTGATATTGACCATGTGTCGTTCAATACTATTCGTAATACTACCGTATATTCAGAAAAATAAACAACATATAAATGAAAATAGTTAAATACGATAGAAGTGGAGAAAAGTTACATTTTATTTAGAGAACGACAAAGGTTGCGATTGCGACACGAAGGCGAGAGGCCGAGTAGTGCGATCATACGAGCAAAATAAAATCACGTTTACCACGTGTGTCATACATTTCCCTATTTTTAGGCAGGTTTACAGATTTTCCCTTTCTTTTAATTCAAGAACATTCATCAATAATCGGACATTATACGTGCACGTTTTTCTTGACCACCAGAATAACAACCTCCATTCGTTTACTAACGTTTGGTAAATTAAGAGTAAGTGATAGCAACGAGCGTTATTGAAATATTCTTATTACAAGGAATATTTGCTTCCGAGTAATATAAACTATTTTGTGACAAAAAACGAGTTAAAAGATTTGACATTAATGTTCTGTCATCGAAATAATCAATCCCGTCACTCATTTCGCATCTAGCGAACTCAAGAAAACTTCGGCGGAAAATACTATGTTAAATTAAGATCAATAGAAGCTGATAGATTCAGACGGAAATATTTTTTCTTTGTTGTGTTCACAGTTTTTTCTGAACATTTGAGCAATTTCTCACTTTTAGCACTCGTGCTAAAATTTGAACTTTAAACTTGTTGTACTTGGCCTGAAAGAAACAGCTTTTACTAGTGGTTGACTAAAACCATATTTTCTTCGAATAGATCTAGTTATACGCCGTCCATGAGCACAACGTTTTTCATTTGTTAAGCACAACGCTTTTCGTTTGTTTTAAAAGGACGCCGGCCGTCAAGAGTGTCCTTTCGTTCTTCTGGCTACGTTAAGTCAATATAAGACCCGATTTATACGCTTCCCGTTGATGAACGATTTTGTGAGTTTTAATGAACGCGCACAAGGGCAGAGCGAGTTTTGGGCGCAGAGCTGCTCTGCCCATGCGCGCGTTCAAAGAAGTTCAGACACAGTACAATATTACGAAAACTAATAATCTTAATTTGTTGTGATCCGCGTGGAAAAAAGCTGCCACTGTGTACGTGCTAAAATTATGATTGACTGCTGTACTTCCGCCGTAACCACACCTGCCTCTAGGCAAGTTCCCCGTTTACGTTGAATGTGATTTTACCACGTGTTGGGGCACAAGACCGGCGACCGATTTTTAGATAGATACTAAAACACTTGAGCATAGCGGAAAAGAGCACAAACCTTTTCAAATATTAAGCATGAAAGATGAAAATGTAGTCCATAATATTGTTACAGTGTCCTCATTTGAAGTTAACCGATTAGTTGTCTAAAATTCTAATTTAGTTCGAACATTTGTGTTCAGTGATAATGACGTGGAATTACAAAACATAATCGTTAATAATTAAGTTACCAAATCAGTAGCTATCTCAGTAATAAATATTAAAAAGATTCATAACTTAGAAATACGCTATTTCATTAAATCGCTTATAAAATGGTTCATAAATATTCATTTACAACACAAAAGCAACACGAATAAAATCACCATCAAGAAAAACATCCCAGCAAACTTTAGAGTAATATTTATGAACCATAATGAAGAAACACTATGTTTGCTCATAGTTGTCTGTTTGCTCATACTCTCTTGGCACATTTTTACAGTCGTAAACCTCCTTGTATGACTTATTCACTTACGCGCAAAATCACAACCTGAATGAGAAGACCCCAGAAGAAAATATATCTTGTAGTGAAACATGAGGCAACGGGTTCAGTATTTGACATTAAAGCTCATTTCTTCGCAAATATTTTCAACTGTCTTATTATTTGATAGATATTTTTATTCTATATTTTACGTGCAGAACGATACTTAAAATAAATATTAATTTTTATTGAAAGAACTGTACAAGTAAATTAATAAAGTAGCATACATTATAAGTTACTAATCTTTGAAATACTTGTTACAAGAAATATAAATTGAACAATTATTTTTCTGTATAATGCCCTTCTTACTGAATTAACATAAAAGGATTGTTTGAAATTATTAAAGAGTAAATACCAGATCAGCACACGGAACGATTGTATTACACACCTAAAGATCACATAATTATATCTTTTTAAGTTCTATTGGTTGTGCATTCAGAATCTCGCAACGAAAGACGATGTACAGGAAAATGACTCGTCTACTTCTTGCTAAAGCTGTGAAGGCGGTGATGACTTTTACAAACAAAAATTTTACGTTTATGACTCCATTCAATTATCATTCCACTCTGCAAAATTTACACAACGAAGTTAGCACTTCATATGACCGAGAGGCTTTTTTGCTTCGAAAACCATCCTTATAAACATGAGTTGCCGAGTTAAAGGCATAGTACCTAAAAGTATTCAACTGAACCGATTCATACACATAAAGACCACTGCATCTACTGTCCAAGAGCATATCTCGCGAATATTTCATATCTAGTCAAACCAGAATGTTATGCCCAGCGTAACGAAAACAATCGACTTCTGGCATGAAAATTAATTCATATCAATTACCATATTTTCCAAGATTACAATTTGGAGAAATGACAGAAATGTTTGCGGATACTTTGTTTTCTGAGCGACAGAGATAGCCCAACTAATAAGATTTAACATTGCCAGTCAAGTTTCATCTACTTGTAGAGTACAGAAACATTCACTGAAAGGCTGTTTCGTTCAGAGATATCTGCTTCGTATCACTGCAACTTTGCTTGCTTGTGGGGAGGATTACGTAAAGAACATAAAACAGCAAATCTCGAACCATTTCAACTAAATCAGAATAACTAGTATTATTGAATACATGTATATCCGTTTCCTCACATAATGTTCTCGATCTCTGAACTTGCTCTACCTGACCGCGACTTGTATCTTTATGACCGACGATCATGGAACAAACTGCCAGCCAGCAAGAGGGCGGCACCGACCGCCACGTCGAAAACAGGTGCTTGATCGGGACCAACGAACGCATTCCGAAACCTTAGAATAACCGCGTCGCCTCTGCGGACGACGGTCGTCTCCGGAATGGTTTTATAAATACGCAATAAACGTCTTCGCTAGGGAAAATACCCTTAAAGCCGCTAGTTTACGACACAGTCCCCACGAAACATCTTGGCACGGTGAGGAAGACGTCGCCAACCAGCGTCCTCGGCCCGCCCGCTCGCCACACGCGCTGCAGTAATAAAGCGGCGTTAGCTTTCGAAAGCTGGATTATAAGTCCTGGGGTATTTTATAAATAAGAATCGCCTTTATCTGGCGTGAAGGAAGCGCGCTCGAAATGGCTGGTGGGGAGCGGAGCGGTGGGCGAGGCGGTGGGCGGGGCGGTGGGCGGGGCGGTGGGCGGGGCGGGCGGGGCGGGGTGGGTGGTGTGGTGGACGGAGCGGGGCGGGGCGGGGGCGGGGCGGGGGCGAGGCGGGGGCGGGGCGGGACGACGCGCGGGTGGAGCGTGGGTGGAGCGTGTGTGGAGCGTGGTGGAGCGGGGGGTAGAACAGGGGGTGGAGTGGCGGGGTGGAGCGGGGCTTGGGCAGGGGGCGGAGCGGGAGGCGAGACGGAGAGGCGGGTGGCGGAGGGGAGCGGGGAGCGGGGAGCGGAGCGGGGCGGGGGGCAGAGTGAGGCGGCGTGATGGAGTGGGGAGCGGCGTGGGCGCCGCCTCGATGAGCGCGTTTATGCGTCGTCCGAAATACCCCAGGCGGCCTACAGGCCCAGAAACCCCTGCTCGCGGCGTCTGCCGGCCCCGCCCACGGGCCACACACCGCGGGCTGCGCGCTGGCGGCGGTGGAGAAGGGAGTTCCAGGTGTCAGAGGTGGTGATGGTCTCGTTAATAGTGGGAAGGGGTGCAGCAGCGGGGGAACAGTGGCAGCGATAGCAATGATAGCGACGGCGGGGATGAGATGGGAGTGCAGTTAGTAACAGCGGTGTAATGTGAGTGGCGATAATGGTGATTGAGATGGCAGAAATGTGGTGGTAGTGAGGGGCTAGTAATGTTGATGGTGACGGAGATAAGCACGAGAGCAGTGAATGGTAACGGCTGTGGCAGCGGTGGTAATGTTGTAGGTGGTAGTGATAGGGGTGATGGTTGTAGTGGTTTTTGTGGAGGCGGCGGCAGGCTTGAAGCATCTTTCCATCCGGACGCGATCGGATTCGGATCGAACCGGTTTCCAAATACGTGGACAAGTCACAGGGGAATTGTTTTTAGCTAGAATCTTTTTAGTTCTCCGAAACGCATATTTTATCGTTTCTTGGGGCTAACGATACGTCGCATTCTGCAGATGTAACCTAAAACTTCCTTTTTACGGACCCACAGTTTAAAAAAATGAAATAGGAATCGCATCGATTTGTACACCAGAAAGATTATTTTCAGCCTATCTCCTCGTACGATAAAACGTTCAACGATTGAAGTTTTTTGGGAGGATACTGTAACATAACAGACACAGAGAAGCAATTATAAATACTCTTGAGAATTGGAGCTATTTCGCTTTGATAAAAAGAATGATAGTGTCGAGAATCGAACCTGATGGATTTGCAATTTTACAGTGTTTTTGTTCCCTTAATTCTTTTACATTTTTGGAGGAATTTTCTTCAAATGCTTCTTTTCAATGAATATGTATTGCAAGAAATTGTTGAAATCTTACGTACTACTTCCTTGTTTATATCTGATCTGAAGTAGAATGTCAACTAACCAAGCAGTCGGGTTCTGGGAAATGACCCTGACCACATCGCCGAAGAAGTTTCATGAAAGCGTACCGTGGCAGAACCAGAACTGCCTTGAAGCAGTTATGGAATTTTTTACCACGTACGTTTTCAAACCTGTAGATCCCGGATTGCGGATTTGACGTTTCACTCTATTTTTTTAAATACCGTGTAGTCGCAGCACTTTTTTCGTAAGGACATGCGTTTGCGCATAAAAAAGGACGCCAGATTCGATTAAAAGCAGAGAAAAATCCTTTCAACTCACCTTTATATTCACACAGCAGGATTCGCGAGCTTCAGAAACGTTTTCTTTCAAGAAAACTTGTCATTTTTTGTTTCTAAGAATTAATAATAAAACAAGTTTGTGGCAACAAGTACTGTAAAAAATGACCACATTTTTCAAAAACGTTAAGACTTGTTAAAATTATAAAATTCATATCCCTAAAATTCCTCCACGTTTTTGTGACACATGCCTTCACGTCCATAACAAATGCGACAGCTCTGAAACTCAGACTGAAGACAAAGATGACTTCATTCAAAGAGTGAGTAGCCTTCAAAATACCAGAGAAAATTATTTTCTTGAGAAATACACTTCGAATAACTTTACATGTACGTACTCGATGTAAAGAAGTAAAAAGTGGGATAGCGAGTTTTAGCGATATAAATTCACAAGTTTATTGGAGGTTTTCTTTACATCCAGTTCTTCCCTCCGTTTCAAGTTATGCTTAGTCTAACGGTCAGGGCTTGTGAACTCTATATCTTCAACAAGTTTACTGCTTAAGTCAGAAACAAGCGAGAATTGTAAATCATGCTCTTAGAACGCCTCAACAACGAAGGCAATGAAATGATCTGCAGATATAGAAGACCACATATCACATTACAAACAATAACTCGGAGAAAAAACAGAAATCCCGTGATAAATATCGGACGTTAAAAAACGGGTTGATTTGTTATTGCATCTATGTCCCTCTGCCTCATCTGTTAGTCACAATGATTAGTTTATGTTGAAGTGGAGAAGTTTACTTGCAATGGTACTCTATTTCTTTTTTTTTATAAAGCTCTCTACAGCAGAAGGTGGGCTTCCAGTTACTTCGGCCTCAAAACCTTCAAGGACATTGACACACATAATATGTGTTAACATATTATGTTGCATGTATTATTCGTTTTGGGAAAGAGACAAGGGTTAACTCTCATGAAAAAACTGCAAATACTGGTATTACTGTGTTGTTATTTTAATACGCACTCATTGCACTCCATGCTAAATTAAAATAAATGTAATTTAAAGAATTTTCGACGTTCCAACTCTTCAAGAGACAAAACACGAGAAAGTAGAGAGGGTTTGGTGATAGAAAAAACAAATACAAATGATTTCTTCTAATGGATTATTTTTCATAATAAATGTCTGCGACAATAATTGGCATTTCCATAGTATATCTAAATACGCTGAATTTAATAAATTATATCAACATGAAACAATACAAGTACAGATCTTATTTCATTTAAAAATTTTAAATGATATTTATTATTATTAGGGGGCGGATTTTGATGACCTAAAACATCGCCAAAATTATCAATAAAATGCTCTTAAAATGTTTTTAAAATGCCCTAAAAGCAAAGAAAAATAACATAAAAGTGTGATCAAAACCAGTTCAGATGATCAACTTAAGCTGTTGGATATGATACTGATGTAATCGAGGCTTCTTCTATCCGTTCAAGTAAACACAGTTTTCAAACTTTTGGTTTGGACTGTTCTTTACCAGAAAATCTCTGTCTTTAGTTCTCCCGAAATCGGCTGAACCGCCATGACGCTGACAGGCGTCAGAGGAACCTTAGATTAAATACTACAATGGCTGACATTAAAACTTCTGAGCGAAGAAATCGAATAGGCTACCAGGAGTATAAGTACTCAGGAATTCTGTGGAGAACATTTGTTGCATGTCGTAAATATTATTTGAAGCAAGTACTATAGTATGACATTAAAATCAATGAAATCAGCGAAAAATGCATTAAAATGACGGAAAAGTTAAAAAAAAACTTATTAGCCGAAATCTATAAAAAATGCAACAAAATTATGTATAAAATGGGTCATTTCTTTTTGTCGTGACATAAAATGAATTTCTCTGCTTACACAGCACAGTCCTAAAGTGAAAAGAAAAAAAAGACATTTCATTATAATCCGCCCCCTAATTATTATTATTATTATTATTATTATTATTATTATTATTATTATTATTATTATTATTATTATTATTATTAAAGTAAAAAATGTGAGTTTTATTTCTTAAATCATACTTATTTTTTATTTTAAAAAATATTTTTATATTTTAAAAGTTCTTTCATTCACATTTTTTAAAATTTTCTTAATTTCATGATCTTTTTGTTAATCGTGGCTAAAGTCGAACATTTTCAGCGCGCGGGGAGGTGGTGGGGTGGGGCAAGGCGGGGAGGGGCGGGGCGGGGCAGGGGCGGGGCGGGGCCGCGGCGGGGCGGGGCGGGGCGGGGCGGGGCGGGGCGGGGCGGGGCGGGGCGGCGTGAGCAGTGAGAGCAGCGGGCGCCGCGGACGTGCAGGGCGTGTGGTCGCGGCGGGGGGCGAGCGTGCGGCCTGGCGCGCATAAAGCGGTGGCAATTACGCCGTGGGCGCTAATGAAGGGCGGCGAGGCTTCCGCCGGCGGACGATAAGCGAACCGGTCCGCGCCGCTCGACCGCGGCCTCGCCCGCCGCAGACACGTGGGGCGCTCCACGTGCAAACTTCATCGCGAGAGTACCTACACTCCCAAAGCCCCCGTCAATTTCAGGAATATTAACATGCCTATTCCGGACTGCTCCTCTGGGTATTTCTTGATCTCAGCCGACCGGCAGTTTTTGACTATTTTTGTATTTTAACTAAAAATATAGGTTTAAAGATATTATAATTGTATTCTAATGTTCTTATAAATAAAATTTTCTCTTCACAATGACCTATTTCATCAATAGACAGGTCGTTTCTATGATTTTTTTAAAATTCTTCTTGAAAAATGTATGTTATTCAAGGAAAAAATCTTCAAATATTTTTTATGAAACCACAATTATGACACAGCTATTTTTCACAGACATATGCTATTTTTCATTATTTTACGTGCATTAATAGTATCATAAAAATATACATGATGAATTATGTTTAGGCTGTATCATTTTTGCAAATTCGGGTCAACCATCCTCCAATTGTAGCTCTCAACTGTTCAGGCGCAAATACAAAATGTAACCAAACATCGCTTGGTAGAGGCTGCGGTGGATTTTTTCTAAACAATTGAAACACTATTGCTACACGACAAACGAGCGCCGCTTAACTAAACCTTACAGTTTCTTGAACTCGAGCCTTGAAACATGAACACGCGTGACGCTCGGGCTTCGTCGACCCCGCGCGGCGCCTTTGCACAGGCAGCGCTGGGGAGAAGTCCGGAAAGTGTTAAGGAGGCTCCACACATTCGGTATTCCCCGAGCAACGAGCTACTGCTCGCCCAATCCCGAACTGCTATTATGTTCGGCGAATGTTCGCTCCCTTTGATGTGTCCAAAAGACCGACACGCGGTGGGTACGGCGAGCACCGAATGTTCGTTACTCGGCAAATAAGAAGCAACTCATCCACTCTACTCGGGATTCGGCGCGCAGTTGCTCGCTGTTCTCCGAAAAACGAATGTGTGGAGCCGCCTTTAAACGTGCCCAACCACGCTCCCCAGGTAGGGATGTACGGGCGTTGGCGAATTCTGACGATCAGAAGAGCCAATGACTGGGAAGTTTCGCCTGTTCGAAAGGGGGGAGGGCAGAAATGTATTTTGATTTTAAAGCTGAAAGTCTGTGAGTTTGTGGCGCCTGTCGAGGTCGAGTTCGTAGGTCCACTGCTTTGATCGGTTCCAAGCAACTTCTGAAGCTGTACACTGTAAAACGAGACACGGAGTATGCAAAATCTTCCCTTCCGAGTTCCTTATCTTCTGATTTATGTCTCCCCATTTTGACTGACAATTAGACGCTGCTGGCTAGTACGTTCTATGACTTCTGCCACGGCACTGCCATACGCGGGCTGGGATGAGAATTACAAGCACAGAGGACACATAGATAATAATAATAATAATAATAATAATAATAATAATAATAATAATAATAATAATAATAAAGGCGGCCCCGTGGCGCACACAGTTGCGGCAGGCGTCGTCTCTGCCTAGGAGGCTGCAGGTTCGAGTCGTGCGTAGGCATGGTCGAATTTGTAATTGTCCCTTCACCTCGTATCATCATCATCCTATCACCTCATAATTCACCTTTCAAGGCGTAACTACCTTGTCGTACAAAGGGATACAGCTGAAAAGCTGATTCAAAAGTTACACACGTTAATCGCGTGCTCAGAAATAGCCGACACGTCGATGATGATGATATTATTATTATTATTATTATTATTATTATTATTATTATTATTATTATTATTATTATTATTATTAATTATAATAATAAACCCTCGTGAGTGTTTTGCCCGTCCGAGTTTAGGAGACTTGTGCGGCCTTAAAACGTCTCGTGCGTAACGGAAACAACTTTCCTCTTCACAGGTTTAACAATATTTTACCCGATACAGGTTTACTCGCACGGGCGTTGAGGATACAGTCACCCACGAACACGTACCCTGACCTATCCCTCCACAACCTCTGTGTAAATAATCTTGCTCTTCCGAGAATAAAAAACAGATATTCACTTCATTCCTTCCTAAAGTGCTTCTTTGCCTTCAATTAGTAAGGCATAACTACAACTATTTATTTCTTCTCATCGATTCTCTGACGGTGCTCCATGAGAATGCTCACTCTTTACTTTTTAAGCAGAGAATAAACCAATAATCATATGTAGAACGAAAGGCTGATCGATTCTGAAAGGATGATGATAAAATTATAAACGTTATGTATAAGTTATTAATTATATATAATTATATTTATTAATTATACAAATATAAATATATTAAAATTTCAAAATATATAAAGAAACAGTAGGAAAGATGAAGAAAACTTTGTGTCTCAGTAATGTGTTTCGTGAAGAATATCTAAGTTTTTTGAGATGTGCTTTTGACAGTAAATGTTTTTAACTCCATAATAAACGAACTTGTTCTATTTTACAGGGTCTCTCCAACCATCCTCAAAAGTTATATTTCAAGTGAACTAATCAATGGTCTAAAATACTCAAAACAACAAAAATAAACTATTATAAATGAACCTGTTTTCATATCTTCTATATAGTAGTTTTCATATTGCAACATCTCCATACGTATAGTAAAAATAAATAGAAGTATATCAATTTATAAAGGCGTACAAAAGAACTATAAATACGATATCAATTAATAATAAAATAAGTCTCAAGAAATACCACATTCCTCATTCTCAGAATAAATCATTTATGATATAAATTCACTATTGCCTTAATGTTAACACGGAAAGTAAGACAAGGGTAGGCTATCGGTCGGTTGTGCAACTTCCTGTCGCGCTATCGTCTTTGCCTTCCGGCATGTGGTAGGCGGATGGTTGTGGTGTCGCTGTAAATGTCTTTCAACATTCAGACCTCGTTCAACGCGACAATTCAATTTCTGCGTAAGGATGTATTCTGATCATTCTCGAATTTCTCCTTATGCCTGAGCATTCGAAGTAAATAATAGTAATTGACATTCCACATTTCGCAGGGAAATGATAATGGAATGGGCAAGTTTAAAACGAAAAAGATTTAATTTCTGGTTAAAAGATTACTTCTATTTTGAATGTTCTCGTAAGTGAAAATATTAATATTATCAAAGATTTAATGTTTTACAGTAGTAGTTGTAGGCCCACAAACGCCTTTTACAGATGAATAACTTTAATGATTTAAATGTGACTGATAGTAAAGACAGAAAACTTTCTTTTTTTTCGTTTTCCTGAACGTTGTTCTGAAAGGAATCTCATTTTCCACTCTCATCCATTCTATGTGGTATCATTACTATACATGAAACAAGAGTCAAGCTATAGCATACGAGCGAATTGTTACTGACATTTGATAGCCTTTCTTTAAATGACTTGTATTACAGACCGTGTTGTTCTCTATTCTTCCTAAACGCCAGTAATCTCGATTTTATCCTAAATGTCAGATTCCATTATTTATTTCCAAACACGTTTTGTTTCAAAATATCAGAAATGACCGATAATAAGTGGCGCAAAGATACTTGCAATTAAATGGAAAAACATTCCAACTGCAGAGTACTCGCGGTGAAAAATACATTTGCAGATCAATTTACAGTGACGATTATAGTAGTGACATCACGGACAAAACGTCAACAAAACAGAAAACCTCAAGGTTCTTTTTCTGGCAATCTTCCAAAAATTCGTGTCCGTAATAGTTGTGATGCCAGTAGTATCGCTTTAGAACACGAGGTCGTGATCCGACGACTGTTACAGTCACGATTAAATATGTAATATCCCTGTCAGCAATAAATCAATGAATGAATATGCATGATAACATGTTGCTTGGAAGAACAACACTACATGCTCTCATTTTCAGTAAACCTCTGCGTCTTCTAAATACAGTTTTGCGAGTTTCAATACATCAGATTGAAACTTCAGTTACTACGTTGTATAATGAGCAAGTTTTGTACATAAGCAAACATAATTCAATATGAAAACTCTTTATTCGAAAGCCAAGATAATAAATTAAAAGCAATTCAGTTTGAAATTTTCTCCAAAATAACAAATTGCATTTTCCCCATATTTTCTGACTCATCTAGCAGCGTAAAAATAAGCTGTTCCTCAACAAATTCGCTGAAAATAAACGACAGTATACTGTGTCTAAGCAAGCTATATTTAGGGACCCCAAGTTAAAATACCCGAATTCAGAGAAAACGGCGCAGAGCGGTTCGTTCCCGGTGTTGGGGTGCGTTTCGGAAAACACAAGCGTACAAACAACGCGCGAAATCCGGAAGAGCTGAAAGTGTCCGAGGGCCGTAAAACGCCTCACGCTAACAGCTGATCCTTGCTAATGGCCGACGGCACGGTACAGTGAGACGAGGTGCGGGGCAAGGGGTGGGGAAGAGGTGTGGAGGCGAGATGCAGGGCGAGGGTGTGAGGGCGAAGTGCGGGGCGTGGTGCAGAGTGAGAGAAGAGGCGAGATGCAGGGGGTGATGCCAAGCAATGTGCTGGGCAAGGTATAGGGGAGAGGTACGGGGCGTGATACTGAGCGAGAAGCGAAGCAATGAATAGGACAAGGTGTAGGGGCGAGATGCGGGACAAGGTGTGGGGGACGGGTGGAGAGAAACGTGTCGGGTAAGATGTGGGAGCGAGATGAGGCGCGAGGTGCAGGGCGAGGTACAGAGAAAGGTGCGGGACGTGGTGCAGAGCGAGAGGCGTGGCTGGGCGCAGGGCGGAGTGCGACCATGTGTGGGGTTGAGATGCGGACAGAGTGCAGGGCGAGACGTGAGGGCGAACTACTAAACGAGAAATGGGGCGAGGTGTGGGAAGGGATATGAAGTTGTGTGGCGGGAAAGTAGGACGGGTCGGAGCAAGGTTGAGTTGGGAGGGTCGGGCATGATAATCAATAGGAGAGTAAATGCACGGCAAAAAAATGCCAGGTCACATGGCTGGGGGATGTGCAGCAGGGTGGCGAGGCAGAGAGGGGCAGGGTGCGAGGAGGGAGGGGTTAAGCTGACAGGCTGCGCAGCAAGGAGGTGGGGCAGTGAGGTTGGGGGCGCAAGGTAGAGTTTGGAGGGATAGGTACAATTATCAAATATGAAGGTAAGAGCGGGGCAAGAAGGTAGCTGGGTGTCGTGGGGGGAACAGTGTGGCGGGACGGGGCGGGGTGGGTTGAGTTAAGCTGACGGGTGGGGCGGTGGAGCAACGGAGCGGGTAGAAGGAAGGTAGAGCTGGGAGCGACGGGTATGATTATCAAATAGGAGGGTTAGTCCGGAGCAAGAGGCTGGCGAGGCGACGTGGCTGGGAAGATGAGGAGTAGTATGGTGGGACGTAACAGAGCATGGCGGGGAGAGGTGGGGCTGCAAGGTGCCGACATTAGGTTGTCGGGCGGGGCGGCATAGCTGTGGGGCAGCGGGGCGGGCCGGAACAAGGCAGAGATGGAGAGAACGAGTATGGTTCTCCAATAGGAGGGTAAACGCATGGTAAGACGGTCGCGAGGTGGCATGGCTAGGCGGTACGGAAAAGTGGGGCGGGGTGGAGCGGAGCGGATATGCAACGCCACACGAGTTAGGCTGACGGGCAGGGTGCAAGGCGGGGACAAATCGGGACGGGGCGGAGCAAGGCAGAATTGGAAGAAACGGGTACGGTTCTAGAATAGGAGGGTAAATGCGTAGTAAGACGACAGCGGAGCGGCACGGCTGGGCGGGACGAAGCAGTGTGGCGGGATAGGGCGGGGTTTGCACGGAGCAGGGCGGAACGCGTTAGGCTGTCGGGCGGGGCGGAGCGCAGCGGTGGAGTGGGGTGGGGGAGGTGCGGCGGGCACGCGCGCCTGTGCGCGCGTGCGTGCGCGTGTGCGTGCGTGCGAGCGCGCTCGCGGAATCCGCGTCGTGCCACGCGCCGGCGCGGCCGCCTCCATGCAAATGCCGCGGGCGCAGCGCTCCCTGGGGCAAGGCCGCCCGGCCGACGGCGCGGCGCGGCGCATCGCGCCTCCGGAATGGGAAGTAGGGAGCGGCCTCGGCCGAGGAGGGTGTAGCATTGTGCGGCCCCAGGCCCACATTAGGCGGCGTAGGACCCAGATGAAAGGGAAATTTAAAAGTTGTTAGATGGGGTATTTCATAAGTGCTAATTGTAGCAGTAAAAGACAAATTTTGACATAATTACTCCATTGTTTAAATATCTCTTCAATTATTGCTCTTCAAAATTATTACGTTAAGCTTTACTGAGACTGATGGCGTACGTAGTACTGCGCAGATCAAGCAGAAATCCCCACGTCTCATGACAATTTTCTCTAGTATATGTGTCATGGAAGAAGCGTGAAATCCAGCACAAGCATTTGAACTTTGGTTTGACTGGTACGTTGCAGTTGATTGACTTGCAGTTCAGTGTGACAGTGCAATGTTTGGAGTGCCTCATATTTCTGTTTAATTTCACTAATGGCGTATACAGACATAAACTCATCAAATTATGTTTAATATCGACGAATGAAAAGTATGAGGTATTACCGACGAAACGGAAATATATTAATTATTTAAGTGTAACAATTAGTTTTACCGCCCAACCCCAACCAAGAGGTATGAAGCATAGCAAGCTTACATTCAAACACAAAAAACAGCATGGATGGCGGAAAAGTGCAAATTGTTTAGTAATGTTACACAACTGGCAAATAACGCGAAACAGGCCATTACAGAAAGCTGGAAAATCAAAAACCCTTGAAATGCAATCACCACGATCGTCTTTCAATTCACACGGAAATACGCTACGACGTCAACACTGAACGTTAATAAAAGCAACGAATTCCCCCCAAAATATGCATCTGTTATTTACATCCTGCAAAAAAAAACTAAAAATCATTCCCCACCACTCTCTGTGCATTCATTAAGAGGTATGTATCATACCCCCGGACTCTAACTTTAAGAGTTGCCTGGAATATTCATGGGAATCATCTGCTGCCGATGGAATTTAATACAACATTCCAGCTGTCACCGAATCGGGCGGCGAGGAGCTGACTCACGCATCGAACGCGAAACGGGCCGCGCCGCCCACATTCGTTAGGCCGGGCGTCGATCGCCGGCGCAGATAGGAAGCGGCTTAATCATTCGTAATTTAGATACTAATCGCCCCACGGGGCGTTCTTCCGCGTGGTTGCGGCGGAGAATTAATGCAGAGCTTCATGCGAGCCGAAGTGTTTTTAGAGTAACGGTTTACGAACATTCTTCATCATGCTAAGGAAATAATTATTTATAAAACAACCGAGAAGACAACTTAATAGTGGCAGATATGTTACGGTCGACATTTCAATAAACTCTGCAGCAAACTGTCGGCGGGAAGTTAATGCACAGGTGAAGAGTAGAGCAGCACTTGCGATAATGTTTGATTGTTAGGTTTTCGTTAATGATGTGTGCAGGAATAATCTGCAAACGAGAAACAGAAGAATATTGTAGAATATTAAAAATTTAATCACTTGGAAATAGGAATGCTAACAAGAATAACTTCTAATTTAATCGCTTCTCTATTTGACGATGTATTACTCATTTTATGACAAAAAGTACAAAAGATAATATTTACTTATATCCAGATCAGAATGGGTTTTGCCTTCAACTTAAATAAGTAAATCAGAAGATGAGAGAAACACTTAAATTGCATATGACCACAATTTAGGGTTTGATAAAAATTGAATTACATGACTGACTTCATTTGAGCTTAACTTTCCTGACTTATGAAAATGACATTATGAAACCCTTCGGTCATTTCCAAGGTATCAAATCAAAATAGAAACCGTTAAAACCGTTTGAATAGCAATAAACAGGTACTCCCGCTAAGTTCTCATGTCAACAAACCTCTCATGTGTTCATTTCATTTACTTTGGCTTCCCTTCTCATAGTTACAAGTACCTCCATGTTCTTGAAAAATGATGGTCCTCAGAATTAAATAAATTTCTAAAATTTGTTTCAAACTTTAATTGCGACAGAGTAACTGTCGCCATGATAGCGAAATTACGCGTGTTAAAGATGGATCAGGTCGTCGCGAATTCAGTTACATTTTGGTTTAATAAAAATTTGGGGTAACCGTTTCAATGCCGGATCATAAATATTTTATTAATCGAAAGCGGAGGGTTATTTGAACCGTTCTGATGCTTTGGTCATTTCACGACTGCCTGCGCCCACCCCCAGCTCCAAGGAGTTCACGAGACGTCAGGGCCACTGCAAGTGCACACGCGCTCGTCCCGCGCGAGCGAGCTCAAATACAGCAATTTAACAAATTAGCGGGCGCTTTTCCTCAGACGCTCCGCGCTCTGCTCACGGCCAACAACACACTGCCCAACGCTTACCAGCATCTCCCAGCATGATGCACACTCTGTGCAGCGAGCCTTTTGGTTGTGCTTTGGAATTTCCATAGATGACCCCCTTCTTTTCCACTGGACACTATTTTAAGTCAAAAAAAAACAAACATGACTGGTAAGATGACTTAGATTAAAACTTTCTAATAAGAGACAGTAATACTGGAGATAAAAGTTCTGCTGGCTCATTGTAATTTTTTTCTTTGGAGAGGAAGCAGGACTCTCCTTTAGAAAAGAAAAGTAAATCTCATTTAAACAGCAATGGATGAAGTAGTCATAAAAAACATGTTTAAAAAAACTAATAGAAAACCTTTGGTTGGACGTTAATACTACTGGATACTACTGCTATCGTTCAGTAATAACATGAAAGAATTAGTACTGATGTAGAACAAAACATCCTATTTTGGAGAAAAATAATCTTCATGAATGTATAGGTCAACATCAGACAAAAATAGTAACTCCAAGAATGGAATGTCTTCAGCAATCTAAGCTGTGAAAACGGAATTTTATGAAACCAAACCCAAACCAAATACGAGTAAATAGAAGAAATCAACGAACACAATCTAGGAGCAATGAGCAAGAACGAAGTATTTGTTTAACAAAGAAGAAGAGAGGTGATTGTTCGGTAACAACCTGACGATGGTAAAAAACACTCAAGCGTAAAAGATTTCACCGTCCGCTTCCCAGGCAGCATTGCTCTACAGAGAAATAAACACATTCCGTTGCTGCTCCTCTCCTCAAAATACATTAATGATCTCATCCGAAACGGCGCCGCCCAACTCGCAGAGAGACACGCACAGGGGCCAGTCCTCAAACAGAAGCTGCCAGACGCTTCAGAGAATGTTTGAGAATCAGAAACCGTGAACAATTACAAGACCAAGTGGCAATTTCTAAAGAGTATTTATAACCGTTGGTATATTTGAATTTTCTTCGGACACCCAAGGCAGTCAGACAAAGTTTGCTTTAGCTAAATCCGTCTGTTTATATTTCGCAGACGTAAATGTTAAGATTGGAAAATAATATTTCTCGGCAAAACAAGAAGTTAGGGAAGTAAGGGCACATCCGGTCAGCAATATTTCGTTAGAGGAATTTAGAATGGAATGAATAATATTTTACATGCATGTTAAAGAGAGTCAACAAAACCTACAAATGATGTTGGGCTGCCACCTGAAGAACGGGGGGACCGCCAAGGGAACATTTAATTTATACAGAGAAAAGGAATTAAGGAGCTATGATCGGACAGGAAGAGAGGCAGATATTTTAAGAGATAGCCAAAGGATCTGCAACAAACTCATACAGTTCATAGCAAGAATGTGTTCAATGCAGAATTTTAGTTGTGTATTTTCAGCCCTGATAAGGAATGAATGCATCTAAGACTGGAGCAAAATCATTACGAGACAAAGGTTCCAAGTCCGAATTATAATAATAGTAACAATAATAATAATAATAATAATAATAATAATAATAATAATAATAATAACAACATTGTAGAAAGATGGTTCTTTTTAAATTTATTGGACCAAATAGGATCAACAGGAAGATATTCAACCATTCTAATAATAATAATAATAATAATAATAATAATAATAATAATAATAATAATAATAATAATAATAAATCAGAATAGTTCATTATAAACGTAAATAACCAAATTAATTTAAATATGTTAGTATTTCCGTGTCCTGAAAACCTGTGAAAACCCACAGGTAGAAATGTGCCCTCCACATCGGAGTGCGCATTACGTATTCCTCGGAGGCTCCCGTTCCGGGGCTGCCCCCGCCCTCCAGCCACCCGGTGGCGGTGGCGGCGGCGGCAGTGGCTGGGCGCACCGCGGCGCGGTGTCGTCACCCGGGCGTCGGGCGGTGCTGCGTCGGGCTGCCGCCATTAAATCCCGATCTCCGAGCACACACGCGGGGATTTACCTAGACATTAACGGGCGCTTCGCCCCTCCCCCCACGCCCTTCCCCTCCCTTCGCCCGGTGGCGGGCGCCCTGGCAGCCGCTGGATCGTCAGTGTCAGCCCCAGCAGCGCCAGCGCAGCGCCGCGGACGCACAGTGGGCCGAAACGAGCCCTCCCCCCCACGACAAACAGAAAGTCGGAATATTCGGTTGGTTGGTTGATTAGTGATTACGGGCGCATCAACAGCTTTGGTCATTAGTCCCGTAAGTGCAGGGTATGTTTTTTGTTCCTTGGGAGATGGCGGTGATCTTCTCCCGCAGGATGGCGAGATCCGGCGCCGCCCTACCGTCAGCTAGCGGGCTTTCCCTCTAAGCAGGACTATCCCACCAGCAGGGCACCGCCCCAGCCGGGACAAGCTCTAAGCTCCCGACCGGTCTCCCGGAATGTGTGGTTGTGTAGTGCATGTTAATGTAAGTGTGCGCGAGTAAGGGGAGAGGCTGGACAAGGAAGAAGAAGGAAAGATCGCGCGCGATCCTCGGCCCGTTTGTTAGGTACTGCTCCGGTATTTGCCTGGTGTTGATCGGAGAAACCACGGAAAACTACCGATCAGAGCAGCCGGTCGCTAGAATTCTCCTCCAGACAGCGACGGAATTCGGCCAACCTGAAAAGCTAGTGTTGCAAATCCTGCCGCCGTCATTCGAACCTAGGACCTCCCGGTCAGAGGCACTGCAGTGACATAAGTTGATGCACTGAGCTACCGCTCCCGGTGATATGAAATATATGTTGTACAGAATATACATCCTGTTTATTCATATTGACAGTGCATCACAACGCGTTCTTATAAAAAAATAGATATTTTTCTCAAATTCACCGCACGATATGAAGATATTAAAAGTGTCGCGAAAACTATACTGATGTATTTGCATACAACTACTCTAATCAGAGCTTGTAATTTTATTATTTCAGGGAATTTTTAGCCAAAGAAGGTTTCTCATAACACCCTTTAGAGGTGCTACCATAGCCATACTTATGACTCCATAGCTCATTTATGACTTTATAGCCTGACCAGGACTATAAAATGGGAGGCACCTATTATAAAATTTCCAGAGATTATCCCCGACGTGGAAATTTCAAAACAAAACAACAAAATTCAACCCGATCATTTCGACCTCTTTTGGCCCACTGTGCCGTGCCATCACCGCCGTCGTCGGGGCAAAGTCAACAGCTGCAGCGCCGCCAGCGCCTCGGGGCGGCGAGCCTCCGTAAATATTGATAGACAAATAGCGCCACACAACGCGCACGCTCGCACGCAAGCATTCTGGTATTTGTACCGCGAGGAGCAGCAGGGGGTCACACAAATGCAGGGCCCGCGGGCAACGGGACGCCCAGTGCACCGACCCCGACTGCGACAGAAGATACTTCTTCGTTTACATACGATACCTGTGGGACTCAGAATAGCTCGCGGCCGGTTTACACTACTTTGGGAAATCACGACTTATGGTATTTTCTCGCTTGGGTGTTATTTCCACCAATTGTGGCTTTGTGGATATCCACCAAATGGCTTTCTGTGTCTACAGTAGTGGGTTGTTAGGGTCATTAGAGTGCCAATGGTTAAGAGAACATTCTTGGACCTCAATTCTTGCCCTCCGTTTACAATACACCAAAAATATTAGAATCTTCACGTTACTGTCTAAAGATTACCATGAAAAGGCCAAACGAGGCCCCGGGCACCAGCTTTGGCAAATTCTCGGACGTTATAATGAAATAGCACTGTGATCTGTTCGTAATTCATATAAAATGAGAAAGTTTTGATATACTAGATTGTATGAATGAGCTAGAAGTCAAGGAGTCAGGGAGTTCAAAAAAAATATCGAATCATTTTCACAAATTGTGGTGTGGTGCCTTTTTCACCCGTTGCAGGAGTTGATAAATGGGAGATGGTCTTTTCTGTCGACATTAAAAGCTCACACAAGAAAACACGTGTATTCCAATCAACATTCTCTGATTGACGAAAATGCTTAACTAAAATAGGAAGGTAGAGCTTCAACAAGTTAACACAATTTCTAAAGACTTTGTCAAATACCATCCTAGGTTCGAAATGTCTATGGAAGAGATTTTTCACGTGTTAATTTTAGCCGTGGCGGTGACAGAAGCAAGGAGAGCAGGAATAAAATGGTAACACAGTGAGAGTGAGATGTCATTGTGTGACACATGTCGATCGTATCACGAAAACAGTCATTTGAATGAATAATCGTTGTATGACAACTTCAAGAACCAGAATGTTGATTTCTAGCTCGCTTCATTTAAATGATGTCGTAGGGTAATACGCTATGACATGAAACCAGTGCGCAACCAGAATTTTGTTACGAGGGATGTCCATGTAGTGTTCAGCCAACTTAAAGTTTTCTTATTTTTCATTTATGCTGAATTTTGTGTTGATTTATAGTTATGTATACGTATTTGGTTAGATATCGAATGACTTTAGTTAGTATAGATAATTAGTAAAAACTACACTTGTGAACATTCGTCATCGGCATTGAGGGAAGGGGGCCTAAAGTCCTACAAGCCCCCCCATTGGGTGGGCCAGTGCAGATGAAAAGAGCTGTTTCATAATACAAAAGGCAGATAGGAAAGGTAAGGTCTGAATTAAAAAGCGCTTTCCTAGATACTCTCATTGGACACTTGGTACTATTTTTGTTTTGAAATATACTCGTATCTCAAAGAGACTTGGCATACAGGTAATAAATAATTCAGACATTTATAAAATATTAAGCTCTATAAAGCAACACGAGTTCGCTGAATTAAAAGGTTGGAGACGACCTTTCCAAGAAGCAAGAACGGTACTTTTCGATGAATAACGATAATGTGTTCCTGAACTGCCATTTAATCGTCGACTAATTTGGGGTGTGTCGTATGGAACTACTAAAGGACCATCGTGAGCGTTTCAAAAGGAGGACTCCCGTATTTTAAACACTGATTTAATTTCCACAGCAACGTCACATGTCTTCCCTATAAGGGTTGCAAATTCATTCAAATATTAATGCATTCACCCGCTGTAAATTATGGGAGACGAAAATACCTCTTCAGAACTATTTATGCTTGCTGTAAGACCTAAGGATATAAAAAGGGATACACACTATAGGGGTTACAGCTTTTCAATCAATGGTTATGGAATATTTTGAAATATTAGGGAAGGAACGCTATGTCACGTAAACTGTCGTATGGATGTATAATCGTTGTCTGACATAACTGCACGTCGTGGAGCGTTGAAGACTAGCTTGCAGACAATTAATGTTATAATGTAATACGTTATAACATTGAACCACTGTGCAACCAGGAATTTGCTATTGGGGAATTAGATTCAGCCGACAATACGAAGTACTTATCGATTTTGTAAATTAATAAATGCAAATAAAAATATAAACCCCAGGTCACATCTAGTCGTTTTCCCTCAATATGTTTCGAGATCACACGCTTCAAACGGTACTCGTAACACTGAAGTAATTCCAGATAATCTGAATTCTCACATCGGAAGGCAAGGAACATTCCCTTGAGTTCCAATTTCTTTTAATTAAATGACGACCAGACGTCTGTTCTTTGTATCTTGTATTCATGCGTGACTTACTGAATCGCACTATTGAACGATACGATTGTATCACAAAACACCATTCGGGACTACAACACAATAAATCTAAAAATTAAATTTATTCAAAAAATTGGTCACATCGACATAGATAATTGGGCGTAAACCAGGATAGCCCGGTTTGTATCCCTGCCGGGGTAACCAATTCTTTTTTCATTTTGAAAATACTTTTTTACTCAGTAACATGGTCACAACTTGGATTTCTTTTCTGTTGCAGAACATATTTCCGAGCGTAATTGCATCCAAAAAAGGTGACCGGGTGGTGTCAATTACTATATACATTTGATACACAGTAAAACTGGATGAATATGGAATCTGAAGGGGACAGTATTTTTATTTATTTATTTTGTATTAGTCAAGATTCCGCCTTAAGCAATGTGATACTGCGGAATTTACCTTTGCCGGGCCGCGATATTTCTCCACATTATACAGATTTTCGCATTGCAATATTCACTTTCCGCATTGAGGAAATTTCACTGTTTATGACGAAGGACGACAAGCAAACATCCAGACACTTCCTCCCTTTACACTGCTGAACGTTTGAGGCCACGGTGGCGAACTATTACTTCACTGTTTTGGCACCTCTCCAGCGCCAAACGAACGCTCGCGGCCGCGCAACCTGTCAGCCGCGGCGCGTGGTTGACAGGAGTCGCCCGGCAGATAGCGGGGGTCTCGCAGGGCGCGGAGATAGCGCGCGAACGAAAATAACCGCGCCGCGACGCCAGGTGGCGCGGAATAGCGCGCGCTCTGCCGGAAGCGGGCGGCGTCGGAACGCAAACACACTGCGGCGGAGGCGGTGGTGGAGATGGTGGTGGTAAAGAGGCAGAGGCGGAGGCGGTGGTGGAGAAGGTGGCGGTCGATGAGGAGGAGGCGGAGGACGATGAGGAGAAGGCGGAAGCGGAGACGATGGAGCGGAAGAGGCAAGGTGGAGAAGGGATGACGGAGGTGGAGAAGGAAATGGAGATAGAGAAGACTGAAAGGCGGTGGCGGAGGAGGAGGCCACGGAGAAAACTGGGGTGCGGAGGAGGCGGGGCGGAGCATAGAAGTAAAAGGTGGAGGTGGTGACAAAGGTACTGGTGTCGGCGTCGGAACGCGAACACTGGAGTCTGCGGGCAGGAGTTCGAGGCCGAGATGAGGTGGAGGAGAAAACAGAGACGGAAGAGGAGGAGGAGACGAATGAGGAACAGGAAGCTAAAAAGGATAAAGCCGAGGAGGAGGAGGAAGAGTAGGAAGCAGATGAGGAGAAGGAAGTGGAGAGGGCAGAGACGGCGGTGGAGGGGAATGTGGTGGTGGCGATGACTACGTGGCGCCGGAGCGCAAACACTGTAGGCAGGCGAAGGCGTTCACGGTGCAGGTAGACAAGGAAGAAGAGATGGCAGCAGACACAGCGACGGCAGAGGTGCAGGCGGTGGTGATGCAGGTGCAGACGTTGCGACACGGCGGCCTGAGAGTCGGTAGCGTTCGATTAGACCCTGGAGATAGTGGTACAGAGAGGAACGGAGAAGTCACTGGTGATGACCGAGGCGATGGTGGTGGTTGCGGAGTTGATGTAGCTGGAGGTATCGTTCGCGAAACCGTGCATTCAAAAGAATGGAGTCTTCGGGTTGTTCACACGATGGCAGAAGGATATGCAATAGCCGAGATGGCTAGGGTACAACGCATAAGGAATAACGTGTGGTTGAGAGGTTGCGGTAGATCATTGATATAGGCAATGGTCATAGGTTAGCAACAGGTAATAATTGACGCTGGTAGTATTGCTGGCAGTATTGATGTTGATGGTTTGGAGATGATGGTAGCGGGTTGAGCTGCAGTTATAATTGGAAATGGAACCCTTCCACTTACACCAATTCGATATTGACGGTCGTAGTAACGTGTATCTAGACAATAACGATAAAAACAAAATCAATAGAATAGTGAAATAACAGGGAAGATGCGGACAATGCTTGTATGTTAAGTTGAAAGATACTGCAACACATGGAGGGCAAACTCATAGGTAAACAATGCACCTTTAATTACTGTACTTTAAATGTCTATTTGTTCGGGAGTTTACAAGAAAACCGAAACGTATCCACTCGTTCAATATATATTAATCACTTTTAAATGCATTTATCCACTCATAGCTCTTTTTTTAATAATTAAGTTATGGTCTGTGAATGTGCAGAGGGTAGAGGTGATTACTTTTGCTAGGACGCACATACCACAGCAAAATTGTACCTGATCAAGGAACCTTTAAGGTTTGGCACGTCAAAATAGTCTTTAGGGGTGGTTGCATTATTTAGAAACTAATTTTCAATAAAGTCTGTTTCTGAAGTCATATAGCTAGACAAATATATGACAAAAAATGGAAGTAGACAGCAAGTTATCATGTTCTCAAGTCTTTCGTTTTCTCTTTCTTCGCTCCAAATGCATAAATCACGTTTTATTGGGTTAGTATATTCATAAATTTATCGTAGCTACACACAAAAGCGAGACTGCACATATGCCAATTAATTACTCAAGGACAAACTACGAGTGTAGAGCACACGCAACTTCTACAATATGAATGTCATTCTCATTCATTACATTTCGCAGTTGTCGAATTCTATTGTTTCATCAAAAGAGCGAGGACACGAAATTTTCTTGTAAGGAATAGAGAAGCGAAAATTTAAAGATACTGTACAATTGGAAGGGAACCTGTCATTTCGCCCGGCCAACGTTTCGCAAACGCGTTTATGTTAATTTTAAAATAACATACTTCACGACCACTTTTACGCAAATTTCTCCGTAGGTGGTCAAGCAAAAAGTGCTACAAGCAATTAACGCGAGAAGGGCTGTCACGAAAAAGGGGTTACTGGATGACAAGTGACTGACTGTTCGTTATATGGACCACCCGTCGAGCTTTCAACATTAATATACCAAAGTAATAACCAGTGATAGGTGTAATATCACTAAATGAACCAGTAATTTGTCAGACAGCAACTATAGGCGCACCGCTGTAATTGCCAGCCTGTTACGAATATGGCGTAATGGCACTTGAAGATGGGGCAATCTGTCGTTCTAAGTGTCACATAAATAGGAGGCGGAAGCTCGGAATATTAAGACTCAACTGGATGGGTGACCGTCACGTGAGGCGAAAACTGGTTGCAGTAATGAGTGCATTCCTGGCTCCATATTCTTCAATTACGAGCAGCGAGCAGGAAATGGATGAGCTCACGGAGCAAACATTGGATAAGTGCCGAAAGACCTATCATACGCGGCGACGGCTCAAGTGAAATTTGCTCTTCGCTACGCTAACTGTACTATTGACACATACTTTCATCTGAAGATAAGCAATTTAGGTTTGTTAATTCTCTCTACGAAAGACGTCGAAGCAAATAAATTCTAATATTCATGAGATGGAGAGCATGAAGAAGGTTTTTCTGAATATGTATATTAATCTACTTTCACAACCCAATATGTCATGCATGCCACTATTTTCTATTCATTACGTCATATTTTTGCTGTTTTGTTAATCTTAAAGGTTTTTTAGTTCTGTTACATCCGCGAGTGTAATTTTTAATGCCTTGGTAAGGTGGAAGTTAGTAGATTACATCTTTATGTAGCTTTAGGAGTATCCAAGCGAAAACTACAGTGAATAAGCGGCACATCGAAACTTTTCCTTCTATTACTTACTTACGTAATTATTCAATAACTACACATATTTAGAACTTACAGCTTAAACAAGGACTTTATGTCCGAAGATTAAAGATCGTATAGTTGTGGTGATTCCAATACTTTTCTCATGTAGAGTAGTATAGGGAGGAAATGCAAAAGCAGAACATTTAAAGTAAATGACAGCCAAGAATTTTAGCAAATAACCATGGACCGCAACCAAGCCTTCTGATTCCAGCACCGAGATGCCAGGTACCATAGAAATAATCGCGTTTGTACATAACTTGCTCTCTTAGATAACAACAGTGTACCTCACCGTAACTTGAATTTGCGAAATACTGGATCTGCTAATGGACAACTGTACCGCATTAAGTAGTATCAAAATGACCTATTTTTATTTCATGTTAATACTAAATTCATGGGCAATTCAAGATCTATCTAGATCTCTTATAGAAATGTTTTATGATTTTGGTGTTTGGCATTTTATTAATCTTGGTTCAAATGTAATTATCTGCGTTTATTATTCAGAAAATCAGTTGTTGATTAATATGAAATTATTACTTCTTGTTAAATTCAATCCTAAGAGCAAACCATTCACAAATGACAAAGCATGCAGGTAGTAAAATGTACATCGTACATGATAAATGTAACGTAGTAATTTACACTTCCACGAGTTCCTTTTAAACAACTTTGGAGAATAGCTGCTCTATCCGTTTTATTAATGAGGTTTCTGGTTCTGGAATCAACGAGGCTCACTGGGGGCTTCGGGAACCTTGTTTGAGTTGGTCTCTGGTGGTCTACCGAGCCGCTTGTTGAGGCTCCCTCAACTTATTTCCACGAGTCCCAACTCCTGTGTCCCGAGAGAGCTTTTACGGAACTCGGCCCGTCGAGAGGGGCCGGAAGAGAAGGGGAGCCCTCGGCCTTGGAGGCGCATCTTGACCTCTTTCTGGACCTTCAATGAGCGAAACGGCCTCAAAGCGTTCACCCTCTTCGAGTGGTCTTGTTTGACAGTTAGAAAAGGGCTGTCTAATTAGGATTGATGACTCATAAGGAGGTGGAAAACACGATTTGAAAAAATGTTACGATGGAAAAACTATGACGATAATAAATTTGACAATAATGAAACTGCGGTATCCGGTTAATTACAAAATAAATTTGCACATTATTTTCCAGGTAATAAATTACAGATTAAAACCCGGTCACCAGGTGTGTCAAACCCGTAAATTATAGTGAAGAATTCGCGAGGCACGCTATGAAGAGCTCTACTGCTCAATATTGTAGCCATATGCGGAATATTAGCAATAACACATCAGGATCCCTCTTCACCACTCTGAGCACGCGACACGTTGTCCCCGGCGCACTAAATGGCACACGAATATTGACAAATTAGCAGGAGACAACCGACCCACACTGTACGCAGTGACAGCAAACATTTTTCTCAGTTTTTCAACGTCGACCGCCCTCAACTCACTCCAGAACTTGGGCGTAAACACGCCACCAGCAGAGGTAGCGGAGGTCGGTGGTTGTCGACCGCATCGGTGGCCCGGGGAGCTGTCATGCCGTCGGGCTGTCGACCGCGGCGACTGTTGACCGAGTCAACAGCCTACGCCGGGCGCGCGTTGCACGTCTCGCGACGGTCAACACGGCGGCGACGGCGGCGACGACTCCGGGTGCCAGGAGCCCGCCATCGCACGGGCGGGGGCGGGGACGGAGAAACCAGGGGCGGGGCATAAGCAGGATTGAGGGCGGGAACCGGGATGGGTGGCTGAAAGATGATGTCGATGGCTGAAATGGGGCGAGGGCGCGGGGAAGAGAGACGCTAGCAAAGCAGATGACGGGATCGGGAACGGGGCGATGGCGGGGGCCAAGAAGTGAAGGAGTCAAGAGTGGGAGAATACGGCGGGGCTAGGCGGGGATGATTGTTGGGGTGGGAGAAAGCGGTGTTGGAAGCGAAAGCGGGGGCAGCAGCAAGAACGACGGGAGGGTGGCGGCGAGAAAGGTTGTGAGGGCGGTGGCGGTAAGGATGGCGGCGAGGGCGGTGGCAAGGGCGGCGGCGAGGGCGGTGGCGGTTACGAGGTCGAAGACGGTGGCGAGGGCGGTGGCGATGGCGAGGGCGGTGGCGGTGACGATGACGGTGATGAGGGCGGTGGCGATGGCGAGGGCGGTGGCGAGGGCGGTGACGAGGGCGGTGGCGGTGACGCGATGGTGGTGACGAGGGCGGTGGCGGTGGCGAGGGCGGTGACGGTGACGAGGTCGATGACGGTGGCAATGACGATGGCGAGGGCGGTGGCGATGGCGGTGACGAGGTCGATGACGGTGGCGAGGGCGGTGGCGAGGGCGGTGGCGAGGGCGGTGGCGAGGGCGGTGGCGAGGGCGGTGGCGAGGGCGTGGGTGAGAGTGGGGGCAAGGGCTGTGGGGCGGCCATTGGGGAGGGCGGTGGCGAGATCGGTGACAAGGCCGGCGCAGTGGGCATGGGCGAGGGCGAGGGCGGGGAAAGGGCTGTGACGGGACAGGGGTGAGTGCGTAAAGGAGCCTGGGATGGAAGCGCGAAGTGGGTCGGAGCGATAAGATAGGCGCACACCTGGTGCGGGGGTGGCCGTGAGCGAGTAATATACGCGTGGCCCGTTCTTCCTTCAGGCAACATGGGGTTTCAGCAAAGCAAACGATTACTTGAGTCTACATTACATCATGACGCAAGGTTTACACGAAACTGGTTTACCTTTCCGCAGAACATCCATGCTTTCCGGATGTTCACACAAAATTCTACAAAACTACATATATTAATTACAAACATTCAGTGTTTTATTGTAGCAAAGATTGGATTAATTTTAACTTTGTAATAATTAAATTATAATTCGAAAACTAAATTTTCGGGAAAATAATCTGAAGTCAAAGGAACTATTGAAGATCAACGAGTGTCTTTCTTTTCATTTTCTCAACAACATGAAGTCATGGTGTTTTAGGGCTTCTAGAATTTTAATCAGATATGCTGAATGCGTCTACAATATACGGTCTAACTGAAACTAATAACGAAATACTAGTGGGTGATATATCGCTGAATACATTTATAAATCGTTTTGAGGTTGTGTAAAATATGTATATGCCCATACTTAAGTTTAATGTTCAGTCGCAACGTTCACTGAAGCATAAAATAATTTTTTTCAGACCACCTCACAGGTAGATGAGAAATGGAAATATATACACAGTAATTCCTACCTTGCATATCAAATCTATACCAGAGTACAATGCATGGGTTAAACGACGCCAAGAAATACCTTGGTAGTCTGCCAACACTTGTAACACTTTACACGTCAACCATCCATACACCGGGACGGCCCCCTGAGATATTCACTTCCTCCTTACATATGCAGTGGCAAAATTCCAACAGGGCGGTTCAATAGCACGAGCAACGATAAAAAGGAACGTCGGCGCGTGCCATAAAAACCCTCCGAAGATGACGCCATGCGAAGAATGGAGGCGTCGTGCGGAGGATGGATTCGACCTCGCGCGGCCGCTGACGAAAGCGCTCTCGGCGCAGGGGCGCGGTCGGCGCGAGGGGCGGCGGGCACTCCACACGCCACCGGCGGCGGGGGCGGGGATGAAGTGTCACGGTCCAACGAAACCACATGCCTACCTCCCAAGGCTGAACAGTCAGTGGCCATTCATTATTCATACTATCTTCATTTATTTATTTATTTACTTATTTATTTATTTACTAATTTATTTATTTACTTATTTATTTATTTACTTATTTATTTATTTACTTATTTATTTATTCGTTTATTCATTTATTTACGTATTTATTTATTTAGGGTTTATTTATTTATTTATTTATTAGGCAGATCAGTCCTGAGGAAGACCATGAAAAGATGGTCGAAACGTCGGCAACACAGCCTTCGACGCGGCTTCACCCGGACAGCCCATATCAATTATATTTATTTACGTATTTATTTATTTACTAGTCGACCCGGAAATGCTTCCCTATTGCAGTGTTGTACACAATACACACTACCATCACGTAATTGTTAACCACGTTTTATGCTACGTTGTGCCAAAATTCTTATAGATGGATGACTTTTTCGCAAGTATAAGTTTGTTCCATGTCGTGGTTTGGACATGTCAAGTATCCTATTTTTAAACCGTTCTCTCTCAAATTTAGGCATGCGTTCGCTACGACACTATCTTGGAGAAATTTGATTTACTTGTCCGAGATTCAAGTAATAATTCTGGCCAATATTTCATAATCGCAAAGTCAGAAAGCTTGTATGCAGTGAAGACGCGCTTAATCCTTGATTGTACGGCGGGTTGCGTATAGTTCAGGGACGCTTGAGTCGTAATACAGGAATCATCTATACTCACATCAACTACAACGTTCTGACATGTTCGATTTAATTCAATCTATTTTTTCCACACACTTCCATTACTAATAAAAACAAGGAGTGAGTGCAATTTCAGCGAAATTGGTTTGGAAGCTTTTGTGTTTATGTGCGACACAAATATGCACATTCCCTTTTATTTTTATATTTATTTATTTATAAGCCGCTTCGGTGTTTCGTGGACAGCGTGCTAGCTTTTTATGAGGCAGCCCGGGGTTCGATTCCCGATCAAAAATGACATATTCATACATTGACATTTCATTTATTTGCAAAAAGTCGACTGAGGGTATCTGATTTACGTTATTTCATTTATGAAAGATATGAACCTATCCAAACTTTTCCTGACAAAATTATTGTAGCTGTATGAGGCGAAGCTTTGGCCGAAATGTACCAATGTTTTTTCAATGGTTGAATTTACGCTTAAAGAACGGCGAACGATGCGAGTGTTTTAATGCAGGGTATAACAAAACACGAACTTTGACGGGAAAAAACCGAGATGCCGAGGAAATGGGGAAAAAACCGATTGGAAGTATCTGAAATATGGTCATTGCGAAGTCTGGAGGAAATTATATGGAAAGTCCTAGTAATAAATGAGAAAATATTCAGAAGAGAAAAGAAGGAATTACTAGAGGCGATCGAAAGAAGAAAAAGTAATTGTGCAAGACATATTTTCAGAGGCAAAAAACGGGATTCTTAAGGAAGTCATAAAACGCTTTATTGGTGAAAAAAATGGACGGAAGAGAATCCAAATATTGGATGAGATAGTAGAAGGGATGAGCTGCAAAGGAGGTAAAAAAATGAATGAACATTGGTGATTGATGGGAGTATGAACCTATAGGAGGATCACAAAACCGGTTATTACGCCAGAAGACTAGAAAATGGCAAGGAGGTCGAAGCGTTGGTTCTTCGGTGGAGAAAGTATCAAATGAGCTGCTCATCGCATGTTGTGATAATGGAACTAAGTTATTGAAGTTGACAGAGAGAGGTTGCGGCCGAGAGGTGTCAATATTCAGAATCGTTTGTGTGGGCGTCTTAACGACGTGCACGCATGACTGCTTGACTGCGCCGGAGAAGGCCAAAAACCATGGTTGGAACGTTGGCACTTTTGCCCTACTGGCGAGTACAAATACCTACAATAATACACCACAAGCCTTTCAGGCCGTGGCAAAGGAGGTAGAATGACCAGAGTGATTCGGAAGTTGTATTGTCACGAATGAAGAAATGATTTACTTCAATGGATTGCAATTCAGAAGTTACAACAGTAAGAAAAGGTTTATTTCATAGTCTAAATATTTAATTGATAGTATGAGAGTAAATCCCTGATATCCTTCCAGATAACGTCTCAATTCGCTAATTGATAAGAAGAAAGGAAGGGGACGAAGCATGTTGTGAGAAATTTAATTTTTGCTCCCTTTCTCTGGATCAAGCGTAAAATATGAACACTCGTATTGATACAATTTAAGTTTATCCTTATTTCATTAGTTTTACAACGCCGAAATCCCAAATAAAAATGTACTTTGGCTTCTTTGAAGCAACAACTGATATGTCAAGACGGATTTAGCTCATTCTTCATTCTGCTGACATATTCCAGCAAATACAGGATAGCGGTTGAATTAATATGTACATGAGAGACCCAAGCATTTCTAGGGACTCCACCAATCACTTGGGTCCAACACGCATTCGATCTACTGTTGAAACGAAGCGATCGGTTGCTACATACGTGTCAAGCACATAAAACTGACTTACATAAGCAGAATCCTTCACAGAAGAATTATTGAGGCGTTCGACAGGAAATAATGGTATCTGATATTATGTATGAAATCGAGACTCTATACCTTCAACAAGGCAAAACAAGGCAAGGCTCTGTCTATATTTCCAGAAATTGCAAGAAAACGCCTTTAAAGCTAGAGGCAATTCATTCGTCTGCATAGCGTGTGCCGCACGTTGGGCATGATTTATTTATTTATTTATTTATTTTCCAAAGGAGTGCATCGGTCATTCCTCTACCTCTGCTGTGGTCACTTTCGTGGGGGGGGGGAGACGCCAGCGCGCCGGCAAGGGGAGGCGGGTGGCCGCGGGGGCGGGTGGTCCAGGGCACGACTGTCGTCGCGCGCCGCCGCCCGCGCCAAGCGGCCGCCGCCGCCGCTGCCTCCAGCGCCGCCGCCGCCGCCGCGGGTGACGCAAGAAACGGGTATAACCGCGCAGAAATATCACTGACGCACCCGAGCGGCGCTAGGCGCCGCCTCCCACTCCCCGCCCCGCCCCTCCCCTCTCCCTCCCCATTCCCCACCCCCCTCTCACAATGCGGCGCTCAAGAAATATAATTTATTTACACGCTTCTGCTTCTATGTACTACACGATTTTAATATGAAAATGAATTATGTAAACAAATAATTTCTTAATTGAGCAATCCATGTATCAGTTCCAAGTAGCAGAAAACTCGAGTTCCAAGCCCTCCCTTTATCCTTGGTTTCATTGCTGCCTTTATTCACTTTACTCAACACACAATAATCTACGAATATTTATTAATTTTACAAATCTCTCAGTTTTGTTTGAGAAAAAGTGTGCTTCATGACCTTTCTAATGAGAGGATTGTATTCGAGAGGCTTTCCATAATATATATTTCCCAGCGCGGCGGTCGCCGCCTTCTAGTGTATCAACCCCAACACTTCCAGTGCCATAGCATAGACTAAAGAGGTAATTCTTTACTGTATGGCCACGGCACTTCGAAAATAAGACCATTAGCTCTGCACACTTTGCGGTGTATTAGATCATCGTAACATAAATAAATCTTCTTCTTATAACTCACCCATGATGTAGTGTCATAAAATTGGTAGCTTTAGAGAGAACTCTGCCTCATCGTCAACTCACCTGTAAAATAAAACGAAATGGATATAAGTACTCAGTCACTTGAATTAGAAAGGAATGAAGAACCTTAAAAATTAATGCAAATAAATGGTATTAAAATATCAATCCAGTCAATATGCATAAATGCTATTGTTGCTTCGTGAATCTGAAATACTAAGATGGTAATTTGTGTATTGTGACCTGCAAGAAGTAAAAAGTTAAGTTTCGTTAAAAACAATATTTGAAAACAGACTGAATAACTCGCATATCTCCATATTTGAATCAAATTTTTAACAAGCCTGTACTGAACCATTGTTTCAACATTGTAAATTTGAAGTTGAAAACATCCAGTGATTGAGTTTTTTCGCGCATGATGCAATAAAAACTGAGAAAAATTAGATCCACTAAAAAATTATGTTCCAAACACCTGCATTCCTACCAAGAAGTATATTTACCAATTCAATTATCCAAGTGTAACTTCAAACTGTGCCTATCTTCACAAGGCTCGATTCTGAGACCCCCAAGCTCCATACTCACCCAGCGATCGCCACCGGACATTTCCACAACCAAGAAGAATACAGTCGACTCCGGTTATGGTTTACTCGGATATAGTGAACCCTCGGTTATAGTGAACTTAAGTCACTAGTCCCATTTCGCTTACATTACAAATAAGCAAAAGAAAACTCGATTATAGTGAACCTGAACCTCGGCTATAGTGAACCTAGGAAATACAACGTCCTGAAAATAATTCCTTCCTGGAAAAGAATATATCGCCTCAGTGCCACAAATTCCAACACTAGGCAGCTTGAATTCCAAGCGCATTGCAAGAGGAATTGAAGGGTGTCAAGACTGCATTACGATACTTAGACACAGCGGTCAATGTAGAATCAATTATGGAGAGAATACGAATTCTGGAGAAGAATCTAGAGAAGTTACTAATGAAAAAGAACGAAGCAAACAATTGAAAAGAAACTGATTTTTTTTAGAACAAATAAAGGTATTGAAATTTTCAGTTCGTGGCGTTAATATGTTTTGCTGTATCTCTACGTCAATAAAAATAAATCTATAGGAAGAAATTCTGTTTAATTTTGACATCATCGGATATAGAGAACCTCGGATATAGTGAACTAAAAATGTTAGTCCCCAGAAGTTCACTATAACCGGAGACCACTGTATTTACCGATTCAATTATCCAGGCATAATTTCACCCACCAAACCGGGCATTACCCCAAGCCCCATACTCATACAGCGATCGCCACCTGACATTTCCAGCGCCGTTTCAGACCACCCGAACACGCAGCGAGCGCTCCCAAGCGTTCATTGGCGAGGCTACGCACCATCAGCCGCAGAAAAAGCCGGCCGGGCGGCGCGGCGGCGGGCGGAGACGCCACACAGACCCTTTGCGAACGGCGAATTACGACGCGGCCGTAAATGACGTTCCCACCGAGTTCCCCCGTAATTGCAGGGTCGGGGCTCGAAATTGGGGCTTCGGCGCTGAAGCATGTTGACTCGGCGCAGCCAGCAGCCCGCCTCGCGCCCTTTTGGCGGCCGCTGGAACACACGCCACGCCTCCAGAGGCGAGAGGTGCTTGCTCTTTGGCATTTGCTTGGATTCGCGGAGGCTTCAATGTTTCGAGATCAGCTCTTCTCAGAATGCGTGGATTGGATACTTTAATTAGTTTGAAAATATTATTTTACTCGCCAAGGAAATCTTTTTATTAAGAAAGGTAATTTTATTTTCTATTATATATTATATTATATATAACATTTGTTTTCTATTTTGGGGACGTTTCGAGGATTTGTTTGATTTATGATTACCATCCAACGCTTCTAAGAGGTTTTTGAAGTCTGAATCACTTAATCCTTGCTTGCTCTTCGGCCTTTGCTAGGATTCGAGGATGCTTCGAGGAGGTTTCGAGATCAGAGGTTCTCAGAATGCATTAGATTGCATGTTTTAATAATGCTTAAAAATATTATTTTTCTCGGCAAGGATATATTTTGATTAAGTAAGGTAAAATATTTATTTTCTACTTAGGGTCGTTTCGAGGATTTGTTCGATTTATATGATTAACGTCCAACTGTTCTAAGAGGCTTTTAAAGATTGAATTACTTAATTCTGAACGGACGTCCAGGATTAATAACGAAAGATTTCAAGAAATATTTACCTTCTTGTTTTATTAAGGTTACTTTTATCCTCTGAATACTCAGTTATCTATAGTTGATACTTGTCAGATCTCATTTGATGAATCTTTATTTGATGATACATTCATTTGTAGAACATATTATTTAAGTTACTCACAGATGAAAAATCATGTTACACTTATTTGCTCAGAAAAACATGAGAAACAAATGGCGAGGTAAACAATAGGAGGAATCACGATTAGTCTGGACGGCAAGAAAGATTGTTTTTGTTTGTTTGTTTTTGATAATTTTCTGACAGTTTTACGTGAGATTATCGCTGAAATTGCGTGCGAACCGCAGATCAAGCACCACGCTTGCAAACCCTCATCTGGGGACGGGTTAAAGATGCGAGTCTCAAACGTATGCCCATTCGTAACCATTCATTTCTCATCCGTATTCGCTGTTCATTATAATCTCGCCCATCAACCATTTGAGTGGAAGACAAGGGCAAATCATCATCAGCCCAAGAGCAAGGAGAACGTGGATACACAGATCGTAAGTCTCCATCCCAGGGGCGAATCCAGCCGATAATTTGTGAGGGGGGGGGACATAGATTTTTATTAAATAATAAAACATAATTGTTATTATATTAAATATTATTTTTTAGTGTATATACGCGACAGATCGCGCGGTTATATCGATACATTTTTATATGTTCCTACAATTTCTTCTTGTGTTTCTTATTTTTATTTTTCCTGTACTTTTCCCATTTTTTTTCTTTAAGCCTTTGGGGGAGAAGCATGGTCCTATGTCCGCCGCTGTCCATTCCGCCGCCAGAGCTCGGCAGCCGAGTATGGCGCTCATCACGGCGGGCGAACAGCTGCATGACGCGCGTGCAGCCGTCGCGAGTGTCCTTCGCGACCGCAGACGCTGCACGTGCTTCATGAGTTGTGCAAACGCGCGCGGCGCCTACGGCCGCGGGACCGCCTTCGCGAGCAGGCACTTACGGGGGCGACCACGCAGTTCCATCGCGGTCGGTTCACAAGAAATAAATCTAACTCACGCCGGCCGAGATCGCTATGGTAGTAGTGTCGTAGTGATCTCGGACCAAAGGGTCGCGGGTTCGAGTCCCGCCTCGGGCATGGTTGTATTTGTGTTCGTCCTTTCACCGCTTATGATCACCATTTCGTTTCATCTTCATAGTTACCATAACGTTAACTCCAATAGTGGTCGCTAATGACTCAGATGTTGATGCGACCTTAAATAACAAACAAAAAAAGTCCATTCCCACAGCAAATAACTTCACGGTAAAAGTAAGCTTCCGCGGCCCGAGTCCTTCGCTGTCTGGGTGACGCTGCGTCGCAAGCTGAGAGGCCGACGTTTCGCCTATCATGTTGCAGGCTTCCTCAGGGCATCGCAGTGCTGCGCGACTGATTAGGTCCCGGATTTTAATGACAAGTCATACATTTTTTCTGAACCTTCGGGTGAATTTCAAAACAATTTATGCAGGAATCCAGGTATTGTCGATCAGGAAAACGTATTTTTATTGTGCACATAAAGTCATATTTAGAAAGTTTTTAGTGAAAGGTCATATGTGGGCCAAATTCTGCCATAAATGCATATATTTGTCATATTTTTAAGGACCGTTTTTAGTAAAAGGTCATATTTTGGCCAGATTTTGCCCCAAATGCATACATAGGTCATATTTTTAAGAACACAAGAATAAAGGACTTGAAAATGTGTCTCGCATGACAACGTATCAGGTGATATTGTCACAAATAAACTCAAAATTTATACTACAAAGGATTATTTGAAAGAGAAGGATTATTTTAAACAAGAAGTATGCAGTAGTAAAGGAAGTCGTTTGGTTTGATGGGTTTTATTGTACTGTACTTGATTTGGTTTACAGACACAAGCAATTTTTTTAAATGCTAGTTAGTTCCAAAGACTGCAAGCCGTATGTACCGTACTCGGTCTATTATTGAGTGAATTTTGTAGTTGTTATACATAAAAAATTAACAGGAATTTTTAAAAAATAAACTTGTATTACGTCATATTTTATTTTTTAGGTCATAAATGCTTGCATATTTTGCTGATTTTTAGGTCATTAAAATCCGGGCCCTACTGATTATACGGCAAGATACGACGGATATCAAGGCGCACCTTTCCTCACCCTCGCGCCCAAACCGGATAGTGGGTATATAATACCAGATGTGCAGTACTGCTGTGTCCTTGCCCTGAGGAAGCCTGCAACATGATAGGGGAAACGTAGGTCCCTCAGCCTTCAACGCGGCGTCACCCGGACAGCGAAGAAGATAAATATGTTCGCGGATTCAAACACGACTGGGAACGCTGGATTTTCGAGCTCCAGAAAAGTATTCGTGTTGTGTCCAACTTGTAACATGTTCGGAAAAGAACCTTGACAGGTGCCTGACAAAATGAAGTCATCTGATAATTACCGCCCTAATCAAATCTTTCACAATCTCTCAGACAGGTCAAGAGCCAAGTATAGATAAATGTGAATAAGGATGTTGCTGTGTCGTTTTGTAGTGGCGAAAAAATTTAGTAATTTTAATAGTAATGCAAGGAGCCCATGTGGGGCCAATCCATTCTAAATGCAACAGAAATAAACTGCGAGAATTCATTGAAAAAGCGTTTGGTAGGAAATGTTTCTCATGCATTCTAATAGCTCATGATAAGCGTTTTATGCTAGTATTATACGGTTTTAGGGAAGTACACGCATAGCATACCACAACTCACGCATTATCTCCCCATTTTCATTTCTCGTTCCTTGTAACCATGAAGCTGACCACCTATCGTCATTACAAATCGCCAAGTAAGGACAGCGCAACGAGGAGGCTCTCGGGATTCGCCGCGCCTCGTTTGGTGGCAAGTAGCGAACACAAATATCGCATTAAGGCAGATGGGAGGCGCGCAGATGCATCGAAAACCACTAAATGCGCGCCGAGAATGCAGTCGGACGAGCGCAGCAGCACCTGAACCCGTCGGCTTGGTCAGGGACACAGTGGGCAGAAATATAAACCACAGGGCGCAAGTAATGTTTATTGTGATTTGCAAATTCGCGTTCTAAATTATACAAAACAAAGTGATGATAAATGAATGAATAGAAATAAAACAGCAAAAAAATATCCGGCAGGAGCAGATTGGTCAATGTCGGCTCTAAGAGTTGCGGGTTTGAAGTCCACTTTGATGATAGGACCCTGTGTGGGCTACAACACCACAGATTTGTATTTTACCAGAGGTGAATTCACTTCCCTGGGAGGGCACCTGAGCGATAGCTCTTATCCTCACACACACACAACACACAACACACACACACACACACACACACACACACACACACACACACTGGTGAACAAGTACACCGTTGGGCTGATAAGCCAGTGAATGATGCTGAAACGCGAAAATAGCTATATGCATCTTCCCACACTCTGGGTCAGGCCGTTTCGCCATCCCAAGACGACAAACTTTTCGGGGTAGTAACGGAACCATTTACGCAACTCACTGCGTTCGGATCAAGTCCTTCCTCAATACCCTTGAGTGTCAGGCACTGCTACGATGAAGTCAAGAGCCCACCTGAAGGCCTGTTACTCCCGCGGGGCATGGAGCCCCCAGCCCATCTCCTGACTGCGGTCTACCTTTGCTAACGACATACCTTCGGGAATCTGAGCACCCGGACAGGAAATTACAATTCCCCGCCAGGGTTTCTCAATGTAGGGTCTCAACCGCGCACGCGGGGAGTCGACTGTGAGCGAGGGTACTTGGGATCGTACATTACATACATACAGTTCGTACACCTGATCTTTGTCTGCCGTAACATATTTTCACTACTGGGTTTACACCCCGCACTTGTTAGTACGATGTTTCTCCTAGGATATTTTAAGTGTTCGTGCCGGTAAAGTAGAGCTCGGAGTCGCAGGGTGAGTATCTTGTTTCATGGTCCAAAGTTGGTTTATACAAAAAATAATTATTAAAATTACAATAAAAAACACAGTTTTAATACATGGTATAAAGTTCACCTATACACGCAGTGTCTTTCTGTATTACAAGAAATATCCTAATGACAGTGATAATAATGTTCCACTTTTTACACAATACTTTGTTTCCATCTCCCTTTACAAAATTTTCTCCACAGAACCACACAAAAAATTATATTTATTTTTATTTAATTCATTGATAAATTTCATAACAATCCAAGAGCTCAAATGACTACTAATAACTTGTTATTCTAAGTTGTTTCCAAATCATTTATTGCCCAATTCTTTGTATTAAACTTAATCATACATTAAAATAGGTTTTTAACTACAAAATGAAACACCTATGAAACGAAATATATTTCATATTATTTATTTATATACTTTATTCAAAAGCTGCGTTCGGTCAATTTGGGATCAGCATGCGGCGCGGAGGGCCCGGGTTCGCCTCCAGAAGGTCGCCTTCTTCCGAGGCCGCCCCCTGCCGCCGGCGGCGAGCCGTGGCCATGGCCGTGGCCGGAGGCCTATTTACATAATTCGCTTTATGAGCGCGCCCGCACAAAGGCCCCGCCGCCAGCCCAGGGGGCAGCTCTGGAATGCGCGAGGGGAAGACGCCGCAGCACCGGGCGGGAGAAGGCAAAAAATTGAAAAATAAAAATTTTAAATGGTTAAACAAGTTAAAAGTAAATGTGTAGAGATGGACTTTGAAATCACCCAAAGAGCCATTTAACTTTAAGACTTGTTGGCCGTAAGTTAGTTCTAAAATTAACTCATAGCTTGATAAATACTTAACATATTCTGCCGCCAAAGCCGAGAAGTATTGCGGCGTGTGTATTTGTGAATACCCTAATGCAAATAAACTACCACTCCCCAGGAAAAGGAGTAGGGCGAAATTGAAAAAAAAGACACATTCGCACACACATACATATATAATGTGTTATATACTTTTATAGTCATATATTAATATTTGTATAGAAACAATGAATGTATGAATGTCCTGAGTGTTGTATCAGTAAATTAATGCCAAAAGACGAGTGAATTAGAGAAAAATACAACTCAAACACGCGACAAGTTTAAAATTGATAAATAAAGATAGACCTAGGAAACGGCCGAAGAGCTATTGTGTATAGTTACGCAAGTTAATAAATTAGGTTTAAGATTACCTACATTAATAAGTATTCCTCCGTGTCGCGAAAGGAAAGTGGTACTGCGGCGTGCGCTTAGATGTACTGCCTTCGAAACAAATAAACCTCCATCGAGCAGACACACGTAAGTGTGTGTATGTAATGTAAACGTGGTAAAACGGACACGCAAATGTGTGTATGTATGTGTGTGTATGTGCGCGCGTGCGATTGCCCTTGTGTACGAGTGTAGGGGGAATTAACAGAACAAAAATGCCAAAGAGAATAGAGAGGACGTCCCAGGTGGCTGACCGGAATGCGGCACTTAAATCCCGGTCGGTGTCAACGCCTTCAGAATCTGCCCACTCTACGTATACTCGGGGAATGGAGTTAATGAGCAGTTTCACAAACTGAGAGATTTAGTACCTTTTATAAAAATACATTTCCATAATCACTATTGTATTATTCAATACATTAAGCAAGCGTTAAATTAATTCAAATGACCCGCATGGATGAGGTCATTAGAGCGTTTACGACTTTGTGAGGATCTCTGACCGGATTGCCTCGGCTTCTATTCTGGCCGCAAGAATGGATTGTCTCTTCCCACGTGGTGTGTGGTGTTGTGGAAGGTCCCCCCCACCATGAGCTGTGTGAGCCCATAAACACCAATAACAAACAAAAAGTCAGTTCAATCATAAGAAAAATAGTAAAATGTATTATATGAGGTTTAAACGTATTATCAACGCTTTTTTTCTTTAATTGATTTTTGTATGCATCGCACTACATACTCTGCGCTGTTATACGTTTACACCTCATATAATACATTTTATTATTTTTCATACCATTGAACTGACTTTGTGATTATTATTCGAATTTATGGGCTGACCTCCTACACCTCACGGCGGGGGTCTTTCCATAACATCCCACAAGGAGAGGCAATCTATTCTCGCAGTGGAAGCCGAGGCAATCCGGTCAGAGATCCTGACAAAGTGTTTGTATTTTTAAGCGAATATTTTTCAATATGACTGCACCACCGGAGACTGACCATTTTCACGTACTAGATACGAAACAATTAGCGCAAGTTACAACGAAATATATCTCCTGTGCTCAAGAAAAAAAGGACTTCACTTAAACATTGCCTTAACAGTAAAATGCACAAGAATTATAATATAAAATACATTCTGTTCCCATATATTACATAAATTTAATTACCTCATCATACTGATCGAAAACTTTCACGGGAATATTTATTTCTAATTGTGATTCCAGTACCTACGCCTTGCGGGTCTATCTACACTATCAGTGCTGTTTTGCATACGGTTAAAATGCAATAATATGAAGATGAAGCAATGATGAAAAGAGAGGCAGGAGTATTAGGAGAACCCTGAGAAAACCTCGTACCACGCACAGCTTTGTCCACTATCACAAATTCCACAAGTACCGACCAGAATTTGAAGCTCGCTATCCAAAGATGGAGAGTTAGTCCTACGGATTGCCCTCACTTTCAGTGGAAAAAATGTAGTATAGGAACGCGTGCATTTGTATGTAATTATATCTTCGGTGCAGAGGAAAAGTGTCAAATCAAAAATCGTCATAGTGAAGAAATATGTAAAATTTAGTACAAAATAGTACATTTTTACCAGCATACATTTTATGAAGAGAATGCACAAAACAGCCGAAATTCCTGGAAAAACACTTTGTCTTTGTCTAAAAATATGGCTCCGCACAGATTAAAACCGTTCTTCTGAAAAAAAATTAGAGTTTTTGAGATGTGTCCTTTTTATCAAGCACTGACGAAATGCATGATTTCATGAGTGACTATAAACTCCCCTAACACATCAACGTAACTCGCCACTTCGTCTTTCGTCACATAACCCATGAACTTCATAGTGCATAATTCTCCCGTCAGCCCTTCATTCCGTCCCCATTCTCTGGCTGCATCCTTCATATGTGACGTCCGTGACCGCCCCCGTTGCTTGGACTTTCGTCACATAACCCATGAACTTCATAGTGCATAATTCTCCCGTCAGCCCTTCATTCCGTCCCCATTCTCTGGCTGCATCCTTCATATGTGACGTCCGTGACCGCCCCCGTTGCTTGGACGTGCTTTGCGAAGCGAACAGCAGAGTTGGGGCAATATTCGCCCGGCCGGACTGGTCAGAGACGGAGCTTCACAAATCCTAAGACGAGGGGAGGGGTACAGTGCTAAAGCGATGTAGTTGTCACCGACATTAGACAAAAGATTTACTATGTTTATTTGCTATGATTTAGATTTGCTACGTTGGGCAAAATTCGTAACAAAGCATTCGTTCTTGAAAAGATTTTTAATGCAATCAAATCTCATTAATTCGAGTATCAAAAATTCGCAAATTTGATACCTCAAAATCTTATTATTTTGCTTTGAGAAAGTAGTAAGTAGAAAAAAATCAGGAATAAGTAATTTATTATTTCGGAAGAGATGTACCATTTCTTAAACTAAAATGTATCAACAAAGTCGTGGTGCTGCAGACAATAGCGGCTACATTTCGGCCATCGTTCTATTCAGTAAATAAATCTAGATAAAAGCATACAAAATTATGGACTTCAGTTCAGTATTATGAAAATGAAAGGATAGTTGATACGCAATGCGAACTTTTAAAAAAATAGTACGAAATTATCCCCTTCCACACACTGCTATCAAAGAAGCAAAACAGACCCACAAGGTAAGAATGTATCATTAATTTTTTAACATTGCTGCCCTTTCAATATTTGGAGATATAGTTAATATAAAGTTCAATGTCAAATCATTAAATACACCTCTGGGACTCGAATAAGGGAATGAGTGAGTGTCAAAACAACGAACCGAACATTATGCTTCGCAGGTGCCCGACGAAGTAGGCAATTAGTAACTCATCGAACATGAACATCCCTTACATCTTCCCACGTCAAAATCTCCCTTACTCATCGTCTAAAGTTCACACTTTGTGCCTTACATCTCGTAATATGAGAACGGTCCACCGCTTCTCAATGTATGAATAATTACCTTCAAATCAGATCTACGAATCAAATCAAAAAACATACGGGAACAATTTCACAAGGAGAAGAAAGGCATTTACAGTGAATAGGCCTAAACGAACCTATTCTTCTGATCGTGTCCGCTACTTGTACGAGTTTAACCAGCAGGAGGCCGTTCGGAGGCCGAGAAGTGTGGTCAGACGGCGGTGAAGGGGAGGAGGTCTGTGTCGGCGCGCGTCGAAACCAGACGCCCGAGATCGAAGCGGAGATAAACTGCGCGGAGCAAACGGAGCTGGCCGCGCGGACAATGGGGCTCGCGGCCGGACCCCGCTCCGCTTACAGCGCGCAGGGGCGGGGGGGGGTTCAGGGGAGGGCGGGGCGGAGAAGAGGGTGCCAGGTGAGGGTGGGCGCCACTCTACAGGTCGGGGACTCATGTTGCAGCTTGCGACTGTCTACGAAAGGCCAAGCGAGACTTTACGATGGACTTATATTGGGTCGGTTTGTACTGTATCACAATGGGGAGGTTAGACGTACTCAAAGAAAGTCTCGAGACAGATGGAGAGAACCGGCGGTTAATTTTGGGGGTATTGGTTTAAGAGTGAAGGGCATATAGAAAGATTTGTGACCCAGCTTTGTTGGTTTAGTAAACAATTTCAACCTAATGAGACCGGGCTCTTCTTTTTCAAATGACCACTATCGCGTTCATCTCTCTTTCGCAACAAGATTTTATCAACTGTCACCAATTATTCCTTGAAATAATCCAAATACGCATCCAAGGATTCCACAACGCCCGTGCAGGGAGAATCTTTTAATAATCGAATATCTGAACGAACATCACGAGTCATTCTTCCCTGTCTTCATGAACTGAAATACGACGTTGCAAGTGTGGGATCTTTTACGTGCAATAGGTAGAAGCGTGTAATCGTATTCATTAACAACTTATGTCAAGCCTAGGTAACATTCAGGCATTTTCTCCACATTCAAAGATTCTTTCATTTAGGAAATATCGAGGAACCGAACATGGGATTTGACCATAGCGTCATATCTGAGCATGCCATAACTTGTACCTCTTATATCAGTTCATACTTTCATTCACAGACTCCTACATGCACAGCTGTTCCCCAACGTCATTTCGTACATACTTAATACACTTGGACTCTCCGCAAGAATAATTTTTACGTTACCTGAATCGTGTTGCTCTTGCGGACTCGCAATCTATCAGACGTAAAGCATTTGCATTCGCACTGAGATATTACACCGTTAATCGAACCGGAAGCTGCGGTCTGCGCAATATGCGTCAATTGATAACCTTGTTCATGGAGTTTGAGCATGGCGTGAGGTTACAACAATCGATAGCAATATCGATCGATCGCATTCGCAGTTCCAATACGGAGATTTTGCACGGCAACGCGTTACAGCAGTCGACGGCACTAGGGAGTTTGTGCACCCTCGAACGTTAAAGCACTATCGATCTTCTTCACACGCGCAGTTCAAGTTTGGAATCCTTTTAGTGCATCTGCACAGGCGCAGAAGATCGACACTGCAGTCGACTGCGGTACGCTATGCGGCGCAAAAAGTCCCTAATTTCGCATCACTTTTGAGGACCTGCGCATGCGCAGAAGATCGAAACTGCTGTCGATTTCCGTCCGCTACGCCATGCTAAAGCTGCCTGCTCTTGTACCAGAGGCAGCCGCACAGCTAATGCTTTACAAAATCATAAATGGAAGAAACGTCTGGCCTCTCTTTTCTACTGGTCGCAGAATCCGTTCGCGGGGCAAATTCCGCCGCGAGCACGCGCGTCCCTGGGGCGGTCAGCGACGGCTGCACAAAGCGACCTCTGTCGAGGGAAAGATATTTACGACGTCGCCCTCGCTCCCTCGCCCCGCCCCCGCCTCGCGTCCATTGTGCTGTGACGCGCCGCGCCGCGACCCTCGCCGCCCCCGCGAGGCGCCGCTGTGCGCTTCCCCTGCACGCGCCTGCACGAGGGCTTTTATAGGTCTGAAGCTGGCGGTAATAAGACGTACTCCAAGTCCTCAGAAATTTGTTACAAGGACGCTTTCAACGAAGGGGGGCATGGGGACCACGCATCCTTAAAATATTAAGAATCAAAGTAATTGTATTTTAAAAGAAGGCACTAAGAAACACAAAATCTACGACGAAAAAGAAAAACAAAGAAATCGAACAGTGGAGAAATTTTGCAAATAAAAATTACTGATTTAAAAGTTAATTAAATTTTGCCTCAAAATGCATTTTATTCTTATAAAGAAACGTTTAATATTATTTTTGGTGATATCATAGTAATAATAAAGAACAAATTTCAAATCTTACTGCATTGAGGGGCTAGATATTCAACAAAATAGTTTTTCTTTTAATTCAAAAAAGGTTAACAATGAACATCCGCCACTAACTTAATGAATATTTTACCTCTCAAGACCACGCGATTTGGCACTTTTTCTCTATTAACTCTATATTGAGAGGGTGTGGAGTCTCTAGTATTGATATCACAGTAAATCCGCCCTAGAAACTCATAAGGCAGTGATCTTGCGCCCCTTCGCACTAAATCTATAAACTATATCAATAAAACTAATTGTTTGGAAGTAATTCTAGTCTCAGCGTGCTTGTTATATTATAATCGAGTGCCTTTATTCCTCCTGATTCAGTATATCCCATTATAAACACAACTGTAGATTTCACTTCATACTTTACAGAACTCAGAAAGCCCCAAACTAGTGCATTATACATTTTTTCTGGGAAGCGTGAATAAGCTTTTCTCGATGATCCCGATATGCCTGTGGACATCGAGCAAGACCCTTTGCTGATTGACCCGCTTCGAAGAACTCGTAAGAAATGTTTAAAAACACAAATCAAGCTCTGTTAACCAGATCAACTTGTTTCCGAAGCAGCCACAATAGAATGCGTCGCCACATGCAAATTCAGTTTCCCCGAGACCCACCACGTCGTCTCAATAAACACTTTATCTTCCACTCGTGAAACCTTATATCCCCCAACCCGCGACTAAAAATACGACACTTCACTGGATAACTCGACCTGGGTGGACGTGTTGAAACACTGGCTCCAAACGTATATTTACCCAGCGTTTTAATGTTCCTTATAAAACGCCCAATTACCACTCGGCCGCATTTAATTGCCCTACCCCAATTCGACAGGAGTTGGCGTGGACGTCAGCGCACGTCACATCCTCCTCCGCCGCAGAGGCCGTGCGCGGTGTCGCCGCAGCTCCATTAGGGCATCGCGGCCTCTGCCGGCGTCGCCTCGGCGACAATTACACAAAAATAATGACCGCGGCGAGTCGTTCGTTTGCCGGCCGGCGCCGTCGCCTACACGGTGGTCGCGACGCGCAGCGAAGCGGCGGCGTCCGCACGCAGCTACCTGAGGAGCAGGGCACGCAAGGGACCCAGCGGCCGGAAAACCGCGATTAACCACAGGCGGCGTTGCTCGACACGACGGGGACAACCGGGGTACAAGGCGGGAGACAATTTCAGAGCACGCACGGGAGCACGTAGGGGATATCGCAGATGGCGGGAGAATTTACTGTAGCTACTGGAGGATTGGCAGTGGAATATAGTAAAAGAGATAGCAGTGTGGATGAACTGCAAATGACACACAGGTGGTGTTTTTCGGGGATGAATGAGAGGTGGGAAAAGGCAGGAAAAATTGGAAATAACGTACTCGAAGGATATAGATATATACGACTACTCGTAGTAATACGATTAAATAGCGATTTACCTTAGGCAGTGATTCTCGACACTTTGAGAAAACCGGAATACAAGGCGACTGGTGACAAAGATATTAAAAGGTACAGCTTCGGAGGACGCATGAGAACTGGTATATGTTCAGTTACTGAAAGTAGCATTGACAAAGGAAATCAGAGATAGCAATGGAGCTGACCTCAATGAAGAAAAACCGGCGTCGACACAACCGAGGTACAAGGCCGATACTAGTCAATGTACAGCCAACATTGGTGAATGCACACGAGCAAGAATGGTAACTCGTGGGAATTGGCGGAAACAACTTGCAGCAGGATTGGTGATCGAAATGGTCAAAGCGATAGCAACAGTGGTGAAACACGATTAAACCACAGGCAGCGTTGCTACATACCATGAAGGTAAGTAATGTGCAAGGCAGAAGCAAAGACGATGCACGAAGGCCTGTCAGGAATATCGTGGGTATTCACAGCAGCAACTAGAAACGGACATAAGATATAACAATGGGGCTGAACTGCGATTAACCCACAGACAGCGTTGCTCGACATGGCAGAGATAAGGTACGGTACGCGGCACAATGCAGCTTCCAAGGATGCAAGAGCACTCGTAATAGTGTCGAGGAAATTGACAGAAGTAACTACAATACAATGTAAGGTAGACGATGGGTTTGATAAAAGCTATAGTAATAAGGTTGAACCGCAGTTAACACAGATTTGTTTGAGTGGCATCTGTATTGCGTCCCTAGAGTCTCTTCCACATGGCTACAGATATAAGCAATCTGAAATGGATCTGGAAACTGTTTTCAAAGACAGGTATGAGAAACTATACCACACTACCAGAATATTGCTATCCGACCGCTGCTAATCAATTCAACTGCCGGCACAAATCCAGATAATGGATCGGAAAGAAGGGATTCGAACTCAGTAATCTACTACTGATGAAATCAATGGAGATGATGAAAAATCTTTGGGGGGATTTCCAACGCGGTAACGAGAGTTCCAAATAAATGAGCTGCCCGCGGTCCGAGTGCGAAATAGAAAAGTAAGGGTTCCTTAATTGAGTCACTTCCCAGGATCCACCCTCGCAGCCCCTCCCACTCCTACCTCCCCTCCTCTTGCCGCCGCTAATGACGACGCCAGTCCTTCCAGGAACACGTGGTTGCCTCCGGCGGACACGGTAACGACATACGTGACTTTCCGCACACATGGCTTATTGCAGGTGCGCACGAGATATTGCACCGGGAATCGAACCGGGGGCGGCGATCTGTTGCCGCGACAATGCGTCCATCGATAACCGCGTTACTGCGACTGCGCGTCTTCCCGGGGAAGACGGCGACGGATAAACGGCTGGAAAAAGCCCACGCGGGAGCTTGTATTTATCGCTTGGTGAGCGACACATTGCAAACGTTGTAGTTACGCTGCAGGGCAATTAGATGTACACATGTGCAGACACAAATGACTCGTACAGAGTGCGCGCCGGAAGAAAAAAAATAGCAGAGCGCTTGAAAAGAAAAAGTGTGCTTATGCCATGTTAAGATACTGGGTTAACAACACGGTCAATGCGACGGTTCATGTACAGGGATAGTTGCGATCTTCATAAAAGTCTACGAATTTAGCAATTATAAGCATCATCCTTAATGACTACTCTGTACATTGTCTTCGCTACTCTCCCCAGAATGATGATGAAAGAACGGTTTTCACCACATTTAGAAATATAAATACTACTAAACTCTCGCTATTTCACCCCTCAGTAGTTCGTTCCATGTCCGGCCTCTAGCCGCTCAAGCGAAAATGACGCGCACAACAGTGAATAATCTTGTGCAATAATGCGTTATTTGTTAAAAATGATAAACAATTATATATATATATATATATATATATATATATATATATATAAATATAAAAGCTGAACCGAAGTTCTTCGCCGAAACTCATTGCTGGTAAGTACAATGTTGGAGGAGCAACAAATTTTCTATGTAAATGAATATTCAGTACTTTTGTATTTAATAAAGTACTGTATAATCTCTTCGTGTTTAAACTAATATCAAACCTCTCAACTGTCCGACACTTCCTTAAATCCGACACGCATATGTGCAAGGAATATTAGCGAGAGTTTAGTGTAAATGGAAGGGATTTTTGAGAATTTTGCCAATAACAATTTTACCATCATATCCAAAGGATGACTAATGAGAGACTACCAGATACGCTCCCCTCCACTATGCACTCGAGGGAACTTAAGGTCCAAGTTGACCCAGAGGAATATGGAGAGACGATCTTCTTGGCATCGGAACAGATCAACCGTCCTTGATGATGATGATGATGATGAACTATCGTCTTCTATATTATTTCAGTAGTATAGATACCTGTTGCGGCTCTCACACGCTACCGATCTTTATAAATGAGGTCTCTAAAGAAAGAGAAGCAGAAAGCTTTTTAGGGCCTTAATAACTAAACTTTTGGCGCCAAAGGCCTCGAAGAAACGTTTCTCACTCCGTAACTTACAGAATGAGATCTTCTTCAAACTGCTATTACATTTTTGGTGGTCCGGCATTTCTCAATATTACCCCACCTGCTCAGATACATGCAGAATCTGCAACTGAATGTGAAATTAAACTAATTACTTGATATTCTACGCGATTCAATTACACGAGTGTCCCTCTCTGCTCGGTAATAAAGTTAAATAAGAATAGTTATTATTGACAAGGGGGTGCTGTATTGTTATTAATTATAAGGAGACATAGAACAAGTGAGGGATGATAAGAGGGTCTTGCAGAAAAAGATATATTACAGGCTTAATATGACAATGGAAAAATAGGGAAGAGGGTGAGTACATGCGAGAGTTCTCGCACGGGTACGCTAGTTTTATTTAAATTGGTGAGCACAAAGGCGTACATAGTGTTTTAATACTTGTCCGTTGACCGCAGACGAGGTTTCACGACGCGCGCCGGTGCCGCATTTGGAGAGCAGGCGCCGAGGCTTGTCCCAAAGGGGCCGTCCATATTACGTGAGGCGATTTTGGTGATTTTTCGACTCCCCCTTCCCCCTTAGTGAGATGTAATATCTGGCTCGACCCTCTCCTCCTTCTAATCTCACATGAGATTTTTCAAAATGCGTATTTTTAATGTAAATACGTTATTTTGTTATTGATTGCATTGGAATGTATTTAAAAAATATAATTTGCTGAATTATATTTATTTAAGACTAGATAAGACTAGTATTTAGAAAAAAAAATGACTGAATTACAATAAATATTATTTAACTTCTAAAAACGTTCGGTAATTTTCTTTAAATTTCACTAAAAATACAGGTAATGAGATTTATCTCATTAATGATAAAAAGTTTGGTAATTTTTGTTAGATTCTTTTCTCAGTATACTATGCTACTTATTGTAGCATTCACAAATCCGCGATAAAAATTATTGAGCAAGATTTAGCCATATTTTAGTGTAGAAACGTGTTTTATTTAAAGTTTACTTTACTGTCGAAAATATGGCAATTTTCTCGCAATTTAGCACTCCTTTTAGCGAAAAAAATTACGTGATATTTGCCGAAACTCCCCCTCTCTCCCACGTAAGCTTAGGTGAGATTTGCTTGATGTCCTCCCCCCTAAATACCTCACGTAATTTATGGATTGCCCCACTCGGGGGCGCCGCCGAGGTCACAGGTGCAAGGGAGCGAGGGCTTCGCTAAAGCGCGGCGACGGCAACCCGACTCCCCCACCGCCGCCGCAGGGCGGGAGGGCGCTGCGGAGGAAGGGAAAGCGACCGCGAAGCCCTGAGCACAGTCGGCGCCGCGCCGTGACGCAAAGTGAAGTTCTAGTGTAAATAGTGTCGTGTGAATGTGCGTGTGCTAGGCGTGTAAATAAGTGTAAATAGATACAAGTATGAATGAGTGAGTGAATGGAAATGAAAAACAATCAAGACGTTATTAATAAGAAACAGCACAAGACTAGATAAGCTAAGCTACCTTAGGTTGCCGGCCAAAGCGCCGTCTTCATCCATAGGTTAAGTTAGTATTAAGTTAGTAAGTAAGCACTGCCCCCTTCTCTGCCGCAAAAGCCAACGAGCTGCGGCGCATGTATCCCTATCATGAAAATAAATTACCGCTCCGCCAGGGCTACTGACAGGGGGTAAGTTGATAACAAAAGCCCTCTTTGCCTACGCTGCTTCCACTTGCAATCTACAGTGTGGATAACAGAAATTTCATTCATTCACAGTTTAGCTACGTTAGAGCTCAATGCAATATTTCGAAGAAATCTGAGCATTCCCCATTAGTTTTCGCAGAACGACAAGGGGTTAAGTAGTAAATATTGCAATATTCATATATGTTACATCAGTTGAAATAATGTTTAGCTTGCTTGAATTTCGATTTAGTTCGTCGAAACAAGTGTGTTTCAAATAGCCATTATGTTCTGGATACAAACTCTAATTATAGCTGTTGTATTCCCCACAATAACCACAGGTAACACAAGTAGTTGCTTACAATCTCAACGTTTTTAGAAAATTACCGTCCCAAATCAATTCCTATTACCTACATCTCGCATGTTTACATCAACATATTCGAAGGAAGCTACGTTTCAACTGAGTTTCTGAGCATTGCACAAGAGGGAACGAATTCAAAAGCCTTCCTCCGCATCCCACACCTTCCACGGGGATGTCATCGAACGAAAGGAGCCACAGCTAAAGAGAGCGCCCACAAAGAGGGTAGGTGGCACCGGGCCGGCGGGGGGTCCCCGACTAATCACGCTTTAATTCACGGGCGCGGCGCGGGGCTGCGCGGGGAGGGCTGCGCGGGGGGCGGGCGCGGAAAGCGGAGGGCGCGAGGGCGTGAGAACGCCGACAGGGGGCGGAGGCCGCACCCTCGCGGGGCGGCGCAGGTAGACGCAGGAGCGGTAGGCGGAGGGCGGGAGGGAGACGACAAGACGGCGCGGCGGGCAGAGGGCGCCTGGACGACGGGCGAGTGGAGAGTGGGTGATGGGCGGGCGGACCGAGTACAGACGGCGGACGGAACAAGGGCGGAGGACGAGCAGAGAACGGGCGGAGGACGGAACGGAAGGATGGGCAGAGGGCGACGGCACAGGTAGACGCGAGAGCGGTAGGCGGAGGGCGGAACATGGGCATAGACTAAAGATGTATAATTCTTTATGACACGGGTAAGCGGTCGGAGTACCGAATGAGGGCTGACAGGTCGAGAACCGGCAACAGGAGGACAGGCAGAGGACGAACGGAGGATGGGCGGAGGTCGGAAGAAGGACGGACGGAGGGCAAGCGGAGAACGGGCGGGGGACGGGCATAGGACGGGCGGAGGCTATAGGCTGAGGATGGGCAGATGACGGGTGGAACGGGCAGAAAATGGGCAGAGGATGGACAGAGGACCGGCAGAGGGCGGGCGGGCGACAGGCAGAGGACAGCGGTCGGTCGGATGGCAGGCAAAGGTAAGAGGACAAGGGGACCGAGGACGCCGCGGTGCGGTCTGCCCCCGCGACAGAGACAAATCGCCTGCGCGCCACAATGGACTTGCGACTGCGACCAACAGCTGTGAGGCCGACGGAGGTTCCACTGGGCGGTCGCCTTTCGAGATTGCAAGCCACGGTGGAGAGTCTGCAGTTCATCGGCACTGCGCAACGGAATGCGCGCCTAATTCAAATGAATGCGAAATAGATTCCAAATAATACTGAATAACCCTGTTGTGTTCTGAAATTGAAAGGAACCGACAAAAAAATCAAATGTTTTGATTTATTTAGGTTTGAGTAACCGAGGAATGTGTCAGGTGTAGGTGGATGAATAAAATTAGAAGTATCGGTGATGGAGAAATCTGTATTGCATTGCATTCCTTGAAGGACATTATGCCTTCGCTCTTCTCCGAAAGGAAAGTTTCACATGGTTTGGAAGCGAAACATTCATTTTCACCAGATTAGCAGATTTCCTATCAGACAACTCGCTAAGAAAGTGAACGATTACGCACCACCTAAAGGTTTATTTATACAAACACTTAAGAGTTTATTCAATCATTTCAACAATATATTTTCAATGAAATAGAAAATTGCCATTTTCTATTTCAATGAAATCTATGTTATTGTGACTACGACTCTCATTACATTACATTTTCATTACACATTACATTACTCTACTGCGTACATTACTAATTAGTGGGCTAATCATATTATTGGTCGATTTTCAGATATAAACGCATTATATGATTACTTCATCTGTTTTCGCTCTTTTTGTCAATAACATTGTATATCTATCAAGCTTCTTGAGACCAATGCTGTATAAAGTATGTTATTCAACGTTACAAACACCATATTAAGATTAAGGGCAGTTTGATATTCCACAAGAATACATAGTAGCTTAAATATGAAGGCATTCTTTCCTAGTCCGGTATCACGATACAGATCGAAAAAATACGAAAAGAAAAACAGAAATCGACACAATTAGATAATTCGAGCAACTGGCCCGTGTTGACAAAAACAGGCAATAAAAGAAAATTTATTTCCAAACGTGCACGTACATTCGCACTGTAGTGTGAGTAAACTTGCACCACAGCAACGTTGCCATTCCTTCAAGGGAAATAAACCTCTTCACTCCCATTTGGCACAGACTGCGCTTGTAACTGCATCAATTTACAGAGCCTTGCTTCCAACGCAGAACACAAAGCTCGAGGCACCCTGGCGCAACGAGCGCGTCCAGTCCGAATGCACGTTCCGCAGGAGGCCGCGCGGGCGGGAGCGCGGAGGCGGCCGGGGACGAAACCCACAGGAGCGGGGGCGGGGCGGCACCGTCGCCAATCCAGCATTTACGCCTGGCCCACGAAACGCCTCCAGCGCCCGGGCGGTCGGTAGCTGCGGCGGCTCAACGGTTGCAGCGGAGAGAAGCTGCACCCTGCTCTTCCAACACTGAGCTGATGTTGATGCCAGAAGAGTTGGTTACTGCAAGATGTCGGGCGAGGGATGTTGGAGTCAAAGGACCACATCACTATTTTCCACCACGGTGGAGACGATGGTGGTCGTGGTTCATGATCTTGGCGGCGGTCATGGTGATGACGGAGGTGGTGAGGGTGGTGGAAACAGCGGTATTGGTGTTTGGTTTCATGATGACAGCGATAGAGGAGGTGGGAATGACGATGGTGTGGTAATGGTGGTTGGTGTTCAGGTAATAGACGCTGTGAAATGGTTCGCAATATCGAGTTATTTTGACGTTGTTGGTTGTGGAGGGGGTTGATGTGTGTGTGGGGGAGAGGGGGGTGATGGTCGTGGTTTGGTTGGGTGCTTGATGGGGGGTGACGGGGAGGTGGTAGCGAAGGTAATGGTACCAGTGGCAGTGATTGTAATATAGGTGATTGTGTAATTGGTGATAGATGCTGTGAAAGAGGTGGTGGTAGAGAAAACTGGATATAAGAGGTGTTTGTGACGTTGCTGTTGTCGTTGTTGTTGTTGTTGTTGTTGTTGTTGTTGTTGGTGGTGGTGGTGGTGGTGGTGGTGGTGGTGGTGGTGGTGGTGGTGGTGGTGGTGGAGGTGGTGGTGATGGCGGCCCTGGTGGCAGTGGCATTGATAATGGCGTTGGTGATTATGGCATTGGTGGTGATGGTGGTGGTGGTGGTGATGGAGATGGTTATAGCTGTAGCATTGGCTGCCTCTCAGTTGGCGATTTTAGAAAACTGGAAACAGAGGTGAATGTCAATGGCGGTTTCTACGGTAACAGAGACAAACTTTGAAGGCAGCAAAGCAGAGGTGGAAAACGCCGGAAAGTTGGGGGGTGCCAATGTTCACGTACGACATAAACGACGCGATGTGCGGAATCCGGTCGCTCGCACAAAACACTCTTTCACCGACATGTGTATTTCCATTGCATGAGCCAACCGGGACACGCTGTTTCCGCAGGTCTCGCCATGTTGACCAACTGTTTGAACGCTGGCAAACATTATGTAGGATGAATGGCATTGCATGCTTTGAGGCCGCCTCCGTTTTATGACAAAACTTGTAAATCAAAGATGATGTCAACAGATAATCACGTTTCTCTGAGGAGCGTTTACAGCGCTAGGTAATAAAATTGTGGCTAGAATTCTAGTAGTTATTGCTGATGTTTAATTCATACTAGAGTCATTTGAAGTTCATAAATGTTTTCTTGCAAATCTCAGATATTTTATATAAAATTTTGAATAGTTCTGCTCTATCCCGATGAAAGAAATAACAGAAGCACAGAATAATCATGAGGTTCGAGTACTCAAGACGGTTCAAAAGCGCATTATGTGGTGTCGGACAAGACATTTATTACTCGAGTGCAGCAACTGATGTTCAAACAATCTGCATTAACTCCCCCAAACACGTCATATGAATAAATTTCCACAACACGGAATACAAAAATGCCTGTATTCGAACATAATTTTTAAACCAACACATGAAACATGTTTCAGTCTTATTACATTTCATGAGAATAAATTTCCACAACATGGAATAAAAGATACCTGCACTTGTACGTAATTATTAAAAGAACACACTACATATATCAGTCTTATATGCTATATTATTGAACGACTTTTAACTTCAGTCCTGTAGAAAGTCCCCGCATTTTTTAAGATAAACTACTCCATAAATATAGTAAAATCCATAGCAACATTTACCACTGTATTTGAGTCGAGTAATAATAATTACTTGCCTCTGGGATGGCTCATGGGCAGCGTACTACCTTCCCGTGCTGTAGTCCCGAATTCGATTCACGGTAGAAGTAAAAATAGGTCGAGTTGTAGCTTTCCTTTAAAATCGTCCCAGTTTCTATAGCTGTGTGACGAAAAAAAGCTCTAGCAGGCGGATCTTGCTAGTTACGGTGAAGAGAATACGTCATGTTCGCCTCATATCGCTCTGACCCCCAAGCATGGGAATTTAACTAGATCCAGGCATGGGAGACACAGGTAGCTGGCCGGTGAAGTCGGACTACCGACCCGACAACGCCAAATACATACATACAATAATAATTACTTTCTACCTGCCCCTGGAGAAGCGCCGTGGCGTTCGACAGCCGGCGGAGGGGCGCAGTGGCGACACGCCCACGGCCCGCGAGGGTGGGCGGAGGCAGGGAGGGGCGCGGCCGCCCTTGCGTGTTCTGTCTTCGCGTCGGCGCTTAATCAAACCGCTGCCGCTGCTCCGCCCTCGGCCGCAATGCGCCATCCCGCGCCCACGCCTCGCCACCCGCCCGCCTTAGATCACTTTGCTTTGCCTCCTTGTACCGTGTCCACACTGCTTCCTCCCTATACTAACTCTGTCACATTAGAAGCCTTTGAGATGAATATTGGTAAAAAATTCAGGAGTAACATCTGGTTGTGCCGATCTGGAGGTTAAGATATTTTAATTTTTATAAGACGCCCCTGAGTCATTTTCGAACTCTTCTTGAAAACTGATACATTTATTATTATTATTATTATTATTATTATTATTATTATTATTATTATTATTATTATTATTATTATTATATTTGCTCCAATAGAAGAAAAATTATAAATAGTGATAGAGTTTCGATTTTCGTTAAAGGCTCTGAAATTTTGTTCAAAAGCTCGAATTTATTTTCGAATACGGGTAGAAGATTCCGAGATTCCTTTTTCAATGCAAATTTATCCCGCAATTTTAGATCTTTGAATTATGTGTTTAAAAACATGAGTTGTTGAGTACTAACACGTTTGTAGGTAGTTGTGACATCTCAATAGTAAAAGTTTAGGTATGCCGCTCATTCCCACTAGTTTTTTTTACAAATGACAGAAGTAAATGGATAAATAGATTACGCGTGGAATGCATCATTTAAATCTCAAGAAATACTTAAATGGTAGTTACGCGAAGGATGTGAATGAAGATTATCTGTATTTATCTGTATTTCGGTGTAAAATATGCTGAGAATTTCGCTCATTTATTTCGATTCCTGGAGGTTATTCGCGGAGGCCGAAGGCCGGAGCATCACCTTTGACTTGGAAATGCGCGCAGCGAGTCAAATTGACCATGTTTTGTTTGACTAACTTAATCAAACTTCCTTAACAACACAACTTACTCTAATACTACGTACAGTGCATTACACACCTATTAATTTAATCCATTTGCCTCGGCTGTTTGTAACAAATTAAACATCGTCAACCCATGGAACCATCAAACGGAATGCAGTGGAATTACGTTGTTATAAACAAACAAATTAAATTCTCTACGTAAAGAAGCAGGAAATTGACTTAGAGAAACGATGTAACATTACTATTCAAGTGTATTACAAATTCTTTGAAAATCAACAAACTGTAATATATAGAGTTTAGGAGGAAAGAGATTTGTTTGGAAAAGGGAGAGGTTTATATATTTTCTTAAGATAAACTATTCCATAAAATAGTAAAACCCATAGCAATATTTACAACCATATTTGAACAATAGTATTATAAACAACCTTAAGAATTTTCCCCATAATTAGAAAGATGTTGCAGTAGTTGACACATGATCAATTCTGTATTCCCCCTATATGACATAATCACTTTTGGGTGTCATTGTATAGAAAAGAATGTTCGTTTCAACGATAAGACAACAAAAGTATGAATTAAAAATAAAAATGTGCAAACAATTAAATATTTCCTTTACACAATTGTTTTGTTAATGTTTAATGAAACAAGAAATGTACGATAAAATAAAAAAAATTAAGCGTTCAAATCATTTCAAATAGATTACGGAATAATTCGTTGTATGAATATCTCAGTTGTGTAATTAATTTACAATTTATATAACATAGTGTACTGAATATAACCTGGTAATATAATCTGAGTCACAAATTGCAAGAATACTTCTGTCAAAACATATATGATGTAAGATATTCTCACAACCTGACGGACAATATCAGGCTATCTATTTCACATTTATCATGTTATTTACTTTTATCACCGGATTTTGCTGTGTAAATAGTTTCGTCGGTAACACATTGGCGAGTACAACAATCAATGATCAACCACACGAAAGAATAATTACTTCAACACTCGCGCACATTTTCCTCATTAACTGAAAAGAACACATCTAGTCAATTTGCTGACCAGTTTCTTTAAATACACCCGTGACGCAACTTACAGAGAACATGTAATCGGTAACCACAGAGTCCTCATTATTTCCCGCTGTTTACAATAAACCTGAGCGCAACTCCTCCACATTCCTCTCAACGGTTCACGGCGCGTGGAAGTTACACAATGTCGACAAACTCGGCAAACGCTCGCAATCGTCTGCTCGCGGCCATCACGTGCAATTAGGCTCTCCCCTTCATCACTTCCGCAAAAAGTCGCCGGTCGGCGCTCAACGCTTCATTAAGCCCCCTGTGCCCCCGGGGCCTGCATACGGCGGCCGCAAGAAGCCACTGCCCCGCGCTAGACAACGCGCGCTGGCAGAGGTTCGCTACGAGCGCGAGGTGCTCTGCGATCGCGGAATTTAGTACAATGATGATATGAACTGCTAAAAAACTTCAATTAACCGTAATAATAATAATAATAATAATAATAATAATAATAATAATAATAATAATAATAATAATAAAAACAACGCCGACCTGGATGGCCGAGGTGGGTAAGAGCGAGTACCGACTCAGCGCTTCGGTCCGAAGGGTCGCGGGTTCGAGTCTCGCCTTGGGCATGGTTGTTTGTCCCTTGACTTTGTATGTGTTGTCGCGGAGGGCCTCGCGTTCTGCTGACCCCAGATGAGAGGGGCCCGCAAGTGTGTTGGTCTAGTGTATGGTCGAATATGCGTCCCTTCGGGGCGTAAAGGGTAACCGGCTGTTGGCTGGATAAAAGCCCTATAAGGAATGATAATTAATAATAATAATAATAATAATAATAACAATAATAAAAGCTGGCAACCGTGCGGAGACGGTTGCTGCAGTCTGTGTTAAGGAGGCTGCAGGTTCGAATCCTGCGTAGGTATGGTCGTATTTGTGATTGCCCCTTTACTCCTCATCACGATCCTATCACCCCGTAATTAATAATTCAAGGCGTAAAAACCTTGTTTTACTAAAGGATACAGTCGAAAAAAGGGGATCCTCACAATGACACAGGTTAATCTCTCCGGGATAAACATGACTGGGCCTCGGAAGATTACGTGTACGTGGTCATAAATGGCCATAACGCATATAATAATAATAATAATAATAATAATAATAATAATAATAATAATAATAATAATAATAATAATAATAATAATTATAATAATAATAATAATAGTTATATATCAACAAAGACCAATATATTATGTGACATAAAAGGGGAAGAATGAAGCAAGAATTCGAATCAGCACCAGCTGCCCAAGAGTTGGCATTGAATATAAGATATTATGATTCCCAAAATATGCCACTATCATGAATGCCTCATTAGTCAGTAACAGGTAGAAACAACTGGTCGTATCGTCTCTCAGCTTGTCCAATTCTAGCAAAGATCGAATACATGAAAAGGCACCACAGAATTTGTGCTAGTTGTTCCTTTCACAAGCAGATCTGCGACACCCTCAAGTTCCAAATTCATGCTCCAAGTGGTACTAACACTCACCAAAATTTGTGTCTTATCTTGGACTGAGCATAATATTTTATAAATTGAAAATTCATACTGATCATATGATAGCAACACACAAACATTGTATTCTTAGTCAAGATTTAGAGGGTGAAAAAGGTGAATGCTTGTAGATGTTTCAATACCATGCGATCAGAAAGCCATGATAAACCAGTCAGGTACATCATAAATACAAGAGTTTGGAAATCCACAGCAGCCGAATGAGGGTGGGGGGTTGAACCGGCAGTCACGGGAGCATGGTGTAAATTCCATAAGTGCTGTGGAGACAATAATAATAATAATAATAATAATAATAATAATAATAATAATAATAATAATAATAATAATAATAATAATCTCCTATCTTCAAAATGCAATAATAATAACTGAATTGCCGATCCCTAATCCTCCAACAAAAGCCTATTTTGGAAAATGTGAAATTCGAACTTATTCGCGTGTACATAAAACTGCGAAACCTAATAGACCATACAGACCATATAGGTTTCTACTCATCTCCTGTACCTGTCGCACAGAAAACCTCGCAAAAAAATCTCCAAAAAACTGCCACCCTTGCACCACACTTGAAATCGATGCATAAGTCCGTTTTCTTCTAAACACTGTTGGTATGGCCGTTTCTTTCTTCAAACATAACTAGTGTCAACAGCTCTTTCAGCAATAACTTGGTGAAAAGCACGCACCAGAAATGATAAAAGCGAATAATATTTTTTTAATTTTTTCTATTTTGTTTTTACAAGGAACATTTCATTAATATTAGAAGTACAAATTACATGTGACGTTTGAGAAGAACCCAAATAAAAACTTGAAAAACAAAAATTTAAATAAAACAATTCCTTTCCAAACAATCAAGAGAAAATAAGTAAACTTCCACAGTTTACCCAAGACAATATCAATGCTTTGGAACAAATGTCTAAAGTAGCTCGATGTAAGAATGCACTTTTAAGTTTCCATGTTGGTGCGAGTGAGTGAAATGATTAAATTCGATGATAATAATTGCTTAATTCTGTACTTTTTTTTTAAAATATACACCAACGTTGAATTGAGGAAAGTATGAAGTTATTGCGGAACTTTCCAATGGGTGGCGATAGAAACTGAATACAAAACAGTCTTCGCTCTAAGTGGCGATACTCAGGTCGTTGGCCTACTCTTCCGTTTAACACTTGACCCAAGGCCCAGGGCTGTCACTTACCATCAGATCACGTTTCGGAATAACTCACAACCAGATGGGATGAATTGGGAACAGTCAACATATCAAGTGGGAGGACTAAGATTGTAATACCAGCTCTTCTGCACAACCATTAAATTAATATTTCGGCGCAAGCGATTGAAATCTCAAATGAATACATTTTGTATTAATACGTTTAAGAAGTACATTGATAAGCCAAAAGAGAACCCTCTTCTTAGTTCTCCACGGGTTTCTACAATGTTTAAAAGTATTAAGGCCTCATCTTGAGTTAATTTCCAGTCTTGTGTCCAAGAAGCAATACACTTTTAAATTACACATTATACATATACGGCATTCATAACATTCAAAGTATTTCAGGTGATAAACTTATTTCATGGAAATTCACAATTTGGTCACATTTTCGTGACTGAAAAGGAAGAACTGTGATTTATTAGTGCATATCCTACTCCAACAAAGAATCAACTACATTACGAACCGTTACAATGAACGCAAAAACCCCTCCCCCCATTTCAATTTTCGAAGTTCTCTTGTATTACCTTTCACTTTTAATATATATCCCAAAATATCTTTTCAACATTATTATTTTCGCAATACTCGTAACTTGGAATCTGAACGAGGAGTTAATTAATGGAGAATATAACACAAAAATGTCTATATTTCTTTTGAAATAATGTCAATTAGCACGGATGTCGCAGGATATTCTTATGAATTTCAAGTCTTTTTGCACAATCGTCACTTCACTCGAAAGAGGAGGATTACTGTCTTAATTTATATTACCCTAGAATGTCACTTGTTTTCGTGTGGAAATGTGTTACTATATAGTCGTAACAGAAATGTTAAATATTCAAATTCTCTCCAAGAGAGGTGCCAAGTTCTTAAGGCATTTACACCTGAATATTGGAAAATAACCTCCATTAAGACTTCACTAAACAGTCAATTAATATTCGTTTTGTTTGATTGATTAGTGATTCCGGGCGCGTCAGCAACTATGGTCATTAGTTCCGTAAGTGTAGTGCGTGTTTTCCTCGGGAGGTGGAGGTGGTCTTCCCCTGTTGGATGGCCAGATCCGGTGACCTACCGTCGACTAACGGGGTTTTCCCCAACCAAGTATCTCCCACCAGCGGAGCTCCGTCCCAGCCGGGACAAGTTCTAAGTTCTAAGCATGTGTGGTAGTGTAGTACATGTTAGTGTAAGTGTGTGATACCAAGGGGTGGGGATAGGACAAGGAAGAGGAAGGAAAGATGGCCCGTGGCCCGTTTGTTAGGGTACTGCCCCGGCATCTGTCCGGTGTTGATCGGAGAAACCACGGAAAACGACGGATCAGAGCAGCCGGCTGGTAAAATGCTCCTCCAGACAACGACTGAATTCGACCTAGCTATCTAGTCGGTGTCGAAAATCCTGCCACCGTCGGGACTAGAAACTAGGCCCCCCTTCTCAGAGCAGTGACATCAGTTGATGCCCTGATCCACCTCTCCCAGTGATTAATAATTGATATTTAGTTAACAAAACAAAGTCAACACAAATATCAGAACAATTACCAAAACTGTTATCACATAATTGAATGATATAAAAATAACATACACATTACATACAGCACAAGTATAAGGAAGGAAAGATTGCGCGGTCCTTGGCCCTTTGTTAGGGTACTGCTCCGGCATTCTTACTGCTCCTTTTGCTGATCGGAGAAACCACGGAAAACTTCCGATCGGAGCGGCCGGCCGCTAGAATTCTCCTCCAGATAGCGACTGAATTCGAACTAACTAGAAATCTAGTGTCGAAAATCCTGCCGCCGTCGGGACTCGAACCTAGGACTCCCAGTCAGAGGCGCTTCAGTGACATCAGTTTAATATTCGTACTGTGGAACTCAAATACGTCAACTAATGAACTTTACAACTTGAATTTTTCCGAATAATAAAAATATCAGCTTATACATATATATATATATATATATATATATATATATATATATATATGTGCGTGTGTGTGTGTGTGTGCGTGCGTGCGTGCGCGTGCGTGCGTGCGCGTGCGTGCGTGCGTGTGTGTGTGTGTGTGTGTGTGTGTCAATAATGCAGTAATTTTTATGAATTTCATATAGTGAATCAGTGATCAACAACAACTCGACTGGAGCCATGGTAGCCCATTACATCATCTCTGCCTCCAAACCACCACCAAGTCGATCTCGCACGCGCAGCAGAGGCAAGCTGGGCGAACCGCGGCGCCGCGCTCTTTTTGCTCGCGCCCGTCCGCCGTGTGGGAAACGCGTGCGTGATGGACGGCACCTGGGGCCATAAAATGTTAATCAGGCGAGAGGCCCTCATCCGATTCCCGAAGCAGGCAAAGGGCGAGCCGGAAAGAAGGTAATTACTCGCCAATTGGCGGGCCCGGGAGCTAAATTGCAGGGGCCACCGGCGCGGGAGGGCGACGCCTCTCCCGCCCAGGAATGCACGCGCCGCAGCCAGGCGGCGCCACTTTCGATGAACTTGGCTGCAGGCCCTTATTGTATCGCTACTCGAAATGTTATGAAGATTGTTGAAATGGTAGGCTATTTTTTCTCTACAAGCTTAAATAATAAAATTAATAATAATAATAATAATAATAATAATAATAATAATAATAACAATTATCACGTTATTGGGAACAGTATTCAGCAAAATGTAGCAGTCATCCACTAAATCCGTTTCTTTGAAGACTGGTTGTACATACCCCTCACCCAACATCTTTACTCGTGAATTTAGGAGACAATGGTAATAAATCTTTCACTATAGTGTTACCTAAAAAAAATTACTACTGTATCATTACTAACAATTATTGAACAGTTGAGATGGTTAGCACTGCTTCATTATAAAATTATTGTCCGTTCTACTTCTACATATTACTTGGTTATGGTGTAATTTTTCAATTACTGAACAATAGGAATTTTAATAAATAAAAAAAATTACATACATGACAATTTCACAAAAACGAAATTTCCTGGTACACATTTCTCATTTTGTTTCTGGTAGGCATTTCTAATGCAATGAATATCCACTTCATTACGAGATTTTTTGATAAGTAGAACAAATATTCTCTATCAATTGTATCTCATATTTGACTCGTGAAGATGCATCTTTGTAACATCGAATAAAGAATGGATTTTAAAATAGAATTTTAAAATTATCGAAGACCTACAATAATTAGTGAACCAGGTACTAGTGAAGATAGAACCGATGCAGAGCCTTCCTAAAAACGATCAAGTTCGAATGCTGCCTTGAGCAGGTCTTTCGTTATGGATGGGAAGTTTCTCTGTTGCCTGTTTCTGAGTTATGGTTAAGATAATGAGATAATTTTAAACTTTGTACCATATATTTACACCATTATCTCCCCTTCTAATACCGGCTCCGGTGGCTCAGGTTACCAACTGAAGTCATTCAGTACCTCTGGCTGGGAGGTTCTGGGATCAGAGTCCCGATGGTGGCAGCTTTTTGACACTGGCTAGATTGCTAGGTGGAATTGAGCCATTGGGTGGAGAGGATTGTAGTGGCCCACTGCGCTGATCGGTACTTTTCCGTGGTTTCTCCGATCAACACCAGGCGAATGTTGGAGCAGTAGCCATGGAGAGCCGGAGCCATGGATAGCGCGCGATCTATCCTTCCTCTTCCTCCTATCCCAGTAACCCCTTCTTATACATACTTACACTTACATGCACTTCACTAACAAACATGTCGCGAGACGAGTCGGGAGCCTAGAGCTAGTCCCAGCTGGATGGGCGAACCGCTGGTGGGAGAAAACTGGTTGGGGAAAGCCACGCTGGTCGACGTGTAGGTCGGCGCCGAATATCATCAAGCAGGAGATTACCGCTACCTTCCGTGATAAAACATGCATCACGTTTACGGGACTAATGACAACAGCATTTGACTCGCCCGGAAACACGTTTTTCTCAATCTATCAATCAATCCTTCTAACACATTTTGGTCCTTCACAAGCGGGCCAGCTCGCACTGTGCGGCGCCTGGAAGAACCATACCCCCTAATGAAGAGCAGGCTCACTTGGGCCATCGCGTCGGGCCGTTCGCCCGCCAGTCAGCCGCTGCCTTCGCGCGGGGCTAATGGTCGCATTGTCTCCTTTTATCATTTAAATGCTGACCGGCTCGTCGGCCGGCCGGGCGGCCCGCATAATGGAGAGCGCCCGAGACAAAGGAGAGACAAATTACGCGGCTTCGTAGAGAGGAGCGCGGCGGCGGCGCCCTGGCGGATTGTTGACGTCTCGTAACGCCGCGGCCGCGATGAGTCTGGATATCCAGCAGGCCCCGCAATTAACGAGGCCAGCGCGCGAGGGGAAGGAATGTTGCTGGTTGGGATCGGCCCTATGCATTTCGTAATAGACGCAATACGATGGTGTACTATTGATCAATAGGATGTATTAAAGAGACACACTAAGTTACATTATTGTTACTATTATTATTATTATTATTATTATTATTATTATTACTATATAACGATTAATAACAGCGGCGTAGATGACAATCTGTTTTTACACTGACTCAACAAAGCTTCAGCAATATGTGAATAGGATTCTTCAGTTTACACTTAGATACTGGGCCAAAGTTAAGTGAAACCGTAAGGTTCTGATAAATTAAAAATGATACAAACTACTCAGCACGTGTGTACCAAATGTATATTTAACTACCAATTGTAGTTACTTCTCTTCGAAAGGTCAAAGACTAAAGATTCTGTAAACTTCACAGGCCTCAAACGGATCAAAATAACGATCTTTGATCTTTGGTCCTGGCACTGAACCGCTAAACTGTCAGACAACAAAAGGCGGTTTTAACAGACATCAAAGTAAATGTATTTGAAAAAGAAATATTCGATTTCTCGAGTCACATCATTACATCAAAACCTTCAAACAAGAGAACATAACGTCTTAATCCATCAATAACGTATAATTTCCTACAGCTGTTCCCTCAGCAATCGCAAGGAATTTCCAAATCATCTGCTTGCCATGTTCCATGTAGACACGCGTCGAAACCCTCAAACAATACAATCGCATGGCATTTTCTGCATCTCCTAAACGTATGCAGCGCGCATCCCGGGCACGGCAGCTAACAAATCACTCGCTCATTGTGTTTTTGTTGGGTGTTTTTCGCGGCGACGAGCGTCACCAGGGGGAGACGAGCCGCCCGCCGCACACGAGGCGAACGAACGCTGCGGGAGTGGGCGGGGATGGTAAGAAACGATGAGGATAAACAGACTGGAGTGTAACATGAAGAGACAGGGGAGGGTAGCGAGCGTGGCGGGGAAGCGCAAGGCGTAGAGGAGCATGGCGCGGAGAAGAAGAATCGGGAAAGCGAAGGGAAAAGGACGATCGGGATGGAACAGAGCGGGGAGGAGCCCGTAGGGACGGGGAGGGCCCGTGCGAAGGAGCACGAGGGTCTGGGACAGTGCAAAAGGGCGCGGAAGAGAATGTTTAGAGGGACAGGACGAGGAGAAAGAAGATGAACAAGCTGAGAGATGTTGAAATCGCAGGCCGGGAAGAATGGGTGAAGACTGAGCGATGAAGGGCGGGGAAGAGGAGCAATGAAGACTGAGAAAACAGGGGGGGGGAAGACTGGGCAGGGAAGAAAGAGCGCGAATGTCGCAGTGAGATGGGACAGCCTACGGGATGGGAGTGGGAAAGAATGGGCCGGACAGGGATGGCGGGTGAGGCGGGCGAAAGGGCGGAGAGAGACAGAATGGCTACAGGGCGAGGGAGGGACGAAGCGCCGCGCTCCGCGATGTTTGCTCGACCGCGTGTGAGCTGTCATGTCGGCATGGGCCGGGAACACGGCCGAACAATGGCCTGAACGCCTTTGCACGCGCAGCCACGCAGGCCGGGCGTGAGTGGTAGCCTCAGCACAAGATTGAAAAAAGAAGCCATGAAGATCCAGGAAAAAATTTGGAAAGTGGAGCTAGGAAGACACCTAAAAGGTATCAGTGAAGAAAAACTTGTTATGATGAATCAGAATATGAAAACGGATAGATACGTTGATAGATATGACAGAAATAAAATAAAGAGACGGAGAATTCTGTAAAAATTACTAAAATATTACGATGAAGATGATGATGACATAAAAAGCAAAGTTAAAAATCACAGGAAAAAAAAATAAAACGCTGTAGGTCGAGGAACAAGGAAGTATAGGCTGTACACTATACAGTAAAAAAAGAATTTTCCAAATGAAGTAGACGATAGAGTGAAAAAAAAGGAGTTGTATGAAAAATAAAACTGATATTTTAAGAAACAATAAATTTGAAGTCTGGTGAAACAGCTATTTTTCAACCTCATGAGAGTCTGCCAGAACGTATTCGATTGACCATTTCTTGAAACAATTACAACGGTAAAGTTTGCGCTGTAATGTAGCATTCAACAGCCAATGGCATTAGAGCACATACAGTAAGATTGAATTCTGAATTACTGAATTTAAAGACGATACTTATGATGTTCTTTCAGAAATTTTGCGTTTGAATGAAAACCGCTTAAAAAAAGAAATTTTCCAAAATACCTTTTAATTCTTCTTTTAAAAAAACAACAATTTCAACAACAGTACAAAACCGCGGCAAATGCAAAATAAAATAATACGGATGTCTCCCTGTCAATCATTCTTTGGACAGAGAAGGTGCACGGTGTCCAAACGGAGCGTGCGGAGCGGCGTAGTGCGTCGGAACGCCACCGGGCGGACACTCGCTCCAAGGAACGCAGCGTCACTCTTCCAATCGCGCCGAAAACTCCTCCGGCGGACGAACACAAAAACATTCGACAGCTCACGTCATCCTCGTAACGACGCTATGCTAATGAGCGGATTCCCCTGGCGGCCTGGGAACAACTTCCCTATTGCATGTCAGACAAGATTAGAAATAATACAACGAAGAAACTTCATTCTGCAACACGGAAATCATTCTAATTGCAATTAAAAAAATAATCGACGCAATCATGTTAATTTTGGATGATATGATCCATTTTATTTATCATTTTATTTCGAATATGATACGAATTGAACGCAACTGCGATAATAGCGCGTGAAATGTTTATTTATTTTTTCTACATATCAGTGTTGAGCGCGAAACATCGGACGGTGGAGAACATCTGCTTGGGACCTACGTAGCATCTGACCGATCTGCAGAAGTACTTAAAAAGAGTATTTTAAAAATAAATTGTTCTGAAAATAGGTCCATTAGTGATAATCTAATGAATCGGTAAGAATGATAATGAGTTGAATGATGAAGAAATGGAATGAGAGGCAAATGAAACGGGAGGACCCGTAACTCCCCCAACAGCTTGCTTTACCCACCATAAAATTCTAAATGAATGGGCTGGGGATCGAACCCGGGGCCCAGCCGTGAGTGCTTGGTGATAGCTATTATCCCACGGGCCTTGCTGTTCCCTAATTAGCGGTCCTCAAAAATAAGTATTTTTCTGCATTTTTATTTAATTACTTATTTGTTTTCGGCGAGTAGACATGTCACCGTATCACTTCGGTATGAGTAGCCTCCACATGAAATAGCCGTTCCTGATTCTGACTGTAGTATTCATTCAGCTTGTGAAGATCAAGGGCGACCTACTAGGTATTGATATTAGCTAATGGTTCATAATTTATCGCATCTTACCTGCAATGAATTTTATTAAACATTTCTTAATTCATAGCGGAGCATTTTTAATTATGTTGCATTATAACAGGGATACCAACCTTTTTCTTACATGGACCCCTTTTAAGAGATTGCTTTGCTTCATCTATCTCTTGATTTTCTTTATAATATACAGCATACCAAAAAAAATTGTTTACTAGATTTATGTTTTTTCAGTAAAATTATAATTTAAAATTTAAAAAATAAACAAGTATTATGAGATGTTTTGAAGCTTTATATAAGAAAATCAATTATTTATTAACTTCATTTATATTTTTAAATAAACAATGGGATCTTGATTATTCCGATCAGTAGCCGAAGCATATTCGGCAATCGACCCCTTGATCATATTTGACCTCCCTTTAAAATTTCATCGACCCCCAGGGAACTCACCCTTCCCGTTGGGAACTTTCCCATTTCATAGAACCTATTTTCGATATCAATCAATTGATATGTAAAAGAAAAAAACGGCAGAGTTGGAACACAACCGCTACGTCGTCGCCATCCTCCCTCGCGCCGCCCTCGCCGCCTGGCAAAGGCCGGCAGAGGCGCCACGTGCGCGAGCTGACCTTTCCAAAGGCTACCTCGGCGGCGCGGCGGGGCGCGCTCCGCTCCCAGCCCCGCCCCCCGCCCACGTGCCCTTCACGCCCCACGGCCGCGCCCCCCGCCCCGCCCTTCGCCAGGTGTGCTTAATTCCGGCGCCGCGCCGCCGTTAGCCCCGCACCGCCGCCAGGTGCCGCGCTCGTTTCTCTCGTTCGCGAAGGTCGGCTTTCCTCCGAGACGCGGTTTGGGAGACAAATGCTCCGAATGAGAACGCGGATGGAACGAGTTGTTCTACAGAATGGTACGTCGTGTCTTGAAAGGGATTCCTGTGACGCTCATGGCTTGTAACAGGATGGTAACGCATGGTATCGGACTGTAGAAAGGATGTATAACAGAGGAAACGTATACTGTAAAGTACTATTATAAATGTTCCCAAGTTCTCGCTCGAAAGTTACGCATTAACACCAATATCGGCAAACGAGCTGGGCGGTCCACGTCGCAGCCGGGTCGAAGGCTGTGATGCCGACGTTTCGACCCGCCTCTTACCACTTCAGCCCTGAGGGAGACCACGATAATATGGTCCAAACGTCGGCATGGCAACCTTCGACGCGGCTTTACCTGGATAGAGAAGATTATTTGCCGATGACAGGCCGCGGAAGCATTCGACAATAAAATATTGTTAGAATTATAAACATTATATACTGCATGCCATAAAAAATCTGCAATATATTGTAATATTTCCGACAACGGCATTTCAAAGAATGACTCCACAGTCAAGCGGGAAGGTAGCTTAATCGGCAACCTAGTGCGACACTAGGTGACTGTGTTCCGATGGGACGAGACGTGACATCAATTGAGACATGACACATCAATTGTACTGCATAAAAAATACGTAGGTAAAAAGGTACAATATTTTACTTCAGTAACATCTGCGAACAAGGAAAATGATGCTTTATCCAGTAAAATAAGATTTAATCATCTCTAGCTACGCGACAAAATATATATGTACATCAAGATTATGTTTAGTTTAATATTTTCGCCTATTAGACGCTTCCATTTCGAACGAATGTCAAAATAAAATTACACGGCCCTACGTCAACGCCTCGTGGGTGTTCAGAAAGAAGGTAATGTGAATACGAAAGAAGAGCTGGCAATGCTCCCACATCGACGACCCCAATCACAGCGGCGACGAAGGATTTATTGAACCCGCGTACAACCTCGTTGACAAGTAACTAGAAAGGCTGAATTTAGTTGCCAGTTCCACCTTGGAGGCAGACTATTTTTGAAAAATGAAAAAGCCACGAAACTACTAAAGGGATGGACGTTTGAGAGAAGGCATAACATTATAAATACCAACACCGGCTACCGTTCTCTCAATTGTAGCAAAGCAAGAAATTCGAAGCCGATAAGAAAGAAACAGATAAACGGGGATCGAAGAATTTCCCGTGATCCCATATTCAGAATTCGAATTTACGTCGAATGAAAATCGATCTGGCAACGAATTCACCTCACGGTTGAGAGAATATCACGACCGAAATGGAAATCACGCCAACCTGCAAAGTATGATGTAGGTGCTGCGGTGAAATACGATTGATTCCTCGCCAGGAGAGTCTGCTCTCTCCCTGGTTATTTTCGACTCACGGTTTCAACGCCAGAAACGTGACTTCGTCATTACTTAAGGAATTATGAAAGCCTGAGATCTGCGAATACTTCAGTCCTACTTGATGCACGTTTCGTTACAATTCGACAGGGGATGCAATCAAATTCTTTTCATATGGATACTGAATATGATGTATCAATGATCTAAGTTTCATATTGAGTTTTGTGACTGTAATCTAAGCTGAGTGAATCACAACATTATTTATCAAAAGTACTATCTAGCTCACTTACAAAGAATCAATAATTCCAGTATTTTTACTGAATGAAAGACAACGCCCCCCAACAGAGAATGCAGTTAGAGCGTTTCTAGGTTCTCTTCCTGCCGATCGTTCCAACAATTGGTTAGCAACCAACTCCATTATTTCATTATTTGCATGCTTCTTTATACCTGTCAGTTTTCCTCGTCTTTTTTTCCAGTTTACATATCTTATTTCCAGTTTACAATGTTCTTTACGATTCTTTTATGTTTCACTCTAACTCGAATTCACTGCCCTTTTCCAAATTCCGAAAATAATTTTCCTCGTTATTTTTTTTCGTACGCAAGTATATTTGTTTCTTGCCAGCTACTGCAAATACCCCGGTCTCCTCCCATGAGTGAAAGCCGTTTACAGTCGTTTACAGTCGGCCACGTCACGCGCATTTTTCGAGGCGGCGGCGCGCGAAAGAAACCAGACTCGTAAGTCCTGGCGTCGAATTTCTTGCGCGGGGGCGGGGGCGGAGGCGGTCGTGAGCGCGTCCCCCGCACAAAAACGCCGCGACGCACGCAGCTACTGGCGCGGCGCGGGCGGTGTTCTCACGCAGCGCGTCGGAGGTGACGGCGCGGAGGCCGCGGGGGCTGCGTGTGGCGATGGGAGGCAGGGAGTATACTCTGTGGCGGGGAGAGTGGTGGAGGTGATTGTAATGGTGGTGGTAGCGGTGAGTAGGGGCAGTGCGAGGCTATAAGTGGTGAATGTGGAATTGGTAGGGGTAGTGGTGTTGATGGCGGTGGCGATGATTGGTCAGGGTTGATGGGATGATGGTGGGTAGTGGAGGCTGCGTCAGGGTTGGGGGTAGTGTTAGAGATGGAGATGGAGATGAAGAAGGCGATGGCGATGGCGATGGCGATGGCGATGGCGATGACGATGATGATGCCGTGAGTTATGGAGTTGTTAGGTTGTGGGGTGCTTGACAGGTAGAGTGGTTGGATTGCGGGATAGGGTTTTTATTGGTTGATTAATGTTTCTGTATGCATAATATACTAAGGTAATTATTCCCTAACTGCGGCGGGAAACTAAGAGGTGGCAGGCGGTGATTTTTACCCCGCTGAAAAGCGAGAACCGGCGCCGACCTACATATCGACTTACTGTGTTTTCCCATCAGGGTATCTCCCAACAGCGGGACACCGCCGCAGCCGGAACAAGCTCTAAACCCCTGACTGGTCACCACATGGTAATGTCGAAAAACAGAAAACTACCGATCAGAGCAGCCGACCGCTAGACATCTCCTCCAGACAATGGTTGAATTCGACCTAGGTAGGTAGCTAGTGGCAAAAGTGATGGGACTCCAACCGCAGGACATCCCGGTCAGAGGGACTGTAGTCTGATCCATTGATGCCCAGAGGTACATAAGTCGGTCAGGATATGGGTGGGTAGGTGGCCGATTGAAATGATGATGGAGGCAGCGGTAGCAGTCGTGTTGGCGGTGGCCGTGGAGATGGTGACGGCGGTGGCGGTGGTTTAGGCTGTGATGACGCCTGAGAGCGACAACTCAATTGGCCGACGACGTGCCCGCGTGGCATCAGTAAAGACACGGTGCTCAGGCACCGGAGGGCGCAGGTGGCCCTGCATTCCGCACGACAACGGAGAAAAGTGCGTGTGCTGCGATGGAGCTTTTTATTTTGGGACTTGGTTCCTCCTACGATGTCAAATGAGCGGCGTGAGATTATGATTTTAGTTCCGTTTCTTCTAAATTACAGTTATTTTTGATGATGTTTCCATGCTCGGAAGAAAACTAAGTTGAATTATGATGAAAGAGAAGAAACATGAACAAAAACAATTGTGATTAAATAAGGTCTGTCACGAAAAATGTTGGGCTATTATTAAAAACGTTTTTACCTGAAAGAGTGAATATTTTCCTCTAAATTAACCCAAAGCTATATAATTAGCTTGTGAAGAGAATGTGAAAACCTTGATATCGTATATTTTTCCCAATCATTATTCATCGATTCGTAATTGCTAAGTACAAGTCTCTATTTCTCCTCGTTTGATGTATGGTAGTAAAAATATTCTAAAATAAGAACAATATTAACGGAGGCAAATTACGCAGTGGTCCCGAAAATCAAAGCGAGAACATGTATTAAAAATGATTGCCTACTCTTGGTTGATTCGCTTTAAAGCTACCCGCGTGAAGATCATTCTTGACGGATTAATCGATCAGTAGACAATATCTGGCATCAACTAGAAACAGATTTACCCTAGTATTCTTTCGCAATCAAACTCAAAATCTGAAAATCACAACAATATTATTATTCCCAAAACTACATGTTACAATAATTTCGAAACCACAGACATAACACATACGTGCTGTGTAGATCCGTCAACTGCAAAAACGAAAATTCAGCATAAAAAGTCAGGCGTACGCTTGGAACTTGCCTCGAATTAGCATACCCTTGCATTTACGCGATTAGGGCGGCTTGCCTTCCTGTACTTCCGAATTTGGGCCCGGGCGCCGGCGTCTCCAGGCGAAAATAACAAGTGCTCGCGGGGCGGGGCGGCAGCAATCACGCCGCGCCGCGCCGTCAGAACCGGTTCCGGCCTGTGTTTACGGATGCGGTTCCCGCCGCCGACGGCTGGCGACGCACTGTGGGCCGCCTTGGGTGCACATAGCACACGGAAACCAGTAGTGTTAAAACAGCACGAACTTTCTCGCCCGTACTTTCACGCAAAATGACGCAAAAAGTACTCAAATTTTCGAAAAATTGTACATGACTTTATTTCAAAATGTATCTTTAAGGAACAGATTTAATTAAGGGAAAAATATCTATCTTCATAATTGTAGGTGTAGGAAGACACAAAGGAAGAACAAAATTTACTCACTTTATTAGGTTCTTGGATATCGTAGAAATCATGCTAGATCGGTGAGCTTTTAACCTCATTTTGGCCCACTGGCCATTTCCTTCGGCATTCAGCCGCCACTTTTGCTTCCAGCAGATCACACGCCTCGCCCAGGAAATTGCATGCTCGAAATGAAAAGGAGCCTAAGGGAGGATCACAAATGCAATGCCGATAAGTCTGTATTCCTCCTGGCAAGGAAAAAGACGGGAATTTCGGTTTATCGCGCCATCTCGGCAACAGCTGGAAGCGGGTACACGGAAATTAAGGAAATCTGATCGTCCTGGTCGGCAGGTTTATCCCGACGGCCTTGGAATGCACGGAAATCTCTTCCTTCTAAGCTCAGCCGCAGGTTAAAATGCTAGTTTACTAACTTTATCAGGTGCTTTCGAAGGCGAGTTGAAGCTGTTGCTGAGTAATCGTCTTTGTTTTATTTGTACCATGGGGATATTATTTTTCATAAATGCCTCTCCCTCAAAAGAGTTTTGGAAGCTGAAAATTTCATGCTAGATAACTTATTTTCCCTCGTCCATTCGTCCGATTTCAGAATTTCTAATATATCACAATGCCAAACATTTCCTGAATGAAAAATTAATTGGCAAGATACCTATTGATTATACTTAATTTTTGTAGATGTGCTGAAAAGAGTGATGAAGCAGATAAAGCATTCAAATGTTGTTAGCATCAGGTTTCGCAATATTCAATTCCACTGCCAACAGGAAAATAACTTCATCGAAAAAGGAAAAAACTTTTTTTGAATTTTGTCAAATTGTGAAGACATTCAATAAAGAATAATTCAATAAAAAGGTTTTACACCATTCATTTGTACTAACTTCATCCCAAGAGGCGCTCCCATAATACAACTATCAAACCATAATGGGTATAAAAAAATGAATTGAGCATCGTTCCCAAAATTTCTATACGAATGTCAAGGACTTAGCCACTAAAATTCCATTGGCGCCATTAAAAATCCATTTCTAATCCATTTTCGATTCAAGCCACTAAAAATCCATTTCTATTAGTACAAGCAATTCTTGGACTTATTCTTCGATTTCAAGTCCGTAACTGGTGCTAACTCACCACGAAATCGGACTTATGCCTTATTATTAAGTTAACTGCTCTTTTCAAGAAAAAAATCGAAGCTATTTTTGAAATCTTGTTGATTGACCAGGGAAATTTAATACGAAAATACATCTAACATTAGTTAGCACTAAACGTAACAAATCGGCCCCTTCAGCGTACTTCGCAAAAGTTGAAAAAAGATCCAACACCAGTGCGTAATCGCAGACCGGGGCGTCGGTGGTCGGCGCAGAGCAAATAAAGAGGCCCAACAGCGCTGCAGCGGTCATTTGCGTTATTAAATTCCCGGCGCGGCGCGGCGTCGCGCGAGAAGATCCCCGCGTGCGAAGCGACGCCAAGCGGCCGCGCTTAAGCAGCGATTGAAAAGCGCTCGGCTCGGCGCGCCGCGGCCTCCCCACCGGCCGCTTTATAGCCCCTCATTACAACTCCGTTTTATATTACGGTGGCAGGGGAGCAGCAGAGGTAAACGGCACACAGGGAGCCGGTGGAGGCGAGGAAAGAGGAGAACATGATGGTAGAGTCTGCGATTGCGTGCTTTTAAGACGATATTTTCTTCGGAGATTGGTCGTGTATTTTATTTCTAACATTGCAGGTAGGCATTGGATGAATGATTCAAATCACAAGCACAAATCCTAGTTCGAAACAGTCCAGTGCATGTTAAAAAAGGTTTTTTGCATTCCAGCATAATAAACGACTTTTTTCCTTTCAAGAAATCGTGTATAAAAGGACATCTTACGGCACAGATTATGACGTGTTTGCCGTTCATGGCACGAATAATTGCGTCATCACATATTTAGTCATTCGCAGCGAGAGAATTGTGGGGAGGTAACGGTAAACGGAAGAGCCGACCACCGTTTTCTTCGCACAATGTCAAACATCCGTGAGATCACAATAATGTTGTTTCCCAAAATGAACTTTCATTCTCTTATAAACTTATAATGCTGTTATACAAAAATATAACGTACGCAACGCGTTTATAATGTTGCTTTATTCCATTCCTTCAAATTTGAAAACTCGCTCCTAACGTCGCTCGTTTTCAAAACATATACTCATGCAATAAAGCTTAACATAATAAACTAATTGTATAAACTATTTAAGACCTTTAGTAACGCGGAACGGTCTCTTGTTATGAACATATTGGCAAATATGAACCCGAAAGTTCAATGAAAGGGACGATATAAAACATTTCCATATGTGAGTCAGGTAGTGGAATCGAACGAATTGTCAGATAATCGGTAGGTGCCAATTTTAACTGAAATGCTATATTATTTCCAGTCATGATAGGCGGAGAACTAGCCTCGTTTATTGCGAAACGCTAACCTTCAGTACAGCTGTCATTCAAGGACGGAAAACTTATAAGCAATGAATGAGAGAAATTCATTGATATGTTCCTCAAGCTAATCACCAACTCCACGCCTTCTTCGTAGGCTGGCAAGAACAGTGCTCGAAAAATCTCATTCCAGACCGAAATACAATACCATTTGGACTTTGAATGATAAATTTGGCAATGAGGTTGATTCACATTATATAGAAACTGATGAAAATTCTGGTTTTTAATGTTGTCTCGAATTTGACAGGAATCATTATTATTTCAGTGCTAAGGAAGAAATAGTTTTATGGGACAAACGTAAGCGATGACAAATGCTCCAATGAAAATGTTGATGTAACTGCATGACTGTCAAATACGCCGAAGTTTACGACGGCTCTGATGGAAGAAAAAGATGTTGGCAGAGGCGTTGATGACCATGAGATAAGAGCTACATTTCCACGCTTGCACTTGTTAAAGAAACAGTGAGCACTATCACGTTGAAGATCAACATGCGTGCACGAGGTACTACTTCCGGTGGCTGGCAAGGTCGTCATTGTTGACGACTTCTGATTAAGATCTTTGCGTATGCGTGGAGAATACATACTCATTTCTAGGAAGAGACACTACGTCCACTCCCCAGCATGAATACATTTCAAAACCGTGGCTTCGCATTAGAACCTTATGTCCTTTTAGCTCGTATAGTACGCTTAGTAATACTCTATCAATATAAACTAACATGTTGCTTTCAAAAATACATCTATTTTCCTCTTTCTGCTACTATCTTTAAAATCTGTAAAAAAAAAACTTTACTATCTGTAAAAATATATTTAAAATTGCCTTGTGATATCCAAATCTGCTAATGTAACGAAAATAAACCAGTTCCTACCACTTTTGAAATAATGCTTTCGATACGACACACGACAGCACCGCAATTTCAGTCCATTTGTTTCCGTCAATGTCATAGCTCCATGTCTGGAGGCAATTCAGATTTTCCAACAAATCCTTACACCATGTAAATACAAGTTGGCTGCGAGTATATCTATCGCGTCGACCTCGTTTCTCCAACGCACTTATCATCGACGAGGCCCCGAACGGACGCAGCGCTTGGCAAGACCGACCGAAAACAGTCCGTAAATAAATTCGTAGGCAACGGCAGTCACATCCTCGCCCTCGGAAGAAGACATCGGAGGGTCGGGAGTATGACTCACAGGGCGGCGGCGGCGGTTCAAAGGTCCCGCGGACCCCGCCCTTAGTCCCCGCCCCGCTCTCGCAAGAGGAGGGGGGATGAAGTGGCGGCCTACGCCACTATCCACTTCCGTGAAGACCACAGATCTGAGTGTGGCTGAGGACTAAGAGTATATATGTACTGAAGAAGTGAAGAAATCAACCCTTCAGTAGGAGTAAATCAACGTTTCCTCAATATCCATTTGATTGCGAGACTTCACAGCTGATACAGTACAAATACCAGAATATGTTTTCAAACTGTTGCTAAACAGCTGATCAGTTACAACCTCTGTTTTAGTAAATATATGATTTCGAATTACAGTGAACTGAACGAGCGGAAGTTATCATGATTAAAAAGTGCAATAGTACATGTATTTATATATCGTCACTGGCACAATCTCTCATAAGACGTAAATCAGTACGAGAAATTAATATTCAGAGAAATATCTAAGCGAAGTACGAGCTAAAACAGACCGCATTAATATTTATATAGTGACTTACGTCACTGCCAGCACTTAATATCACAAGCGAATATACAAATAGGATTTTTTTTCTAAAAGCGTTTAACTTTCACAAGCAAAAAAACAAAACAAATCAGATTTGGTATGATAAAAATACAATTTTTTAAGTCTATTTATTTACTTACGTTACAGCTTCAAGTCTGCTAGTTGTATTGTCAACGGAATACACGATTTTCTGGACACTCACCTGAAACAAAAGAAAAATTATAATTAAAATTGATTGTAATTTGTAAATAGCTAGAAAAGCAATAGTTTGAAATGTTTTTCCGGTGTTGAAAATATATCTGTAAATTCCATCGGCAATGAATAACAAGAAAACTATGTAAGGCGATATAGAGATATCTCAAAAGCAATATTTCAACAGAGATGAGAAGAGAATTACCATTTCATGTTTGTTCAGGCTGCATAAATCGTTATATTACATCTCTACAACTTCCCCTTCCCTCTCAGAGATTCCTATCGGACTACAAACCACTTTTTCTGGGAAGGCGTTATCCATCTCAGGAATATAGAGGACAAACGCGACAGAAAGATCAAAAATGAGATTTTATAGACAAATTATCCTACACACTACAGCAGGAGTGAGCGAGTGTAAGTATTTAGTATTTTGGAGCGTTTGAACTGCATTAGTCCCGTAAGTGTAATGCATATTATATCCATGGGGAGTGGCGGTATTCTTCCTGGTCTGGAACGTGAGATTCAGAGCCGTTCTACACGTAGCTTTGCAAGGTTTCCTCCCAGATCTCTGTCCAGCCGGATAAAGCTCGAAGCTTCCCATCATATCTGGTAGTGTAGGTGCACGTGTGTGTGTGTGCGTGCGTGTGTGTGTGTGTGTGTGTGTGTGTGTGTGTGTGTGTGTGTGTGTGTGTGTGTGTGTAAGTAAGTAAGTAAGTAAGTAAGGGGTGTGACAGGACAAGGAAGAGTCAGAAAAGATTGCGCGCGGTCCATGGCCAGTTTCTATGCTAACTGCTCCCACATTCGGCTGGTATTGAGAGACTCGAACTCTGGACCTCTCGAACCTCGATGTTGTAGCGGAAATGGTGTTACCACTCACGCTGCGAAGATTTCAAATACCTACACTCTGGACGCTGTTCCCATTTCCAAGCAGTGCACCAAACCCTCACCTCCACACCCAAATCAAGACGAATAGACTTCCCATACAATAACGTATACTCACAGGGCCCACTTAGCTCGTTCTGCCGAACAAAAGCCCGGGCGAGCAGATTACAATCAATGCTACTTGACTCCTTTGCTTTCCATTAGCCACGCGTTGATGTATGGGTTCAATTTAGCCCGCGACTCAAAGGAACTTCGTAGTCGCTAGGGAAGAGTCAGATAAGCCGCAGGACGATGCGGGCGAAGGGGGTGAAGGGAGGGGAGGGGGCAAAAAATCGGCGTCGTGCAGCCGGGGTCAGGAGCAGCCGAAACAAGCGGTGTGCGTTTCAGCCGCGCCCGTGGCTGCCACTGACGATCAGCCCTGTGGTGACTGACGTCCTCGATGCTTCTCCTTCCGTACTCCCCCGCCCCGCCCCCCTACGCTCCACCCATGACCAACATAGCTTAGCTCCATTCACACTCTTAACCTATCTAGCCGTGTTTCCTGAGTGTCGATGGATGGTTTGGTACATCAGTATTACAAAATTCTACACATTTCTGATGACGTTTTCTTCGGGGGTCGTGTACGTTTCTTCGTCGAGATCATTCGTAGATCAAATTGGGATCACATCGGGTCCATCCGTAGATCGCTTTGTACATTTATCATCTTATAGAGACTGCTTCTTAAAGAATTCACGCGCATTTCTAAGTGTACGCCACATTCCTTTTCTGTACTGTACCTACGTTCAGCAAAAGCCATCGCCCAATTTACACCTGACGTACCTGCATTTTAGTGAGACCTTTTCCAACACTAAAAACTACTTCTAAATTTCCAATATATATAATTTTAATTGATATTTGTGCTAAATAATCACGAGTCGTTCTTTCATTGTCAGTACGACAATTCTCGAAGTCTTAATTGAATAACTCTAATATTTATCACGATCTTCAGTCCCTTATCTCTTCTAGGGCGAAGAAAATTTCTTCCACATTTGCCTAAAGTGCATACGTGAGTTAACGAGATTTTTAGCAACTATTTCAGCGAACCCAGTGGTTACATGTTTTGCGTCACTCTTCAATGCATGGTACCCACAACTTAATAAAACCTCTTAGGTTTGACCCTTGCTTTTATCTAGAAAGACCAGGTTACAAGCACTAAAGTGTTCTCGAAAAAAATAATAAAAAGGGGCTAATGAGTACATACAAAGCTTATTCGCATCTTAAAATAGAGGCCAATGGGCAGTCTTTTTAGTGCATTGAATTTCTCCATCTCTCGGCTGTCTTTTTTAAAAGCAGAAATTATTTGCAATATTTATTTGAACTAAATTATACACTCTGATATCTATTATTGCAACAATTAAGCCAAAAAAGTCTCGAAATAATGGCTGGAAAGCTTCAGCCGTGTCCTGCCCGGCCGCGCGTTTCCTGCTTAGTTTACAAGCTCGCCAGAGAGACCGCGGGAACGCGTTGGCCCTGATCTGTCTTCCGTTTTACGCAATAAAAAACGCGTACTGTGACGAGAGCCCACGGACTCCACGCGCATCGTATTCTCCCTCCTCCCTCCTCCTTTTCCCTGGGAATGTTCTCTGCGCGCTCCCTGGAGGCAACTCACTCATTGCAGCACATGTCGCACATGGATCGTCGGCGACGCATTTGGGGCACGAAGATTCCATCATACGGAAGAATGTTTGTTATTGATGTAAATCAGAATGATTTACAAGAAAAAAACATCACAAGTGTGTATTAAAAGATTTGAATAAACGAATGAATAAAATAATAAAAAAAGAAATAAATAAAAAACTGAATAAATTCTCATGAAATAGCAAAAAGTGAAGAACCAAAATTTTGACAAAAAACTGAAAATATTTGCGAATCATTTCAAAACGAACGATCTTGACTGTCTGGGTGACGCCGCGACGAAGGCTGTGATGCCGACGTATTGACCATTTTATTGTGCTGATTGATTGATTGATTTTTTCGTGTTTCCTGGCGCGTCAACTACTGTGGTCATTAGTCCCGTTAGTGTTGTGCATGTTTTTTTCGGGAGATGGTGGTGATCTTCCTCCGCTGGATGGCGAGATCCGGCGCCGACCTACCGTCGGCTAGTGGGGTTTCCCCCTAACCAAGACTCTCCCACCAGCGGGGCACCGCCCCAGCCGGGACAAGCTCTAAGCTCCCGACCGGTCTCCCGGAATATGTGCTAGTGTAGTGCATGTTAGTGTGTGTGTGTGTGTAAGGGGAGAGGATAGGACAAGGAAGAGGAAGGACAGATCGCACGCGGTCCGTGGCCCGTTTGGTAAGGTACTGCTCCGGCATTCGCCTGGTGTTAATCGGAGAAACCACGGAAAACTACCGATCAGAGCAGCCGGCCGCTAGAATTCTCCTCCAGACAGCGACTGAATTTTATCGTGCTCTTCCTCAGGAATGAGAACCATAGGAAGGTGGTCGTAACGTCGGAATCATAGCCTACCTTGCCAAGTCCGGACACCCGTGATAATTCGCGTGCCTCTAGCCGAGGACGCCTTCGACATAAATGTTTTAAAAACAAAATCTCCCAACAGAAAGTGGGTTTATTTTAACGCAGGCATCGGGTACATACACTTGTCATTTGGGTTTGAATGATTAACCATCTACATTAACCTACTACATTATTCAATTCCTAAGGACTTTGTCTTAATGCAGCAACGAAATACGTCTGACGTCAGCCAATCTCTTCACTTCTTCAGAAATATTTAATCACATCTGACACGTAATACCGTCCAGAGAACTCTTCCTAAGTCATTTTCTTCCTTTACTCCACATAAATTTAAAGATACGAAGCTAAATTACAAAGCACATAAGGAAATACATATTCTGAAACGCAAAAGAATCGAGAATCGGCAAAATACTTAATGCTCAGGTCGTTAAGTGCAAGAGAATTACAAACACATTTTCATAATGGGCGTTCACTTATTACGAAATAGAACGGAAATTTATAACAATGAATGAAATCTTTAACGTCTAAAATCCGCCTACATGAGTTAAAAGAATTGATTGATTGATTTTTTCGTGTTTCCGGGTGCGTCAACTGCTTTGCTCATTAGTCCCGTTAGTGTAGTGCATGTTTTTTTCTCGGGAGCTGGCGCTGATTTCCCCCCGCTGGATGGCGAGATCCGGCGCCGACCTACCGTCGGCTACTGGGGTTTCCCCCTAACCAGGACTCTCCCATCAGCGGGGCACCGCCCCAGCCAGGACAAGCTCTAAGCTCCCGACCGGCATCCCGGAATATGTGGTAGTGTAGTGCATGTTAGTGTAAGTGTGTGTGTGTGTGTAAGGGGAGAAGGTAGGACAAGGAAGAGAAAGGACAGATCGCGCGCGATCCGGCATTCGGTTTGGTAGGGTTCTGCTCCGGCATTCGCCTGGTATTAACCGGAGAAACCACGGAAAACTACCGAGCAGAGCATCTGGCCGTTAGAATTCTCCTCCAGACAGCGACTGAATTCGACCTAGCTGAAAAGCTAGTGTCGAAAATCCTGCCGCCGTCAGGACTCGAACCTAGGACCTCCCGGTCAGAGGCGCTGCAGTGACATCAGTTGATGCACTGAGCTCCCGGTAGTTAAAATAATATTCTGGAAACAGGCACGCAATGTCCGTCACCCCATGAAACAAATCAGTTTATTACAAAGGTTGCTTCCGTCTGGGGCGGGGGAGGGGTAGCGAAATGAGGTGGAAGGCAACAGAAGTCTGCCAGTCCAACAACTGAAAGCGGCACGCCATGCCTGACAGCGGGAGTGGTTAAATGAGGAAGAAAGAAATGGACAGTGCATGCCATTGCGAAAGGAATTCTCGCTCTACAATGTCACGGGTTACAAAACCAGATTAATGTAGATTAAACTTAATGACGATATAAAAGTACACACTAAAATGCTGGGGTAAAATTGAAAAAAAAGATAGGAACAAGTATACAGGACGATACTTTTTTATACTTTGTTAATTATCTAAGGAAAAAACTGAAGACGGAGTATTATTAAAACAAATAAAACCTTTTAAAAATAATATTTACATAATAAAGTTATACTCATGCAAGAGATGAGATGAATTTTCCCTTCAAAAACATACTCATGCAGATTCAGACAGTTAATGCCTTCACGATAAACAGAAGGTTTTAACGCCGAATAATGTGCTTTTTACCCTAAGGAAATAAACTTCCCAACACAAAATAAAAAGCAGCAAATATTTGACTCACTACAGCACCCAGAATGTTAAAAAAAGCTTCGCCCTTAATAAATATAATAACAATAATAATAATAATAATAATAATAATAATAATAATCGAATATTAACAACAGCGTTTTGAAGACAATCCAGAAGTCAGAAGTATTTGCAACTATTTTAGAAAAGTGAGAAAAAGAATGAGTAAAGAATATATATTACTAATAATTTGTAAGCAGTAGGTCTACAGAGTTGATAAAAAAGTTTGGACATGTGTACGCAGGTTTCTGATTTGTATGTAGAAATGTGAATAAAGTAAAATAATGTTAGTGTGACTATGTGACACAGAGAATGACTGCGTTGATGATAATGATAGTAGTAAATAATAATAATAAGTAATTTAAATATAATAAAGGCAGAGCATGACGAAACTGTAAGTTGAAAGGTATATTTCTCTTCCCTATCGTACATCTAACACAGCAGCAAAGGCAAGCTTGCGAATTCCAGCTCGAAGCTGCCACTCGGCCCTGACGCTGTCCGCCCGGGCCGCTCCTCCCGCTGGAATCTTGGCCAAAAGGCGGTCGCGTGCGCGACCCCGCCTCTCGCGGGCGCAGCGTCTCTTTAACGCATTACGTAACTCATTGTGTGCGTCCTACGGCCAGTTAGCCGAAATTAAGCGCCGTCATTCCTCTCCGCCTTCTCGTTTTGCGCACCCGATAGCTCCTCGCTGCCAAGGCCGGCTGCCACTGCGGCAGCGGAGGCGGGGACTTTGGCGGCGGCGAGGGCGGATTGCGGGCAGAGTTCGGACTTTAGGGGAGGCGGAAGCATGGGCAGGGAGGGGTCGGGCGAGCGGGGAAATGCTGGGGCGGGGATTGACGAAGACGGAGTAAGACAATGCGACGTCAGGGACTTTGAGAAAGGCGTGGTAGGGGTAAGGGAGGGGCTGGCGGCGGGGAGTTTTGATATGGAGGCGGGGGCGGAGTTCTAACGTACACGCAGGCAGGAGCAAGGTCAGCGAAGAGTACACAGACTCTGTCTGAGGCGGGAACGGAGCGTGAAGGGGGAGATGCCTCTGCGATCACGACAGGGGCAATGGTGGAGCCAGGCATTGACGGAGATGGGATAGGGTGAGGTGTTTGGCGGAGGTGGCAATGACTGCAGAAGCAGAGGCGAAGAGGGAATTTAGGCGAGGAGGAAGCAAGGGGATGCGGCGGGGTGGGATGACGGAGACGGGAGCAGGGGCAGGGACCGGGCGCCGACATTAACGTAAGTGGAGGAAGAGCAGGATTGGGGAGGTGTTGGTGGGAACTAACTTTGATGGAGACAAAGATGGGTGTGGGGCGGCAGCGACTATTACAATGCCTTTGACGGCGACTGACGCAGGCGGAGGCAGGGCCGCGATGTGAGGGAGGCGAGGAGAGGAGAGGGAGGGGGCGGGGCGTGAGCGGGTTCTTGGACGTAGGCTCATGAGAAGCTGGACGCGGCGGGCAGAGCAGCAGAGCCGGAGTGGCAGCGGAGACTTTGACACGGGCGGCGGCAGGGGCGGGGCCGCGGCGGCAGGTGCTTTGACGGCGGCGCGGTGGGGTGGAGTGGGGAGGGGCGGGGCTCGGTGGGTTCGGATCGGGGCGGGGAGGGGCGGGCCGGGGCGGAGCCGGGGCGGGGTGGGGTGGGGCGGGGTGGGGCGGGGTGGGGCGGGGCGGGGCGGGGCAGGGCGGGGCGGACTGGTGGCAGAGAGCGGCCGGGGCGAAACACGATCCGCCGCAGTTTGGTCGTCGAGCGGCGGAGTGCGTGCGTATAATGGAAGCCGGGTGCTGCAATGCGCTTGAGCCGAGAGCGACTGCCGCGCCGCCTAAATAGAACTTTATGGACGCCGCCCCCGCGTGTGCGCGCGTGCGTACGTGCGGCGCCAGCTGCGTAGGCCTCGCGGGCACGGATGCCTCCGTTTCCGGGCATTCGTAGCTCCTGGTTGGATGAACTAAGAGAGAAGCAGATGTAAGTTCAAAGCTTCTTCGTGAGCGGGACATGTTTCTCCATGATTATTAGGGAGCGTATTTTAATGAAATGTCTTTTTTTTTCTTATCACTTTGGAATAATCCCTTTTAGTATAGACATTAATTTTATGTTTTGACAAAATAAAATAACACATTTTATATGACTTTTTTTTATATTTTTCGTCGATTTTGACTAATAAGTTATTTTCTATCTTTTCCCATAAATTTTAATGCATTTTTCGCTAATTTCATAGATCTTAAAATCGTTTTAATGGTACTTTATTCAAATAATATTTATGAGATGCAATAAATGTTCTCCACAGAATTCCTGACTACCCTATTCGATTTCTCCGCTCAGAAATTGTGATGTCAGTCGTTGTGAGTACGTAATCTAAGGTTCTTGTGACGTCTATAAGCGCCATTGTCCGTTTAAAACATTTTAAGGGCAGATTATTTATCATTTTCTGGCGATATTTAAAGTCCTCAAATCCCCCCCCCCCCCCAATTATTATTCCTCTCTAATAGGGGTGGTAGTTCACTTTTCAAATACCGTATGAGCAAAATAATGGATAAATACCTGATCGTATTGATATCCACAGGAATTCCTTGAAGCAGTTACAACAGAACTGACCTCCCAGGTCGGCAATAATGGCAAAGAAATTAATAACGTTGAATAAAAATGCTTCCACAGCTTAAAACAATTTGTTCCATCACATACAATTAGTAATTCTGCGTCATGCTATTGGATTTCAGGGCTGGTGTCTATGATTAACTAGCATTTTTTTTCTAACAGAGGGTACACTGGTTTGTTAACTATTCTGTTTCCGCGGCGAATCTTCGCGTGTCCTTTCATATCCACCCGGGTCGCCGGGAGCGGCGACAACGACACTCAGCCTGCCGGCCGCCGCTCGTCTGAGAGAGTCGCTGAAGTACGCGTGCGTGTCACGGCGCGGTTGTTGCGGCCCTCGCCGTTCAGCTGAGGTGGAGAGCCGCCACTCTGCGCTCCACCCCGCATCCCGCACCGGGGACGCACCGGGCGAGAAAGTGCGCTCCGCAAATTTGCACACGCAATTACATCCCATCCTTCGATTGCCCGCCACGCCACTCAACGCCGCGCCGGCAGCAAGTGGAAAGTTGGTTGTAAGTGTAGTGCTATGTCAATACACATTTACAAGGAGCTGCATCGTAAGGTTGCGTGAGTTTACGTAATGTACTACAGCACAGGCCTCTGGTTAACCTAACCACCGCGTGTTAATTATGCTGCACTTCTCGCGTGCCCGTTGTTGTAGCGATCGTCAGCTCATGGGCATTTTCGGAGGAATTTGGTAGCAGATGTTCAATGCCGAATTATTCTGTTGCTACATTATACTGGTTGAGCGCTCCAAAGCGTCAAATCGAGCGCCATTTGTTTTGTTGTTGCAGTTGAGCAGTCCTTGCCATTCAACATCAGTCGCGCAGCCGCCACTCCGCGACCGCTCGCAGCGCAGCGCCGCGGTGGCAAGGACGTACCAAGCGAAAGTGCGCTCCACCAATTTGCACACGCAATTACATCCCTTTCGATTACCCACTGCGCCACTCAACGCCGGCAGCAAGCAGAAGGTTGGGAGCGAGTGTATTGCTCTGTCAACACACATTTACAAGGAGCTGCATCGTAAGATTGCGTAAGTTTGTGTTGCACAAGTTTCTTTCATCCAAGAGAAGGTGTCTGATAATTCTTTGAATATTGGTTTCCGTATTCTTGCCTCTCGTCTGCTAGTGAAGTGTTGTTGGTATTGAATTAGAAATGCAAATTGACGTCGCAATTACCAACACTTTTATAGTCATTTAAATGATCAGTAATCAAAAGTTAACAAAAATATCCGTTTGCCTTCTTTAAAAATTCTTTAATTGTTCAAATAATGACAACAATTTTTAAAATATTTCTCACAATTATTTTGATTCCAAAATTTTCAATCCTTTAAAGTTTTAGTCACTCTAATTTCACTCTCAAGGAAATTTCGAGGACAGGTTCAATAAATATTCAGTAGGCAAAGGAGTAGGCATCATTGAGTGATCACCATTAATAAAAATAAAAACATATGAAAGAAGAGAAAAAAGCAATACAAACAACACAGTCGTGAGAACTCTAATTCTCTTTCTAGTACAGGGTTATTATCCAGCAGAGAGTCGGTTACTCTTTACGTCCCAATGGCTTGCATATTCGACTGTACACTAGACACCACACACTCGCGGGTTCCTCTGATCTAGGGTCAGCAGAACGCGATGGCCTCCGGTCAACACATACATGAGAGACAAGGGACAAAGTGACCCTTCTGACCGACGCGCTGAGTCGGTACTCGCTCTTAACCACATCGGCCATTCAGGTCGACTAATTCTAATCTCACAACAGATTATTTTCATTATTATTTTATTATTTTTCCCTTCGAAAGAACTCCAAGTGAAGCAAATGTGTCTGTTCCATTAACCCGAATCCAGCGGCAACGCATCCCTGCGGAGGCGCAGCTGGGTCGCTCCTTCCGTGCACGGGGACGAGCTGCCGCCGGCGCAGCTGCTGACAGGCGCCCCAGACGCAGGCGGCTCCCGGAGACGCCCACCCGCCCCGGCCCGCCCCGCCCCGCCCCGCCCCGCCCCAACCCGCCTTCAACAGCGGCGCTCAGCCACGCCCCCTTTCGCTACGGAAACTCACGCCTCCCCGCCATCCCCTCTCCCCTCTCTGAAATTACTTCACAGTCTCAATGCTAATCGTTCATTACTGTGTGTGGATGAATGATACCTTTCCTATTTATTAAACAAAAAATAGTTCTCACGGTATGTTACGTTCCGGATTGGAGAGGCTACATTTATCGTAGATTAAAAGAATTCTGATCTCAAAATTATCTACATTGATTGGTTGAAAAACACGTGAAAATCACGCACGTTGTTCTAGGAGTTCCTTTAAAGAAATATACATAAAATGCATATTTGTAATTTCCGTTTTGAATTAACAATATTTATTACAACAAAAAATTGGTATCATTAAGGCATTTCGAGTTGTTACTGAGGCGGTTGACCTACATCTACCTACAACAGATTTTCTCTTTGAAAAGCGATGCATTCGCCCAAGGAAGTGCAAGTGTTTGAGTGTAGTATATTTATAAAACTCCCCAATGAAACATTTTTAATATTTCTGAAACTGAGATGGTCACGGCACTCATGAGCACGTTTAGAGCGATATCATGAACAGCAATTTCCTACAATTATTTCCATTATATTTTGATGGTTAAGATCCATGGAGAATGTTTCGAAGAGTTGCAATTTGTTTAGATGCGACTTTGATAAAGATGCGATTTTGATAAAATCGTAATATTCTCTTCGAGTGAGTTCTTTTTGCATCACGGTTATAAGAACTTACTGGTCAATAGTGAAGAAAGAAATTGTAAATTGTCATCTATACTTTGCTAAGTCAAGAGCATGTTTTGCCTGAGGCTGTAGAAAGAACATTTACGACATTGAAAATTGTATATTTTCCTGTATATTAACTTCTGAAATACAAACTATACAAATGAAAAAAACATTGTTTTCATGTCAAATTATCTTTGCAAGGTCAATCGCCTATGAATTGAAACGTTTTACCATACTTTATTTTTTATCAAATACTACTTATTTCCGTTGTCGTTTGAGTTCCGAAGATGTCTGAAGAATGAATTAAACATCACAGATACATGATGAGCCAGTTGTTTACTCTGTTTTCTGTTCTCTCATAGAGCGAGAGCGACCAGCGATCAGTACTCATTGTGAAGTCTCCAGCGAACCGAAGCAAACGGCATATCTATGAAATAGAGAGGAAATGACTGCCAACGCAACGTATTGTTACTTTACGAGGCACTTCTGAGAACGGATACAAGCGACATCGCAGACAGCGACTCCTTCGAACAATAAACTATTTGTCACCACTGGACTATGACGTTAAAAAAGACAAATAACAAAAGCCGTCCGTGCAGATTGTAAATGCGTCTTTGAACCCATGAAAAAGAAATTGACGTAAAATACTACTAAAACGAAAAATTTCCTCGTCGTTTTACGTACCGGAATTGGAAGAGTTCTGAGTCATTTTAAGATACGAAAGCATCGATTATTTCGAAAGCTGAAAATCAATTCGTTTGCATCATATTATACTAAATAAATTTGCATATAAAATATATTTCATCGAAACGACTGTAAAAAAGGAGTAATAAGCTGAACAGCAATATTCTGGAAACCGATCTGCCTGAGAATAAGTAGAAAACAACTAAATAAGGGATGTACTGATCATCCAAGGGGGAAAAGAAGGAATTGGCACACGCCTTTTTGCGACAGAAAACAAAACTTGCAGGTTACATCAAATATGAGCAAATATTAGAGATAAACATGAAGTGGGAATGATGAAATGAGATTTAATTCGTCTGAATATATATTAAGAACTACTTAAGTTATTCACAAGAAGTTGGAAAGATTAACTCTGTTGAGATGTAATTTATAATAGCAATGTATATTCGCTAGCATTCACAAAACGATCTTTAAGTCCGTGGGCACAACACTGAGTGTATCATAACAACAACGCAAGATGTTCAATTATATGTATTGTATTTTTTTTTTGCATTAAAACTTTTAATGTAGGATATGGGTGTCTTGTTTTCCAATTGTACTAATAAATCTTCCAGAATTCACATTTCTCCAATCACATGACTGCGAAAGTTCATGACAACTCATTATAATAGGCGTAAACACATCGTCACATATTTAAGAACTTCACATTTCCATTAGAAATACTGCGGATGATCTGGAGCTTCTGTCTACAAGAGAATAGTGCTAGAAATGTCCTATACCCCAAGGTGAAACCCAATCTGCGATGTATTTATGATTCAACCCCCAGAAAGGTGTACAAGTGGGTACAATGGGCACATCCCACCAATATTGAGCAATGACGAAAACTCTTGTCTGCCACGACAAGACCCCATCCGCTCAATTCAGTAGCAGACTACGAAGCGACCACCGCAGTCCACGACCCAACACAGCGACGGCGGGCGGGGCTCCGCTCCTAGACGGCGCCCCACAACCGCCGAAACGCGGCGTTTTCGCAGGCGCCTCTACCGCCTCCCCCGCCCGCCCCGCCCCCGCGGGCACGCGTTCCAGTTTTAGCCAGCGCCGCAGCTGGCCACACTCCAGGAGGCCGCGCTATTTCCAGCGAAGGCGCCGCCGCCGCCGCCGCCGCCGCCCGGAGGCGGCGTGGCAGGCCGAAGCCGCGACGAAGACGACGCTGGTGGCGATGGGGAGGCGGCGGCGCGGCGTCCGCAAAGACGGATCGGTGTGACCCAGTTCGCTCGCGTAAGCGCCTCGCCTGCGTATCGTAATACATTACGTGGACACAAGCCGTGTCTGGGCACCCGCGCGCGTTCCAACATGGGGGTTAATGGAGCGCGTCGGAATTCTTCGGGAGCCTGTCTCCGGAAAAAAGAAATTGAAAAAAAAACAAAAAAACTCACAAGATCAATCTTCTTCTAGTAGCTCCATTGGGATTGCCTAAAAAATTATGTCTGAAATAGGTTACGTTATCCAGTAATGATTACCGATGCGTTAGCGCCTGTAATTGCAACTGACGCTTTGCAGGGCTACGTTCGAGTCCAGACGGAGTGGAATTTTCGTCACTCCCGGTGGACCGCATCACTGGACGCCATTCCTGCTTGGTTGAGAGTTCTAGATTTGTTGTACTGTTCGCTCGGTTCCATGATTTCCTTTGATAATTTCCAGGCTGATGCGGGATCCGAACCTACATAAAAAAGGGCCCAAACACCGCACGTGATCCTTCCTCACTCCCATCCTTATGCCGGGCTGTAAAGTTGGAGCATGCTGCATAACAACCGTCCACCAACTCGCAAACAGCGGTCTGTCATCCCGTGGAGACACTGGCTTCGCCTAACCTTCTATTCCACCGTCCTGCTCTCGAGTTCTTTCTTGACAGTGCGAGTATTCTGCTTGTGATTAACGAGCAAAATCTACAACTACTTCACACGTTGTGCCTCCATGTCCTTTCGCTTTTCTTTTTAAGAAATGTGTAAAAGGGCCTCTAAAAGCTCCAGTTTCAGCTCCATCCATAGATCTTTTGATAGGCCGCCTCCGTCCCGCGAAGATTCGAGGCAATGAGGCGCACCGGAATTCTCCTAGAGGGAGCGAGGCACTGAGTCAAAAGCTTCGGAGGCTGCGGGCCAGGTGAGCCCGAGCGGCACAGAACATTCGGAAACAGTGCGATTCAGCGTGAGGCACGATTGACACGGTTCCTTTTCATGAACGATTCCCAGAGTTTTTCCGAACGTGGGCATGCTCACAGTGGCTCTGCCGCTCCGGAAACTGCTGTGTGCATGCGCGCGTTCACTAAAACCCCTGAGATCGCCCATCAAAAGGAAGCATGTAAATCGAGCCAAAGGATCGCCGGTAATGAGAGAAGGTACGCGTTGAAGAAAAAGAAGTATAGTCAGAAGTTTAGTTAATAACAGTTGTATTGTATGCAACACTTATTTTATATGTATTACGGTAGATTAAGCTAATAGCTCCCCCTCCCCTACTAATACTGTAAACGAAGATAAAGAATAAACCAAAATCCTGGCTACTACTATGCTACGTGATGCTGTGGGCGAGGATATTTTATAAATCCAATTTTGCAATTAACTCGTACTGAAAACGAGAAATAAACCATACACAATGTTCGTTTTTATTTAATTATGTCTATTTTGAGAAAATTTCACACACATTTGAAACCGCTTCTGAGTTGAAGCGGAGAGAAAGTAATATTATAAAATGCAAAACTTGGTGGATGCTACGTTGTTGGATTTGGCGTGTGACATTCATAATCCTGAGAGAGTGTGAGTGAAGAGGATTCGATGAAGGAACAGTTTTATTTTTTATTTATCATATGGCATGTATTTTCGGGAAGACTAAATAGTTCCCTAAAAGTGGTGGTCCCAAAGCCAGAAATTTGAACAAGAGTTTGATCGGGTGTTCCCGAAAGGACATTTGTGATGAAATGATGATGTGAGCATAAAGCATGAAAGTGGAGAATGTGATGGAATGAGAGGCAGCGGAAACAGGAGAATCTCGAAGAAACATGCTGTGAACCTGCTTTGTCCACTTCAAATACTTTAAACATCATAAATGAAGATCGAACCCCGGCACCAACGCTGGAAGGCGAGCAGATTGACTAAGGGTCGTCTGATGTTGTAAAGTCAAAACGAGTCTTGGAATAGCGTTCAAGAAGACTATGAGCAGCGAGTTCAGAAATAGAGCAGGAAGATTTTGACAGAATTTCGTGGAAAAGACGCATTAGTAGAAAGATTTTAAAAGCAAATCTGGGCCATATGGCGCATTGAGTAAACAAGTGAACGTTTACATGTACAGGTGGAAGCCGCTGAAGTTGGGCATTCCTGACTGGTCCAAGCCAATTTTCCTTGCTAGAAGGGGTTCTGGGTCGAGTCCAATTCTGACGGGGGAAATACTATCGCAACTACCAATGCCGCCAAATCTAGAAAGATATTTTACAGAATTTCTAGAATTTTTTCGCAGTAGAAGAAAAGAAAAGAATGATTTTTTTCTCTAGAAAATCTGTAGCTGAAATTTGAATATCCCGTTTTTCCAAAAAAAAGTTTGGAACACGCGCGAAGAATGCTTGAAAGGAACTGACCTTGCATATAATTACAAACTACCTTGATTACTGAAACGAATTGCGAACCACGTCCACAATAACGAACCACGTCCACAATAACGAACCACGTCCACAATAACGAACCACGTCCTCATTTAATATAACCTGTGTAGAAAAATTAAAAAGTCCATACAGAATGTAGTAATACAACAAAGCCACATCAGTGATTCAAGCCTTTCAGAATGGAACCATGTGACAAGAATACTGCCAATGATTGTTTGCTACTCAGAACACTCAGCAGCGGGGCATTTTCGAGATATCCAAACAACACGAATAAAGCGACTTGTTTTCGTGAACGTTGCCAGGAAAAGCACGTGCGTCGCCGGTGTGTACAGCGTCGTAGGAGTATTCAAGGCTGCAACACATGTGCACTAATCGCGCGCTGGTGTATGTTTGGATTCGGAATGTGTGTCAAGTAGTTTCACCAGTAGTCGTAGTCCACTCAAGCACACTAGTGAAATTGTTTGTTGGTGAAGATGGTTAGATTAAATTAGTTTAATGCAATATGTATCTCCATGTGTATGTCCATACTGTAGACAAATAAAACGCTATTATGACTACTACGAGTAACGCCACAGTGATTATAATGATGAAAGAAACATAATTATGTCTGGAGGGATGTCCGGATAGTATGGTATAGGTACAACAAAACCTACCACGTGGTGGAAACACCCATGCCTTGAGCGTTACTCGAATTCGCAGTCTTCGATTTAACGTACTGGACGATGTCCACGACTCCGCGCCACCAAAGCCGCCTCCGACACTTAAACCAGAAAATACCGATTTGGACGTTCGTTCCAATGGCTCCACTGGCACTTCCACGCAAAAAAGATCAGCATCAAGAAGCAAATGAAAGTAGCCGCGGCCACCCACCGAGCTTTAATGAAGAGTTACCTGAAAACGGCGGGCTTCCCTCCGTCAGCCCGAGCGGCTCCTTTGCGGAAAAAGGCCCCTTCGGGAACGCCTGTCGAGCGAACAAGGCGGCGGCGCCCTTTTTTGCCTTCCGCGCAGAACACACAAAAACCCACGCGCGCTCGTTTCCCAAACCAACGTGTGTCGGCGCGCAAAAAGGCAAAGACGCAACAGATGGTCACGGCAGTGAGCGGGGGTGGGGACTTGGCTACTGGAAACGAGGAAGATATTGGAACGGAGGTAGAATGAGAGCGAGAAGGACAGGAGGTGCTTGTAGTCTCACAGCTAAGTATACAAAGGATTGTACTCGTCTAGGGAAGAGTTGTTGAACACAAAACAGCAACTTTTGAAATTTCTTTTCTTCTCTTCTCACTCGGGTATCATGGTTCACTGGCCATTAACGGGCCTGTTTACTTCGTGGAGCCTCACATAGACCTAGCTTTATTGGATATTTTTTCTTGGTATTTTTTCCACTTCTAGAATTTCCTACTCTTATTTGAAGCTTAATTTCTAAATCTATAAGTCTTTAAAGAAATATTGGGCTACCTAATGATAATATTTATTCAATATTAATATATATTTCGATAACTTTCTCAATTAATTCATTTACTTCAGTACCTCTAGCAGAATAACTGCAATCGTGTCAATACAAATTTCAACACTTCACATCCAACAAAATACATCGCGTTTTCATAATTATATAACTTACTCATATAATAACCACCAAGCTTTGAAGAACAATGCCAAGTCTAAAATCAATGCATTGGCGTTTTTGCTGCTTCCAGTCGACGCTCGCAATAAAAACCGAATGTCGCCCGCTGCATCCAGGCCTGCAGCGGAGACCCATAAAATCCTGTCCGGCGGCTTTCTGGGGCAATGCATCTTGGCAGAGTCGCAGAGCGGAACGGGAGCCTTGGGTAGCGGGGGAGGGAAGGGGTCACCCCGCAGGGCAGCGCGATCTTCTCTCCAACGCGCCTACCCCCAAACAACGCCATGGCAGTCCAGGGTCAGATTAAAACTTTTGACGACAAATTGCAAAATGTGATCACGGGTTATTTTGAATTTTTACGTACAGTAATTGTGATTATTTTTTAAATTCCAATAAAACTGAACATTGAAGTAAATTAACCTGTTAAAAAGGAAAATTGACTCCAAAAAGTTGCTCCTAAATAATTTTAATGAGCGTCAAAAGGTTTGTTATTTTCCAATCGATGACTCAATCGATTAAATTAAGAAAACAAGCTTCTGTCCGCCCTTCGCACACTCATATCGCTTATATTTAAAAACTGTCATCCTGTCAATTTGAAAACAATGAATTTGAGGATGTAATTGAAAAATAAACAAACTACCGATCGTTATCTCAAAATATTCTTTTGCGTTAGAAGATCTTATTCTTATATGATTAAAAGAAACCACTCAGCTCATTTACCACAATAAATCGCACGCTTTAAGATGCTGAAATATTAATAGTTAATTTTTACGATGAATGTGGCAACAATCTCGAGTACTAATATTAAAATTTGAGCCAACAAAAGTGTCTCCTTTTATAAAATTTTTGTTCGTTATTACGTTTCAGAACTCAATTCTAACTTATAAAAACGCGACACCTAGAGTTTAAAACATACTCTAACGCAAATGCCAATAAATGTAAAAGCTTTATAATCATACATTCTTTTTTATATTTATATTACTAGTTCATTATAACGAACATGGCATACATTTACTCATCTATAGATTTTTGCTATCAATGCATCATCAAAATGAATGCCTAGTTCATTAAAATAAAAAAAAATAAAATAAAAAACTCACACTTTTCTAAAACATCAATGTACCAGAATTAGAAACACTTCCTAATAATATTCCTGAAGCACTTAGGAACTCATAATATTTTCCACGAGAGCAACACGGCGCAGGGGAACAACGACATGCCAAACCAGCTCCGGCGAGCATCCTAAACCGGGAAACAAATGAGCAGCTGAAAGCCTACCAACAAGTCAAACAAAACTCTCGTTCCAAAATGTAAATACAACGGTGCTGTTTCCAAGCGAACATTACAATCCATTTCCCTCTCGCTGCAACACACGTCACTTTGTTCACGAGCCGCCGTGTTTACTCCCGAAGTAGTGTTTCGGCCAGGAAAATATAACTGGAGCAGACAGCGACGGCGACTAACATTTCCAGACGATTGCAGGGGGAGGGGGAGAGAGGAAGTCCTGTTCAATCTGATGTTCGCTGGGCGGTTGGATGGGCTAGAAGAGGTAGGGGTGCACAGGTGCTGGTCCGACTGCCCTCGGGGGCAGCGGGCACTCATCACTATGCATGAAAGCTCCACGGCTCCCGCCGCCGCGCCGCGTCGCGTCGAGGGACATCCGACTGCATAATTGAATCGCCCGGCCACGACATCCTGCGCATCCTCCTCCCAGGATGTGGAGAAGAAGCTGAGGTTTGGAGCCAGTAACGGGGAGATTCCAAAAAAAGGCGAGGAGGAATCTGGAAAGAATTCATCTGGAAATGATGGTGGTGGGCGGACGTCGGGACATTGCAACACACGAAATTTTTGAGAGGGTAGTGACCCGAAAGGTGCCCAGAATTGAGTACGAAGATGTGAACAAAAGGGATATTATCGTACGAAAAAAGAGGAGTGAATCTCAAGAATGGAAAAAAAGAGTCACGAACACGAATATCAGATGTAAAAGTACGGAGAAACCATCCTACACTGTTCTCTTTCTCTGATATAATATTTGAGCAAATAGAGTTCAGAGTGGGAAAAAAACTAACTGAAGATGAACTTCAGTCTTTTATATCTTGAACATGTCAATCATATCTCGAAATGGATCTTCGATACATCGAAATTTTTTGATAAATTTAACTACTATTTCATATTTTCATTTCAACAGATTCCAAACATCGAGATTCTTCACTAAACAAAGACGATAGATCTGCAAAAACTTAGTGTTACTGATTGATTTATGCAAACTCCTTCATTTCCGTCTTCCTTTCTTCTTAAATACAATTACCGTGCTCTTTGCTCGGAGAAGCAGTTCGTTGGAACAAGGTACCGTCGATAAACCAGCTGGCTCCACCCTCTCGGAACAATGAGCACGGCCGCCTAGAGTGCGGCAGCGCCCCCTGGGGGCGGCGCCCACACGCACGCCTGCGTCTCATCTCTGGCGCTCCGAAGCAGCGCCGGCAATTTGCTTCTCGCGCCTTCTGGGCGGGGGCGGCCAACAGTGGGTCGAATCCGCACATTCAGCGGCGCAAACAGATTTTCTGTGCACCCTGCCCCCAAATACGCATTTCAACTGACCCAAAACATTAGAAAACATGTATATCGGGATGAACTCGAAAAATGACGTATCAAACATATCTATTTTTCAGGAGAAGAGTTTTATTTTGAGAAAACGGTTATTTCGCAAAGTGTTTTCCTTTGTAGTTTGATTGTTTTGTGAAATATATTAATGAAATGTTTACTGGTAAAAATATACTACTTTCTACTTCTTCACTTATTTTAAAATGATAATTTTTAAATGTTTCACTTTACTTGTGCACCGACTATCTACGAAAATAAAATTTATGAAGCGAAGAATGAATGAGATTTCATGTAGTACATGATTAATGTAATGTTTGAAATATTAATTTAGATAAATAACACAACATGAAATACTCGTATCTCGCTTTTATAAACTTTTTCAAAAATATCTCTATAAACTTTATATTCAGTGTGAGGAATCTAAAGATCACTGGTAGCAATATTTTGTCTTATTCGCACAATGAATTCATTACTCATGAAGAACTAGTAAAGAATTGTCCTTGATGCAATCATTGTTGTTTGCAGTCTATACAAAAAGTTCATACGCTACAAATGCCTACAAGTTTCCCTATCACTTGTCGCTAAGTCCCTCTTAGGAAGTGGCTCCGGGCTTATTTAGCGTTTTATCGCCAAAAAGTTGTACAGTTCGAGATAGCATCTTCTTCATCAATTCTGTAATTGATTTATTAGCGATGCACACGTTCCGGCCCATGTCGGATCACTGTGCGGAGGTCGTAGGCGAGTGAGGGTGGGGGAGGAGGCGGAGCGGTCGTAAACCGGAGCGACTGTAAAAGTCCCGCGGCCCACGAGCAGCCGCCCGCGCGGTACCGCACCGCGCCGCTCCTTTGTTTCCGCGCGGAAAGCGCGCGCTCCCAGGTAGCCGATGGGACGTCCGCCGCGGCCCGCCGACTGCAGTCCCTGGATACTGAGAACAGAGTAACCTGAACGACCACCGCCATTGCATATCCTCTCAGCCGAGAGTCCCACAAGGCATCTGACAGGAGTTGTAGAGAAATGACTAAAATTGAAGTAACTCTTCAATTCACGAAAACATTATTAATTCTATGAATGGTTAATAGCTGGTGGTTATTTCTTTAAAAAACCCTCCTAGATTGCCAACCTTTCGTAACTTTATTGTTCCCTCATCAGGGCTTGCTAAGGTTGAATATTGAGCGTAATACAAATCATCCAAACATGGCATCAAGGATACCTGCAGTCAATCATCCAACACATGGTATCAAGGTTTCTATGCAGGTGTCCTTGATGGCATGTGGTGTTTGATTTGTATTATATTCTTTAATATTCAACCTTAGCAATCCCTGATGGTGGAACAATAAAATTCCGAAACGTTGGCAATCTAGGAGTTATTTTGAAGAAATGACCAACAACCCTTAACCAATCCCAGATATAACAATTGAACGCAATATGAAGGGATTGAAGTATTCACAAGTATACAGATGGATATTTTGTTTTTGGTTAGATAGGTGGTACCCAACATATACCATGCAGTTCGCAGCATGCATACAATACCATGCAGTTCGGACACTTCCGACAATTCGATATAAAATGGCAGAATCGGCGGGGCAAAGAAATGGCCTACTCTTATCTAGGGGCTCTACTTCGCGCCAGGGACCAGCGGCGCGATTTCGTTTACAGGGAAACAGACAGAAGCACTGAGCATAAAGTACTCTAGAGAAAACTATTTAGGCTGGTCGTTTCTTCTCAGCCGTCGTCACTCTGTTGTCACGTCTACACATTCCCCTTCCAATTCGACAACGCGGAAATTGCACATAAAAGAACAGTGAACATAAGAGAGGAGTGAACGAGTGAGAAGAGAGAGTGGCGGAGACACCTTCAAAATGATCTTTAATCTTCCTCCCTAAATGAAGGAAAAATGAAATAAGAATCACGGAAAATGGGAAAATCCCAAGAAAATCTGCGGCAAACCCGCTCTGTGCTCTCCAACTTCTTCATGGATCGTCCGGTAATTGAATTCCGTTGTAAGCAGTGAGAGGTGAACAGTCCGTCCGCTACATCAGGGCTGCGTAAATAGGTGGCCCATTTCGGATGTCATAGCCCAGCACTTATCTTCGAGCAACCGGTGTGACCCACTGCTTGTCGAGTCAGCTTGAAGGGAGGGGAGAGGAAAGGAGAGGAAGGAGGCATTAACATCGATCTAGTGAAAAGCGAGTGGCAAGCGGGCCACTGATAACTGTCGGGTCATAAACCTAGCATTTCTGCATCCCTGCGCTGATCATCCCATCGAATGTGTTGTGGAAGCGGTTATCCGCTTACATTTGTTCTGTTCCAGGGAGTAAACTCCAGGGCGGCCACTCGGGCCTTAAGGCTGTAATCCTACCCCCATACGAGGCACAGTGCCCCATCGGGCGGAAAGCCGGATATGCCAGCATGCGGCAAAGAGCCTCCCCAATTGAGCATGGATAGGGCCACCCAGCCAGCGTCAGGAGTACTAGTTTTCCGGACTAGCACCGGAGTCGGATTAAGCACCACTCACATTCGCCGGGAAAATGCCTTACTCTATTTCCCGTGAATATCGGCCACTGACTGCCACGACGAATCCAACGGATCACCGCATAGTAAGATAACGGTGCCGACCGAGGCGCAGATGGGCCTGAATCCCCGCGTCGCGGCGGCACCGCCGCCGCCGACGCGTTCTCCACCAACCGCCGTGGAGCGTCGCGGCGCCGTCAGCAGGACATCCGGGAGGATGCGGCGAGCCGCGGGCGTCGCCGCCGCCTTGGCGCCGCGGTCGCGCGTCCGCCCTTGCGCCAACCGCATCTGCGCACACGACGCCTCGGCGGAGTCCCTCCATACAGACAGTGGCGCAGCCCGCATTCCCTTGCGGAGCCCATTCCGCCGCTTGAAATACAGTTGGAGAGGGCTAAATATACTATTTTGTACTTATACGTTATAGCTTGTTATTGCCTTCGATACGCAATTCGATACGCGGCATAACTTACCTGGATCGAGGGACGCTGCTTACGAGGGAAATAGGAAAACAGTTGAATCATGCTATATGTTCTCCTATGGAGGGAATTATAGGTGGTAAATTTCAAAAGACAAATCGAGAAGTTAACAGCTAGTTAATTAGTAGATAAGTAAATCTGAATAATTAAAATTAGATAAAATATAAAATCTTGTAAATACTACGGATGTTAACTGGTTCTAATGTCCTCGAGCAACTAAAACCTCTAGAGGCAAAGGTCCTCGGGATTTTCGTCTCCTCTCGATCATCAGGACCCTTATAACGCCCTTGGTGCATAAATAACTATTTCGTTATGCGAGGCTAGGGTCGAGAACTGCGACCCTTTCCTCTTCATCGACCGTTCCGAAGGTACATTCACTCTTCATTTTCAGGAGTCTCCTGGCACCCCCAAAAGAAACATACAAAACCCAAATTCTTATTACTACAAATGATTCAAACTGCAAAGATGTTTCAAACTGCAGTGTGTCTGTTGGGGATCATCAAACTACTCAAAACAAATATTAATATAGGTACTCGAAACTCTGCATAAACATTCAATTGTTAACATTTCTCTAAAAATCGCCTGACAAATGACGCAATCCTACTCGAAGATTATGTATAACCGCACCAAAGGAGTGGCGTCACCTCGTTAAATCAGAAAGAGGAAGTTGGCAGTCGCTTGGGCTGGAGGGGATTGGGGGGTGGAGGGGATTGGGAATTTCTTCGTGCGCGGTTTAGCTGCAGAATATGTTTCGCGAGACACTACATTGAGTGACCAATGAGTAGTGGCATCCGCTGGAAGAAACTTGAAAAATGTACCATAGCCAGCAGAGACGAGCATTATCGTACACCATATACTGCGATTTTTACATAGCTCAATGTCAGTGAAGGCCCGTCACCACGGTAACATTTAGGCACGGTTTTTCGCGACTTTTTCAGTAGTGCCGCTAGGTGTCGCAAGCTCGCGACCGTGTCAAGCTGTACTGAAAATGAAGCGACTCTAGCGGCTCGACTGAGAAAGACGCGAAAAACCGTGCCTAAATGCTACCGAGGTGACGGGCCTTCAGCGACCTTGAGGTCCAGCTCTGTGAAAAACGCGTATACTGTAGTTTAGACACACAATGAAGAGAGATAGATCTCGCGTGGTCCTTGTCCCGTTTGTTGGGGTACTGCTTTAGACGTGGTATTGATTGGAGAAACCACGAAAAAACGACCGACGAGAGCTGACGGGTGCTAGATTTCTCCCCCAGACTGCGGCTGAATTCGACCCAGCTACTTTGCTGTGTCGAAAATCCACCATCGTCGCACTCGAATACCAGGGCCACCCGATCAGAGTCGTTGCAGAGTCTGCTACTCTAATAAGGCTGGAGTGCGCCTGGCGCGAAGTGCGGTATTGAGAACTCGGGCGAGAGTCATGTGTATGCAGCGCGCCACCTACGCACGCCATTCGTGCTCTCCTTCCGTGCGGGCGCGGGCGGAGGCGACGCACGCCACACGCAGGGGCACGCTCCCCTGCCACATCACACACGTCCCTCACTTCACGTCTTCAGTCGACAGAAGCAAATGATGCTTTAATGCCACTCTACTAATTTTCGCTCACCAAAGGGAGGTCAATGATGGATCCCGTAGTTGTTCTCCTTCATCTTTGCTCAGGTAGGGAGGTATGGTTTCATCGTTAAAGTTAGGACTTTTAATATTAGAACCTTTCTTAACTCTTAGGAGAGTTACGTCTTTCAACGCTTATCGGATGTTAAAAAAAATCGAAAGTATCGCCATATAATTCCAAAGAAACAAACTTTTGGGGAAAGAAAGGATTTTCGTTTTGTTCAATGATTGAACTTCTAGTCTGAATAGAATGGTGATTAAAATAATTTCGATCCTTTTGCAGACACGAGAGCGTATAAACTTTTTTAAAAACCCCTGCAGTAATCGGAAAATGAAAGTAGGAATGTAAAATGTGGTTATAAGAGCAGTACTAGGGACCACGATTACTAATTATTTAGGTATGACACATCTATTTCAATTCACATCCACCTTCTTCTAGTTTAATACGAATTGTGTATAATGCGAATATTTTCTAAACTTCCCACTGCTGTTTGAGTTAAAAGAAATGAAATTACAGTCAGACCTCCATATATAGAATCTGACGGTTCCTTCGCTAATATTCGATAAATAGAAATAATTATAAAATGTTTTAAATGCTTCTTCAAAACAATTTAAACAATTTTGGAAAAATTGGGTAAAATGGAAAATTCAAAAATAAATAATTAACACACATTTTAATCATTTTAACCACATATTTGTGAATAATAACATGAAATGTCTATTGCATACGAACCTGACCAAATCATTAAATTGGAATTTTAAACAAATACTTGGCCTAGTTGCACGTACTACACTCCGTTCAAAATACTGTTCACATTTGTTAACTCACAGAAACATTTCACTTGGAAAATTTTCTCTCAATCCAAAACTCTGCAGAATTGTGGAACATAATTTGCAGTACTCGTATGTACATTTTTTATTTCATAGAAAAATATGGAGAAGTCAGAAAATGAATTCAGTAGTCAGAAAATGAATGAAGTCAGAATATATATATATATATATATATATATATATATATATATATATATATATATATATATATATAAGTGATTTGCGAAATAAAGAAACACCTTTCAAAATTATTTTCAAGGGACAATTCTATTTTTTAGAGAATTTCGACTTAATGAGGTCCGGCTGTAACTCAGCTGCAGAAACGAACGGACATATTTAACCCTGAAAAACTTCACGAAACTATTGGGTGAAGAATGACGGTCATTTCAAGTGTAAATGACGATGGACATTGGGAGCGGCCATGTGGGCGTGTCTCATGCAGGTGGGCCTCCCCGTCATGACGACGCCACAGCGGCCACCTCTCACCCCCCCTCCTCCCCGCCACACAAAGTAGCTCATTCGCCAGCGCCCCAGGCGACAAAAGTTTCCCTTTTACTCCGCGAATTAATTGAGCGCGCAGCTCGTACCTCCCGCTCGAGGCTGCTAATTGTTACGCTCCACGCACGCTTTAATTAGAATACGGAAATTACGAGCGGATAGCCCCAGGCCGCGCCAGCAAAAACGCACCATCCTTCGCGGCCGGTTGCGCAGGTAAAGGGAGGAAATATAGAGTGAATTATTATCAATTATACACGCTAGATATAATTTTCGCGGCATTATAAACGCTATAATGCGATATTAATATCAAAAGAGTCAGATAGAGTATATCACTTTCAAAAACAAGGAACACGGTATTAGCTCAAAAACTGTACCTCTATTTATAACGCATCGTCCAGTGATCTTTGTCCAGTACGCGTTGCCACTCATAATTTAGAAACACTGACACTTTTAAACGAATTTTTTCGGTACTCGAGAAAAAAATTAGTGAGAGGTACGCAACAGGGTGGTAGTAATAAATCTAATAAAGGACCAATTTATGTTGCGGCAAGAAGCAGGTGCGCTGAACGGAGAATAGTAAGATCCGCAGACGGAAATGAGGCGAAAGAGGGGTAGATATAGAAGGTGGGAAAGGTCGTAACTTCATCGTCGGCCCAGGCCATTATCCTACACTAGGTAACCCGGTTTGGAGCCTTCCACCAATGATCCATGGAGTTTCGATGATGAACAGGATTTGTCGTTAATGCAAATCAGATAATATAAAATTCAGTTACAGTTTTCACGATTCCCTTCATTTCTTTTCCGTTATTTAGTTAAGGCCACTCTCATACTTCACTCATTAATATTATTATTATTATTATTATTATTATTATTATTATTATTAATAATAATAATAATAATAATAATAATAATAATAATAATAATAATAATAATAATAATAAATTTGCATTGGTTGGGAATATGCCCTCACACCCGAGTAAGTCAGTTTTGACAAAAGCAATTGGTTCGTGAATGAATAGGCCAGACAACGGTAGTATTCCTAGCTCAATAAAGGAAGGATTGCAGGAGTCTAGTGGATGGAATTTGCTTATTCTTCGAACATTTATCACAAGTCAATCTACAAGTCTAGGTACTATAAAATGTGATTCCTCAGAATATAGAATATTACTCTGTATCTTAGGTGAGAAAGTTTATTTGAAAAAAAAGCAACAAGCTATTTGAAACCGGAATACTGTAAAAACAATCCGAAAGCGTAACATAATAAACTCAATATAGTGTTCAATTCATTTAAGGATTGAAGGAATGAATCAACGTGTTCATATTTGACTTGAAGAAGGGCTCTTGCTCTTCCCAACGCTAGGCGCTGAATTCTACCTGAGAGGGCGACGGGCCCCGGAAACCGTTTACCCCGGGCCGCCCGAGGGCCCTGCTAATCGACGCCGCCCCGAAAAAAAACGACAGCTGGAAGCCCCGCGGCGCAGCGTTTAACTTTTTCGTGGGCGCCTGACCTGGCCCACGGCGACCGCTTCGGCCCACCGACGAGCACGGACGCGCCATCGCCATCAAGACATCGATGGAGAGATCCGGCGCCGACCCACCGTCGGCTAATAGGGTTTCCCCCTACCAGGTATCTCCCACCAGCGGGGCACCGCCCCAGCTGGGAAAACATGTAAGTCTCCGACAGGTCTCCCGGCATGTGTTGTCGTGAAGTGCATGTTAGTGTGTGTGTGTATGTGTGTGTGTGTGTGTGTGTGTGTGTGTAAGGGGAGAGGATGGAACAAGAAAAAGGAAGGAAAGATCGCGCGCGGTCCATGGCCGGTTTGTTAGGGTACTGCTCCGTCATTCGACTGGTGTTGATCGGAAAAAACGCGGAAAACCACCTACCAGAGTGGCCGGCCGCTAGAATTCTTCTCCAAGTCGGATTCAATCAATCGATGTTTGTATATACAACACTTTTTTATAGAAACATCGATGTTTCAAAAACCTCGACACCGATGTCGCATCCCCACCGCCAACCCACGCGCGGCCACTGCCAAACGAGCCGTCCGCCCCCGCCGCCGTCCGGCGGAAGTGGCGCTCCAGCAAGGAATTTGCATCGCGTGCCGCGTGGAGCGAATGCGTACGATTCTCTTTGCGATCGACGCGATGCAGCGAGAAATGAAAGGAGGAAAAAGAATACGACGTTGTGGAACACCTGTGGAGAATGGTGATGCGTGGAATTTCCGGTTTGGAGGAAGGCAGCAGGACGACTTCAAGTTGAGACGTATCAAACTCATGCCGAGAGGATCTAAAAGACTGTAACTTGATTTATTAGGTTCAAATTAATCAATTTATGTATGCATGAAAAACAAATTTTGTAATTCGTGAATACTTCGGCTTGCACATCGTTAATCAAATTATGGTTTTGGTTTCGTACATCTCTGTTTCTCGGTATTCGACTCCTTTCTTTTTAGCTTTGTGAATTTTTGCATGAAATTAATTCATTTATTTCGTAGGCTACAGAGAAAGAACGGATATACATTATGTCGTTTGCATCGTGGAACGAATACGTAGGATTCTCTTAGCGTTCGAGGCGGTGGCGCAGCGAGAAATGAGAGGGCAAAAAGGAATATCACTCTCTTGGACACCCGTGGAGAATGATAATGCTGAGAATTTCCGGTTTAGAGAAAGGAAGCGTGAAGTTTTCAAGCTGTGAGGTACTGACAAGTGACAAGAGTATCCGAAGAGATATTCCACAGTCGAAACAGGTTTCTCGGGCTCAAGAGTAAATTTATGTACACTCAGAAAAAAATCATTCAAATAATAAAAAAACACCGGTGGATAAGTGAGGTGATGGGTGACAAGACTTACTGAAATGCCTCTCCGTATATATTGACAATAAATATGATCTCGTGAGCAAACTGATAAAGTTATTCTAAAATAATCAGCATAGTAAATGACATATGTTCATTAGCATCAAATACGTCCACGATTTCTCCCCAAATTCAGCATGTTCATCATGAAGAATTCTACATATAGCTCCCCCTACAACCCAAGTTATATGTGACATTATACATTTAGACCCCTCTAGAAATAAAGTGTCCAAGTAAGCGAAATCAATGGTTATGGATTGGAATCCCGCTTGAGACTTTAGTGTTTTTGCCATGAGATGCAAGCGAGGTTCCATTTTCATATCATCCCACTTGTCACATCTACACATCCATTAATCTATCATTATTCACTCCACATGTTCACCTAATTGTCCTTCATACAATGGAAACCAACCGTGCTCATCCCACCGGGAAATAAAAGAACATGAAGCTGCCTCTTCGCTCGTGTACCTTCAGTAATTGGTATGGCATACACACACGAATTCCACATGACTGGAATTCTAACAGTTGTTAAGAAATGTAATCCGATCACGCGCTCTTCAAGGATTACATAACCCATTTACTCGTGAAATAAATCAGTTAAAAAATTAACCACTCCACCCTGACACCAGAGGACAGCAAACACTTCGGAAATAAGTTCCGTAGAGTAAATTCCGTCTGTGCATTTCCTAACCAGAATGTCACACGTGCATTTTAACAATCCTAAGCGTTAGTCACCCCCTTAGTATCTGTTTCCCCAGAAAACAATAGCCACACGCCAGCATCTGTCATCGGCGGCAGTGGGCGGACCCGCACTACTTGTCCGCCGCCGGCCGCGGTCGCTGGGCGTCGCGACGTCGAGGGCCGTCGAGTGGCGTCCGCTGTCGCGGCGGGGCAACCGCTGCGCCCCGCCGTCGGCGTCGGGCGACCGCCGCCTCTACCACAGTCGCCGCCACCGCCGCCGCCTTCCGACACAGACGTAAATAACGCCGCCGCCACCGTCACCACCGCCGTCACCGTCGCCACCAACGCCACCGCCGCCGCCGCCGCCGCCCCACCGCCCCCGCCCCCGCCGACCCCACAGCCACCGCCGCCACACAGCCACCGCCGCCGCCACCGCCGCCACCGCCGCCTCCACCGCCACCGCCGCCGCCACCGTCACCACTGCCGCCGCCGCTGCCGCCGCCGGGTGTGTCGGCGCGAGTTTTATTAGCGTCGACGGCGCCAGGCGCTGTCTCGCTTTCCGACGAGGCCGCCGCGCCGCGCGTTCTCCACGCCCCGCGGTGCCCTCACGCGGAAGGCACGCTTGCACACCACGAGGGCTTGCCCGCGCACGGAGAAAATGACGGGCGCTCGCTTGGTCATGGGTTTACACCGAGTGCTTTAAGAGTACGCGTAATGCGCTTCCGTGAGTCTACTGCTTGTGCTATAAAACATGTGACATCGTCGACACTTTAAATAGTTATAAAAGTACTATTTTCCCATGTATTACTTTGAGATTTTTTAAAATTACATTAAAAAGGTAGAAAATGGCAAGTCTCCCACCAGCAGAGCGAGTCATGTTGAATGTCACCTCACTAGCCCCATACAGTGGACCGGAAAGGGTCTAACCCTGACTGACGAAAGGACGGACAAAGTTACCTGTCAGCTATGTATAGAACTTGCGGTAGAACCATTATTACAACATTATTATCATAAACTTGGTTAATTGAAGAGATCATCAGCTTTTGCCTTTTACGACAAAATAACATAATAAAACCACCCTACCATACACTCACACGTGATGAGATTCCACATCGATAACGCACCAGCCGCATGCTGTATTTGGATCGGTTTCCTGGAGACAACCGCGCAGTATCTTCCCTTCAAAGTACATTTAGAAATGTAGAACGTGTGAGGAAAAGTTGTTAACCCACAACTAATTCTGAGAAGTGGCTAAAAGTAATTTTCTAGGAGACGTTTGCGGCTAATTTCTATGTGCTTATCTCAGCGATTTGAGTAGCAATGTTAGAAACTAGTTCCTTCTTCATTTTAATGTTTTACTATGATTATATGTTTTTGTAAAAAGTAGGTTTTTGGATTATATAGTATTTTCCTCCCTCGCCCCTCAAACAACTGCAAAATGTTATTTCACATTCAATTATCAGGGGTGGAGTCCTCACATCCTCATCAGTGCGCTTATTACTCTATTTTTATCTAAAAACATTCGCACTGACAACGAACTCTCAGTCAAACGGAAATACCAATAGCCTTTATCCATTCATTCCATACGACTTAAAATAAAGATTTCATTTTCATTTTATAATTATCTCCGACACAGCAGCGGCTACCGATATTATTATAAAGCTTTATACACAAAATGTATCACCATTTTCAGATATCATTTAAAGTTATTCCATTACCAGTTCCATTACTAGTAAAAGGAAAATGATAACATTTTTATGCTGTTCAAAGTAAAGGGACTTGAACAGTCTAAGCTTTCACCATCCACACGCATTTTACTCATTGTTATTTTGACATAATGCCTTGTATCTTACTAGGCTTGTGTCTGGTGGGGTGTGACCTTATGTTAACCCGAGAACTTCAAAGCTGCTCTTAATGCGAATGTACACACGCCACGAATTAACCCGTTTGCCGCCGGCAACTAGAGGGAATAATAAAACAGAATCTTCAAGGCTTCAATGACTAGGGAAATGCCTTTTTGGTCGTTGTTTGTCTCGTGCCTCGGCAATTCCGAACGTCTGCAACATCCCACTTTAGACAAGAAGACTGCTAAAGGAAAAACTTTCGCTTATCGAGCGAATGTGTAGAAACAAGACAGTTAATATTTATGGATTCAAAGATAATTCGACATCACGCAGATATAAAAGTTAATTATATTACACTTGCAGACTAATTCTATGACTGAACTAATGGTAAGACGGACAGCAACATTCATATGATAGAGAGCAAATGGGTACTCATCTTAAAATGGGAATGGACACAATAGCAACAGATAATTGTCATATGGCGCCATTCCATTCTGGAGATACTAACAGAGTTTAATTACTATTAAAGGCAACGAACGCTATGATCGAATTCATTGCCACAATCATTACGAGCGCTTGAACATTTCTACGTATTTCTATTCTAAGGAGTTAAATCTATTAAAGCCTGCATTTATTAATTCACAACATTTTCAGGGAAATTTCCTATTTGAATTTGAACTAATCAATGTATTAGGAAATCCGACAAATAATTAACAAAAAGGATCACTACTGCTCTGAACTCCTATACTGTTTTGATAGGATACTATAGACGTTGCATTAAAGTCTTCTCACTCCAATAAAAAGGGACCTATTCAAAGATTATACAAGCTCTACATCACTGAATTTGCTACACACTAATTTCCAAGTCTTCAATTTTGTATAATAATGATATAGAACAGTTTCTTTGTCAAAGTAAAAATTTTCTATTCTAATCTACGTTTCTATCAAATACCTCTATTATTGTGAGATAGAGGGACACATTATAATAACTCCAATTTATTGAAGCAATGAACAAAGTAAACCGACACCAATTTCCGACCATTGACAACGCAACGATTGGCGTACGTCAGACACACCTTCAGTAGGACGTACGCATTCGAAGGTAGGACATTTTTCATACTTGAAATGGAAGGACTGGCGGTTCTATAACGATCGGACATCGAGAAGAAGAAGAAGAAGAAGAAGAAGAAGAAGAAGATGATGATGATGAAAAAGATGATAATGAAGAAGAAGGGAAAGAGACGGAGGTTATGTGGTATTATCTTCAAGAACAACAGAAGTCCCTCAACAAACACAATAGCTCAAAGGGCGTCGGAAGTTTAGTTTCCAGTATCTCTTGAGGTGATACAGCGACAGTAATACAAAATGTGACACACTTGTCTTTATTTGTGTGACACTAATATTTAAAATTGACATGGATAGTGACCAAGAAATTACAAAACTATTTCACGACTTTAGGAGAACGATCTCTCAACAAAACAACCGGAATGCGTACCTTCCAAAGAGCGCAATACTTTATCCGGAGCACGTTGCAAGAAATTCTGGGTATTTCAACAACCAATCCTACACTTATCTACCAAAATGAACTAATTATGTAGATACAAACACTAGCTTTTTGTAAATATGCAATGTGCATGTTCCAAATAAAATTATTTCCATGACAAAGTTTGTTAATGGGGAGCTAAAACCCATAAAACGGGTGTCCTGTTCCTGAACGGTAGAAGCCCATGTCTCACGCACCAAACTCCGGCCGTGGTGCGTGCGCGTGGGCCACGAGCCGGGAAGTGCGTCGCGGCTGCATTTCGCACTCGCGCCCGGAAGGGGAGCTCCGCGATAGGCGATAGCGGCGGATGCGCCCGCGCCGGCAGCGGCCAGCAGCTGATACCGCGACCCGCCCGCTCCCCCAGGGCGCTCGCGGCTGCTTATGCGTAGAGACCGGAAAAATGCGTAGCATGAAGCGGCCAAATATGTACATAAATATGTAATGAAAACAGTAAGAATATGTAATAAACATGTAAAGTCGGATATAATATGTAACATTAGAATACGCATTTACATTATACAAAATTCCATTTATAAATAAATTCCTAAACAAATTTTAAAAATAATACAAACATTTTAAAAATCATTTGAAGAGCACGCATTTATGCGCGCTTTGCAGCATACAACTTTCCCGTCTGTAGCAAAAGCTCCATGACTAACTGAAGAAACTACTAACTGAAGCAGGCGCGCCGGACTGAGAACATCCGACCGCGTCTTCATGCGGCGTACCTCGTGAAGACACCACGCAGTAATAATGTAGGAAAAAGTGCGATTTTTAAAAAATACTTTTTTTCATAAACAAAAAGCCAAAAAATTGAAGAAAATTGATAGAATAAAAAATATTTTGCGAAAATAGCGAAATATGTAAAATAAGTAATACAGTACGAAATATGTAAAAATATATTATGAAAAAAAATTGATATTGTGTTAGGACCGCAGTGAATCGCCAAGATTACAATTTTTTAGAACGGTAAGCAGAAAGACAAAAAATATGTAATTACACAAAAAATCCCGTCTCTACTTATGAGTACAGCATAACATAATATAACATTCAACATAAAAAAACATAAGAATCCCGACTCTACCCATGAGACGTTACGAAGAGACGACCAACACGTGGAGGCAGCGAAGAGGGGGCCCTGGGTTAGGTACACCAGGACGTTCAGGGAGCGGCAACCCACTGACTCTTTTCAAAATATCGAACTTTTTGTTAACGGCAAATGCCAAACAGAGACAATTCAATACGAAATATGCTTTCGAAGATATTTATTAAAAAAAAACATCAATAAGTCGGAAATATCAGTTCATCAGTCTCTCTCTCTTTTCTCTTTCTGTTCCTTTATATCTCAATACACGTTGTTTGCGTTGGCGAAGCAAAGTTTCGAAGTTGTTCTTGACAGAGCGACCTCGTTCAAGTGCCGTTTTTCTTCTGTACGTTCGTTCCTGACCAAGAACCAGAGGTGTGCAACTCTCAGCAATTCTTTCAGTTTTAGTATTACATATCTGCATCTACTTGAGATTCAGAAGTTTCACCACTCATTTTTCTTACGAAAACCAATGTTTCTAAGCATTTTACAATTAAATTTCGATGATTTTTCTTAATCTAATGGTTCTTTGTAACTCATGTAGTTTTTTTTTATCTTTCCAAACATGTTACCAAATATCTTACAGTATGTTACGCGATACTCGTCTACATAACTTCTATGGTGCTCGTAATGCAGTCGAAGAACGTCTTTTGAAATATACGATGCTGTGTGTTATTTAAGAGCACTCGATCCTGTTAGTCAAGGTCTGCGGCATATGTTTACACGCTCCGTCCAGTTCCAGAGATGATGTCATTCGCGCTTCACACCTTCGATTTCTTTTTTTCCATTTAAGGAGTAATATTTTCTGCATTTTTTCTACAAACAACGACAGTGGTTATGTAAATGTACCAAGTGAGAAAGTGGTTTAAAACGTCACTTTCTATAAAGTGTACTTGGAAATTTTCATTGTTTTCCAGATTTTCATAATTTTTATACTAGACCTCTCTTTTGCTCAATAGTTTCCCAAGTATTAGAGAATTAGTACTCCGAAAGCAATTTAAAAAGAATGCAACACGTTATATAAACAATGCCATCAAATTGTAGTTCTTAAATTCTAAAATATAGTTTATTCCATACACATAACCTTTTAATTCTTTTCTCCAGCCTCACCTTATGGCGCGATGTATCATTCCTGAATGCAAAGTACGCCAATGCGTTTGCCAACTATGTTAACGTCTACGCTAGCACCGCGTTTACCGCACAGTTCACCTACATCAGTGACTTATAATGGCATTTATAACGCGCTACATATTACACAACCGAATAAATGAGAGGCATCACGGACTTCAGCATAGAAAAAACTTGAAACAAAAATCGAAAGTCAATATTTCATATGAACTTGACCTATATCATGCACAAAATAACTATTAAGTTGTGTCGGACATTCTTTTTGATTTGGAAGATGAGAAGATTTATGAAAGAAGAGACGTTATTTCGGAGATGTGTGGGGATTTGTGAGTAAAAAGAGTTTTCAACTCCCAAATTTCGATTTCAAATGAAACAGAAGTAGTGGACCAGTAGTGGAAAACGCAGAAGATTTAGAAGTTGATGAGGAAACTACAGAAAAATATAATCGACGTAATGAACTCGTTTTTAGAAGATCGCAAAATTAAATCGAAAGGAGTGAAGTCAAGAAGGAAAATAAATTCAAGATAGGGTACCAGTAAACGGAAACACATTGATAAGTCAAGGAGGAAGGTATTTCCTTTTATAAGCAGGGGAACCATTAACCTGAAACTTTACTCTGTGCAAACTGCAAGCGTGAACAGTTCATGCCGTGTATTTATTGATTACTCTTTTCGGAAAAGAGAGATGTAGAGAGTGAGAATAGTCGAAGTATTTATTATCTACAATCACTAACCGCGACCACCCTACACACGTACGCGCGAATATCGTCTTGCATTAAGGTAGCACTAATTTGGGGCCCATTATAATGCACAATGCATATCTCGGTCTCTTCCACAAATCCAGAGCTAAAGCTGCATTTTCCGAAAAGCCGAAGAGCATGTGACGAAAAATACCGGTTTACTATTCCATTATTCAACGGAAAAGGTGTTCAGAGTCAAGGCAGTCGCGTCTTTCAGTTTGACAACCATCCGCCCTCACAGTTGTTTAGTAACTCCTAAAACGCAGATGCAGACACGGAGATCCCACGTAGTGACACAACATCCATAACAAAACATGAATATTACCAAACATCAATGTTTTTAAACCTCGATGTTTTAAAGCTGGTTTAGTAACCTCTTAACATTACATTCGTGCGATAGAAAATTTAATTGGACAGTGGCTGTGATTATTAATTTACAATTAAAATTTAACTGAAAACAAAATTAAAAATAATAAAAACAATGGACAAAAATTAGCCTGAAAAAATGTGCGCCCAGGGTCATCTCACAGGGTCAATCTTCAGTTCGCTGAGGAAGAGAAGGGAAAGAAGAGGGAGAACCTACGCCCACGGCGCATGCGTTGACCGCCTATCCACGTGCGAAATACGAGGAAAGGGGTAGAAAATATGAAGGATTGGGGGTCATCTTACGCGAGAGATAGTCTTCTCGATGAAGGTGCATTCCATTTATATTACAGCGTTCGTTTCGTTTGAACACTAACTGACAGTGGTACCAACAATTGTTATTCATTCTTTAACTTATACTAAGCTGTGATCACGAGAATGTCTCATTTACAAATTAAACATGGAAAGCGTAAAACCATTGTGCGTAAAATATCGATGTTACCTAGTAGAAAAACATCGGCTTTAACAAATCGATGAATGCACTTTTCGAAAACATCGACATCGCTGTCGCATCCCGCGCTTTCCTCCCCCGCTTGTTTTGCACCGTGCTAAACCTAATGCCAGTCGTCCCTACGTCAGCGTCTCAAAGCGCCTGCGCGAGCGCTAACGATGGGATGCGACGGAGTGCAGACTCCGTCGCGGCGGCGGACGCGGTGGCAGCCGCCCAGGCGCATTGTTCTCCGCAGATCGAGGTCACGCGGGGGCGGAGGGGCGGGGTCGCGGCGGGCGGCCATGCGTGGACGCGCGGCCAAAGGAACGCACGCGCGGGCGGATGGCACCGCGCACAGTGGGACGGGCTCTTTACAAAATGCCACCCTTACTTACAAAAAATGGTTGGGTTTTGATGAAATTGATTGTTATTCTGTTCACCACAGAAAATTACACCAAAAACCTGGACAGAAAGTTTGTGTTTACGGCAAAATTACCAAAAAACCCTCCACATAATGTTTTTTTACAATAAAACTATGGAAATGGGTATGGAAATCACTTGCAATTTAATTAGAAAGTAAATATTAAAGTAACATTCAAAATAACAACCGTGCCTAGAATATATTTAAGAATCGCAGCCCCGCGTTTATTACTTATTAACTTTTTTTAAAGTACGTTACCACAGTAGGTACCACGAATTTAAAAAGAAAATATCTCCAGCTCGACAAACCTTTCCATTACCACAATTTTGATAACATCTAAGATGTAGATAGTAATGTTCTTTGGCGTGGGCACAGGGAAGTCAGAGAGCCTGAAAATTCTGAAAAGGGTTCCATAGAAATAGGCAATAAAACATTTTCTTTTTGTAATTATTTTTAATCCCCGGTTTCCCCCTCATTAAACATACGATTTTGGAAATTGTTCTTTATTTGGGAAAGGCTCCTCCAAATATCTGGGAATTCTGAAAATGATGCATCGTACTGTGTAATCAACAGTATTCGTTATTTTTACCATTAAAATTTCATTATCCTTATGGTATTTATTAGTTTTATTTATTTATTTACTTAACATTGTATTTATCTACTAGTACAATTAGTCATATTCAACAGGGGGGGGGGGTCAATGGAAAAGGGAAGCCAGAAATGTAATTGCCCCGCCCCTCCTGTTCTAGGCCGTGCAAGCCTACGGTATTATTCAAAACAAATCCTTCCCACGTGTCCTTGGTCTCGCCTGCCATGTGGTGGCGGGAACTGCTGCAGGCGCCCAGCGCAGCGGCAGGCAGCGCGGCGGTTCGCCGTATCTTATCAAGCGAAAGACGAGGCGCTCCGCGGAAGGTGAACGCTCTGAGCAAAGGTGCTCCCGTGCGGCGCTGTTTGCTTCCTCGGCGGCCGCCGCGAGCCTTATCTGCGGGGCGCCTGCCGTGGACGACCACTGAACACCAGCTCCGACAGCGCTTCCATGGACGACCACTGAACGACTACAGCAGCCGACGCAACGCGCGCTTTCCAAGCACTCTCTGCCGTCACATCTTAGCACGTTTCCTTGGGAGAGGAGCTTTCAGTAAGCCAGAAGAAACATTATTCTTGTGATCGTGTTGAACCGTTAAAAAAAAGTATGCGTGTTCTTCAGGGAGACAAAAAGCTACGTAATGTCCAGCGGCAAAGCAAGGAACTATTTTAGCATTTGCTCAGGCGACCGAGGGTCGATTGGCTTGGAAGTCGTTCATTTGGCTCGTAAAGCGACGCTCGTAAGTTCGAAATGTTGAATCCTTTAATATCTCCAATTTTTTCCATTCCCCTTTCATGTTCCATTTGCATCTGAAAGACAATTCGAATTTTGTGGTGACGAAATATTCCAAAAGGAGAAATATATTCCCTCTAAATTACAAATATTGATGTTACTCTATATACTGGATTCATCAAGCCGTTTTTTCTTTTCTCCAAAACACTTGGCCCAAAGCAGGTATTCTTCTCAGAGTGTTTCTTTTGACAAAAAAAATGCAGTCGCGACACTTACCGTTTAGTATACATATTGCTTACTTTCAATTAAGCTAATTTTACAATCAACGGTCGTCGTTTTTAACTGGCAGGTAGGAATGTGAGACGATGAAGAGGACTCACAAACTTATCGCGACATTTCTCAAGCCGAAAAGAAACGAAAAAAAAAATCAACGATTGCTTTTAGAGTTATGTAAAAGTATTTCTAGTTCGAAACTATGCTGAATCTAAGATATAATGACAGATTCAGTACGATCTAATATATTTATGTAGATATACGTACTATACATATATTACTACTAGCCTTCAATAAAAAAATATTTAGTTTTTTTCTCCAACAAAGGAAATGCTTCCAAATAGTTTTATTATCGTTTTACAATAAAGTAAGCTACGTATATGCTACTTAGTTTGATATCAATGAAAACGTTTTCAGACGAGTATTTTAATGGTTTTTAAGGGAACACGTCGGTTTAATTGGCCAAATCACTATCTGGTCTAAGTCCCGGCCCCGAAGTGGCCGGTTAAGAAGAAGTCTCCTGCGAGTCTCTTGGCGCGAGGATGATGGGCACTCACGCAGTTCGGGCGGTGACGGCACCGCGCACTTGAGCCGCCTCGCGAGGCCTTGTACTCGCCAGGCGAAAGTAGATCTGCCTGCGGCGGAGGGCGCTTACCTGCAACAAGAGAAAAGCCACTCGTAAGGGGCGTGCTCGCGGTATTTGCTTGCAGTGGGCGGCGACAAGCGCCCGTGGGAAGACACTTATGGGGAAGCATTAGCAATTCGTGAAGTCGCTTTGGCAAATAGACCAATTATTTTGGTCACGAGTTGTTTTTATTAAGTTAAATGGAAGGGAAATATGGGACACGTGTGGAGTGCGGGATGTGGTTGGAAGTAATTAAAAAAGTGTTCTGTTAAAGCAGTTAGGTGTAGTTAACTTGTGAAAAGATCGCCAGTTTAACCATCTTCGCTCGCATATTTCCAAATTAACGGCGGGCTCCGATTCTCACCCTCTGCGATAATACATCTCTGAGTCTACCCAGCCCGACATTTCCAACGCATTTTATGCCAAAACACGGAAACAACTTAACTGTAATCACTTCTCTCGCGGTACTACTACAGAAGTAGGTCTTAATTAAATGTATGCATTTTATACGTGTTACATTTATCTATATGCTTTAGCTGTTTACCAAAAAAATACTCGCATGCTGTTATGGAAGGGCGGAAGGTATGGGAATTGAAGTAGCGCAAGAAATATAGAAGTTGGTGTAGGAAGATGAAGCTCTCGGACAGCATAACAGAGTTGTGGGCGGAGTTGACTTAGCTTTATAATTAAAAAAAAAACAATGAACATGACCTAATAGAACTTTCAAATTTGTACTCATAAGTCATGATCTAAAGATTGAGAATTTGTCCTAATAGCCCAAACGCAACAAATGAATCAAGAGTACAAGAGAGAATACTAAAATTACTTTTCACTAAATTCAAAGTTGAATGTCGTAATGTTAAAGGCTTCCGGGGACAGTCGTGCAAATAATCTTGACTGTCCGGGTGAAACTGCATCGATGACAATGATGCCGACGTTTCAACCATCGTGTTGTGTTCTTCCTTTTGTCACATCAGCCCCGAGGAAGACCACGGTAAGATGGTTGAAACAGCGGCATAACAGAATTCTATGCGGTGTCATCCGGGCAAACAAGATCATTTCTAAGTTCTAGAGATCTAGAAATGAACATGAGCGACTGTCATAAAAGAAACAGAAGAGAGGAAGTTGAGAGTTAATCTACAATACTTTCCTGCTTAAGTAATATCAAAACAATATTTCCAACTTTCACCAGGCCACTCTCCCTCAATAAAATGTCATATCTAATTTCTGTGACTGACGGAAAGGCACCAGGAGTGACAAACAATTTCTCGAAGAAAACCATGAGACATGGACCGAGTTTTATGAGCTGGACAGCGGTGAGATCACAGTATTTCGAAGGGCAGAAAAAAGCAAAATCATCTCTGCGTCATGTTTTCGTCAGGCAGTAGAGAAAGTCTTTCCATGTAGTTCCGCGAATCGTTTCTGATAATGATGGCTGGAAGATCGTTAATAATTATCCAAAGAGTTTGCGCTATTTGGATAACTCCAACTACAGCCCTTCCCTTTTCCCTATATTGAAAATTGAACTTATATTGGAAAATGTGCCTACAGGATTGTGTGACATATCAGACGATATACCTTTTCACTCGTTTAGAAATATTGCATAGAGGGTGGAAGCAATAGTGGGCTGAGACGCCCTTAACGGGCATTAGTTCAAGCCTGAAGTAGGTTAGGCGACTTTTTAAATTATACAACGTAAGTAATGTACCGCAATTGAATTTAAATACAATTTTAAGCTTTTAATTGTGAAATATTCTTTTTTTTTTTTTTTTTTTTTTTTTTTTGTTCACAAAAATTAGTCAATGGTGAGCTGATCGGAAAATACTTCAGGCTAAGCAATACAGATGGCGTTGAAAGCGGTACGCACTATGTCCATATACCAATCTGTGTATATCTTCTCCTTGTTTCTCCCATCACACTAGTAACCCACGAACGTGGGCGTTCGAAAAAACTGTCTACAATATCATTATCACGTAACAATTACAAATTAATACAGATCTTGTACTTCGCACATGTGTATACCAACAACTCAGAAGTTGTTTGAATCTTTCTCAGGCGTGTGAATATACGTGAAAATGTTTAAAAGAAATTACTTGACGGCAAGTTAATAGTTGAATTGTTGTTGATCATAGTTGTCATCAAATGTTGACAAGTTTACCTGAAGATGGAATCAATGGTTAAAATGGAAACTTAGTAAAAAAAAAAAAAAAAAAAAGTATGATATAAAAACTCCACTGAGACCTTTATGTAACATAACACTTAGTAATCTGGTAGCCCTTATCAAAGCACCCTGTATCAATTTACTAAAAGTTTTAGCTTTCAGACATATGTCTTTATTTAGGCTTAGGAGTGTAGTAATATCCTCCAATGCTCTGTCAGTCGGAAAGGCATCCGCTGCATCACGCTACTTCAGGCGGCAAATTAGTGGGCCAATCTTCAAGCGCAAAAAGTGCATAGGTCACTGGCCGGGGCGACGGCCTTTTTTGTAAGCGGCCGAGGGAGACCTTTTAAAGAGAGAATTTGTCACCGTGTGACACGAGGGCCGACGGTCGACCAGCCCTATTACAGTACAGAATTAACTTATCCCAGGACTCGAAATACTCTAAGGAACTACTTAAAATGCGAACAGCTGTCTCCGAATCTTTAGGAGGCCTTTCCCGCAAAGGATTGGGTGGCTATCATATTAAAATTATTATTATTATTATTATTATTATTATTATTATTATTATTATTAATATCATTATTATTATTTATTAATATTATTAATTTTATTAATAATAATAATAAATGTGAACTTGAATGAATTTAATTTAGAATCGCATATTAACTGAATTTAATTAGTAAATTTAAATAAAGCAGAAATATTGTTTTGATTAAAAAATATTTCATTTAATTACAAATTTGAATATAAAAACAACCTGGATTATTAATTAAATTGTTTTTGTCCCATTTTAAAAATTAAACAAAATATTGGAATGCATTTTTCTTAATTTTTCACATGCTATTTTAATAATGTTTCTTACCACGCAATTTAAAAAAATGTAATACCCAGCAGTCAGTATCGCTGGCTTCGAGGGTGAAGCCCTGGAAGCATCCCCTCCTCTCGCTTGGGTGAGGCACTGAGCATGTCAAATAGAAATGGGCTTCTTGATTAAAAAATATTTTTAAATATTAGAGTGTCACATCATAAAACATAATTTTTAAAGTAATATAGTTTTAGATCTTAGGGTAAAGCTTAGTCACGTTACGTCTAATCGTATACATGGCACTTTGAGCAATCAAAAAGACTAAGTCTGTTCTTAGATTATCCCAACAAGAGTTTTTGAGGACCTAGGTGTGAAGTACGCAAACTTCTACTATACGACAAGGTCAATATTTCTTGTAGCTACACAGCTAATTGATAAGACGCAAGAGTTATTTTAACCAAAACAGAAAATAGGGTGCCTTATGAAAGGGAGGTGTAAAAAACTATGCAATAGTGGTTGAGAAAACCCAAGAATGATTAGGAGTTCGTTTGCAATTTTTCATAAACACCTTTTTTTTTTCATTAAAGTTATGTAATTTCGTTTCATCAGTAGAGAAGTGCTTCGTATATTACAAGTATAACATAGTTTACCGTACTAAATTCAAAGCAAATCAAGAAATCATTTGCAGAAAATTTGAAATACATACTTGTTAAAGTGCGCCAGATAAAGTATAAAAAATCCCACAGATTGAAAGTGTGAAAATTCATAGACAAAATTAACATATATGTACATTTGATTTTTTTTCAGATATCATACGGATTCGAAAACAAATGTATATTGAGACAAGAAGAATTTATGAGCTCCCCCCCCCCACACACACACGTAAAAAGAAATGTTATCTTTGACCTTCCCTAACCATTTTCGAAGATCTCGTGTAAATCGTTGAATTCTTCGCGTCCTTTATTTTGAAGATTCAGTTCTAGTAATTTTCTGTCTCATCGATTTTTACGGTACAACTCAGCTCTGTAAACCACCTGCAGCAAGTATTTAAGAACCGGTACCGTCGACAGTCAATCGTCGCCCAACAACTCTCCTTCATGCTTCACCTTCTGTCGGATCCCCATAGAACGCATTCCATTTAATTAACATGAAATACCACTTAAAATATTTTCCCTTATCAAAAATCTTTTAGTTCAGGCGACAGGGATTCCTACAGAGAATGTTGACATAACTATGATATACTAAGGAGTAGAGAGCAGCAGGGAATCTCAGTGGGATATAAATCTGTAGCTTTCAAGGGACAAAATCCAAAGAGAAAGAAATGAGTGGACCTAGGCAACTGGCCAGACGATGTAATGGTTTGAAAAGCTGTGAACGGCATGGACCCATTTTTTTCATTTCGGTATAATTTAAACTGAAATGAAACTGATCGTGGAGTTATAGTGCATGACGCCCCAGTACTGTTAAGAAATCTACTAATATATATCTGTAAACATGGTTAGTATATCATGCATTCAATGAAATTTAGAATGTATTATGGCCAGAAATTGTTATTTGTAATATAGAATACTTTTTATATTGATCTATTTAATAAAATGTATACAAAAAATATCGAAATAGCAAGCGGAGGCACTAACGTATTAATATTCTAAATTAGTCGATACTAACATAAATTATTCGATGCTGACGCATATCTCAATTCGTGCTGTGTTTATTGATTTTATAGGATTTCAACTTGGAGCAGTATATAAAAACAAGGAAAAATATCAAAAAATAAGAAATTCATATTTTATAATTACATATCTATTGAACCAGATCAAATGAGACGGCAACAAATAATATATTTAAGAATAAAATTATGAACTCAAGGTGGTGATAATAGTAATAATTTATGTATTTAACCGAAATGTGTGCCGTCGGGATTGCTGAATGCTACGTTGTACAGTCCCTTTCATTAACATAGATGTCTTAATTTTCAACACCAATGTCTAGAAACATCGATGAAATGCTGTTGATGTCGAATCCCTTGCTTGGGAAGCCAGGTGACGTGTGGCATCGTGGAGAGGGAGGGGGCGGATATGTAGCGGGAGGAAAGCGAAGAGGCAGGGACGCGCATGTCTACTTAAGAGCGGAAGGCGGCCGGCACACAGATATTAAAAAGTATATACCAGTTTTATTTACAAAAATGTACAAATAATTAAATGAAACTGCTCCGTATACACATTCCGGTATTTCCCGACCGCCAGCCGCGATCGTACAGTCCTGTAGATGCAACACATGTACTAGTGAGGCCCCGCCTCGAGTGCACGCGCCTCCCGTGCCACTTCTGTGACTTTCGTCACCCGCGCAACGCAAGAACACGCTCCAGCCTAGGCGTGAATTTTCCAAGAACAAAACCCACCGGTGTGAGCGAGTCAGCTCAATTTATACTCGCCGGCTCACCTTCACGTGACCACCGTTGAGCATGGGAGGGAGGTTTGCAAACTACCACGTGACAGTCCAAGCAACGCCATCGTCCACCTGGTCTAAAAATATCTGCACCCCGAACGCCGTGAAGCCTAGGCCATAGAGTAAAGAATTATACCTCTTTAGCATAGAGTAAAGAATTATAGTCTTTAGTCTATGCCTAAGCTACTCCGCTCTCAAGTATGCGAGCCTTCCGCATCCTCTTCCCACGCAGGGCAGCTAACGTGACGCTACAGACGGAACGGGGAAGGAGAAAGGTGGAGGTGGGGAAGCCGAGAGCTGGGAGTGGGAGAACGGACACGCGAAGGCAAAATAGCGGAGAGGCGGAGGTGGAGGATGTCGGAGAAGCGGGAGAGCGCGGAGACGTAGCGAGAGGAAAGCCGAGAGGCAGGGACGCGGATGTCTACTCAAAAGCGGAAGACGGCCGCTCGCGTACGGAGGAAGCATTGGGAAACAGCCCGGGACCGCGCAACCTCGAACTCACGACCAACTGCTACACTAGAATAGCGCGACGTTCAACTCCAGGGTAAGGCACCCGATATTTACTTCTGGAATCATTCAGGATTGGAGAAGAAAATGTTTCAGGGAACCTTCAGACCAGCACGAAGTTCAAGAACGTCTCTTGATCATTCTCACCGCAATCCCAACAAAATTATATTTTAAACAAGACACTATGATACTAAAACAGGTAACAATCCATAACCCCATAATTTCAATAATACACCAGCCAAGACGCTGTTCAAGAGATGTTCATGTCAGGACTAGTCAGTCATGTCAGTACAGTTCAATCAGCACGCATACAGCGCTGGAATAATGGAGATAGAGATTTGAAATCCATCAGTTGTTTCATTCAATATCTCGTTATAGAGGATGTATTTCTCCATTGTTTTATTCAAAATTCGTGACACGCCAATCTTCTTGCCGTGAATCACGAGACAATCAATTGATGGAGAAGTCACCAGCGAGATCTTTTGGATTGTTTAATTTTTCTTCCCCGAAAGCGGAATTTTTAACCCAAAGGACGCAGCTTGCACCAGAGTCCAAACGCTAGATTGATCCGAGTAAGCTGTCGCTGGAGCGGAAGCTGAGGTTCAGATAGAAAGGCGCCGCACAAGCAATAGAGTGACCATATACACGACGATAAGGCGATAAGTGAATGGCCTATGGTAATAGGTCACTTCCTCTCGCGATAAGCGGGGAAAGCCGCTGCCCGCCTCCGAGCGAGGGGCCAGCGATCACGCTCCCTGGACTGAGCCCGCGACGGCGATTCCACGCTCGTCACGTAGCTCTAACGATCACGTGGGTGCAAAAGGGAGGGAACCAGCATCGATGTTTTGTAAATAGTGTTTGCACTTTTGTTGCTTAACTGCTACCGAGCGTATGCTCATTTGCAGTAATAATAATAATAATAATAATAATAATAATAATAATAATAATAATAACAACAACAATCTCCAGTAATGACCTTATAGAAAAACAAGTCACAGAAAACCTTAAAAAACTTGATATACCTCCAAGGCTTTTAAAATTAATGCAGAAGTCTATTCTCTTAAATACTTGCCGCATTACCCGAAACGTTCTAAATTCAGATTCTTAAATAAATAGCAAATAACACACGCGAAAAGCCCGTTGTTATTTGAGAACCGCGTCTTCCTGTGAATCAGCAATGTGTAAACTTAAATAATAATAATAATAATAATAATAATAATAATAATAATAATAATAATAATAATATAGTTATTACTAAGGAGCACTAAGAAGGGCAGAATTATGGGGCTCCCAAATAATATTAAAATATGGCGTATATATTTAAAGTTATTATAAACGTGAACTATAACCTTGTCCATTTATTAGTTAAGTAATAAAATATTTTACATATTCATGAAGTAATGTCAAATTTTGTTTAACAAATTACTGGCGCGGAACCCAGCGGGGCATTGTTTGTTTAAGTTTCAATCCACACTTGGAGTGAACAATCTACGGAAAGTTATCTAGCATCCAAAGCAAAGAAAATTGAGAAATCACTGATTTATCAATATTAGTTTTCCTTCTTATGGATTTGGAATTCAGCGTAGCACCTAGCAAAGTTCTTTGCTATCATAAACAACTCACCCAAAAATATACAAATATTATAGCAGTTCGATGAAAGTGAAATAAATTATTAAATTAACGAATGGGTTTCCTGGTTTTGAAGCCCTAGGATTTTGCCTAGTTAAAATAAAATATCTTAAATCTCCGACGATGAGTTGACGAGGTGGAAAATTCCATCAAAAGTCGTTAATACGGCATCTCTACAAGAAAATCAGATATTTCTAGAAAATAATTTATTTTTAGATAGTATGCAGGTAAGAGCTGCATTTAATAACGAGCAATGCTAAAAATGGAAGAATGAACGAAATTCTGGTAAAGTGTGATAGGAGTTCCCACGCTTTAAAGACGCACTTTATTCGGACACACAACACTTCTACGATTAATTAAGATAGGTTTGTTCAGTGGATCACATAAAACATTACTTTCTGAACAACAGTTGGTTAGCGAGCAATCTGCAGACTATAGAGTATGGGTACTGGCTAATAGTTTCGTTGCGTTTTCAAATTAAGTGGGGCAGGCGAGAAACGAAGATAAAGGGATAAAGGGCGCGCGGTGAAAAATTCCGCACATCCTCCCAGGGGCAAAGGGGAGTGGAAGGGCAGCCCTCGGGAAGAAACCGCTTCCGCTTCCGGAACGCAAACAAACGAGCTTGAGGCAGTACTGCGGCTGCATTCTAGTATCTTAACGCTCCACAAGGAAAGAGCAAACTACGCGGTCTTTTCAATAACTCTTATTGAGGCGTTTTCAGAAACGTGCTGATCAATTGTGAGGGTTTTTATTAAAATGAAGGACGAGCGAGATTGGTGAAGTACAGGATTGTCCGAATAGATGTGACATGACTGGGCAGAGATGCCAAACCGACTCTTCGCATGAGGTCAAACACGTGTTTAAGTAGCCTTCAATGCTAGAATATTATACCATTTTTAATGTAGTATGCGCCAACCGTTTTTTTTCAACACTTGAATAGACGTGTGAATACGTCAAAAGACAATTTTTCAAATTTTGAAAAGTATAGTATCGACGTACTATTATAAAAAATGTATACAAAAATGATGGCAATACCATAATTTAATATTATCATACTGGTAATAATATTCATAATAGATTATCAGTTCTCTATTCTTCTTTCTGGCTTCTAGAAAATTATATATGAATGTCTTCATAGTAATTTCTCCATCGTTTGAGAAATTAATATGCTTTTAAATTGTTATTGAATTATCAACCTTGAAATTTGAAATTTCTAAAATAAAATACATTTTTGAAAGGTAAATAAGTAAAAATATGAAGACGTAAAGACCAGCAGAATTAATTACTGATTTTAAAAAAGTTACTTAAAATTGGAAAGAGAACCTCATAATTCAAACTGATTTCCGAATCGCATAATATTGATACAGAAAATCATTACGTCAAAAAATATTTATGAGTTAATTTTGTTCATTACTTATCAGTTTATTAAAGAATATTAAGCTTAAGCCTTCAAAGCTTAAAGCCCCTGTCTCTGTCATTCTCCGTCTAAATGTAGCACTACAATGCGTACAATGTCAGTCGGAATGGAGAGGACGAGTGGAATGGAAACAAAACATTGACACAAAAATGAAGTCTTCTTGGAAGAGGAAGATATATGATAGGCTGAGATAGGGAGCAAGAATGTTCACAAAAATATAGTCCAAAAAAGAAGAATAAATGAAAAGTAAAATGGACATCTTTATTACATTAGGGAAAAGAAGGGCCACAAAAACATTGGAATATTGTTTCAAGGAGTTGACAAAACGTTTATAAAAGCCTGTTAATAATAGAAATGCGACGAAGTGTTCGAAAATTTGTTTGAATGACTCAGTAAGAATTAACTGACTGTGTATCTCCGGTTAAATATTCTCAAGTGAGTTTTCCAGATGAAATGGAACAAATCACGTGTTCGCAATTTCAATGGACAGTCCTCTGAGAGAGAAATGTAAAATATTGAAGGTTAACGTACAAAATATGGTTTATTATTGACGTAGTATGTGCAGGGAATGCCAAGAGTTGAGAAACAAAAGAACGTAACTTCATGGAAGAATTAGAACTAACAATCCTCTTGTATTAATTCCTTTACAACTATAAGAGTCCAAGTGCTACAAACGCAGGTATTACTTCACTCAGATACGCGATAAATTCAGCTTCTTTCAATAGAAGGAGACTCTCACGAATTGTAATCATATATATAAGACATATACGAATATACTACGTACCCAATACGGTGGTTTCCCAGATACAAGGCTAAGTTTCGATCATAAAAAAATTAAAAATAAGAACCCTTTCGTGGCTCCAGATATGACGTTTGAGGTATGTGGCACGAGGCACGAACTGGCAGTTAGGGGCTGCAGAAGCCTCCGAGTCGACCCACAAACTCAGAGGGCGCAACCAGTAGCCCAAGGCGGAGGGGCGGCGCGCCGTGGCGGGTGAAAAAACGCGGGCAAGAAACGGCGCCACCGGATAAGAAGCGGCGCCCCTGCAGCTGTCGCTGTCACGACGAGTCCTTTGTCGCGCCCTCAGCCCCCGTGCCTGGCCCATCTGCCCCTCCCGCCAAGGAGATGCCCCGCATCGCCCCTCTCCGACGCCGCCACCGCCCACCTACTGCCCTCTGTAAGCTCCACTCTTCCCGCTCCGCTCTTCCGCGCTTCACCCCGCTTCCCTCAAGCTTCTTCCAACCCGGGTCAACCCTCCTCTTCCTTTCTTCTCGGTTCACCCACTGCGCTCCGGTATGGCATGCCCACCTTATCCCGTTCCGCCCTGTCCGTTCCTCCCTGCCCCTGTCCTCTTCCTGCCCCGCCTCACCTTGCCCTTCCTCCATCCCCTTTCCTTCTTTCCTTTCCCTTCGCTTTCTTTCCGTTCCCTTCCTTACCGTTCCCTTCCATTTCCTTCCTTTCCGTTCCGTTCCGTTCCGTTTCCTTCCGTTCCCTCCCGTTTCCTTCCTTATCGTTCCCTTCCATTTCCTTCCTTTCCCTTCCCATCTTTTCTGTTCCGTTCCGTTTCCATCCCTTCCCTTCCTGTCCGTTCCCTTCCGTTTCCTTTCTTTCCCTTCCCTTCCGTTCCCTTCCCTTCTTGTTCGTTCCGCCCCCTTTCCTCCTCTTCCGTTCCCTTCCATTTCCTTCCTTTCCCTTTCCTTCCTTTCCGGCCCTGTCCCCTTCCACTCGTTCCGCTCCGTTTCGGCCCGTTCCGCCCCGCCGCGACCTCGAAGCTGCTGCCTATTTCTTTTGGACGCACGACGTGAACGAGTTCGTGGAACTACAAACAAAGCTAATTTTGTTAAAATTTTGTTGCTCACAAAAAGCGACATTGGAATGTATTACAGTCTGCGATGGACGAGGTTTGGAGATCGTAACTTCCGTGGTTATTTTGTAGGCCCATTCAACTTTAAAAAATTCTTGACAAAAATACCATGAAATGTGGTTAGGACAAAAACACGCACCTATAATACGAGAAAACAATATTATAAAGAAACTAAATTTTAACAAACGTAAATTTAAATCTGTGTTCAATTTATTTAAGGGAAATGTTCAGTTGAACATAAAAAAAATTACGTTCTGAAATCTACGATACGTACTTCTCCTGTTGGTTCATTTTAGTTTCAGTTTATTTTATTTCTAAAGGATATCGAAATGGCTGAGTCTATTTTATGGTCTTTAGAGTCGTGTAAAATACACGGTGTTGCATATCTTGATGTCACAGAGAGCTACAAAACGGGTCCAGTCATCTTGTCGGCAACTACAGACACAATTGCGTAAAATTAATGTTGATACGAAATGGACAGAATTTCTGAAATAACGAGATTTGTCTGGTTGCCTTCTTTTAGTTCTGCAGTTTTCGGGGCTAAGGTATTTCAAGCGCTGTCATCATGAAACTGTTACTCCAAGAAGTTATCTCATCCACCTCTTCCCCAACACACAGACCTTTTGCAATACTTCACACCTATTCCACGGCCGCTTCATTTGAATAAGAATTTCCAGAGCAGCATCAACCCGACACGATGCAGCCAGCGGCGAACGAAGTTGTCTCCGAGTTCTGGTGACGGATTTTCGATATCAACTAAATAGATTCTGACCCATGTCTGAATGAGTATTCTACAATGCGAAAAGAGGCTGAAATTCTCAACGTTAGCATTGTTTGAATGAACGAGTTTGACGAAAACAAAAATAGTAAATGGAAGGGATACCAGATTAATGCGAATCGAGTGTGCAGCTACATACTCGTAATAAACGTCCACGGTGCTATAGTAACTGAATACCTGCTCGGGTCGTTTTTCATTAACCCCAATGTATGCAGTACACAGAAATCTGTGGGCTTGAAACAAGTATTTTTCTCACTGAAGCTCTTATCGGTCAGTCTGTTAGTTTCCTCCTATCATTTCCAGGCGAATTCCAGAGTATTACTAAAAACAAAAAGGTTCCTGACTTCGCGCGCACCATCCTTTCGCCATAGACTAAGGATGTATCTATTCTGCGGTTTTCACAGGGCTGCGTTTGAAGGATATCAGCTGTTTCGGTGTCATCCAATCGGAAGGCTGAACGCCACCATTATAACTCACTGTACTGACGTGTAAGGTCTCGATTGGACATAACACAAAACAGCTGATATCCTTCAAACGCAGCTCTATGAAAACCGCAGTATAAGGAGGAGGTATAGTACCAGTTATGAATGCTTTCGCCACGAAGTTCATTTATTCGCCCGTAAGGCCCAATTTTCCTTAATCCCGAAATGACTCCCCCCTCCTCATGATCTCGAAAGAAGCAGCAGTACTGCATGTCATGGGCTGTGGCGCCATCAGAGAAAGGAAGGGAGAAAAACAGAGACAAACTAAGACACGCCACATAGACAGACAAAGAGAGAGAGAGAGAAACACAAAGGGAGGGTCTGAATGATAGAGACCGTGAGAGAAAATGACAATAAGAGAGATAAAATGGGAGTGAGAGCGAGGGAGGCAGGAGAGAATCAGGTTTAAATTTTCTGGAGAGCAATCACCAATCACCAGGCGGCAATTATCGCGATCCCCTGGCACCGCGGCGGCGCGCCCTGTGCGTGGTGGGTGACCCAGTGACCGTGAAGGCGCGAACGCCGGCCGGCACCGTCCCGCCGCGCCCCACTCTATCGGAGCGGCACAGGCGCAGGCGCAGGCAGCGCGTTATCGGAGTATCCGGCGCGCGGCCAGCGGCGGTTTCCGACGGCGCGGCTCGGGCTACGGGGCTCCCACCCACGCAGCTTTACAAAAATGCACGCGAACGCACAACAATCCAGAGGCCGCAAATGGCGAGGGAGGGGCGGAAACGCGCCCCGCCGAGCCTGATACGCCAGAAAATGAAGACGTCGCGGCGCCACGGACACTTCAGTGAAGTCCGCGCCGTGGCGACCAAAGTGAAAATGTAAATAGTGTAAATCGTGCAGCGAAGTGTGGTATGAATGTGTAAATATATATTAAGAATGAATGAAAGTGTGAATGTAAAAAAGAAAAAGAAGAACATTGATAAGAACTTTATTAAACCAATCAGAAACTGTTATTTAAAAACAAATCACCCAAAGAGGCTTGATGTTTAGCTTAGCTAAGTTAAATACAAGTTAAGTTAGTATTTTTAAGATATAGCCCGCCCCTAGCTCCAAAAGCAGAAATGCGGGAACAAGTATGTACACTCAATACAGTGAATAAATTTCCGCCTCGCCAGGGGTGCTGGCGGAGGGAAATTGAACAAAACACAAAAATCCACCTGCGCGAATTCATTATCTCTACACTGACTCAATGGAGCAAGGGAGCAAATATATCAAACGGAATTTAGACGTCTTATGGAGAGAAGTGATAATACAATAAGCTGATGGTGCAAATTACTAAGTTCTTTTATTATGATTCAACGAAGTACTATCTCGATGTATAATAGTATCCTCCTCGTAGTATCCGGAGTTTTGTCGTCCCTTTGTTGAAGATAGCATGAAACGGAAAAGTGTGAATAAAATAGGAGAGGGGGAGGGGTTGGCGCATTGTACTACAATATCAATTTTAAAGACAAATATTCTTTACGTTTTATCATAGTTTTAATTACATATGATTAATCATTAACATTCAACCTAGAAGAAACAATAGCAGACTGCAAATAATATCAAGATTCTCGAAAGATAAACTTAAACCTCCTTAAAAACCATAACATGTACGCATAGCATGGGATATTCTGTTTACTTTCTGTCCCTTTTGGCTCTTCGTAAAATAGTGTTTACATCCGTATGAGAGATAAAGGGCCATTTACAAGTTTCGTTCGGGAGAGAACGTTCGATACCGTGGTGAGGCTTCCCTGATTGAGAACTGAACCCAGATCAGTGCCAAACAAAAATGAATATTTCCCGGGCATTTGTTAAAAAAGGGATCCAAGAAACGTTCTTCAAACCTGGCGATGAAGTAGTATAATTAAGCTTTTACACCGCTCGTTTTGCATTTGCCATCCAAAATTACTTTTTCAATATGATTTAAATCGATAGGTGGAGTAAATTTTTTGTACGTTTCACAGCAAATTGTTGCGTTTAGATCTACATTTTGGCATTCACAGAATGCCTTTGACTTCTCTGGAGTGAGGCGGTGCGTCTAGAGTTGCCAACTGTCCGCCATTTGGGAGGACAGTTCATTGACGTCAATTGCCCTCTCGTCCTCCTTTGTATTGTATCTGTCCCTCTATTAGTAAATTTTAAACATTTGTCGTCATTTACTTTATCACACGACTAACATCTGCTACATTGTATTGTTTATTTAATTTAGTATAGAAAACATGAATATCCTTTTCTGGACACTGACACACACATGCATGATACGCAATGCTCTGTCTAGCGACTAAAATAAAGAGAGACGCTCAGACCATCTTTATCAGCATTTTGTGAACGAATCTTTTCACTTTTTTTTCACTTCTGTCGTAAATGGAGAGAAGAAGAAATAGAGCTGATGTTAGTCTACATTAATTATTTATAAAAAGAAATGTATTGATGTTCTTTTGGGGGAGGGGAGCTTATGGAGTGTCCTGCCTTTTTAACGAACATTGTTGGCAACCCTAACTGCGTCATCCGATGCTGCGGCACCCCAACGCCCCTTTCGCCGGCCCTGCCCGGGCATGCGAAGAACGTGCTTCACGTGCAGTGCAGAGAGCGCCACTGCGTGCCTCCGCCCACCCACCCGACCACGCAGCTGGCCGCCCGCGCCGACGCGACGTCAGCTTTTCGGAGGCGCTCCGCCCCGCCACGTCACGCCCCCTGACCCCCAACGCTTGCGGGCTCGTGCGAAAAACATCACGTCGCCCGCGTCAGACGGCGCGACTGGGAAAGTCGTCTGTTGAAGTAGAGGCGGCGGGAGAGACAGAGGTGGTGGAGGCGGGGAAGATAGAAACAGTGACATTGCAATGGGACCCGATATGAAGGCAGATGGATGGCGGCAATACAAAGTGTCGACAGGCTGAGACAACAGCGAAGGGTGCATTGGAGGTGGGGACGACGGCTCAGGTTGATGATGTTCTGCCACAGGAATGAGAGGAGGAGTGAATGAGACACTAGTGACTAAACTGATTAAACCAATTTTGTGATCACTTGTGTAAAATAAGGGGGGGGTTGCTTCAGTTCGTGAAGGACAACGTAAAACCTGGACCCGGTTTTATGTTGGTCCATTCCACTGAGCAGCGCGACGGCGATGAAATCATTGAACAAGAAGCAGAAGCACTGACAAAAATTTAGGAACGGTGGTGAATGTGGCAGTGGGAAAGTGTGAGAAGCGGAGGCACAGAAGAGTCCTGAGATCGGCCCGGAAGAGGTACACAGGAGGGGGGAGAGTAAGATGATGCAATGGCGACGCATGGACAGTCCAGGGGTGCGGCGTGGGCGGTGCGGTGACTGCACGGGGGGCGATTGATTGACTGATAGTTAATGATTCTGGGCACGTCAACGGCCAAGGTCACTAGTCCCGTAAATGTAGTACAAGCTTTTCCTCAAGGAGTAGCGGTGGTCTTCCGGGATGGCGAGATTCGACGCAGACCTACCGTCGGCTAACGGAATTTCCTCCAACCAGGTATATTCCACCAGTGGGGCATCGCCCCAGCCGGGACAAGCTCTAAGCTCCTGACCGGTCTCCCGGCATGTGTGGTGGTGTAGAGCATTTTAGTGAAAGTGTGTAAGAAAGACAGGACAAGGAAGAGGAAGGAATGATCGCGCGCGGTCCATAGCCCGTTTGTTAGGATACTTATCCGATATTAGCCTGATGTTGATCGGAGAAATCACGGAAAACTACAGATCAGAGCAGCCGGCCGCTAGAATTCTCCTCCACACAGCGACTGAATTCGACCTAACTAACTAGCCAGGGTCGAATATGGTACCACCGTCGGGACTCGAACCTAGGATCTCCCTCTCAGAGGCACTGCAGTGAATCAGTCGATGCCCTCAGTCACCTCTCCCGGTGGGGGAAACGAACATGGGGCGACCCGTGGCAACTCGGAGGGGGGGGGGCAGGCGTCGGAGCTGGCGGAATGTTTTGCGCGTGTCATCGCCACCGCTTTCGCGAGGCGTCTCCCCAGCGAGGTGGCAGGGCGAGGTCGCGCCCCAAGATGATACGAAGAACAGACCTCTCGCCCGTCAGCGATGAAAGCGACCGTTTCAACACGTGTTAGTCAGCGGCGAAATGAAGACGAGGCCGTGTCATAGATTATTTTAGATGTTACCTGCGAAACCGTTCTTACAGGTGCAGGTGGATTGTGGATTTCTTCGGTAGTCGTACACCAGAATCGCATGTTTTCGTTGACCAAGCAATAAAGTTGATGCTTCAATTGTTTACTCAAAATTTATATTCAATACTTCTTGGCCTAGTATATTTCAATGAAGGCACTATGCATTGGCATTATTTTATTCATACGAAAACGTTCGATGTAGCATGACACTCATGGTAGTAACCAATATTTTTACACGTGAATAAATAACTTAGATACTTCTACAACTGAAATTTACTATCAAGTCTTTGCATTAAAGAAGGAGATAAAAACTTGCTTGTCTTTACAGAGTACTTTCGACTGAAATACATCCTACTCTTCATCACATTCGAATCGGCAACCGCGTACTGCCGCAACACGCTTACCTCAGGCGCAGCACGGGTCAACACCACAGTCTTCCTTATGATAATTTGAACGCTGACGTAACAATGAGAGGATATCATCATCACTCATTTTGATTATGATGTGGCTTGTATCTATTAACCGTGAAGCTGCAGCGCATATTCAGCCCGATGACCAGCGGCTACAGCTGTTTCCAACGCGGCCAGCAATCCATTACCGCGACCCACGGATCTCACCGGAATGTGCCAGAGGGGACACGCGGGTTCTGGCGCGGAGCGGTGAGGCAATAAGATAGTGCGAGGAGCAAAACATTACGAGAAGCACGTGATGTGGGGATCTGGATCTAAGCGTGAAACAGACGCGTGGGAAGCGATGTTTGAAGCAGTGTGATGCCGAAAAATGAGTATACAATGAACACTGCGAGATAGGATAGTTGAGAATGTGTGGAGCGGTTTGAGATGATAGCGTAAAATTACACTAGAAGAAAGCGAAGAAAGACTAGAATAATTGGCGGTAGAGGATAGAGAGAATAATTAGACTGAGAGAGCGGGGAAGGAGCAGGAAGGCAGCGGGTGGGGGTGAGGGTGGGGAGGAAGTGGGGGATGAGAGGGAGAGGAAATGGAGAGAGGGAACGGAGCTCAATGACGACTACGGCGAAGAGCAAAGGTTGTTGGAGCTGGAACGTTAGAAGGGCTTGAATCGAACTTGTAAGCAAGGCGGTGACACGAGCGATGAGCAGAGCACTGAGATGAACATGAACATGAACATAGCATGAGCAGAGGACGCCGAACGTGACGAAAAGCGAAAACGTTAGCGTAGAGGTGAGAAAAGAGCTAAGAGAGGAGGTGAGCCAGGGTGGCCATTTCTTTCCTAAAATTTCTCTGACTGTTGCTGGGTTTTCAATGCTTTTTTCTGATAAGATTTGTAATTTCATAATATTTAAAGAAACTACTCAAGCCAGCCTCATATTAATTGGACAGTTCTCCTATTTCATCGTGACAAACTACCAATTAGCAATATTTATTTAACAAATAAAACTCGAGTAAAAAATAATCCTGTTGTAATGTTTTTAACGAATAATGTATATTGTAAACACCTCTCAAAATTTTCTGATTTCTAACGATTCTTCTACAAATTCCTTGATTTTCCTCTGACTTTTCCAGAGCAATGAAGTTTCCTAATTTTTCCAATTTTCCCATGTTTTCCAGAAAGGGACTAGCCTGTGAATGAAGGGGTTATATTTTGAAGCGAAGCGCTCAAACACGTGCCGGAAAACAGAAACGGTCACAGTAAACCCAAACGACATCTTCCGAAGGCGTCAGAAAACATCAGCTCTCGGACTAAGATCTGTTCCGTTTGGTTTAATCAGTCCGACGGTAGGTCGGCGCCGGAACTGGCTATCCAGCGGGGGAAGACCACCGCCACCTCCCGAGCAAAAACACGAACAATACTTACGGGACTAATGACTATAGTAGTTGACGCGCCCGGAATCACTAACAAGCAATCAATCACTCATTTAATCAGTCCGACATCGGGCGACCGATATTTCGCCCAAAATCGCATCCACTGTGACCGCTTGGAGTGTTGCGCTTGGACAAGTGATGCTCTCCGTTTCTAACACTGGCGAGCGCGGCCCTTCACACTGTGGTGGCATCGGGGGCGGGGCGGGAAGAGGTGCGCCGCACGTGGGCCTGCCGCCGCGCCGCGGCGCGGAAGGTCACTCCGCCTCCGTGGCGCGTGCTCGCGTGCCCCGGCCGCTCCCCGCCCGTTCCCCCACGCGCGCCCGCGCCCGCGCCCGCCTGCATATTCGGACCGCGCCGCCCGCGCGGGCCCACGCGGGGCCGGAGAAACCGCTCGAGTGGCCGCTTCAAAACCCACCACGGCACTGCTACTCCAGAGGCGACATCGCCGGCAAAACATCCATGTTTACACTATCCCAGTTTTTACAAATTGAAGTTTTTGAAACTGTTTTATACTTGGGTTTTTCTAACCTGCCCAGATGACACTTCATCAGCTGTTACGGTGTCATCCAATCGAGAGCTAAAACGTCATCACGGTGACGTCACTGTGGTAACGTTTGAGCTCCCGATTGGTCGAAACCGTAACAGCTGGTCAGTTGTCATCAGCCAGCTTACAGAAACCCAAGTATAGCAATCTCTTACATCAGTGTTCACGTGATATAGGCGGAGATTTCACGGTGGTCGTTTTTATTAATTTATAATTGATTGATTCGTGATTCCGGGCGCCTAAACTGCAAAGGTCATTAGCCCCACAAGTGTAGAGCATGATTTTTCTCTCTCGGGAAGTGGCTTTGATCTTCCTCCGCTGGATGGTGAGATCTGGCGCCGAACTATCGTCGGCTAGTGGGGTTTTACCCAACCACGTATCTCCCAGCAGTGGTGCACCGTCCCAGCCGGGGCAAGCTTTAAGCTCCCTAACGGACTCCTGCCATGTGTGGTAGTATAGTACATGTTACTGTAAGTGTGTGATACCAAGGAATGGAGATATGACAAGGAAGAGGAATCAGACGACGGGTCAGAGCATCCGGCTGGTAAAATTCTCCTCCAGATAGCGACTGAATTCGACCTAGCTATCTAGTCGGTGTCGAAAATCCTGCCACCGTCGGGACTCGAAACTAGGACGCCCCTCTCAGAGCAGTGACATCAGTTGATGCCCTGAGCCACCTCTCCCAGTGATTTATAATTGATATTTAATTAACAAAACCAAGTCAACAAAAATATCAGAAAAATTACCTAAACTTTTATCACACGGTGGAATGATACAAACATAACACACACATTACATTTATCAGCAAAAATGCGACTAATGATTTTTCTTAGTCTCTTTGATCTGAAGAATAGATTTCTGAAAATTATCATGTTTTTTTTATTATACTTTTTCTTTCAAAAATAAAATATTAACCGCTTAAAAACGAGCATAAAATATCGATGTTAAAAAACAGTGATTTCAATGAATTGATGTTTTTATAAAAATATCGATGTATTCAAAACATCCACAATAATGTCACAACCTTAACTGCTACAAACGAACGTACCGCACACGTCGACAAATTTAATAGGATCAGAAGGGTATTCAGAAGGGTAAAAAAGGTTAGAAAAGCTTCATAATATTTTGTTAAAGAGTATTTTTATTCGCTGCGGGTGACAAAAATTTTATCTAAATATTCCTTCATGTTTACACATAATGACGAACCCATTAAGGTTTCGTTGACAAGGATGTGCTTTATTTACAAATTTAATAAAGCGAGTGACATCGTTCGAAGACGTTAATATTTCGTACATGAAACCTTACGTAAGGGTATGTAGCAAAAAAAGGGGAACAATGCAGTTCCGAAAGGTTGAAGAAGAATTTTTTTTTTCAGAAAAATTATTATTTTACTCATGTTTCAGGATATTAAAAAAAGGTTAGTGTTTCGGGAATACTCGCAGTGAATGGTATGAACTCATACGGCGAAAAATAATAATTCAGAAAACTCCTTAACAACAACGGTAAATGTTTCTGACTAAAGGGATTCACGTTTCAAAATATACATTAAAAGTATTCACAAATAATTAATAAAAAGTAACAAATTACAAAAATTAATGGATGAATACTTTTGATAAAAACAAAACAGATAGCAACCACTCAAATTCACACTATTCTAAAAAAAAAATCTTCACCGCAAAGCAGTTCCAAGTTTTCATTCCTTTCAGAAATTTTATTTCTGAGACTGCAAGGTATTTTTAATGCTTTATAAAATAAAGAACATCCATATGTGTCACCCTCCTTAGTGCACGCCAACGCCTGCAACTGAAAGCGGCCACAGCAGCCCGCGCGATGGGAAAGCAACAGGTGGCGGCGCGGTGCGTGGGCGGCGGCGTAGAGGGCGCTCGCGGCAGGCGATCGGAGCGATTTAAATTTCTAAACAAACAACGCCCCGCCCCGCCCCGCCCCTCCCCCGCCAGCTGGGCGAAAGGGCCCGTGGGCGGACGGCGAGCACGATTAATGTCAATCACGCTACACCTCGTTTGAATCGCTGCGGCGCATATGGAGTCGAGGTGCGGCGCAGGCAACACCTGCACCGGTTGTAAAGCGTATGCATCGGAGGATATTAAGGATGGAGATGAGTGTTTATCGGTGGTTAGCTCTTTATCGCACATTTGAATGTATTATTTCTATAAGAAATGTCTCTATAAACAACTGGGATCTTCCTCTCTAGGTTGCTTTTTACGTTGCATCTCCACGTGGAGATGCAGTAAAAAAACTCGGTCAATGGGTAAAGTTCACATAAAAAACAAACGTAGTGTGTGTTATGGTTACAGTAATCTGAGTTTGTTCAATCTGTTCATCTTTAAAGCCCCACCCATGAATCAAAAATGCGGGGCAACAATCGGGTCGTATTCTGTAAAGGCTGGAGATTATATTGGTATTTAGACTTTGTCCTGTTAAATCGACGCAAGTCAACCGTGCTTTGTGACTGAACCGATGAAGTTAATTCAATGCATTCAATTGTTTTGCAGAGTGATTGGTAGTTCTCAATGGAGTTGTAGTCGAGTCCCAATACTGCAGAAATCAGGAGAAATAATTCACAAAAATCACACAGATGCACGGAGAGAAGGTGCTATAACAGAAATGTAGAAATGGGTTTCTTCAAACACCAGTATAATGAACTTCTAGTATAAAAAAAACCATATTCCAAATGATAAATGCTCATATTATACTGTTTTGTTCGCTTTAGAAACAGAAAAAAACGAACCAGAGGAAACGTACCCAGTGCTAAATTAATGCACTTGAATTCTACACGCGAATAAATGAGAAAAAAGGAAGATTGCACCCGACAAAAAGAATGTCGGAGGCAATCTTCCACCTCTCAAGCGAGAACTTGCTTTCGAGAACTATGCATAGACCTCCTTCCGATATTGCACCGAAACGACCGCCAAAGCAGATTGACCACTTGGGGAGATACCGGGTGCGTCAAGAGCACAATTGAACGTTTAACAACACATCGCGAATTAATTACAATGAAAGGTTGCTTGAATTACGATCACAAGGGAATTCTAATTACATACAAATGTAAAGGAAGCACTGAAAATTCTACGGACCAGCCGGGATTCGAACCTTGGTACTCGGCGCAGGAGGCAAGCGCGCTAACCTCGCGGCTATACAGCAACCTCAGCCCACGTGCGATGCTTCGAAACTTCCCTTTCAAACAACTTTCTCTTCGTTCATATTTTATATTATTTCAATAATGTTTAATGTTTTAGTTCGTATACGACCTGTTACTGAATTATTTATTCATTTATTGACTTCAAATAAAGTTTAACCAAATTTCAATGCATATTCCGCAAATAACTGATACCTCGAAAAATAAAAATAATAATTCTCATGAATAACTTGCGAAAATAAACACAAAAAGCAACGTACCGTAAAAACGAAATTTCTTGATTAATTTTGTTTCTTAAATGTAAGTGTAATAAAGACAATTCAAATAATATTAAAAACTAAAATAAAATTATGCATTTTGACATGAAAATGGCATGATAATAAACTAAGAAACTACTCTGTTAGAAAGATTTTTATACACAACAATTTCACTGATGTTAAAGGTGAGAGTAAAAATAAGGAGCACGGAAGAGATAACGTTCTTAAACACCCAACAAACGTAAGTGGATTGGCAGCCACAGTTCTGTTTTTCTTTTTACTTTCCTAAAAGTTGGCAAAAAATTATCACGGCTTACTTTTTTTCATTTTACATTAAAATGGCCCCAACCAAGAGTTCCCAATTTATTTTGTATTCGGTTCTAACTAGGCAACCCTGAGTCAGATCCAGCGAAAAGCCATGAACGCGCCCACGATGTACAGCGCACCAGGAAAGTCTCCCTAGTGGCCTCTTGCTGCTTGCAACAAAAATTATATTGGTAGCAGCGTGTAACAAAAGAAAACGTAAATACCCACTCATAACAATTATAAAAATGCTGAAAGTGTTGTCCCCTTCACTTGTTTCCCAGCCATCTGATTGCTAACAATATCATTGCCATTTTTAATAGGAGGCTCTGACCTGCCCAAGTGCGGAGATACGTTCCTGGCACACTATTGCAGTACGTTCGTTGAAAATCCCGACCATCTTTCTATCCATAAAAAAATGAATCTGTTGTCCGATTTAAATTTAGTGACCCCCAAAATGTCAGGAGCTGGAAGGAGAGGGGGACACTGACATCCAATCGGGAACTTTAATACCAAAAATTTAAGTCATAACGTATAGACAAATAGTTATAGGTGGCGTTCAACAATATTGCACTGATGGCGGAAAAAAATAGTTGACTATTTTCTGCCTCACAAGCCTGCCTGCCACACAAGCCACTTCTGGCAGGTTACAAGTTTTACTTGCCACACAAGCATCTAGCCATGCAAATGAACAGCACTCTGTCGCCGGGTTACAGGAATGGCAAGCAAGAGAGCGAGTACTTATCTGGGCAGGACCGTCAGCCGCCCACCTCAAGCCAGCACACGTCAGAAGAGTCGGGGAAGCTCTCGAGCTCCAAGAACAAAACTTATTTTGATACGCAATGACATTAAAGAAGAAAATCGCGCTAAAAAGAATTCTTCTATCACTGAAATTCACAATACAAGAAAGTAACATTAAATATTAGTTATGACGAAACGCTGATATCATGAAGCGACACAAAAGAGATTAAAAGAATTAAAACTACGATGCACTAGATTTTATTTTTTGATTTCGTGTACTGGGTTAAAAAAACAGAAAAAAACTGTATACGAGTATGACTATGGGGGAGAAGTTTATCTGCGTACGGTTTCTTGAGTACCAGAATCCCTTCCCAACATGTTAACTACAAATAGTTGAAAGGTGAATGAAAGTTAATATAATAATAATAATAATAATAATAATAATAATAATAATAATAATTTAAAAAGCGCCAGATTAGCAACATTTGAAAAACTAGACATTTTCGCCCCGAGAGACAAAAAAAATATTTGAAACGGTAAACGAACTGCTTTTTCCTCTTTTTCACGATCATGAAAAAAATGTCAACGGAATTATAAAAATGAATGAAGGGGCTGAGATATTACGTCGAATCTACGAGAAGATATCAGAGATAGCTGTCCGGTGATTTGTTGTTTCTCATAACGTTATTTATAAAGTTCTTTATCGCTTCTTCTACTACACAAGTGGAAAAGTAGCCTTTCCAAACATTGGTAAAGCAAACATTGCAAGACTTGGAAAGTTCGAGATCAGCAATGACCAAGCTTCAGAGAACAGAAAACAGTAACGTAATAGGGGAATAACACTCTCCGATAAGTATTTGTTGTTTAATATTAGGAATTTGTTCTTGATTCACATGTAAAAAATATAATGATTTTCAGTGTTGTAAATGAGCAGGTAATTTATACCTTCTTGGCCACATAAAGCCACAATTCAATTTAATATTTTCCTCTGCATTAAACAAATTAATTATTACTTCCGTCACTTAGTGAAAGATACCAAGTTAACGACTTCAACTTCCCATGGCCCATAGATCTTTCCAAACTGTTTAGGTTACGAAAATAATTCTCAACAACAGCAATAATTCGTAATCCCAATATTTCGTACGCATAACGGAATTACCACAAAAAATTGTGTAACAGACTGACGCTGTACAAAGGTCGACGCGGGTTCTCTATTAGCACAGCGGGCTATTTCAACGTCCCAAGCTATTCAACTACACTTCCGTTTTCCTGTAAACACTTCCTTATCGCAGGAATTTAATCACTGAAGAAAGAGCTTGCCGGACTCGCTGCGGTTTCATAAACATTACGATTACTGCTAAGCCTGAAACTACGTGCCGTACATCAGGCGGAAGATATGTGGGTATACGTAGTGACAAATACATACTGGAATGTAATTTCCTAATTTTGGATTTCAACAATCAATTACTAATTACTTCCTTTCAATTACAAACATCTTTCCACAAAAATATGTTATTGAATAAGAGAAAACATCTGAAACAAAATATAATGTATTCCTTTTATACAAAGAAAATTACAAAAGACTATTATTCTGAGATAATTATAGGAACTATTCTAGATGTTAGATTATTCGAATTTTTTGCATGCAGATAACATGTGAAGGGTGTGAGAGATTTGCGAATGCGTCTGTGAATAAAATATATAAAAAAAATGAGCCAGTTGAAACAAATGAAGACAGAAAAAGAACCCACTAAAATATAATTTTTTAAATCTTGAATGTAAGAAAATTTACATCTGAATGTTACAAAAAATTCAATGATTTGCTTTGCAGTCGCGCACAGTTTAGCGAGGCGGTCTCCTTTCAAACCGTTTGTAGCACTTGCTGGCAGAGAAGACCAATCTGCTTAGAGTTACTGCGGCCATAAAGCGGCTTTCCACCGCCCACCGGGAGTGAGCCGCGGGCGGTGCGTGCGCCGTGGGCGGGTGGGCGAGGGGGCGGGGCGAGCGTGGGCTCAAGCCTCACAAGGCAGAGCGCGACGCGCCCGCCCAACCAACACTGCACAGCGCAGATTGATGTACACGCGGAGATTCGCGCCTCAGGCCTTCAACGGGGCAACAGGACCTCCGATGGAACGGGGAAGGGCGGGCGGCTCCGGCTGGGGGCGGCGGTTATGGGAATGTTGGTGTGGGGAGACTGGAAAGCGCGAGAGGGAGACGAAGATACTTAGGAAGAAAACGAGGCGGACGGAGATCTTCAAGAGAAGTTCAACAAGACGACAGATTGGCACAGATAGAAAATAATGAGTAAACGAAAAAGGATGAAAGGACATTTTGGAGTCTCGCAACATCAGAAAACAGAGATTAATTGGATAAATTGACGGAAACGGCAATTATTGTTGAAGGAAGGGGAGGACAGAGACAAAAGAGGAGAGTGAGAGAGGAAGGGGAGAAAGGAGGGAGAAATGAGGGAAGCCTGTGGGAAAAGTAGAAGAGAAGATCTTTCAGATGGAAGAGGTCATATAGCAGATAGAATAGGAGGTGGAACAAGTCAAGAAATACTAAAATACTGGGGACGGGAATAAAGAGGAAAAGAATACGAGAGAAAAAACTAAGAGTATTCGAAGGATAAAAAGAGGAGGGAAGTAAATAGTATAAAGAGAGAAGGAGATAATTAAAATTGTACGAGATGGTTGAATAATGTGGGAGATAAGGAGGAAGATGGCAGGAGGCTGTGATGGTGTTGAGACCATCGGTGGGTATAGCAGTGGTAAGGCGGAGGCAGCAAAAGCGGAGAGGAAGGCCTAGTAAAGAAACAATTCATGCGTGGGAACTACCTGACCGAGACCTTCAGAGAATGCTGGGCAGATTGCCGTTAGCGCTCTCGTAAAAAGGGGTTGGATAATATTTATCTCATTGGAACGTCCAAGTACATAAAGAAGACACCTAAAATAGAGAATAAATCCTTTACATAGTGCAAAGAGGGGTAGGAGTGGAGCATATGTGCAGGATTTGCTGAAGATGTATGCAGAGAATAGAAACTTTCTATTTTACGTCACATCGCCAACACAAATTCAAAGAAAGAAAACCGTTTTTGCAACCGCGAAAAAACTCCTTTTCAATACTCGCATTTTAAATTATCTGTTTTTAATGGACAAGATTGATTGGCATTTTCACAATATGGGGTAAACTATATTACAGTGAAATTATAAGATACTTCTTTTTAATTTCATGAGAACTGTTGCTTTGCACATACCAGCCCTTTATTTTTTGTTTTAACATTTCATTAAACCCCGAAACCAACTGTCATCCTATCCCTAGATGACATGGTTACTAAAAATGTAACAGGGTTACTAACTGGGGAACTGATAGCCGGTTGCGGTCATTCATAATGAAAAACTCATGACATAATACATTACAAAGGATTGCAGGCTCAGATATTGCAAAGCTTACACAATGCACGTGCAGATAATGCTGAAACATAAATTACTCTCGACATCAAAATGTCGAGTGAACCGTGCGCAAGACATGGAGATTTCTAAATAAATGTCAATCTTCCACGAAAGAATCTATACCTGGTAATAAAACGCTACAATTGGGGCACTAAATAAAAATAAAAAAGGTGTTCGTTCACAACTTAACATTTATGATGTGAACGAACACCTACTTAACGTGAATTGAAGCTCATACACTGATTCAAATTTTAATTAAGAAATCAAACCGCAAGCATTTTCTCGTAATAAAAGTACAATAAATGTAAAATCGCTAAGTACTTGTATTATACCTTTTACATTCCAAGCTGCTCTATCGCAACTCGAAATTATTCTCAACGGTTCTACAGATCTGGATCCACAAATTCTCAGAGCTTTCAATAAAACATGATAAAACCATCATCTTATTTTTAACCTCATCCACCTTTTGGGAAGATCGCGGTATTATTGAACACCAAGTTAATTTTGGACTATTTGGGAGGGAACAAGATCATCACGAAAGAACAAATTCACACGTCCACCTGAATTTGAACCGTTTAAACGCTCGTGCGTGCAATGAACTCTTTACACTACAAAATGAAATACATAATAAAGAACTCAAATTTACGGGACACATAAAATTCAACACCTACAACACATACCATCAAAAATCAGGTTTTCCCGAAGTCAAACGGTTCAAAATCCAGATCATAATTAGGCGAACCTTGAGCAACGAAAATAAAACAACGGGAGTTTTTTAATCACCGCGACAGGTCACCCCATCGGAAGAAAATTCGACCAGGACGGTACGTACCACCAAAATTAAAGTTTTCCTCGCGCCAGAAGGTTCAAAATTCAGACCATAAATAGACAAATCTAGAGCAGCGACATGAAAGCAAGCGGAGCCATTAATCACGGGCACTCGTCACGCCCAGCAGAGCACTCGTTTGGCATACATGCGTTCTCGGGTTTCAGCGCGGGCACAGCGGTCGCCTTGTGGGGCGGCGCGGCGCGGGGCAGCCGACGTGTCCGTCGCGGCCGCAGCTGTAAATCAGCGCGCGCTCCTTTATTACAGCGTGACACCGCGCGGGCCCGCGCTCGCGCACACTGGGCCCAAGCGGGCTGCAAGGCACGCCCGAGACAACGAAATACATAAATGAAACTATTTAATAAATAAATTACGGTAAATAATTATTATAAGTATAAAGTAAATAAGTGAAATAAATTAATTAATTAATTAAAGTAAAAACAAAAATCTGCAGACGTCGCAAAGCTAAGATGATGAAAAGAGACGCCCCCCGCATATCCGCTTGACCACGGGCTGCTCTTACGTCTGACCATACAAAAAGATGAAGGAGGAGGAGAGAAGAAGAAGAAGAAGGAGAAGGAGAAGGAGAAGAAGGAGAAGAAGGAGAAGAAGGAGAAGAAGGAGAAGGAAGAGAAGAAGAAGGAGAAGGAAGAGAACAAGAAGGTCAAGCAGACGACAAAAAAAAATTCACGCATTGAAGAAATTCCTCCGCCTCTCCGCGACTCGTGAATTTATCGGAAAATTACAAAGCATGCGTGGAATGATAGCGTTCATGATAAGAGAATGTTCAATCATGCTTTACGGGCTTGAATGGAATACGTACATTCATTTTCCGGCACAATTCATGGAAGGGTGCTATAAAATAAGAGACAAATAAATATGTGAAGAAACTTTACAATTATTATTCCAATGCACGAAAAATAGCTTCAAAAACGAAGAAACCTCTGCTAAAATGTGTTTTGTTCCATGAGGTTCAAAATGAAACGTTAATAAAATTAACGTTTCATTAGACAATCCGACATCTCTGAGTAAAAAGAAAGGAAAAACGAAGAAAAAAAGAAGTTGGAGAAAATCTTAAATGAAGTTAGCAACAACAGCCCGTATATTTCATTAGTTTTTTTGATAATTGATAATTTTGTTTTCTCGATTGAAATAGAGATTTTCTCGTTGCTGTTGCAATTGACATAGCTCCTCCGAAGGAAAGGCGCCGTGCCGTTTCGCTGCGGCCCACTGGGCGTCGGTGGGAAACCGGGCCGTGCGTCCATCGTGCCTCCCATCTCGAGGCGGAAACGAAGTGGATGGCTCCCCGGGCGGATTCGGTTCGCAAAGCGGTTGCTATCGCCCGCCCACGGCCACGCCCGCCAGAGATCCCCCTACCTGACCTACTAACAATCGCCGGCGCTTCAAGTTGCGAAGGAACGGGCGAGTTGGGGAAAGCGGCGAAGAGGCGGAAGTTAGAAAAAAAAAAAAAACGCTGGCTTTTAAATAGCTGGTTTTCGATAACTGCTGTTGGCCCACACACGATGAGAACGAAAAAAAAAAAGTTCTGCGGCGCTTCGTCAAATCAACATTTTCGTTCTCTTTAAGGAAATGTTAAACATTTGCAAAAATTATGATAATGCATAATTTACTGCAGAAAGAAACCATGTACGTTTGTATCGTTACCACTTACATTACGCCCTTTAAAGAAGCAAATAAACGAAGCTCTATGTCTAATCTCAATGCTGTTTCTAAATGAATAGTGTCTCGAACTATTCATTCTAGAGAAACGCTATTTAAGAATTAGACTGCAGTTTTACTTTTCGTAGAACTACATATCTCTCTTTAATATGGCAACCAAATCCCTCAAATGACCATAATAAATGGCGGGTGCAGTACTATACATTCTTAAATACCTCAGACTAGTGCTCGCCTACACATGATGTAAAGTAATGTGTCACAACAGGCATTGTGCAGTACAGCTCAATTTATTATGACACAATACTGTAGTGATTCGAAGAGTAAAGTTGTGCAAGGTAAGGTTGCTCAATGGTTTTATCGCAAATCTATATCCGGTTTAACAACTTAGTTGGTCAACTGGTATCGTGCAGTGCATCTGTAACGCACAATAGCATTTAATATTCACTGTGCTTTCGAGAGTGAAGTAGAAGGGTAACTTCACGTCGCAGATTTACAGTCTATGAATCTCGAATTTTAAATAAAAGAACAAGATGGCGGATCAACCCTGATGACAAGGATTTTTTCAAAACGAAAACGTTCCAATTCCATCTCTTCGTTACCGAGAACAGAGTGACAAACCTCGAATATGAACTGCGTAGGTACGGGCGCCAACATTCAAGAAGCCATAGACATATCATCTCGAAAACATGAAAAAAATGCTGTACACTTTTTTCGAAAATTCGAATAATTTTTGGAAAGATAACTATTTACTTTATTTTGAATTCTGCTTGCTAATGATCTCATTACCCAGTCATTTCTTTGCGAATTACGATTAGTTAAACAATTCCTTTCGAAACGAGGAAATAGGATAACTCTTGATCTTCGAATTTTCTTCGATTCCCTTTTTCTTTCCGTTCAAAACAGAAATCCGACGATTTTAACTTTATTAAATTTTTTTTTTTTTAAATCTGTTAATTTATAATATTTTTATTGAAATATTCAGCTTATGTTATTTCAGAGATGGCTTACATAGACATTTCTCAAATACTACATAAGGCACACGTAAGAATTACTAAATGCAACTCTGGGGTTTGGTGACACTTGGACTATTGAAAGTCTTCACTATCGTATTGTACATCGAACAGGATGATGGCTAAGGTTTGGGGGCGACGGTTAAGGCGCGCCTGGTAGGTAATAACGCGTAGATCAATTTTTATGTAGACGGTAGTAACTTTTATACTCCAATGAGGAGAGTTATCCACCAGGAGAGTTGGCTACTTTGCGGAGGCACTGGAATTCGAATCTACGGAGGATCCCGATGTTGATGAAATATTTTGTGTGATTGTTGTAGTTGGTTTTATACATTAGATTTCGTAGTTGCATAAATATAAAATATACCCCCTGTGTTCTTGATTGTTCAGTTGAAGCTCTTCGGGTACGAATGAAGGCAACTGACATTTCGGAGCCAGTTAGGACTATTGATTTTAAGAGGTAAGAAGTAGCTCTCCCACAACTTTAAGAATGTTTGTTGCATCATGAATTTCTCTTTACTGTAAGAAATTTCACGAGTAAATAAAAATGGCAATAAAATTTACTTATAAGTTATAGCTCGCACAGCTAATTTCATGCACATAGTAGTATCAGATATAATTTTCTTCTGTAACATGAAATGTCAGGTAAAATTATTTACGCCTCAACTCTAATTTTTGTAAATATAAATTCGTTACACTCATTAGTCAGAAGAACATGCTTAATGGCGTGAACATCGCCACAACCAAATTTTATTATTATTATTATTATTATTATTATTATTATTATTATTATTATTATTATTATTATAAGCTCCTCTTGTGGATCATGGGCAGAGCGCTAGCTTTCCGCGGTTCGATCCCGGCCTGGATTCCTGTCGGGGCAAAAATGAAGCTGTAACTTTTCAGTATAAATCGTCTCAGTTTCTACAGCCGTGTGACGAAAGAAAAGCTCAGGCAGGCAAGTCAGCTAGATGCGACGACGGGAATTCGTGGTGCTCATCACTTGTCTCCCTTACCTCCACGCGCGGTCAAAAATAAAAGAAGAGCCCCGCCTCGGGAACACCGCTAACTGATAAAAGTCGAATAAATACGGCCCTAAAACGCACGAAATATTCATGTGTTTCGACCGTACAAAAACTTTTGAATTTGAGCAAGTGTGGGTGCTAGCTTTACCAGCGCCAATTAGATATCTTAATTTCGGGGTGTTGGGAGTTAGCCCAAAATTTTTGGAGGAGGGCTGAAATTAGCCCAAAATTATGGCGCAAGACGTTTCAGTTTTTCGAAAGTCTGTGTGGTAGCTTTACCGACATCTAAAATGCCCAATATACACATACATTCACATATTATTATTATTATTATTATTATTATTATTATTATTATTATTCCTCTAATTCACGACTAAAGATTTTATCAGTCGGTTGAATATAAAATCTACTCCAGGTTCAACTACCTTCCTAAAAAGCGGATATAGAAACTGTCGGTGTTTCTGCAACTTAACGCAAAATGTGGACTGTTCCCAATAAAGTAATGTCTGCACTTCCCAGTATTTTGAAAGACCTGTGAGTTTATCCAAGTTCTTAGACAAATTTTGCGGAACAAATCCCAGAGCTCTGATAAGTCTCTCGGGAAGACCGGTGCTTTTACGACTCACATTCCGCTGATCTCGATTTCCAATCTCTTGTAGTTAAGACGTTTCATTGCCTCCTTAACAACGACGTTTTGATCGCACGGCACAGCCACATCTACAAGTAGAGAAGTTTTTTCTCCAAATCCCCAATAACAATACCCCGTTGGTTTGTCGCTATCGTGCGATCAGTTTGAATTTCTTGGTCGTACAGTACTGTACACAGTCCAACAGACGTCACCGGTTTTGGTGACTGTTCGTACCACTTGAAGCATGTGTTTGGAACTTCGAGGGTGGAACAGATCTGCCAGTGGAGGTAACTACACACCCTGTCGCGTCTTTTCAAGTACTTGGTCTTCGCTAGAATTGGACAAGCCGAGACGATATGATCAACGGTTTCTACTTGTTCCTGGCAGATGCGGCATTTATCATCTTGGGATATTTTGAGAACCGCTTCTTCATAATCTCGTGTTCTCAACGCCTGATTTAAATATTATTATTATTATTATTATTATTATTATTATTATTATTATTATTATTATTATTATTATTAGAATGGTTGAATATATTCCTGTTGATTCCGTTTCAATATTGTAGGAAGATGGTTCTTTTTAAATTTATTGGACCAAATTGGATCAATCCACGATGATACCAGGAATTAAGACGTATAATTCATTTACATTTATTGGTGAATATATGAATTATACGTCTTTATTCCTAGTATCATCGTGGATTGATCCCATTTGGTCCAATAAATTTAAAAAGAACAATCTTTCTACATTATTATTATTATTATTATTATTATTATTATTATTATTATTATTATTATTATTATTATTTTGTCATCTACGTAGATGCAAAAGGGTCCCGCTGGTGGACGCCATCCCCTGGGCGGGGAGGGCGTGGGCGAGGGCAGCCGCGGAACCCGTCCGCCCAGCGCCCGTCGCCCGTGGCCCATGGCCCGCCCGCGCGGCCCCTGCTGCGCCGGTCGCGACCGTACAAGGCCGGCCCGGATCCCAGCGCGCGCCGGCGCACGGTGGCGCGCCAGGCGCACACGGAGGTCAAAACGCATTCTTTCAAAACTGCACAATTTACGTCACGAAAGTGTGCGAGAAGAAAGGTGTCCAGTTCTTCTTGCTCATTACTATCCTTTGGTCTATTATTGTGTAGAGGGTCTGCAAACGCAGGGCAGTTTTGTGAAGTTGGAAGGCCAGAGATTTAAGCGATTTTGGGGTTCCACTTTTCTAAGTAATGTTTAGTATTATAAATTCATATTTTCCCTTCTTACATACATTTAAAATTTACAGATTTACCCCGAATGTTGTATTTTTTAAAAGAAAAACAAAGTCTGCTAGAAACTACATTGTAGGTCCGAATAAAAAGAAGTTCGCATATGTATATCATAAAACTCGTACGTATTCCATAATATTTTCTGAAATACTAGTACAAGACGGTTTCATTTCCAACACCCGCCAACCACACACCTTCAAATTAACGTTTAGGAAAGAGTTCTAGGTGAATATAATGAGGAAGGAAGAATCGCGAGAGGTGAATGACTCGTCATGTAAGTTACTGCTCGGGTAGACGCCTGGTAATAGCAAGAAGAAACCACGTAAACGACCAGAGCAATCAGGCTCCAGAATTCCCATCCAGCTAGTCGAATCGTCCGATTCACGAAACGTCCCAAACATCTGCAAGTTATATTTTCCAGGTGACTCCCACCGCCAACTTCTCATCAGGATGAAATAAAATATTGAAATCAAAATAAAACGCAATGTTTATTTAAAGATTATTAACTTCACATAAAAATTTCTGAGCAATACATTCTCCGATATTTTTTCTTTGTTTTAACATATAGTTTTAATATTTCGTTAATACCAAATAAAATCGTAATATTTGTCTTAAGAGCTTGGAGCAATACGTATTTAGTTTCTCAACTCCATGACATAACATACTATTTCTTCTAAGGGTTTCCAACAATACATATTCGTCTGTACTCTAGTTGGCTCATAATCTTTCTATTTGAAACAACTCTCCGTATTGCCTTGTTGCTAAGCGACGGGTCATGTTAATAACCTTCGGCAAGTGACTAGGTTCTACCCAGCAGTTGTTGGTACCAAAAATTCGTCTCCGTAGATATTAGAATCTAAGTCTACGAAGCAATCGTTGAGAATTTTGTTTCATACAAGGAAGGTAGTACAGTCGTCTCCGGTTACAGTGAACTTCTGGGAACTAACAGTTTTGGTTCACTATATCAGGGGTTCATTATATCCGATGATGTCAAAATGAAAAAGAATTTCTCCACAACGATAGATTTTATTAATATAGAGCTACAGCAAAATACATTAACAGCACCAATTGAAAATTTTAATATCTTTATTTGTCCTTAAAAAATAAATTATTTTCAATTGTTTGCTTCCTACATTTTTCATTAGAAATTTCTCTACATCCTTCTCCAGAGTTCGTGCTCTCTCCATACTTGATTCTGCATTATGCACTTTCTCTAAGTATCGAAATGCGGTCTTGATACCTTTCAAAGCCTCCTGCACCGTTAGAATACCGTCCCATTCTCCAAAGACGCTTTAACGCGCCTAATACGAGTAATCCGTAACACACGAGATCCAACGATCCACGACTTATTTCCTACGTTCACTACAGCCGAGGTTCAGGTTCACTACAACCGAATTTTCTTATGCTTATTTGTAATGCAACTGAAACGGTTCCAGTGACTTACATTCACTATAACAGAGGGTTCACTGTATCCGGGTTCTCTACAACCGGAGTCGACTGTAATTTTGTCCGCGTTTTCCCGTACCGGGGCCACAGTCCGGCGGCCGCAACGGCTCGATCGCCGATTAGGCCCCCCAGCGGCCGCAGCCGCCACTCGTTATAATTACCGATCCCGATAAAACTGTCCGCGCTTCCAGGGGCGCTTGCCACACCGAGCGCCCGCTTTCCAAAACCCCTTCCGCCGCGCGGGCACCAAAGCGGCCTATACCCGTTCGGGACGCGTGACAGTTTTTATCCGTGGCGGTAAACACGAGGGTCTGTGGCCACACCCCGCAGTTTCAACTGCCCGACGGTTCCTGATTTTTTTACCGGATACGGGTTCGGGTATCTTGAACAGTTGTACGTGTAAACCTGAACCCGTTCAGTTTTCTGAAACCTGTGAAGGTGAAATATGTTGTGGTTTTTTTCTCAAGAGACGCGGTAAACCTGAACGAGTGAAACTGGGTGTGTAAGGGTGCATTTAACATGCCCAAAGAGCCGGACGGGTAAAGAAAGCACGAACGAAACATTTCTCTCGAAATTCATTTTAATGCTGTCAATTACTTTTTTAAATTAAAAAAACATACATTTTCACTTAAACGCGGAATATGAATGTCAGTGATCCAGACAATGCGAAATTGACTTATTTAAAGGGTTGCGTCTCAACATTTTGTAAATCCAAAACAACACATAAAAATGCAATTAAGTTGATAACATTTACTACAGCCTATCCGATATTTTCGCAATCAATCAAGAATGTGATGGATATGTCATTGGGAACTACGATTCGTATCTAATACGGCCAGAATGGCGCTCTTCCCTTCCCAGGTGTGGCATTAACTCGATAAAAGCCCATTTGCAGAGAGCTTCCATGGCCTTCCCACACCTTTGCCGCTCCGATACATTAACCTTTATTACGGCCTGTCACAAGGAGCTGTCGGCGAAATCAGGCCAGCGGCTTTTAAAGCGCAGTAAAGGAAATGAAAAAGGAAGGCGGGCGGCGGTAAAAAATCCGCGACGCCCAAGGGCGAAGGCTGCAGGACCACGCCACGACCACTGCAAGGATTGAACTCCTCGAGCTGTTGCAATGTTTTTGCCTCGAGATCTTAGAGTCTTTTAAAAAAGAAGAAAAAACATTCAATTTTGTAAACAACAATGTTAAATCGATTTAGGATCTAATAAAGAGAGTGATATGAATATATTCCTAGCGAATGCACCACGGCCAAACACCTTTCTCAAAATTTATTACTCTCATTTATTGGTTAAGAAAAATGATTTCACTCACGCAATCATAAAAAACTAACTTTGTATTCTTGTATTTGCTAAGAATTATAATCATGCTTTTTATTTACACGTTTATTTCTTTAAATTCAGTGTAATTACACATTGTAGTCACAAACTGATGAATCCCAATTCCTACACTTCTCCGTGAACGAATTGAAGTGCTGTTTCTAAGACAACTATCCATTAAGTTTCAGAACAGAAACATTTACGGCACCAACACACTACGAACTCTGAGGTACTTTTCGAACAGAAGCTATCTCACTCATATGGTTCAATATGTCACAGAAAAACTTACTTTGAAATGCATGTGTATAAATCGCAGAGCCTTTATTTTAATTAAATTTGTATTTGAAAGCAAAATTCTCATATTTCAGTTCAATTTGATAGCTCTGGGTTTACATTACCTTATTTACAAATGTTTTATTTTCTTAGTTACAGCTGACCAGCAAATTGCGAGGACAGTTCCAAGAAGCAATCCACTCCGCCAAATTCCCCTAGTGATAACTTTTCCTAAGAACAAGAAAATTCATTTCTTCGAAACAGTTCAGCTCAACTTTCCAAACAAGTACAGCACACTAGAAACCCACGGTCAGCAACACCGAAACAAAATCATTTGAAACGCCATGCATTCATTTTAACTAATAACACTCAACCCTAATCAACGAAGCAGGAGAATTAAATTCCTTTACGATAACATCAGAGAGGCGGCTCTTTAGAGGGTGCTGAAATGATTAAGGAATCAGAGGCGAGCTCCTCAGCAGAACGTAACGACGCCAACCCGTTCGTCCCCTTACGACAGGCCGGCGTCTTATTAACTCCGAAGATGTCGGTCACTAATGATGCCGTCCCCCCTCCTGTCGGCCGGAGAGCGATGGATGCCGGGGCGAGGGCAGCCGCCCGGGCGAATTATTCTTCTCGTGCCCCCTCCTCCCCCCAGCCACTGCCCCCGGAGGGGACGCGCGGGGCGCCACAAATCATGCGAGGCAATTGATGATGGGATTGTGTCGATTCGGCGGATCGACCCGACCCCGGGCGGCGAGTCACACTCACGTCTTTATTCCGCGCTTCGATGCGCCCCGCCGACGCGTGGCTGTCTGTGCTCGCACGTCACAGGGCGCCTTCGCTTCGCTTACGCACAATTGGTCCAACACTGGGAACATTCGAGCGACGTGTTCACGGACGAGTTACTTCTTTGCCTGCTGGACCGTTAACGTCGAAATGGATAATGAAGTAAGAGAATTCGGAAATAAATACGTGAACGGCCATACCGCACAGAACATTTACAACATAAACGGAGGTACTTGCAATTTATTGTTTCGCTTCAGTTCCACTTTCGTTTACTGTATTACGTACTTATTAATAGACCAATTGTTTGAGATCTCCTTTCAAAGTTGGTCGAAGGTGGACGGATGTTATTTAAGATGTTTTTCATTTCCATCTTTACGATTATAGGAGTGAATACTAAACTTACCACTATTGCAGGCATTTAATAACATGGTCACAGCATTAACTGATTGACGACACATCCACAGCAACTCACCTGAAACAAAAAAAAAATTGTAAGTATAATCATTATATTACTTATTAAAACAATATAAATAAAACATTTTCACCAGTTGCATCCAATCGTATACAAAGCAGATATTTTGTGATGTTTGTTTACATGTACGCCAAACTGATTAATATTTATTTATCGAATTCCAACAATATTGAGTTTCAAGAACTCCGACTCTAGGAGACCGGACCATTACAACTTTTGTCTGCTTTCCAATTCTCATCCTTGCTCCCGACAACTCCTTCGAACTTAAGGCGATTCCTCTCCCCCCGGCTTCGCCCACGCTGCAGAAGTGGTGGGTCGCGGGCTCCGGCGGACGTGACGCCGACCGGAAATCCGATTGCTCATCGCTTCCCGCCTGCTCGGCTTGAACCGGCGCGCGGAGACGTCCAGCGGCCGCAGCGCATGCGAATCCGCCCACGAGGGCAGCCGCCGGCGCGCGGGCGGAGAGCGTGGGAGCAGGCACGGGCGGCGACGAGACGAAGATACTGTCGAATCAAGCAGCGGTGCGGAGTCCAGGATGCACTTGGGCGTCCCTCTCGGCATGCCAATAGTGGCGCAGTTTCAATTTCAGGAATATCGGGAAAATTGTATTTGAAGCCGGTAACTCACATCAATCATTTTGTGAACCGTCTCTAGGGATGGCAAAAAAAAAAAACAGTTTTCCACCAGAAATATCGATATATTGCTTTCATTGCTTTCTTCACATCAATATTTTGTTGCAAAAACATCGGTATATATATGTATATGTATAAAGCTGTTTAGGCACGTAGAGTAGCCCCAATCCACAGCAATATCGTTGTTTTGCGTCATCCTCTTTATCACGCTGCACAGTTCGCCTGTGTAATCAGAAGGAATTTTAAGTGGTTTTACTTCGATAGTGTATAAATGGAAGTGACTAAAGGGTAAAGTAGCGAAACACGATGTTCTTTATTGTTAATTTTATTCTTTACATTCTATAATAATTTTTATTAACATAATACAAACATGCTGGTAATCAAACAATATAGTATATCTCTTTTATGTACTGTAATTAAAAATGGATAGGAAATAGCATGTTTATTAGTCTATAATTAAAACATCGATGTTTCCATCGACATCGAAAACCCTTTAGTTATGTATAGAAACATCGATGTATGATGTTTTGGTAAAATTTGCCATCACTAACTATCTCTAAGCTCTCTGTGCTTTTTACTTTAAAAATCATTGCCAGACACACGAATATCGTGATAACTTAAATTTTAATCTTACGCCAATATTGCAAGCTGGGAGCGACCTTTCAGTAAACGTTGAAGAGTCGAGTTTTCTTAAGGCAACATCTTAAATAATGTTTTGTGAAGTTGAAATATTTTCTCCAGTTGACCAGGAATTAATCAAACATCTTATCTGTAATTTAGAAAGCTTATTTGCAAGTAGGCTATAACATGAATGTTTACAAAATGTATTCCTTTTTCTCTGATTTGTTGCAACCCTGAAATTCAAAGGACACTAGCCTCTTTGTTTACAAAACATACGTCTACGATCTTATAAACCTACAAATGTGTATTACGTTTTAAGCGAAGCCAAGTTTTTGTATCATTATTATAAAACATTTGAAATTAATTTGAAATCGGTTAAATCACCCCGAGCATTAGAAATCATGGCATCCGTGATCGCGGAGATGCAAATAACGAGAGAAATGTGAGCTGAGGAAATAGCAGTTATATCCTTAGAAAAACACTTCGACGGAGCTTAAACGAGATGAAATACATAAAAATGTGGTATCGTGAGTTTCTATGCTTCGGAGGATACTACGAGTACAAGCTACGAAGGACTACGTTAAAATGTCATTCACGAATCTTCTTATACGACATTTCTCAAATATTATTTTTATATGGGTAGCTCTAGCAATTATCGTTAATTTCGTGATACAATTTAAAAATGTATGGATATTAAGAATGGCCCTCGCGTCTTTTACGTGTAATCCAGCCAATACACCGAATTACATGGAACGGCAGCAAGACCGCAAAATAAACATAACCTTCGAAAGCATTCCTCTCGACCCAAGTTTTCCCCCTCCGGCCATGGCGTCGTGCGGGGGCGAGTGCATCAGCTGCGGCAGCAGGGGAGAAGCCCCGCGCTGGAGGGCGGTGGGGCGAGGGGCGGAGAGCGGGGCGTGGGTGGCTGCAAGGACGAGGGCGCCCGACCGGAAACGTGCGCGCGAGTCGCGCTCTGCTTCGCATAAGTCCCCCCCCCCCGCCCCCACCACCCACACCCGCGGGACGCCAGACCTTCACAATTTCCTCGCTTCGGTGCGGGAGCGCGAAGGTGTGTTTGTTTGTGCTGTGCTGTTAAACGACTGGAAAGTGGAACTGCATTACATCGAAATAAATGTTAAAGGAAACTACAATTAGAAAACGGACTGTTGAAGGTCTCTTAATCAAGGCAATACCTAATCTAGAAATTTAGAGAAAAATGGAGCCCCACAAAATATTTCAATGACAGGGACGTTACGATAAAAAAAATCCATGTTCAATTACTCAAAATAAGAAGGATGTAAATTAGTGAATTTTCTTCTTGGAATATGAGATCTTATGATTACGCATGTCTATGTCGAAAAGAAAGGAACGGTGTAAATACTAGCAATGGATCACGTACCCATTTACCTGACGTTTTTCGTACAAACGTCACACTGATGAAACATAGTGTATTTCAACACACTTTCCAATGTAAATTTGAGTCAATTTAGATCGTTGAGAAACATTTCAGTGATGAGAGTTGAATGGAAGAAACGTAATTAAGCTCTATTACCCGCTTTTGCTCAAGTAATTACCTACACATAGTACCCACCTTTACCTGCACAATTACGTGATACCTTTTACCCTGTACGTGGGTAAGTTGGATACGGTGGCAAAATTTTGACTATCGCTAGTATAAATCCTAGAAATCTGAAAATACACTAAGATTTTGAATAGATCACAAGAACATATTTCTTAATTAATGTTCATTACAAAAAAATAAGCCTCATCTTGAACGCCTCAACCGGTACGAAAATTCCACCACCGCCCTGCGACCTCGTGAGTTGGTTCGTCATCGTCAGTAACAAGAAGACAACGGTCCGCCATGAAACGCGAATCTTGACGGGTGGGTTGACGCGCGTGGAGGCCAGAGAATCCCGGCCAGCGGGGCAGCGGAGACCCGTCGCGGCGCCGGAGCTCCTTTTACGAAGCAGCCATGGAAATGAGGACCGCGGCCGCGGGGAGATATGCGCCGGTGCCGGTGCTGCTGTTGCAACCCGCTCTGTTTCCTTCTTCTGGAGGAACGCTGCGCGTCGAATGACCGGCACTCACATGAAGGACGCGAGACATTCTCTTTCATAGGATCTTAAAGTAGGACATGCGTTCTCTTTGGCTAATTTATTGATTGTTAGTGATTACGGGCGCGTCAACTACTATGGTCATGAGTCCCGTCCGTGTTGTGCGTGTTTTTTGCTCGAGAGGTAGCGGTGGTCATCCCCCGCTGGATGGAGAGATCCGGCGCCGACCTACCGTCGGCTAGCGCAGTTTTCCCAAACCAGGTATCTCCCACCAGCGGGGCACCGCCCCAACTGGACAAGCTCTAAGCTCCCGACCGGTCTCCCGGCATGTGTAGTAGCGTTTTCTTTGGAATATGCTAAACTATTAGAGATGGAATGGGATGAAATGGAATTGAGCATAGCACAAGGTCGTTGGACGGGACGAAAATCCACGAGGTAATTTAAAAGCCTATGCTCTAAGAATTACATAAAGATCCGCTGTATCACCTGAAGTTTTTCTTGAAATTCGTCAGCTAGTAAGAGTTCTAGACCGGGAGAGGTGGCCCAGAGCATCAACTGTTCTCACTGCAGTGCATCTGGCCGGGTGGTCCTAGATTCGAGTCCCAACAGTGGTAAGATTTTCGACACTAGCTTGTCAGCTATGTCGAGTTCAATCGCTGGCTGGAGAAGAATTCTAGCGGCCGGCTGCTCTGATTGGTAGTTTTCCGTGGCTTCTCCGATCAACACCAAGCTAATGCCGGAGCAGTACCCTAACAAACGGGATACGGACCGCGCGCGATCTTTCCTTCCTCTTCCTTGTCCTATCTTCTTTACACACTTTTACTAAAATGCTGTACACCACCACACATGCCGGGAGACCGTTCAGGAGCTTAGAGCTTGTCCCGGCTGGGGCGATGCCCAGCTAGTGGGAGATACCTGGTGGAGGGAAATCCCGATAGCCGACGGTAGGTAGACGACAGATTTCGCCATCTCCTCAGGAAAAACATGCGCTATACTTACGGGGCAAATGGCCTTAGTCGTTGACGCGCTTGGAATCACTAACAATCAATCAAGAGTTCTGGATTCATCTGAGAGACAATAGGCTGTAACATTCACAGACGTACACTTTTCTCTAATACGCAATTCCAGCAACAATGCGGCGGTTTTAGGCATCCGCACTGCATCTTAAGGCGGCTCCACACATTCAGCATTCGCCGAGCAGCGAGCTACCGCTCGCCCAATCCCGAGCAGCTGACGTGTTCGGCGAATGTTCGCTCCCTTTGATGTGTTCAAAAGCCTAACACGCGGTGGGTAGGGCGAGCACCGAACGTTCATCACTTGGCAAGCAACTCATCCACACTACTCGGGATTCGGCGAGTGGTTGCTCGCTGTTCGCCGAATAACGAAGGTGTGGAGCCACCCTTATGCTCTTTCCGAATTCCGGAAGAAACCGGATGTCATGTTGTCCAATGCACGTGAAGGACGCCACCACCACCATGTAATATTCCGCAATACTCGTACCTTGGGGAGGATCTGAGTAGGACATGCATTACTTCTTGAGATCAAAGGGACGGAATATGGTGCAGGGTTCATGAAAGGAACTGAGATTCCTAAAGGTAATTTGAGATCCTATTGTAAGAATCACATTGAGATCTAATACTGAATCATCCGTCTATTTCATGAAACGTCTCATCTAACAGTGGATGAAATCTTCTGACGGACAATATATCGAATTGAAATTCCTTAACACAGTAGTTTAAACGACTCTCTTTAACGACTCTTATTTTGCACATTTTCTTATTTCGGGTGGCCTAATCGACACGAACGTCAACGCCATCATAGGCCATCATAAGCTACATCCTCTTCGCAAAACTATGCGACAGGATCCGAAAAAAGGGCATGTGTTCTCTTTGGAATAAGCTAAAATTAATTTAGAATCACCTATGGAAAAGACACGTATTCAGGGAGAATGGAAGTAACTCAATCCCAGTGATAATTTTAAGTCATACCTGGAGAATTCCATTGAGATCTATTATCGCACATACTTTCGTTTACATAATAGGCTGATCTGTGAAACTGGTAATACAGAAGTTAACATAATTTATCAAACAGCACAGAAATGTCGAAATGATGTTGTCTCGCAAAGAGAAAAGCATTTCTTCACGGTTATAAAGGAAAAATAGGTTTCTTTTAAAGTTTAACAATCTGATCATTACTTCATTGTAAACATATAAATAATTTGTATTGACTTTCAGACCCTAGAAACATGTGTTCTTATCAAAGTTATTTCCAACAATAAACAAGTTGTGCAATGCTCGAAACCAGACGGAAATCAAGTGTATCCTCTTCACATGTACCCGTTCGCAGCACATGTACCCATGATAATAGCAGACAACATAACACCCATCACTTGTGTGGAATGTCAATAAAAACATCCGGCAATTCAATCTCTTGCACATATCACTTGTACAAATAAATAGGAAAACAAAATTAAAATCATACAATCTCATAATATTATACAATATTATTAAATTATCAAACACGTGACACTCACTGACAGTCACAGTCGCAGGAGAAGTTTTTAAAATCTGTATTTACAAATTTATTCAGTTATCATCAAACGCCTCTGTGAAATCTTTTAATATACTCTCAATTGGCAGAGATATCTTTTTTTATATAAACGATTCACCGATTTCAATCAAACCTCACACTCCTCTTGAGAAATGAGAAAATGGGAGTAACTCAATAAAACAATTGAATCAGTATTAAAAACACACAATTTTCGCCAATAATGCAAACAATTTATCCCATCCAAAAGATTTGAACCACTATAACTGGTCAAAAAATACTTTACTTCCTGAAATTCTGATCATGAAGACTGACATTTCTTTAAACACTGAATGCTGTAACATTAATGTTCCATATTATATAAACTAAATGAAAAACAATTTTATGTATTCCTTACGTCGTTTTCCTTCATCATCTTGCAAACAGATTGAACTACATTTTACTGATAATAATATGTTTTATAATTTATTGGATAATGCAGAAAGTAATAAAGGAATATGGAGACAACAAGGAGGCGGGCGCTACTACCTAAAAGGAATTCGAAAGATGGGGGAACAACGTTATTTTTTTTATTTGACGCCAAAAAGGTAAAAACAGTATGTGATGTACGAGAAGCAAAATTTTCGCACGTTTTATTAGGCTCCGGAATCTCCACCACATTTAATAAATTAAGTTTACTATACCAAGATGAATTATAAAGAAAGGAGCGTTTTGGGAAGAATTTCTTGACAACAAATATTTGCTCCACGTAATACAAACTAATTGCATCTAATGACGACGCCAAAGTGATGTTGAGGGCAAAGACACTCAGACACTCTGACCCCCCCACACACACACACACTCATAGGCACACAGACACAGAAACACAGACACACAGGCGCACACGCTCACTCACACTCACACACATACACCTGTGTCACGAAGATGGCGGGCATCGACCTGCAGTAGGCGACCGTAGTCCCCCTCCCTCCCTCCCTCCCTCCCTCCGCCGACGCGTCGCCGCCCGCGTGCGGGATCGCCTCCCACCTGCGCCGCCCGGGCCTATCCCCTGCATCCGCGCCATTTCCAGCAAACTGCCGCGAACGCCCACTTGTTCCAAGCCTTACATACGTGTTACTAGGGAGCCGATTTTAATGAATTGTCATTTTTTTCTTCTTACTTTAAAAAATGCCGTTTAGTAAAGAAATTCATTTTATATTATAACAGTAAATTACACATTTTACGTCATTTTGTTTTGCATTTTTCGTCGATTTCGACTATTAAGTCATTTTTTACCCTTTCCGTCATTATTAATGCATTTTTGCTGATATCATCGACTTTAATATCATTTTAGTGATACCTGCTTCAAATAATATTTATGTGATGAAACAAATGTTCTCCACAGAATTCCTGAGTTCCTATTCCTCGTAGCTTATTCGATTTCTTCTCTCAGAAGTTGTAATTTCAGCCATTGTGAGTATGTAATCTATGGTAGGAAATGGTGCGGCGTTAACGACATTTGCATCATGTAAATGATTTGAGGCATTGTTTCGTCATATGTATTTATTTTGGCATAAAGCTTTTTCGGCCGCATTGCGACCATCTTCAGTGCTATGCTGTCTTGTTGGAACGAGGCCCCCAGCCGCCTAAGAATAGCACTGAAGATGGTCGCAATGCGCCCGAAAAAGCTTTATGCCAAAATAAATACATACGACGAAACAACGCCTCAAATTCATTTACATGATGTAATCTATGATTCCTGTGACGCCTGGCCGTGCCATAGACGGTTTAGCCGATTTCGGGATAACTAAAAACACAGATTTCCTGGTAAAGAACAGTTCAAACCAAAATTTTGAAAGCTGAGTTTACTTGAACAAATAGAAGAAGCCTTGATGACAACACTAACGCATCCAACAGCTTGAGTTGTTCATCCGAACTGGTTTTGATAACATTTTTGACGTCATTTTCTTTTACTTTTAAGTCATTTTAAAAACATTTTAAGAGCATTTTATTGTTCACTTTTGACGATGTTTAAATTGTCAAATCCGCCCCTACATATTACATTTTTTAAATACATACATCAGTTACACTATCTCATGTCCTGGTTGGCTTACAATATTCGTATTTCCTTATCTTAAAACCAAATCTAATTACAACAAGGAGTAAGTTACTACAATCAGCACCTACTGTTAACAATTGCTCGCATAAATGCTTGGGAAGGTATCGAGTGGGTATCAGTTTTTGAGTCGAGTTGGAGTATGGTGTGTTGAGGCGAGGTTGTAATGGACTGCGTATGGAATAGAGTTGATTTTTGAGTAAAAGTTACAGGAGAGGTGTTGCGAGCTCAGCACCCTGACTGGACAGCGATTACGTTTCCCTCACTTTGTCCTCACAAATTTCCCTCACTTTGCCCGGTTTCAAGAGCCTTTAAAAATGTTTCACTGATAAGATTTGTAGAGAATTTCACATTATTTGAAGAACTAAAGCAAGTTTAAAACTAGTTTGTTAGCTCTCTAATTTCGCCGTGATAAAGTGCACATTTAAAAAAAATCAACAAATAAAAATTGAGCAAAAAATAATGCTGTCCTATTTTTTTATGAATACAATCTAGTTTCAAAACCTTCTCAAATGTTTTCTCGACTTCTGATGATTCTTCCACATATTCCCTGATTTTTACAACCTTTACCAGAGAAATAAAATTCCCTGATTACTTCCGGTTTGTAGTGTAAGACGCCACCCGTGTGGAGTTCTGCAACGTGATAATCCACACTGTGCAGAAACACTAGCTTTTCAGATATCAAATGTCAGTATCTACAAAACGGGTCGTCTCTGGCAGATACGCCCTTATTAAAGTGTGATTCCCTAACTCTCAGCACCCCACACGTTGTTCGTACCTGCGAGAAAGCAGTGTTCGATTCTCTTGTCTGCCACGTTCTTATACCTATTTTTGAACCGATCAAAGAGATCTTTCAAAAAGATTAACATGCTTATGTTTGCAATCGTACTCCACCTCTCATATTAAGTGTAGTATTCCAAACAACCTCCACTCATATTAGGCATAGTATTCCAAACAACCTCACAATCAATCCCGGGATCAATTTGAGAGAAGAGAAAATATGAACGGGATTTTGGAACAATATTACACCAAATAAAAGGTTTTTTTATTAATTATTTTTTCCTTTTTTTTTTTTGAAATGTAAGCTCAGAACTGTCACCGAAGGCTCATTAACAAATATAAAAAGAATTACTCGTTTTTAAAATTGAAGACCAAAGAGTTCGTTTCCGCATCTACGACTTCCATCTCTTCTAAAGTATGCTTTGTTAATTTTCAGGTTCTAGGACTTTTAAAATAAATTCTTTTATCTCCTAAGTAGTGATGGTAAATATTCAAGAGTAGATGTATTTCAAACGCTATGAATAATGAATAAATACTCGAATCTAAGAAAAATATGCTACAAGGAATTTTACATTAATTATTTTGACCATAATTCTAAAAGTGTCACTTATTATCCTAACGTGTAACACAACGCCTTCGTAGTCAATTCCAGAATATTTTAACAATAAATCTAACCTATCTCGGACAAATAAGGCGAGCTTATCTGCTGCGTTACAACAGCGAAACCAGCCACAACCTCTTCAACTAACGAACATTTAAAACGCGATTGCCTTTGAAACGTTGCCAAATCGTAATTGGCAAATTTTAGAACCATCGTTTTACTTTCCAGGCACCGGTAGCAATATAAGAGATATCGGCACGAAACTTCCGGGTCGATGACTTCAAATTACAAACAAGAAAAATGTCTCGGGGCGTGGGCGAACTCGACTAACAACGTCACGAAGGAGAACTGCACCAAAGACGGCAGCGACCGAAGAACACCTACGCGCCCACGAGTAGGAAAAAAAATAAAGAAATAAAATTAATAAATAAAAAACCGGCTGGGAGGACGGGCTCTTAATACAGGCGGATGACCGCGCCCTCTTTCGCCCAATGTTCTCGGCGCGACGACTTAATTAAGATGTCCCCGAAGCGCATGCAAAGAGATTTGCAACGCTGGGATGGAATTCGAAATTACTTCACGCGATCCCTGCTTTTGCCGTGGCTAGCGTGGTTCTCAGGAATAGAATTACAGGAATTCTCTTATCCCTATGGAGTGAAATTTTTCTGAAATAGATATTTGTATCAATCAATCAAATGTTTAATCTAAAAGAAGTTAATATTGAATAAATAATATTAACTAAATATTATTAACTCTAAACATGTATCAACCTGCAAACCGGGTTGGAATAATTAGAATAAAGCAACTGCAGCAATATCCAGTTCCTGCCCAAACAAAATAAGGGATATCAAGTCTCACACTCCGGGAAATAACATTTTTTATGGCACTTAGTCTCAGGTTTATTGCAATTAATATGATACTGAACTTTACCGAGTGTATCCAACATTTCAAAGATGTAATTAAATTAGCATTGCCTCAATTTACATCTGTGTAACTAACTTCGCAAATCATACTAATATATCAACGATACATGAAACTAGTCGACCGTAGAAATTTATCTTTACGTACTCAATGTTAATTTGAAATTGAAAACACTGCGCTTCTGTATAATCAGATTAATGGAAATTCTTTAAATGTCCACTAGTTGCGGTGATAAATGATGAGAAGACAGAACCTGATAAAAATTTGTACTCCGTGGCGCTTTCCAAACAATTGTGTTAGAATTACGAAATGAAAAGACAATATCCGAAATAAACTACTCCGCAGGTGAGCGACGAAAGAACCAGCCAACTGCAGCTCTCCCCACACGGCGTCCTCAGGGAGGGACGGAATTCTTCCCGGCGCGACCACACGAACATACGCTCACAGAATCCGGGGGATATGACGTATGGACCTGTTCAGGAAGGCGCAGGAAGCAAATGACACAACATTACAGGGATCGCCGCGTAAACGGGACGTGACGAAGCGCATGCTGGGAAATCTACAAGGTAAACAACATAAATATCGCGGCGCGGCGACTCGAAACAGAAACAACAAATCTCCAACAACGCCGTGGCGCGAGGTAAAAATACGCAGGCAAGCGCTAAAAATAAGCGGCCCAGGCGCCGGCAGGCCAAGGGGTCACGACAATATCCAAAGAAAGCCCACGACGTAATGGATGCAGACACGCACGCAACACGCACTTCACTTGTCGAAAGGTGGCTCGAGTCATCAAAGCATCAAGCAGAGCCACCGGGAGATCCTATGGTTCGAGCCTCGGCGGTTGCAGGATTTTCGACAATAGCTACATAGCTACGTCGAATTCAGTCGCTCTCTGGGGGAGAATTTTAGCGGCCGGCTGCTTTGGTCGGAAGTTTTCCGCGGTTCTTCCGATCAACACCAGGCGAATGCCGGAGCATTACCCTAACAAACGGGCAACACCGCGAGCAACATTTGCTTCCCGTTCCTTGTCCTATCCCTACTCCTTACTTACACTTACACGCTCTACACTACCACACTTGTCGGGAGACCATTCGAGAGCTTGTCCTGGCTGGGGCGGTGCCACGCCGGTAGGAGATACCTAGTTGAGGAAAATCCCCCCAAGCAGACGTGAGTCGGCGTCGGATCTCGCCAGCCGGGGGGAAGATCAACGTCACCACCCGCGAACAAAACATGCACTACATTAATGGAACTAATATCCTCAATAGTTGATACGCCTGGAATCAAATCAATCACCTGTCGACATACGCGTGAAAAACGAGGATAAGATATAACTCGTACGAAAGAGTTTTTTTTGCACATCGTGACACTTGTTGGAGTAAACCTCTAACATGTTACCATGTGGTAGGAAATGGTGCGGCGTTAACGACATTTGCATCATGTAAATGAATTTGAGTCGTTGTATGATACATCGTATGTATGATACATACGATACATGCGACGAAACAACGCCTCAAATTCATTCACATGTTACCATGTACCATTTCACGCGCTGATTGCAATTTACGCTCTTTTCACCTCCTATGATGTTATGTTATGGAACTGGTCCGAATTGTAACAGTAGTGTGCTGCTATCGCTAAATTCCTAGGATTGCACGGCCTCTTGCCTGATGTATTGTTTCTCGTTTCCAATTTTTCTTAAGAGTCTCGTTTGCCGGAATGCGTACACTTTGCTGCTATAAGTAGAAACCACTTGCATTATCGTTACGTTTAACGTACCATTGCACGACCCGACGTCAGGTAGAAAATCGTATTACGTGATTTCTCAAAGGTAACCTTACGAGTTCGCACCGGCTCTGAAATTGTTACTAAATGTATATGTATCTTGATTATATAATTTATATTGTTAAAACCTTTTATTTATTTTATGAAATATTTCATTCAATTACATTCCTTTTCGAAATATAAATTAATTATTTTATAACTAAGCAGTTAAACTACAAACCATTTGCTTCAAGTTCTACTTGTATACGGCAAATGTTCACATTTAATACACTAACTTATGTTGGAAAAATTATTATGGAAAATTTGAATTGCAAATCAGCCCCCAAAACTAACAGAACATTCGTTTACACTGAATATGGCTTCTTTGATCCCGACCGCTATCTTTTACCTACATGTATTCCAGCCCCAGGATCATCCACAGCGAGTCAGCAACGTAATGTGTGCGGTCACGCACTACGCATTTGTTTTGCCGATGTAGAAGGTAGTGATGATAGAGATAGGATGAATTTTGTGGTTGATGAGCAACCTCCGTCTCATTTGCTGGAAGCTAATGAGGCAACGTAAGGAAAACCACAAAGTGGAGTGCCACGAATAAATCGTAGACTTGTTTCTGGCGTAAAACCAAGATAAACTCATGGCATCAGACCATTCCGGTTCTGGGCATGAGAACTACATAGGCCGTAAAACATTCCCGACAAACGTCAAGTGATTTGCTTATAACATTAAGAATTTATTTATAGGTTTTGTTTTCTTTATATCGTGGTGTTTGAGCCAAAAACTACAATTAATAGTTATAAAAAGATAAAAGTTTATATGACAATTGATAAAAATAGTTTACAAAAGTTAGAACAATATGGATATGTAAATAATGATGTAAAAAGATGAATAACAAAAATATACTAATCTGACATTGTAGAAAAAATAAAAAGAACAACATAATTTACAAAGAGACCTTCCTGTCCTGAAACGTTTCATTAAACTGCATTTTAAACGCATCTATCACATCTGTTTTCGTCATACACGATGTTTCAAAAGGCAAAAAGTGAGACTTGTTTATAAGTGTTTACCAGTCTTTACACTACACCCAATCTTCTCATCCATTTCATTCCGGCAATGACTTTTCTTTAGAAGAAAACATACTATGAACAGAATACCGATTCATTTTAACCGTCAAGGTTACATGACCTTCTCCGGAAAGTCAGGTGCGCAAACGCTCATAGAGCGGGACGAGGACAGAAAAGGGATAAAATGGAAGGGAAATGAAAGATTAGCTGCTTTAATAATGCCGTACTTACTTCTAAGAGTTTCTTTCGCCCTTAAAACATTTTTCAATGGATAATCTCCCGTCAGCTTTTCCTTGTTATCCACCTTCAGAGCTTCACGAAAATGATCTCTATGTAAGTGACCCAACTTGACCACTATCTTCCTGTCCGTTTAATTCCTGCACATTCCTTTAAATCAACAGAATATTGTTTCATACTGAACCTCACGGGAAGTAGTGTTTCTCCCCAGCAAATCACGAATATGAGCTGCGCACACAGAATAATCTGATCTAACACTCGTGGCTCATTGCAGCACTAAGCTGTACTAAGCTGCTAAGTACACCAAGCTGCACTCGTGGCTCATTGCAAAGTCGCAAGCCTTTCACCACTGAGATCCGGGTTCGATTCCCGTCGAATCTCATGTGAAATTTGTTCCAACAAAACGAGTTCGGCTGCTTTACAAGGGCTAGTCCAACCCCTGTGAAGTGTCCTAAACCCTACCCATATCCTTATTCCTTCCTAATTCTGGCCGCTGGGTAGTGACGCAGGAGCGCGCGGTTGGAGGCGGAGATGCTACATGGCGGTCATCTTGACAACCGACTGCGACGAGACGCGACAGACAATATTAACAAGCGCTGTTACTAATGGGAGGATTACTCCGAGAAGCGCAAAGCGCTCAACGCCCCCCAAACGGGCTTGGAGACGCGTAGCAAAGTAGATGCAACAAATAACACGAAGTCTATCTCCCTACAAAATTCTGTTTTCCTTGAGATTTTCTTCTCTTGTTTTCCTTCCATAAAGAATTACGATCCTTCTTTGCCCTCATGCTCTATGACATCATGGCACTTCGCAAAAAAGTCGTATTTATGGGCGGGAATTCTACGAGCTGACCATAATCTTCTTATTCTTTTAATTCTGGCATTGATTTCCTTCGCGAAATCTGCCAGCAAGAACAATTTGCGTTATTCGAACCCCCAGGAATGGACCGTTTGCAGCAATTCAGGTGCACCACTGTGAATGGGGTGAAGTAGAGAGAAAGGAGACAGGACATTGGATCCCCTCCCCGAAATTGGGAATGCTGGAGCTTTGCCTCTGAACAATTAGATAATCCATCTTCCTGAAATTCTTATCGTGTTTTTCGTCAACAATGACCCGTCAGAGTGAAACTAACTAAAAGCGAAATAGTATGTGCACAAGCATGAATATTCCCTCCCAGCGAAGCAGACAATGGAAGGGAGGGGGCTCTCGAGGTTCCAGTCCCCCCCCCCCCAGGAGCCAATGACACATATTCACAAAAATGTTTTACTAATTTTCTATAGTAACAAAATTCAAACAATATCTCAATTGATTACATCATAAATAGCTGTTGATCAACAAATAAAAATAAATTTTAAATTCAACATAAACGAAAAATTCTTTATAACAATATATCACTTCGGCTGGACACTACACCTGCGACCCCCATCCCCATAAGAAAAATCCTTGTTGCGTCATTGACCTCGTCACTTTCCTTTAAATCTCCCATCAGCAGAATATATCTTCTTTTTACAACTCACGGGGGAACTCGACCGTTCTCCGCAGCAGCTCAGGTGCACAGCTGCGCGAGAGGTGGGACTGGGCGTGCGGGGCGGAGAGGGGCATGTCGCCGGCGGCGGCGGTGGCGGTGGCGGCAGAGGCCGTAGGCGGACGAGTCGCAGCGCCGTGGTGGCCTACGCGGGGACCGCCACCGCCGCCGCCGCCGCCGCCGCCGCCGCGCTCGCGCGTCGCAGTCGCACGTGGGCTCCGCTGGGCGGCGGCCGCGATGACGTCACAAGGTGCCCGCCCACGCCCGCGCCCGCGCCCACGCCGCGCCTTTGGGCATTTCTCAAGCCCCGCGAAGCCGCCTTTTCGGGGCGTCGCGGCGCGGCACGGCACGGCACGGCGTGAGCGCGCGCGAGACGTCACCCTGGGGGTGGCGGTTATTAGACAAACAACAGGCTATAGGTTGTTGTGGGTCTTTACCCCGCCGGTTTAATCTGGTTGGTGAAACCGCTCAAAATCACAGTTTTGTTTTTGAATTCCTGATCAGTTTTTTTGTAAAAAAAATATTATTACGGATCGATAAGAAACCCGAAATCTGAAGTTAAGGAAAATGTGCGCACAAACCAAATAACATGACCTTTGTTACTTAACAAAATAATATAAATTTATTACTATAAAAAATGCCGTCCACTATGTAGTTAATTTACTTAATATCATTTCCAAAAGTTTCGTCCAGTTACTGGATTAAATCTACGCGAAGTATATACGCGGCTTGTAATTACACGGAGTAATGCAGAAACGGGTTGTGGTACCTTGCGTAATGTGTAAGCCGGGTATTTTTTCAAGTGTCAGCAAAAAATTTATGTCAGGCTTATTTTCCGAATTTATTAACAAAATATGGTGCATCAACCCTCCTCTATGCATCTTTATGAATGATATTTCATAATAATGCGAAGAAAAAATGTAATTGTTTGTGTATTTTATTCATAACTATAAATAGAAATCATAAAACAATCTCTAAACATCACCACAAATGTGATTACTAGTAAACCATCTTCTAAACTAATGATGACATTTTAATCTGGGTGAAATACGTTACTGTAATACAGAGTACTTTCGTATTATAGTCGTACTGAGCGTTTTGAATTCCCGTCGTTTTGTTGGTATGCAGAGCTACAGAAAAGAATATTATTACAAATTCTGTAAACAAAACGTCACTTTTCTTTAATGGGTTGCCGGCCGCCCAAATGGTCAAACCAATCCAGAATAAAAAACAGCTCCCCAAACCTGACCAAAATACATATGAAAAATGGAAACAATTTTATAGCTCAAACATGCAACGTTTTGATACAAGGCATCATGGAATGTAAACTTGAATCTTGATTTGGTAAGCTACGACCTTTATCAGCCTGAAGATCTTAAACAAAACACATTTTTATACATAGTACATTTCGACGTTATGTATTTTACTAATGTCACCTTTTAAACAATAATATTTTTCAATAATTTTAAAATTCGCGAAAACAGTACATATGAACTGATCAGCAATAAATCTCTCCCAAGGCGAAATAACTCTTGCACCAGGTGCATTCTTCCCTCCATGCATTTTTAAAAAACGTCGTAGGATTTCTGCGGCCCTCAGTCGCACTTTAGTTGCGGCAGGTGGAGAACCGGCTTCGGGCAAGAAAGCAACGGACGGCGCCGGTTCATTAGACGGGGAATGCAATACTCTACAAAAAGTGCCGTGATAAAGCATACCGTCTCAAGCATGCCTCGTATGCTTTATGTCCATGGAACACGAAAAGGTAAACCGGAGAATGTCGGCGATTTGCAGGAAAGGGCATTCAGAGACACATGTACTCGCGAGCTAACTCTCGTCCTAGTTAGTAATAAAATCCACGATTGCTGTATGTGCCCGAGTTTTCACCGGATGCAACATGTATGTAGCGGTGAATTTGCATCTGAAGCTTTGTAGAGTAGGAGCGCCTTGGTTCGAGGCCTGACGGTGGTGAATTTTGAATAAAAAGCTGGGCGATTAAATAGCTGGGCTTTAAATCAATGTTGACCACTGCCTAGATGAGAATTCTAGGGATCCACTGCTCTAACCTGTCATATTCGAGTCATTCTTCAATTATTTCCTTACTTCAACTTCAATTTCTGTCAACACTTGAAGTAAACCACTTCAAGTGTTGAAAGTAGCTTGAAGTAAGCAACTTACAGTAGCTTCAATAATGATTACGGGGTGAATGTAATTCTTCCTTCCCCAATCTAACCCTTCTCTTATCTTTAGATTCAGGCGATGGGCTGATTCTTCTAGGCCTTAAGGCTCATACACTATGAACGCGAAAGACCCCGCAAGTGGTGCTAGTTCGCAGATGTCAGGCAAAGGGTGTAGCGACAGAGAAAAAAACAACAAGAAATCGGACGTCAGCCATTTGCGGGAAGAGACATTTCAGCGACGTATACTCGTGACCTAACCATCGCCCAAGTCAGTAATAAAATGCACTACTACAGAACACAAGTTTTCAAGCGGCAACTTCAGTCAAAAGCAACCAGACCGCTGAAAGTGCTGCTCGGCGCCAACGATTTCCTTTAAGATCCGCACCCTTTGATATATAGACTCAATTATAGCCGTTCACTTCGTAATATGGTTTTTCGCTTTGAAGTACCGTTCCAATTAGCGCTACATAGCGCCTAATATATTTTAGCGACTAATGCCCTGAATAACGCGACGCTGGCCATCACTTAATATTACGGAGCTGTTATTAAACATCTCTGTTCAACCTCCCGTCCGATGCCACTGGACAGAAGTAATGGCCGCAAATGAGATGTTGCCGTTTGGAAAATTCCGCATTTCGCAGAGGCGAAGGTAACGGAGGCGGCGCGGTTAGAACGGACAATTGAAGCGCATGCAACCCTGAACTCTCCGCGAAAATATTTAAGAATAACAGATAATAAAACGAGAAGACAATTCAAGGTTGTTGATTAGTCGCATGATTTAGTTTGCCGGCCCGAAAAAAAATTAAGCGATCGATGGCAATACAAAATTAAGATGATCTCACAGGCTCTCGACATGATGAACTAGCTTCACTAGGTAGGATAATACTTTCTGAACTCATTGTATTGGACAGCTGTTTCTTTTGTCGAAAGTAGGGAAAAAACCGCTTCTGATTTTCCTAATGAGTTTCGTCAATATCAAAACGAGTGTGTTTTGGCGTTAATGATGGGTATAAGCTATCCCAATCATGCTGACGACGTAAGCCATTAATTTCTGTACAGTACTGTCAGTATGATTACTACTATTCTTGTAATAGTAAAATGAAAAATTTCTGTTAATCCTTACAGTTTTCTCTTAGAGCTTATGGAGGCATAAAAGCAAAATTAAAATACTACAAACAAAATCTTATATAACAGGACAAAATTTCACTTCTAAGAAAGAACACGGAAGTTAGGCCGACAAGAAGTGGGAACGTAGTATAATCACCCAGAGAAATATACAAGATAAGGAAATACGGATCTTGGGGAATAAGGATCCCTTGAGATGAACGGGACGTTTCTACATTTCATAACGTATAAGTAGGCGAGAGGCTGGTTAGCCAACGTCGATCCAATATTACCGAAGGCTAAATCCCTGATGTATTGAAATAAAGCATCCCCTCGCCTGTTTGCGCGTTACGTTGTGGCAATGTGTGCCGCCGCGCAGTGGTCGCAGCGGTGGAAGTGAAGGTGGCCGTGACCGCCCACGCGAGCCCGTCACAAGAGTGCAGGGGCCGTGAGCGGTTGACGTAACCGCTGCCGAGGCTGCTGGAGTAATTACAGCGGCGGTCCCCGCGGGTGAACGGCTGCCGGGAGGGTTGGGGGCGCCACGTCACGAGCACACATGCGCCCGAGTCATTCGCGAATTTAGCACTGCCACTTCGGAAGCTCAAGCGGCAATGCAAGGGGTCTCCTCAAAGGCACGAAAACGTTCCCAAGGTCGGCATTTCGCTCGATCACATGTAAACAGAGCCTGACTTTGACTTATGTGCGCCCTAGGCTGTCAAATGTTTTAGCGCCCTTTTAAGTTGCTTTTTTAAAACATTAAAACTATTTATAATATTTTTAATAAAAAATGTTGTACGATATTTGTAACTGACGCAAATATTGTGCATGTATAAGTATGGGAAAAAATATTTCTATAAAAAATTCAAATCTTTGCCTTATGAAATTTTGAATCCGCTGAAATTCGTTAGCCCCTAAAAATTGCGTGCCCCAGGTTGCAGCCTACTCAGTCTGTTCGGTAATCTGGCACTGTATGTAATAATTTAGGAAGGTAAGGATACCATACACACCTTACACAAATGGAAGGGGTGTTGGCGGCTATCCGTAACTACCGCGCTCTTTATCCGCGTGTGTTTATGATATCGGAAGTATGATAAAAACTCACAGGCGCCCTGACAATGCGCTTTTTGCTTCATCTTTGCGCTGAAAGAACTCAGAGCATTACCCGCCAATTTACCATTCCTGAGGCAGGTCACTACCTGCCCGGGAAGACCTCCCGTCTTGTCGTTCCCCTTCATTCACTAATCCAAAGCGGAAAATGCTTGGGAAATAGGGAGTAAGCGCTTGTTTCTTGATATTAGAGATTTTCTCTAAATTAAAAGCTGTCTCAAAAACTATTTCTTAAAAGCTGTCTCAAAACTAGAAACCCCGGTAAGTAAATTATGTATTTTTGTAAACTATTCATTTGTTTGGATTCTCTATCGTGAAGTCAGGTTAACATGGCTAGGTCATTAGGAGTAAAAATAATTTAAAACATGATATTTGCTAAATTCCTTTTACTACTACTGACCAAGCCTCGTTAACCTGACGTCAATATATCATTTATGGTCGTTAAGAATTCTCCATGTTCTCTATCGTTTCAAAACTTACAAACGGCCCCCAGAATAACGGCATTTTGGTCCCCTGTTCGTTCTTTCTCGGCACCCTTCATATTCTGGAGCGGCTCTTCCTTCCCCTGTGCCCGTACCCACTGCTCTACGGTGCTGCCTCCGCGGGCGTTTGGTTCATTAGCTCGGCGCGAGGCGACGCGCTGCGGCCGGGATCTGCGCAAGTGCGCGGTGGAGGGGCGGCAGTGCACGATGCACGAGATTTATTAGGCCACTCGCCACCCCCTCCCCCCGCAACGCCACAGAACGCTCGGAGCGGTCTTCGCGAAACCCAATGGATTCTTAGCTCGCAGCGTTCGTTTGGAATCGCCTCCTGGATGCAGCGAATCATCAGGTCTTGGGTAGAAACAAAAAAAATGGCCCAAAATTTCTAGGAGGAATAAGATATCTGAAAAGAAAATATACAAGTTAAACGTTATTAAAGAGCGTTTTTCGTCCGGAAAATTGAACTTTTTCGATATAATTTAAAGAAAAAAATCGATACATGTTTCGAAAGACGTTCGTACAGTACGCCAGGAAAGTGTCTCCGCACTGAGCAGAATCAGAGCCTCCTATTAATAATCACATTTATGTTTGTAGCAACCAGATCACTGGGAAACAACAGGAGGGATGAAAACATGCAGCATGATTGTGCTAAATACGCAATTTACGTTTTCTTTTGTTACGAGCTGCAGCTCCTCCTACCAACATAATTTCCGTCGCTAGCACTCTCATCATAATGATGCCCATTACGGAGAGACTTTCCTAGCGTACTGTACTATCTTACGAAATGTGGAAGAAAATACAATTAATTACTTTTTGAACTGCATTAACACATGTAAATATGTGCCGAAAGTAAATTTATTAGAGTACAATATATTTTGAAATATTAAACTTAAATACACATTTATTCGTTATCGGTCACGTTTTCTTTGATATTGCTGCTCTCCGACGATACATCATTTGATATGGTAAAATTTTAAAGAACAATAAATGAAAAGCTCAACAATTAAACTGACGATTTGAGTTACAACTATTGGAAATGCGAATGTCATCCATAACGCTTAGTTCCGCCTAATTGTAATTTCTGAAATCATCAAGCTTTGAACATTTTCATACATCTACAACTGCACATATTACAAGTGAGCGCACAAAATACATTGACTCCCTAGCTGAAAATAATGGTTTTCGGACTTTTGACATTTTTACCACCCTCGTCTCCGCTAGGCTAGGAAGGTAAGTAGATCTTCCGAAAAACGATTACTCTTCAGCCTTTAAACACAAATCGTTGTTATTTATAAATTAGAATGGGGTTAATACAGTTCGAATTCATTTTCAACCAGAGATCAAATTATTAAAGAACATCTGGGAAAAATTACTTACGTAATGAGACAATAAACTATAGTCAATTCTCGTTCGCACGGTACCAAAACGACTCTGTAGTGTACACAATATTTTAAAATGTAAATGGTGAAAGTTTTCAACTGAGAACTAGCTTGTGAAAATGAGCTAATCGTGCACAGAAAGTAATAGTCTTAATATCATTACTCATTTTATCCATTGGCTAAGCCATTGAGAAAAGTATTTGATAAAGGCATGAATAAATTCGCAATAAATTTTTAACTGTTTTTTGGCGTAAAATAAATAAATAAATAAATAGATGGATTCGGGAATAGATGGCAAGAATTTACTCGGCAGTTTCAATTACTGAACACTCATCTCGCGCACTTAAGAAATTTGAACTTTGGCAAAATGTCATGACCTTGATATAAATTATTATTATTATTATTATTATTATTATTATTATTATTATTATTATATTGTTATTATTACTACTACTACTACTTTCGTTACATTCAAGAAGGAAGCCTCCATTTTCCAACTTCATTTTGCGAACTGTAGACTCCAATTGCGAAACGCACCAGGATGTGTGCCGCAACTAGCAATTCACGGTGTGGCTGCGTCCTCTTTATTCGTAATTAACATTGCGCAGCAGCAGATCGGATATGACGAGGCGGCTGCAGTCATACGCAATGAACAGTCACCCACATTCTCAACACCGCAGCACCCGAAGGGTGTTCACAGCAGGCGAAGATACATTTCTCAATGTGAGAAATCATTTTGTTCCTCTTTAGTTTCAATTATCAAGGCTAGATCCTTTCGCCTCAATCATATTACACTTATAACAAGAAGGCTAGAACACCATTAGCAAGAATGCTATTAAAGAAACATTCTTACACACGGAATAATGTATCATTTAGTCATTGTCTCACTTTATTGATGGCATACCCACTAAGTCACTAATTATTTACGAAACATTAACAAATTACGTCAGATTATAATCTGAATCTGAAAAAAAGTGTTGGGCATATAATGCAACAATTAGAATTTTTTTAAATTATTTATTTATCCTTTTAGTGGATATAGTTTGTGAATTTTGAAGATAATAATGATATAGCGATTATAATTATGATTTTTGCTTCAATTTTTGTATCCGTTTTGATGGACTACACGATCGATACAATCTATAAAAATATGATCGCCTAAATATGCAATCGAAACAATCGCAATCGTATTATCGATTATTTCAAATCTCTTTGTATTTTCTCACAGAGATGAGTGTAATTTATCCGTTGCTTAATCTATGTACTACTTTAATTCCATTAAAGTCATGAAAACATTCAGCCAAAAGATGTAATTGATTAGTGGCAAAACAACTGGCACGAAATTACGAAAATAGAATAAGATCTTACAGCGTTTCTTTACTTATTAGCGAAAGACATTATAGCAATTCAATCTTAAAAATTCATGATCTTTTTAAAATTGCAATATTACTTGCCTGACTATTCATTTGACATTGAACTATTATAAGGAATCATATCATACTTTGTACACAAGTTATTCATCTTATTAATTTTTTTTATGAAGATCACTGAATTGAAGTATGCAATGTAAGTAGAGAATTTTGATGCGTTCACAAGACTTAACTAGATTCAACGGCCTGGCTCAATACTTTTTTAATGAGTTATATAAATATCATTTAAATTTTATTAGCTTCTTCAGAATTTCAATTCGAGGATCCCATTATTACGGATAACACCTTTTACAAATTGCTTTAAGTTTGAAAGCAGAATTTGGTTACTTCTTGCAATAGCCTGGAATGTTACAGAAAGTTTAAATACGCAATTTTATATGAAGAAATAATTCAACCGGTGTAAACGTGTTATTGCAAATTCTAAAGACTGTTGCTATTATTGCAAACAGGATAATTTATTTTCAAGTTTTTTGCGGACGGTAAAGTAGGCATGTGTAACTTGCTCACTTCCTGGTTCCAAATCACAAGTGATTCTTTCCCACCGAACTCGTTCTCACAGGGAGCGTTTTAAAGTCCCCTGCCCGGCGTTTAAAAGGCCCGCATGATTATGCTAATGCACCCGGGTAGGTGTCGGCGGCGTCACAAAATTGCAAGCGCGACGACGGCAACGCTGATGAGAGAACAATAAGGCGATGAAAGTGAAAATGGCGGCACTTCATTACTTGATATCTTTGACGTTACTTTCGCACTTAGGAAACGAAGTGTGACATGCACATCGTTAAAATAACTTCTCTTTCACGTATGCAACAAGCACTGTTAATGTTAGACAGGTGGTGGCAAGAATTATCTACAGTGTAAATTACCATTCCGCGAGACAGTTGTTAGTTCATAGAGTTGTCTCCTAAGTGACGCGACGATTTACAATCACCTTTTGGAAGTCAGAAGTAATGGCTGATTTTCTCTTAATTAAATTTTAAGATTAATGGCACATTTACTCTTAATTACTCTAAATATTTTAACTAAATATAAAAACATTCAATTAAAAAATGATAAAAGAGAAATTTAAATTACGAGTATATAAATAGTTGCACAATAATTAGTATTGGGCAATTACTACAACTGTTTGCTCACAGCATTATAACATGCAGCAATCTGTGTAAAGAAAATGTCCAGCTTTATCCCGGTATTCTCCCGACTTCAATTTTTATTTCCTCCCTCCCCCCCCCCCAAGGCTCACAGCCTCGCTGGCTACCCTGATCGCAACCATTCCTACCCACAAGTATGTAAACAGTTGCTCCTCGACCCTTTTCTCCCGCCAGAGCATGGCGCGCGGGTCCAAGCCCGCTGCGGCGGCCGCGGGAAGCAGCAGCGCTGAGTTCGCGAGCGCCAAATTTGTCCGCGCGCGGAACCTGTCGCGCTGGGCGGAGCGGAGCGGATGGGGCGGGGTGGGGCGGACGGGGCGGGGTGGGGCGGGGTGGGCAGGAGGTGAGGCGGAAAGCAGAGGCGGGCAGCGGGCAGCGGGAGCGGGCAGGGGGGCGGGCGGGAGGCGGAACGGGAGGGGGAGCAGGGTAGGGGTAGAGCCGAGGAGCCGGGAGGTGAGCGGGTTGTGGCAGGTGTGTGTGAGGAGCCCAGCACACACGAATGACTTTGGATACAAATCATGGGCGAGCCGGGTAGGGCAGGACAGAGAAGGGCAGGGGCAGGGCGAGGCGGGCGGGCGGGGTGGAACGGAGGCACGAGGGCAGGGCGAGGCAGAGGGCCGGGGGCCGGGCACGGGGGCACGAGGGGGGCTGGGCAGGCGGGCAGCGGGGGCAGAGGCAGGCGAGCAGAAGGCAGGAGAGGCTTGAGAAGGCAGGCGGGAGCAGGCCGGGGGCGAGGCAGGGGCCGAGCGAGGCGAGGCCGGGGCCGGGGCGGGAGGCCGAGCGGGAGCGAGGGCGGAAGCAGGGCGAGAGGCCGGGGGCGGGGCGGGCAAGCAGAGCCGGGAGGCCGGGGGGCGGGAGCGGGGCGGGGCAGGCAAAGCACGGGGAGAACTTGAGGAGGGAGGCAGGGCAGGGAGGGCCGGAGGACGGGGGCGGGGAGGTGGGGCCAGCAGAGCTGAGGCAGGGAGCGGGGCAGGGAGGCGGGAGGGCCGGGAGCCGGGGAGCGGGCAGGGGTGGGCGGAGGAGCAGGGCGGGGCGGGGCGGAGCGAAGCGGGGCGGAGGGGGGCAGGCACGCGCGCGGGCGGACGGGCGGATGCAAATCGCACGCGCCGCGCTGCCTGCGTTGTGTAACGCACTGTTCTTGCGGAGGGTCGCGAACCGCCAGCTGCCTTGTACGGCCGGTGCGATTTTGAGCACATACGCGACCAGCTCGTGCGGATTCATCAATGGGATTCAAAAGAATTCACTGGTGGCAACGGGGATTTTGTGGTAACTCATTATGAATCTACATTAGTCTTCTACATTATGAATCTACATTAATCATCTACATTAGATTTATTTATTTTAATTATTGTTGATGATTTCTCTTTGATAATTAATAATGGATTACATACATATTTAAAATTAACAACTACATCAATTGTATTCAAATACGAATATTTAAATAGGAAAAGAAGGAATAACTGATGTGACCGGTGTCAAAACCACCGTACCAGTAAACATTTTGCTTTACTGAGAAAATGGATCTAAAAATGAGCTTACTTTTCGCTCTCCAGTAACTGCATTTCAAGTAACTGCAATAAAAAACGTTACGTACACTCACCCGAGACGTCCTAATATATGTTTTGAAACGAAAAGTTAAAAGAAGTTGCATTCTCGGCGGAGAGTTTCCCTTATAAAACAGAAATAGTATTCACATTGAAAAAGAAAACGCCCGTTCTGTAACTCTCCTTCTGGAATAAACATCGGATTCTGAGATTATTATTGATTTTTGGAAACGTCCATAGCTAATTTTCGTTAAAATGCACATTAAGTTTTTGAGAATATGAACTATTAATACAATTGATTTGAAATTTTAATAATATTTAATTCTCATAATATTACTGATGTGCTAGGAAAAATCCATGAATTCATTGGAAATATATTTTCCTCGAAATTATTTATGTTGGAAGATACTCTGCAAAACTTCACTCTTATTTGAATTTATAGATTTCTAAACTAAGGCAGTCCACCAGGCGATGTTTCCATCTAGATCTTCCAAGTACACGCAGTTATTTTGACATTTAATTAGCTATTTGTATTTACTTCCTTTTCATTTAAAAAGGATTTAAACTAATTATTAGTTTTTTATTAACGTACAAAACGAACATCGGGAACGAGCCCTTAATTTCGATTCTACGTTTAAAAACTAGAATTTCAACAACTGAATGCAATTAGTTTATTTTGTTGGAGATCTTTCCCATTTTATTCTTACATTCAACACTCAAAATTACTGACAGTCCGAAAATGATAAATGAACAGCGGACGGAATCTGTTAAAAACAAGAACGAAATGACTTTCCAAGTCGTCCACCTCGAAACGAATCTCATAAACTCGTCTAAAAATATTTCATTAATTATCAAATTTAAATTCTGCAGCACACAATTTAACATAGGAATTTTTCATCAAGGTTTGAGTATGCGAAACGTACAAAATGGCGAGCTATGTGGCCCTTGTTATTTTCACGCAAACGTTCTAATGTGATTGAGAATGTGTAGAATTTATGGTATTTCTGAAAATAATCCCCAACAATCGAAAAAGAACGTGATGAATACTAGTAAATATGCCAGAGATACATTTCGTTATGCAATTTAAATTTCTTTTGAAGATCCTCACTATTGAAAATGCGCATTGGGCAGTGAAGAAATAGGGTAAGGAGTGGATAAAAATGTGAAGTGTATGTGTTCTTATGGAGCACTTCAAATACGAAAGCGAATTTTTCAGATATTATTTTTATCACAACTTCATAACAAGTACTTTAAGCGAACTATGAATGTAATTTTAGACAAAATTTAGCGCCTTAGTTCATCGTTCACATTACAGCTCTGAATTAACCAAACTGGATTTAGTTTAATAGAATTACATTATTTAATTTTAAATGTCTGTAATTTGAACATGTTCGAAAAGAGTAGCATTATTTGGTAAAACTGGGAGTATTATTAAGATTAAGATTAATACATGTTCCCCTTGCCTTCTTCAATGAGTAAATAAGTTCTTTGATAACTCTTGCTTACTGAATTTCGCTTACTCTTACTATTTTCACCATTTTGTAGAAATATATTTATATTTTAATGATGTATGAATTTACGTAATAAAGATATTTTATTTTGCAGTATCTCTTCAATATAATAATTATGTTGAATACCAGAGAATAAGAGTAGCACATTATAGAAATAAGTTTTTATTCAAGGAAAGGGATTAGATCAGAAGGTATTTCGTAGTACGAGTAAGATTCTGGCCAATTGCATGACCAACTGGAATATATAATCTTATCTTCGACAGTTTGTGGAACTGGACAAATGGACCTTTCATCGAAGCCTGTTTATGCGCAGACGGCTGAGCTTGGCCATGCATTTCCATGATAAAGTATAGGTCAATGCATCGAAGGCAGACAAGGAATGCTTTTCCCTTGCCCCAGACAGCCTCAGCCGAAGACCTTGAACGCAGACAGGGTTTTTATTTGGATTGATGTTCTTATCAATTTGTTTGTTATGTTTCCAGGTTCCAAGAGCATTTGAACACATAATGGTGATCAAATATTCATATATCTTGTACCAACTAATTATTATTTGGATATTGTTCTATCATAAATTCCTAAACTTTTCCAACATTGCCGTAATTGTTTAAACATGTCATAAATAAAAGTTACTAGCAGTTAATTGCGAGAACTACAAATACAAACAGAATGTAAAATGAAAAGTGAAGATCAATTATTTTACATCATTTTTCTCCACATCTTTACTGTCTGTATCTCTTTAGATGAATTGTCGAATACAAGGATTGTCGAATCTTATTTTTTCAAGACAATATCGTCAAAGTGTTACAAAATGTAAGTTGTGTTTATCGATTTTTCTACTAACAAAACATAGCAGTTTGTACGAGAATGTAAACTACTGTAAGACAGGATAATTACTCATCAAAATATTTGGTCAAAGTTTTCAGCATTAACAACCCTATTATTAACCCGCGACTTAGCGGTCGAAACATACTGAACTTCATGATTAATTCGACCTCATGTAAAGAGGACACGCCTTATCTCCCAACACCCAGTTTCAGCGTCCTATTAAAACGAATATTTCATTGCAAAATACTACAAACAAGACCTTGCCGGGATTCGCACTGCAAGTACTCAGAACGAGCAAATAAATGTTAAATATTAAAATTATTCGGGTCAAGGTACGAAGTGTCCAGCGCGATTAATAGTAACAAAAAAATCAGTGTAACAAGGATACATGTGGGGAATGTTTTGAGATAGTAAAATACTGCAGAAAGGACGGGAAGAATATTTTTTTCGTGTAATCCCTAAAAGGATGTTGACAATAACGTAAAAAAAAAAGAGCCAACTTTCCTCAACAATGATACGCACGGAAAATTTTTGGAGACAATAAACTACAGTAGGAAGTACGGGAAAATTATTTTCTAGTATTATCCCTAAAAGGAAGTTGGCAATCAGGTAAAGAAAATGATTCAACTTTCCTCAAAGAATATGAAATGAAATGTGGCAAACTGAACGATTACTCAGGGTATGGCGATTAAACTAAGCGAATCTTTCCACAATCACTCTGTAAATACATTAATGGACATGCGTGATTCGAATACCACAACCAGCGCATAACTCTTGCCGCACATTTCAATCAAACCGTTAGCGTTACGAGATACCGGTAAAGCACCCCGGACATTGTGCAATCATCGAAATAATCACTTACCATTTCTAATTTTCCCAGGAATTATGACCAGTTTTCCTCATCTCTTTGTCCAGCTTCTGTCAAGGATTATAAAAATGTTTAGGTTTATTTTTCATATTGTGTTCACGTCATGCTGTAGTAAATCTGTACGCGCGTTACCATGAAGGTTTGAGATGCCAGTCGGTTTCACCCGTCCACATTTACAGCGTCTCGTGCTCAACGGAACACTTAACTCCTTCGGAGGTTTCACAAAACGATACCCGGTTCAGGTTTACACACACACACACACACACACACACACACACACAAGCACGCACACACACACGCACGCACACACAAACGCGTTGGGGATACGTCCGTCAACCATGAACCCGTAATCTGAAGAAAATCAGAAGCTCACTGATTTCATTCGTGACAGTTCAACTTTGCGGAGTTGTGGCGACAGGCGCTCCTATTATCCGGACGGGTAAAACAGTCACGTGAGTGAGCCCCTTAGTTCGCGAACGAGCGGCGTCCACGTGCGGCGGCGGCCAAGGCGAGTGGCGCCGTTGGCGCGGCCGGCGCAGTGTTGGCGACGCGCGTTGCCTTTGATGTGTGGGCCCCCGGTGGCTCGCAGGCACTCGCGCCCGCACACTAACAATAGGCGCCGCGTCCCAAATAATGAGGCATCGTTATTCCGGCGGGGGGCGGCCGACATCCTGTGCCGACGGCGGCAGCAGTAATGGCAGAGGAGAGGATGATGCGGCGACGGTAGAAGGAACGGTGGAGGCGGTGGTATAGGCGGTAGAGGACGATGGCGTGCGTGGAGGTGGTGGCAATGGAGAAGAGTGGTAGAACCATCAGTGGCAGAGAAAGGGGGTGGCGACAATGATCGTTTACAGAAGTGATGATGGAGGTAGGGGCGAGCGGTGGTGCTGCCAGCATAGATAGCGGAGTGAGAGTAGCAATGGCCGAGGCGGTACAGGTGGCGGTGGCGGAGGGGATGAAGTCCTGTACGTTAGTTGCGGTGGTGGTGACGGGTCGATGTCTGGGGCGGCGATGATAGCGACCGCGGTGATAATGGCGTCCGTGCCAGCGGTGGTGGAATGGGCAGTAGTCAGAAACGGATGAAGGGTAGAGACGAAAGTGGCGGAACAAACGAGTTACGAAACCCACAGGAGAGACGACTGTAAGAAGCTCGGTGAAAAATCACGACCACGCTAAAACGCAAGTTGGGAACGGAGAGAATCGTGCAAAGATCACAATGGATTCACGGTGTCTCACGAGACAAAGTTTGTACGCAGATAGCTTCGCTGCGTGAAACTAACGGTGTAAAGCTACGCATTAAAACAGTGTAATAAATGGCTCTGTTCTGACCACACATGCATGGAAAATTGAGACACGGATGGGCATGGCAAACTACGATAATTATTCTATACAACTTCTCACATGAGACTTAAAATAAACTCAACTGAAATATTGCACGCAAACTGTTCCTTTTCCGGTAAGAAGTGATTCTTTGTTCATTCCTGCACTCCCTTATGTCATATCTCGAAGCCTATGAACAACTCGTGAAATTTACAGTATGTTCAATAAAAATGTCAAGAAATAAAAAGTAATTAATTAAGTTTTAATGCTAGTCATTTTAGAGATATCTCATCTAAAAAAAGATATACGAAGACCTTGTTTGAAAGAAACTGAGAGGTTCAGTTTGCTACTGGGCGCGCTTATAAAAGAAGTAAGAAGTTAAACCCGGCAATGGCAACAAGCGAAGCAAAACTCACGAGAGCGCCAGCCCACGCAACATCCACTGCCGATCAGGCATGGTGTGGGATGCCGGTCAGTGGCCTCTTAAGGCGTTCGGAGAGACGGAAGAAGGAAGCGAAACAAAAGGAAGAGTCGATAGAAAGTACTGTGAACATTAACAAACGTATACCCCCACCTCCGCAGCACAAGCATCCAGAGATCCCCTTCCCATCACTGCCTTCCCCCCTTGCAGTCTCCCGCACCCCCGGGGATACTTCCGCAGGAAACGACTCCATAATTGTTTTCGGCCACAACACTGTGTAAACACTTTTGCCTTACCAATCGCGCTGTGCAAGATGAATGCACGACTTCGGCCGCGGATACGCCAAGTTTGTGCGTTCACAATGATGTAATAAATAAATATTTGACGGCGTATTCATGAGCACGTCGAACTGGTATTGGATTAACATAGAACATGCTGTTTTCTCCTGCATACGGGAAGGTCAGTAGAGAACAAAGTCACATTAGGCTTTGGAGCAACGTGGCATGATTTGCAGCAACCATTATTAATGTTCATTATGTTTGAGACAAATATCAAGGGCATTCTGGGAAATCAGTTCTTATGCACTTTAACACAATATTTGCAATAACAAGTAGAAAAAAATCTGCTCAACATTCGCAAACAGAGCACAGAATAGATGAGATAATCTGAGAGATACCTACTGAAATTTAGAAACATTGCTCAGAAAGAGCAAAATTAGACATACAATTCTCCTTTCAATCTTTATATTCTTTTGTCATGTACTTCATCTTTTTGGCACCCAAATGTACAGACGCTGAAAGTTGTCTTTTCCAGACAAGTACGAAATACTGAATGATGATTTGGATGATTATATTTAAGAGATAGTTGTGGATCCCTGTGCTGTGTGCATCTCATACATATTCAAAAGGTTAAAAAAAAAGACGACGTGTTAGACGAAATGCGAACCCATGATATCGCAGAGCAGTTGCCACCGTGGACACCAGCGATACAAAGGCTGCCTTGGCTATTCTACAATTTTTTCTTCAAAATAAAGATACAGCCCAAGAGAAATATGGATAGTTCGCTACCATCATTCCCATAATCTTAAAGCCTCCAAAATTACGACCGCAAACAGCGCATTCAATCACTTATTTCCGTCCGGGTGACTCGTGCGATTTCCCCCGTCCCGTCATAGCCCGTTTGGTTACATTGGCCCCAGCGTCCGTTTTTGCGAATAGCGCTCCCCCCGGTGCCCTGCCAGCAGACGCGCGTCGCTCTGACTCAACGTCTCGGGGGCGTGGGCGCGCGGCCAGCGGCGCAAGGGGGTGGGTGGGTATGGGGGGTGCGGGGAGGGGCGTGGCGGGACGTAGCGAGGAGGGATGGGACGAGGTTGGTAGCGGGGCGGGGCGGAGCGGGGAGGGCTGAACGGGACGGGGCGGGCCTGGGCGGGGCTGGACAGGGCTGGACGGACAGTGCGTGACGAGACGGGGCGGGGGCCAAACGTGCTGGCAGGGCAATGCGGGGCGGGGCGGGCGCGGGGTAACCGGGGGGCGGGGGAGTGGCCGGGGGCGGGGGGGGGATGGCCGGGTGAGGGGCGGGGGGGGGGTGAGGGGCGGGGGGCGGGTGAGGGGCGGGGGGGGGGCGAACGTGCTGGGCGGTCCAAGATGGGAAGGGGTGGGGCGGAACGAAGCGCGGCTGTACGGGGCGAAGCGGGGTGGGGAGGGTTGAGTAGGACAAGACATGGCGGGGACTGATAGGAGGGGCGGGCCGGTAGGGCAGCGGGCCAAGCGCCTTAGCGGACGCCATGCCGGAGTTGCTCAAGTGACAAGACTCCGCCCCCGCTGCTTCGCCGCAGGCGAAGTACAATGAATGGTGGCACTGAATGGGACTTACGGCAACAGTAAGACTTACGGCAGCTAGAAGACGAGTAACGAATGCGTTCCACTTTTAGATGTAATGTAATGTATCACACACATTCATAGTAACTATTATATAACTACTATATATAATTATTAATATAGATATTAATTTTTGAATAATATTTTCAATGTTCATATGAAATTTCCTAGGTAATAATCAAATTTTCAGTGCATAGCAGAAAATTCTGCATTACATTTTGTAGCATTAAGTAACATATTTCGCGTTTCTGATAAAAATGGAGTGCAATTGATCATTACTATCAATTACTACGGTGGTACATATTCTTATGTACAAATGAACATTAATGTTTCATTATGATTATATGATTGAATTAATATCAATAAAGTCTGAGTGGAATAGAAAAACAATTCTAATTTACGTCTAATTTTGTCTTAAGATCAATCATATAATTGTTTTACTTTCGATGTGGGATCTATAAAAGAATCGTTGACTTTTAACAAATGTATTCAAACATTTTCAAGGATTTTCAGGGCAGCGGGCCAGTGGAGTGAGTGTGGGCCGGGAGTTTCTCAAGTGACCGGAGGCGCCGCGAACACCGCCAGCGGCCCAAACACAATGAATGGAGGCGATCAATGGGCACTGGCGCAACGCACGCACGCACGCACGTACGCGTCGCCTGGCCACGCCCCGTCTTCCGCCGCATTCACAACAAATACTCGTATGCGATAAGCATCTCTTTTGACAATGCAAGACGGACGCCAGCGGCGATGTCTAAGAATGTGTATTCTCTTTCCTGATAAAGGTTCTGTACTCTAACAGAGAAATAAGTGTGACGATGTCCCGAATATATTTTTTATTTTTTTACTATCTTAATTAATTGAGAACAAAATTGAAGGCTTGATTACTATCATAAAAATTGTAATTAGTCACGGATAATAAATATTACCTCCGACATTATAATTTCTCTTCTAATATGTATTTCTCTAGACGCAAACCAAAGAGGATTATATTAACGGAAAAATCGAGACCGGAAATCTGATCTGCATTTCATTCTCATTCAGCATGAACATTCAAAACTATTACTAAGACAGCTATATTATTTTTATCAATAAAGAGAATAAAACTGAAATTGAAACACTAAATTAGGTTTCAAGTAGATGACACCCAAATGTATTACTTTTTGCAAGTTAAAGATAAAAAACATCATCAAGCCTGTGAGAAGAAATGTCTTCATATATCGAATTCTAGACCTCTTGTAGTTAAGAATGTGCGGTTTTTGTACAAAAGTGGACGTGTCATTTAATGTGAAGCTAGTCGTGTCATTGCGCAAGCCGCTTGTCGCAACTTCCACAAATTACAGACGTCGAAAAAACCTAAACGCTAAGAGTTGCGGAGAACGTATCTTCACGCCGCAACTCGCCAGCTCGTCGCAGCCCACAAAGGAAGTTTTTAGTTTCCTCCGGAACAATGATGACTGTGCGAAGTGACCTATTATGACGCAACGAAAACTCGCTCCCGCGAGCGTTAGTGTGCCAAGGACGGGCAGCAGATGGTCGCGCGAATCGCAAAAATGGGTCACGCACTGTTAGTAAAACGTGGGTGTTCACTGGCATTGGGTTTCACGCGGGAACACACGCAGTTGAACACGGGCAGAAGTGTTAATGAGCAAATGACCCGAACGAGAGAATGGTCGTCATGTGAATGTTCCACTTTCGATCTAGACAGGCAATCCTTCGGTTCTGTGAAAGTGATAAATCGCTTTGTAAATAACTCCGAGCAGAAGGACAGCTAACATTCGGATTCATGTCCCCGAGAGAAAGTTCTAGCAAGTGAGTGTACCTGCGAAATTTAACAGGAATATTTCTAATTTTGTGTCAATATAGCTGACTATAGTTATGAAAAATAGGCGGCAACCATATTCGAAAACAAACAAAATCACTTGGTTCCCTTTTTCCAAATGAGCAGAAACTTCGAAAATAAAAACGTTCACTTGACAGTTTAACTGAAGCACTCATGCTTGAAGAAAAATATAAGAATTGGGCAGATTCCATGTAGCATTGTATTTCATTGTCTGAAATAGTAATTTCACCAAAACAGTAAGTTTCAAAACGTACAATGTATGATAATACTATAAATTTTAGTAACTGCTGCGAATGTTACAGATTAGTTGAAGGATTTTAACATAATTACGATTCTCTTTCTGCCACCAATAACTTTCATTCAAATTTTGATCTCACCATTTCAACAAATTCCTTACTGTTTTCTTCTTCTTTGTTTTGTTTAAGGCTAAATGTACCGACACTAGTTCCATTTGCCGCCACCACGTGGCAGCACCAAAATAAGCAAAATTTACTAGAGCGATAACGTCTGAACAAATTGTCTGATTTTCGATCTGTAAACGGCATTGGACTCCTTTTTAAAATAGAATTCACGCTACGATGCCGTTTTTTCAAAAAAATTTAAAATGATTTCTCATAGTTTCGAGAAGAAATTAAAAAATGTGGGCTTATAGCGCGATGACGACGTGCTTCCTGAATCCAACGCCGTATCAATCATGCAAGTCGGATGAATAGGAGTGGCGTAAAGTGAAATTTCGGAAAAACTACCTGATCCCTCCAGTTGCGTCACCCGAACCTCGACGCGGCCGAACGGCCAAACCCGGCGGCCTCAAGGAGGGCGGCACGGGAGGAGGCCGTGCTCTCAGGCAAGCAAGCCGGGCAGTCGATTCGCAGTCAGTACATCCTTTTATATTATCATTTACGTAGTTTGTATCAAAATGACGCGCCGGGAATTACTTATTCCAATCATCAAGTTCATACAAATATAACAGAATCATTTTATATCAACATAACTTACTAAGTAAGCTGGGACATGTCACAATTCTTAATATTAGATTTTAATGTTTGTTACAGTGTTGGATTCAGGATGCATCTCGCCTGCGCGCTATTTTACCACTTCTTCAATTTTCTTTTTGAAATCAGTTTCCAAATCGGAATTGATATTTTGAGTAGTGCCTCAAATAACTTTTTGATGGTATTCGAAGGAAGAGGGAAATATGTGAACAAGATATATAGTTTTACGACTATTACAGATGATATGAGACCGTTTGTTTGTGTTACAGCATCACTAGTTTGATAAGTGGAGAAAAATATATTGAGATTGAAAGGGACGAACCGACTGCCCGGCTTGCCTGCCTGAGAGCACGGCCTCCTCCCGTGCCGCCCTGCTCCTGAGGGCGCCGGGTTTGGCCGTTCGGCCGCGTCGAGGGAGCCTCCAAAAGGGCCGGCTGACGCAAGCGTGTAGCGGGAAGGGGGGATCAGATAATTTTTCCGAAATTTCACTTTACGCCGCTCCTATTCATCCGATTTGCATGATTGATACGGCGTTGGATTCAGGAAGCACGTCGTCATCGCGCTATAAGCCCACATTTTTTAATTTCTTCCCGGAACTATGTGAAATCATTTTAAAATTGTTTTTGAAAATACTTTTTGAAAAACCGGCATCGTAGCGTGAATTATATTTTAAAAAGGAGTCCAATGCCGTTTACAGATATAAATTCGGACAATTTGTTCAGACGTTATCGATCTAGTAAATTCCGTGTGATAGTGCTGCGATCTATTGATTTTTCCTATAAGTATTTTTCGGTGCATTTAGCCTTAAGGCTAAATGCACCGAAAAATACTTATAGGAAAAATCAATAGATCGCAGCACTATCACACTATCGATCTAGTAAATTCCGTGTATCTAGTATAATAAATTTACTAGATCTAATAAATATAATAAATTACTAATAAATTTACTAGATCGATAACGTCTGAACAAATTGTCCGATTTTCGATCTGTAAACGGCGTTGGACTCCTTTTTAAAATAGAATTCACGCTACGATGCCGTTTTTTCAAAAAATATTTCCAAAAACAAATTTAAAATGATTTCTCATAGTTCCGGGAAGAACTTAAAAAATGTGGGCTTATAGCGCGATGACGACTTGCTTCCTGAATCCAACGCCGTGTCAGTCATGCAAATCGGATGAATAGGAGCGGCGTAAAGTGAAATTTCGGAAAAAGTACCTGATCCGCCCAGTTGCGTCACCCGAACCTTGCGGGGGATCCCTCGACGCGGCCGAACGGTCAAACCCGGCGGCCTGCGGCCTGGGGCCCGGTGCCTAGAGTAACAACCTGCTCCACGGTTTCACAATGGGCAAACTGAATCAGACCTGTAGAGATATTTCAAGATTTTCACCGTGAAATATAAAGATGGAGTCTCACAATTGTTATAAATCTTGGAAACTCAGTCATCGAAGTGAAGATTCAAAGGATTATATAGTACGAGTATATACACTTTACCTTCGATTCCTCTCCATTCGCGTGATTATTATTATTATTATTATTATTATTATTATTATTATTATTATTATTATTATTATTATTATTATTATTATTATTAATAGTAATAGTAATAATAATAATAATAATAATAATAATAATAATAATAATAATAATAATAAAGTCCTAATGTTTCGTTCTTTTCAAGTATTATATTTCTCTGCTAAGAGAGCAAAGGATAAAAGTCAGAGAACTCAACAGGGTATTCTAGCGTAGACCAAGACAAGATAAAGAAAAGTTTCTTCAAGAAATATAGCACGTCATACGCAGTTTTTAAGTTTTTTACGTTAAATAAATAAATAAAAAAAGAAAAATGCAAAGAAGCGGAAGAACATAACAACAAAAGGAAACCTAAAGAAATGTTCCGGGTCATTCGAAATATGACCAGGGAGTGTAAACTGGCAATGAGGAATAGGCAGGGACCGAAAAGGTATTAAATACCGGTAAAATACCGGTATTTTACATACCTTTTTCAAATACCTATGTTTTTTTATACCGGTAAAATACCTCTATAGGACGTCTATAACGGTATGGACGTCCATTAAGGTTATCAGGGTATTATACCTGTATTTTCAATGAAAAACAATAGCTTACCATTCATAAATGTCGACTAAATAAGTTATTTTAGTTAATAATATCTCACAAAATGTTTATTAAACTAATATACTTTTATAATTGTTATTTATTGTTTGAATTACTATTTTGTGCATATATAATACTCGGTTACTAATAATTAACGAAACGCGAATGATTCCACTAATTCTTGTATAGTAAATATAATCTCCACTTCGTCACTGCACAATGTTCTCGCCCACTGAAAACTGCTCACCGCCCTCTTCCTACGCTTGGGCATATCGAATTGCCCTAGTGTAGCACGCAGCCCGCCGAAGAACGCGGCGAGATGTCTGCAGAGGTCAGAAAAGTCACGCTATCAGAACAGCAGTGTGCCAGAGGTGCGACCCTGCTTCCAGCTCAGAACGGTGACTACACTTTAGCGCGTGCCCCGGCGGCGCAGGGCTTGGATACAAAGGAGCGCGAAATGAGGAGGAAACATTCAAAACGTGACATGTCCACTTTACTCCTTTTCGAGAAAACGCAAAAATGTTATGTCATGAAAATTATGCAGATGTTTTATTTGTACTTAATTCTGAATTATGTAATAATGATAGCTAAATATATTATTAATATAAAATTTAAATATTCTATGAACTTACATAAAAAAACAACATTTATGTCAACTGGTAAAAAAGGAAGCCTGAACATCAACGGAGAAGTGATATACATGGCAGGTGAAGTTAAATACTTATGAATTACAATAACAAATTCTGGATACTGTACAGAAAAACTAAAGAGAGGAATAATTTTAGAAAAAGCAGCGGAAAGAAAATTACACAAATTCATAAAATATGCAGGCATATCAAGTGATTGATTTCTAAAATTTTAGGTCCCGGAACGCGCTCAAAATGATTTATTAATTTAATAGAAATAATTATATATTTATAATATAATGTAATAATTATCAGCGAGATACAGGAACGCCGTTCCGTCGTGTTCCGTCAGAAATCAAGCCTTGCGTAAGACCAAAATCCAAATAATCGAGAAAATGGCATTTCTAATCCTGTTGTGTGGGTGTAAAAGCTGAACATTGAGATAGGCCGAAAAAAGGAAGATGCTTTTGAAGTATGGACACGGAAGAAAATATTAAACGTACAATGGGAGGGCAAGAAGATAAATGCCGAAATTTTGAAAAGAAAACAGAACTTTCTCTAAAAGTCAAAGCCAAAAAATGGAAAATAAAATATTTTTGACATACTATGAGTCGAACAAAATCTCTAGAAAAGGATATTATGCTTGGAATGATAGAATGAAGCAGAAGAAAAGGGTGTAAGTGGCACAATTGGATAACTAATACACAATATCACAAACAAAAGGAAAAAGGCAATTCGAGTCCGGGTGAGCAATGAACAAATTGCTAGCATCCTATTGCTGTGTATATTCAGATAGGTCTAACAAGGGATGGCTTGCGATCTATGTTCTAGTACTATTTCTCTGCGCGTTCAGACCCGCGAAGAATTGGGACCTGCAGATGAAAGGAGAGATGCTCACAGCCGCTGCTTGACCGGGATTGGAGCCGACAAATAGACATCATCGCACTGAACAGTGTGTTTGATACCCGTCATTCATGCGTACATTCTGCCATTATTAAGGAAGAACTCGCTGAATTATCGGCGCGTCCCCTCCCAGTTTCGGATAGCAACAAAAGCGACGGAATGATGCTCAAGTAATACAGATGCAAATATCAATGTTCAAAATTAAAACATCTTTCAAAAACCTGGTTTAGAAACATCAAGTTCGTGCGGAAGATAATTTGTTTTGACAGTGGCCGTGATTGTTAATTTATAATTACGATTTAGACAAAACGGCAAAAGAAAGTAAAAAGAATAACAGTGAAACTAAGCCTAAAAACTATCGCCCAGGGTCATCTTATGGAGTCACAACTTCCTCAAATGGGTACAGAAAGGTGGGCGAGAGACCTTACACCTAGAGTGCTTGCGTTGGCCGCCTCTCTGCGTACGGTAGGACATACGTAGGAAATGCCAGAAAAATTGGGTCATTTCTTGGGCTGAAGATGGTCTCGCTTTATTCGAACACATGTATTGACAGTGGTATAATGCAATATTATTTCATATTTTAACTTTTTTATAAAATTGTGATTATCGGTTCTTTTCATTCACAACAACTCATCAAGCACATCGATAATAAACATCAGGTTTTATAAATGTTTCATTTTTTTACGAAATATGTTCATGTGTCTATACAAAATCTATGTTTTGAAAATATCAACATCAATGTTGCATCCCTATTCTCGACACCTAGATGAGGATCGCCGATTTAATACGTTTGCATTCTGATTCCCTAATATGAGGTTTATCAGTGACTGGTATGCTACGTTTTACTAGTAGTATATAAATCTTATAAATTGAATTGCTACCCGATTAAATGTTACTGATAAGCGCGTACGATGTTTAGAAAAATGGTATCTTCATGTAGAAATGTAAAAGTTGCCGAACTGTATAACAAAACATAATTTATCCTCCTCATAGACGGATATTCCTCTTCTAGTGTGGTGTTCCTGTCTAAGGGTTAAAGTTGTATTGCTTTCATGACAATTTAATGCATTAAAAATACATATATATGTCACAATACAATGATTTACACCACATCCTTTTATGTTATCATTTACGTAGTTTGTATCAAAATGACGCACCGGGAATTACTTATTCCAATCTTCAAGTTTATACAAATATAACACAATCATTTTATATCAATATAACTTACTAAATAAGCTGGGACATGTCACGATTCTTAATATTACATTTTAATGTTTGTTACAGTGTTGGATTCAGGATGCATCTCGTCTGCGCGCTATTTTACCACTTCTTCAATTTTGTCCGAAAGTACGAAAACAGTTTTAAAATTTTACTTGGGAAAACAGATTCATCAGGTGAAGTCTATCAAGGAGACAAACGCCGTTTTGAGATCAAAAATCGAGTCGCAGGATAAAAGAGCTCGTGCGTAATTTCGGCTCATTCTTTCTGGTAGTGGAATGATAATGGAAGATCTTAGAAGTAAAATGTATGTAAAATAAGATGTTAGGCCATGGAATATTGGTGATATCTACACAATCAGTTCAATTTTCTTTTTGAAATCAGTTTCCAAATCGGAATTGATATTTTGAGTAGTGCCTCAAATAACTTTTTGATGGTATGAAGACGGAAATATGTGAACAAGATATATAGTTTTATACGACTATTACAGATGATATGGGACCGTTTGGTTGTGTTACAGCATCACTAGTTTGATAAGTAGAGAAAAATATATTGAGACTGAATGGGACGAAAGCTTAAACTGACTGCCCAGCTTGCCTGTCTGAAAGTTCGGCCTCCCGCGCCGCTGGCCGCCGGGTTTTGCCGTTCGGCCGCGTCGAGGGAGGGCCCAGAAGGGGTGGGGTGAAGCAAGGGGAGCGGGAAGGGGAAGGGGATCAGGTTTTTTTTTCGAAATTTCACTTTACGCCGCTCCTATTCAACCGATTTGCATGATTGACACGGCGTTGGATTTAGGAAGCACGTCGACATCGCGCTATAAGCCCAATTTTTTTAATTTCTTCCCGGAACTATGAGAAATCATTTAAAAATTTTTTTTGGAAATATTTTTTGAAAAAACGGCATCGTAGCGTGAATTCTATTTTAAAAAGGAGTCCAACGCCGTTTACAGATCGAAAATCGGACAATTTGTTCAGACGTTATCGGTCTAGTAAATTTTGCTTATTTTGGTGCTGCAACGTGGTGGCGACAAATTGAACTAGTGTCGGTACATTTAGCCTTAAGTTCAGGCCAAACTTCCTCGTCAATTTCTTTCCGTTCTCACTCAGGAGCTTGTTTGGGCCCCGAAACTCTGCAGGGGAATCCGTGTGGGGCAGAGGACGCAGGGCGACCATCGAAACCCGAGCCGCGCGTCGCACAAAGAAAAGAAAAGAAAAGAAAAGTAAACAAACAGCGGAAAGCGGTCAGCGGCGGAGGCTCCCTGCTTTGTCCGGAGACACGTTCCCTGCACCTGCCATTGTTCGGCCTACGGCAACGCGCGGCCGCGTGCCCGCGCGCCCAGCCGCGGATCCTCCGCGCTTCCACCGACGGCTTTTGTTTTCAAAAAGACACGCGGGCCACTGAAGGGCGGACTTAAGCGGTCCATACAGCCGATGCACCGCCTGCAAACCTGGCATGTCAGCTTGTAAATCTAATACACAAGAGAGGACAAATTTACTCATCTTATTGAGGTGGCTAGGGTTGGTTGAAAATATATTGCGAGAATCCGCCTACCATTGTGGGATGCATTTACGACCGGCGCACGTCAGCCTTGCCTTAGACTTGAACGCAGGGATGGCACAATTTTCACCAACCCAAAAATTAACCACCCTTTTTTAAAAAAAAATAAAACCCATTAAAAAAACAATAAACCCATTAAATAAACCACTTGAAAAATCTGAAATATTTTATACAAATATAAATGTTATAGTCTAATTTCAAAAAAATTGTTACATTCAATTTAACATATTTTAAATGAATATTATATACATTTCGAACAAAAACTGTAAGCTTTTTGATCTGCAACAGGGTCTCTTAATAAACATTATAAAACTTAATACAATAAATTAAAATTACGACTTTATTACACATCTATCGAAGTTTTTCTTAGGTGTTTATAAACTTTGCCTAATTTCTCCGCCTTTTCTTCACCCGAATTGTTCCACAATTTGGACCTAACAAAACCGTAAGTTGAAAAGATTTGTTTGATTGCTGTGCAATTTGAAAAACTTATCTAAAACGAATAAAAAAACAAAGGAAACAAAAAATAGTTTCATGTTTTGAACAAGTTGTTTGCGTTATTAGCCAATATTTCTCTGGAGAAAACGGTTTTTTAATGGAAGCAGAAAACATTGACGATGGGTAATAATGTATGTCTTTGACGACGCTATCGTCACTTTGCTCGAAATATACATATTACCAACAATTTATTTGCGAAATTCATAATTGCTATGTATATTGATTTCGGTTAGCATTAATTAAATATAGCGTATTCATAAAATTCCATTTTAATCAAAATACTGTCCTTTTCTAAGTCACTACAAAGATATCAATGGACCATGAATATTACCTATCTTATATCATTGTCCAGCTTCTACGTTTACAGTATCGTTCATCGTCAACCTGTAAGACACATTTCAGAAACATATTTCTTCAAAGGAATACCAGTAATGAAATTGTGTCGATTTATTTGCAGATAGGTCGATTTATTTGCAGATAGGGATTCGATAAAGCATGACGTCTCCATAACCAGCAACATCAATCGTGTTTCCAGGGAAATAATTAATCCACTTACTTCGGGAACCTCTAATAAAGCCAAAAGTTTATTATAAATCCATTTATTAAACGATAATACCTACGCCATCCCAAATTCATTTTAAACCCGACGCACGTCCAACTGCAGGCGAGTAGTGGAGACTTCATCAGCGCTATTGTAGAGTCAGATTCGTACAGTCAACTTTCATCACCTCGCTACGCGTCAAAAGGTAACACAACAGTTGTATGCATAACGATTGTGGATCAACACCGCCATCCCTCTAGCAGACAAAAGTTTCACCTCTTTCGACGCGGCGAGGGGATGAGAGGAGGCTTGAGCGTATGAAAGACGCCTAACGCCAGACTTCGTTGTTGTCCAGGCGCCGCAAAGGGCGCGGCCTGCAAGCCGGCGATAAATAGGACGTCTCCTGTGATGAATGAATCCGCTTTGCCCGTGACGTCACTGTCCGCAAAAAACGACGCGAAAAAAATTTTGCAGGAGATCTCACGGGGGCGTCAGCGACGGCTCGCACGACCGCGAAACCGCCGCCGGCGGCTTTGCCAGAGGGCGGGGTGGGGATGGAGTTGGTGTCTGTGACGACAGTTGAGAGGGTAAGAGATTGGACGGAGGCGGGCAGGGACCGGGAAAATGAGAAGAGCGGGTGTGGGGAAATAGAGGGACGAGCAGAATAGGAGGGGGGAACACGTAGTGAAGGACGGGCGGGATGGGGGAGCAGAGGCAATAGGAAAGAGGCAAAGGCAGAGAGAGAGAGAGAGAGAGAGACGGACAGACAGACAGAGCATGGGGGCAGAGGCAGGCGGAGGCGGGGAACGGGTTTAGAGGCAATGGCAGGTAGGTGGAAATGTAAGTGGAGACAGAAGAGCACAAGGTAAAAGGTAGATGTGAACCAGAGATTGACGTAGAGATGATGGCGATGGAGATCTTTGCAGTACATAAGGAGTGGAAGATGCAAAAGTAGCTGCCGTAGCAGTCACCGTGAATCGGTAATTCAAGAGCGACCGCAAACCGCGGGAGTGGATGATTTGCCACTGAATAGCGCTTCCCATTACAAGAGGCAATTTCTCAAGTAAGAGAAATGAAATAAGGTACTCGTGAGAATGTCTTACAAAAACATGCAAATGCATTTTGTTGAACAGGGAGGAAAAGGGTGTATGTCAATGTCCAATTTCAGATTTTTTTTTTTATTTTTTTTTTTTTTACATTTTCATGACTACAACTTACTCATACATGTAAAAAATTATCCCAATTAAATATAAGTAAAATTGTCGTTGATCAGCTGGGACGCGGCAATCCAATCGAGAGAATCGTTGGGTCTTAATTTTTTAATTAAACTGCTGATTGGATAATCAAGGAGCCACTGATCCCAACTGATCAGACACCAATTCGTCTTATAGAGTATTTAAATTGGAGTATAATCATGGTTTTGAAAGTTAATATTTTCAATTAAGTAACATTCATTGGTCGCAAGGTACAGGGCGCGATAATATAAATTACGCAATTCTATAATTTAAACAACATTACAGTACTGGATTAAACCACTGAGACGTCCTGATGGGTGGAAGAATATTTTCGTGTTCTTGGACATCTCCGACTTTCACGCTAAATTTCGAAACAACAGAAATATAAATGACATAAAACCCTACTACAAACCGTTCGAAGCCGCTTACCAACATCAAAGGACAAGACACCGCAGGTCAATGCCCACAGAAGAAAGTATGCTCAGTGTCACATTTCCTTTCACTCACTTAGCTTCTGAAGAAGCCGGTGACAAAATGACGTTTGTGCGGTGGCATGCGTGCGTTGGTGCGGTGCGGTGACAAAATGACATTTGAATTTTCCGACAATGAGTTATGAAAGCAATTCCTGCTTTCATAATTCATTGTTAGAAAACTCAAACGGTACATGTCAACTGTATTGTGCTACTGTCATAATCAAGTGAACATACACTCCACGACACACTGAGGAAGCTCTTAAGTGTTAGAATTACAAGTTTTTCGCCTGGAGGTCCAAAGAAATCCCAAGAATGCTGGCAAAACTATCTACTGACACTATTTTTTTGTAACTTTGAGCTTCGCTCCTAAAAAAACTTCCATTCTAATTCAGCGTTCAGATAACTTACTAAAAATAACCGCGGAAACGAGACAAAAAAGTAAGGCACAGGCATAACGACAAACGCATTTCCATCCACGCCGGCGGCATCCGGTACTTGCATTTTTCCCCCGTTGGTTGTTTGTTTTTTTGTTGTTTTGCTTTTTGCGTTGGTTTTTCCTCTGCACGCCCTAATAAGCGGAAAATTCCTTCTTTCGCCTCATTCGTCTCCGCGGCCGAGCCCAAGCAAGATCCGTCGCGCGGGCCGCCGCTGCCGCCTGATGACGTAAGATGCCCGCGCGGCGCATCCCGGGAAGGGGTGACGTCATTGGCGCTCGCGGATCCACCCACAGCTGAGGCGGCGTCGGCCGTGGTGGCTGTTGCGGCGAAGCGCCGGTCGCGGGCAATTCCCCGATTACAACGAGAATATGAACGACGCAGTTGCGGGTTGCGATTTTATGAGGCAGGGCGAGTAGGAAGAGAACAAAAATAACCAACACGGCAAAACAATAGGGAAACAGAATTTGTATGGAAAGGAATGCGAAACCCGACTCATTAAAGGAAGAAAAAAATTAGGAGCCCTATATCCAGTGATCTGGGATCCAAATACAAGCAAGAAAACGAAAATTAGGGTATATAAATGTATGATTGAAAGTGTAACATTGTATGGAGCAGATATATGGCAACTTACAGAACAACAGAAAAAAAAATGAGAGCCCTGGAAATGGATTTCTTCAGAAGAGCGGCAGCAATATCTACAAAGAAAAGAATTAGAAATGAACGGGTTAATGAATCTGCAACATGATACTACAGAGGAAATTGAAAAGAAACAACTCAACTTGGTTTGGACATGTACAGCGAATGGATGAGAAAAGACTCCCCTAAAGATCATTACAATGGCAACCAAGTGAAAGGAAACAAGACCAAGATTAGGGTGGAACGACCAGATCAGACAGATAATCGAGAAGTGGAAATAACCTCCTGATTCCTGAAAGAACAGAGAAAACTGGAAAAGAAGATAAGGCGCCGGAAGACCGAAGTAGCGGTTAAGAAACCGGTAAGAAGAAGAATATGGCAAACACTAATTTATAGACCAGACATACGAATAAGCAATTCCTGTTGGGTTCAAATTGGAGGTTTACGAGAGGGAGTCGCATAGATATTGGGAAGAATCGTAACGCATGTATTAAACCAAAGAAAAGAGGAAAGGTGTTTTAATTTATTTATAATAATGAAATATAATAAATAATAAAATGAATTACTTCTTAAAACACACGTAAATCGAGAAAAAATTAAACAATAACTAAATCTACAAGTTTAGAAATCCATTCTAAAGAAAAAGTTAGTGCTGTGTACTTCACATTCACATCTTTCACTTCCTCTGGGCATAGTGATAGAAGAAATCGCACCATTTTAATAAAGTGAATGATAATTTCGACTAAAGAAGCCATTGCCTCAGAACTGGCGCATAATCCAACCATTATTGTTCATAAATTTTTCCTTCGAGCAAAAATATACCGTCAGTGTTGGGTCCTACAGGAGCCACAAGTACCTAATACCAAAACAGAGAAGCATAGGAAATTTTAGTGTTACGTTTATTTGAACATTAATTAATAAATCGATCGAATATAACATATGTGTGGTAATAGCCCAACCTTCCTTATGCAGACGCTCCCATTTGGTTGTATTGATTGGTTTAATACTCGTCAGTAGGGAGTACTGGTGCTGGTAAGACTTTCTGGTATATTTTTGGGGATTTGTGTGATTCCTAAAATAGCAATATCACAACTTACTAGAAAATGTCTGCTTCCTGGCCTTCACGAGTTCAGCGCCCTTCCATCAGACTTCTCCCGGCTGACGATTGCTGGTTGCCATTAAAACTTAACGTCGTAACATCAACCACACTCTTTAATCGGATTAAAGCGCTACAATCACAGGGCAACGAAGAAAAGGTAATACGCTGACACATAGTGAACGCTCAGAATTAAAAGCATTTCTGAAATACTACGTGTATTGTATTATTTTTGTTGGTGTTATCAGTAAGTTTGACGGTTTTGTTGGCGGTCGAAATATCAAGTAATCCCTGTTCGTAGTCTATTAAGAAATATACTTCTCTTATAAGAAGCGGTGAAGAGGTAGAAAGTCTTTTTCCTGCTTATTCTTAGCCACGAATGCTCGGATTCCGAAACAAGTAAGAACGACACGGTATGTGGCGTTCACAGATACAATAAAAGCATATAAAAATATGATCAACAACGCAGGGATGCAATACTGGATTTACATCCAGCCCGGTGGGTCAGGGTCCTAAATATCGTATCGGACAGCGTTGACATTAACTATTTTGAATCGTAATAATTCCTAGTTCTTAAATGCTTGCGCACAAAAGGCTTAAATCTCGAACGCAGGGCCTTTCAACTCCCATATAACGTGGTAAAGACCATTATAGTAGCGCGCATTACTCTATCATCTTCTTACAGGAACTAAAATACAAACTGCTGCCAACGATACTTCAAACGTGCGTGGCTGCTGCGTGGGTTCCCAAGACACAAAGAGGCGCGTAATGTTACAAAAGATCGCGTCGATGTTCGCGCTTTCTTCAGCAGTGTCTTATATGTATATATTATTAATAATTGAACATTTAGAAGAAACTTTTCGTATTTCTCATAAATTAGCCAAGTTTTATACGCGGAAGTTGGCGAGCCTAACCTGCGGCTGTACCTGGCGACACTAGCGCTTCCTATAGTAGTACCTTCCAGCTTTGTCACCGGTTTTGTTGGAGAGTTGCCAGGCCCTGCTCAAACCGCACATGGCCCTACAACGCCTTATTACAGACGTGTCGCAAGCGTAAATAAAGAGATGACCAGGCATCAAAAGAGGGCACTACGTGTCAGGCGAAGGCGGAGCAACCTTACACTGGCGGCGGCGGTGTCTGCCCCTGCCAACGGTCTGGCGTGACAGCTACGCGCGAGATCATGTAGCGAAACGAAACCTCCACCTCCCGCGAGGTCGCAGGATGCTCCGCGCCGCGCCGGCCCGAGGTCGCAGGTCGCTGCTCTGAGGGAGTCACGACATTCTACAAGACGCTCAAGCCACACTGACGTGAGCCAAGCAACCAAAGAAGACTGCAGCTGCACAAAAATGGCGACTGAGGGGAGGGGGAACCCGAGAAATTGGAAAAATAAACACCACAAAAGGAAAATTTCACACGTGTATGAGGTATATTGCATTAAAACGCTGATGTTAATGAAGGATCCAATTCACAGTTTTCTAAGAAATACTCTTCTTCAAATATGAAAGTAGACACCTATTGAAGTGCGTATTTTATTACTTCATTGATTGATTGATTGATTTTTTCGTGTTTCCGGCCGCGTCAACTACTGTGGTCATTAGTCCCGTTAGTGTAGTGCAGTTTTTTTGGGGGAGATGGCGGTGATCTTCCTCCGCTGGATGGCGAGATCCGGCGCCGACCTACCGTCGGCTAGTGGGGTTTCCCCCTAACCAAGACTCTCCCACCAGCGGGGCACCGCCCCAGCCGGGACAAGCTGTAAGCTCCCGACCGGTCTCCCGGAATATGTGGTAGTGTAGTGCATGTTAGTGTAAGTGTGTAAGGGGAGAGGATAGTCAAGAGGAAGGTCGGATCGCGCGCGGTCCGTGGCCCGTTTGGTAAGGTACTGCTCCGGCATTCGCCTGGTGTTGATCGGAGAAACCACGGAAAACTACCGATCAGAGCAGCCGGCCGCTAGAATTCTCCTCCAGACAGCGACTGAATTGGACCTACCTCACAAGTTAGTGTCGAAAATCCTGCCGCCATCAGGACTCGAACCTAGGACCTCCCGGTCAGAGGCGCTGCAGTGACATCAGTTGATGCACTGAGCTACCGCTCCCGGTACTTCATTCATGCTGCGTACAAATCCAACATGTGAGTATGTCTGAAGTTCACTTGGACGAATGGTGCATATACCGGTACTTCGTTATTACGGCTAATGAAGGGTTGGGAAGATACTAAAGGACGATTATTAGAACACAACATGGAAAGTGACAGTTTTCGGATCACGCACTCTACCGATATTGTATGTACACCTACTCTGCACAAATTGTGAACTTCTGAAGCAGAGAGTTCAACGAACGTGACATTTCGGTGTTACTAATTACTGCTTCGACGCTGGCATTGTGGTGAAACCGTCGTCCACCCATTTCGCATAGTCTCACGTGGGAGCTGAACCACTAGTTACGCCCCCGTGGAATGCGCGGGGTGAGGCGGGGCGGGGTGGGGTTGGCCCTGGAGAAGGCGCCCCGCCTTGCCGTCTTGTTCTAGGCTGTTGGCAGCGCGCCAGCTCCGACACCCGATGCGCCAGGCGCACGGAGCAGAGCAGTGACCCAGGTGACCCGCTCGCTAGCGGCGGAGATCACCCTCGCGCGGACTACACTGCGAGTTTTACATCGATGCGTTTGACATTTCACCTGCTGGGACGGTGCCGTCCAATCGAGACCTCAAGGCGGCTCCACACATTCGGCATTTGCCGGGGCGGAGCTACTGCTCGCCCTTATCCCGAGCAGCTGACGTGTTCGGCGAATGTTCGCTCCCTTTGATGTGCCCAAAAAACAAACACGCGGTGGGTAGGGCGAGCACCGAAAGTTCGTCACTCGGCAAATAGCAAGCAACTCATCCATACTACTGGGGATTCGGCGAGCGGTTGCTCGCTGTTCGCCGAATAACGAATGTGTGGAGTCGCCTTCACACGTCACTACAGTGACGTCCTAATGGTGGCGTTCAGTCTTCCGTTTGGATGACACCACAACAACTTATTTACTTCAAACGCAGCTGTGTAAAAGCCGCAGTATACACACCGATTTAATCACAGTGAAGGTCACCGGCTGGACGGAGAGGGGCACACTGTCATCCAATAGGGACCTTCGTTACTTTTTACTTTCTCGCTACAGAAGAGAGAGAAAGTTATGTAATGCTGCCCAAAAATGGCAAATTTTCGACAGAAAACGTCTTATTTTCGGGCCCTGGTAACGAAAAAGTGGATAAATACAGTTGTTAAATTTAGAAAAAAAAATTATATCATGTGCTGTAGCCAGAATCTGTTTTGTGGGTCCTTGATACCGAAAAATAGAATAAGGGCAAAACGTTTATCCGTCCGTCCGTCTGTGAACAACGCTAGCGGTTAAAGCGTTCAACCGATTTTCTCCAAAATTGATATTCCTCAATCGACTGGCATGTCGCGGCCTTTTGAATTTGAAACCGATATTTTACTTTTGGGAGTACTTAACATGAAACCCCTGGGACATGTTCAACGATGTTGTACGAAGGACGTTTAAGAGAATGGTGCAGATCTCTTGTTCGGTGTAAACTCTGATTTTTCGAAAATTGCAAAAGTTCAAACTATTTTCGGAGTCTTCCTACAACTAAAATATTAAAGATGGAAATATTTTCCATTAATGAAATCTGTTCCTTAAAGACAGATTTTGAAATAAGGTCATGTAAAATTTTTCGAAAATTTGAGTACATTTCGGGTAATTTGCGTGAAAATACGGGCGAGAAAGTACGTGCTGTTTAGGAAGATTAGTTTATATTAGAGCTCCCGATTGGATGACAAATGACCCCCTCTCCTTCCAGCTCGTGACCTCGAAGTGCCACTGAATTTAAATCGGAGTTATACTCGGGATTATTGGAGGAAATTAAGACTGACAATATCTAGTATACAAAAAAGAAACACTCATAATTCGCGGTAGGTTAATAATAGAATATTATGCAACAAGTTTATAATGTAAAGCTTTATTGCTTAAGTACATGTTTTGGAAACGACCGCTGTTAGGAGTGAGTTTTCAAATTTGTACGAATGCTATAAAGCAACATTATAAACCAATTGCGTATATTTTTTTGTGTAACACTATTATAAATTTATAAAAGAATCAAAGTTAATTTTTGGGAATAACTTTATTATGACAGCACGCGTATTTGACAATTGTCTGAAAAAATGGTGCCCGGTTACACGATTTTACCGCCCCTACCACCATAATTCGCTCGCTGCGATTGGCTGAATGTGCGATAACACAGTTATCTGGGTCATAAATGGCCAATACGTCGTTATCTAAACCATAAAATTGCATTTTATGAACTATTTCTTGCAGAGAAAAAGGTTCTTTATAATGTTGGTATTTAAAAAATATATATTTATTGACTGACCCTCCATTTCTGCACTATTTATTTAGACTACGAGGTCAACATGAACATACCAATTTAAATAATGCAATTCAGGAATGTAACATACAATACTACTAATATTATATAGGTTTTCGTTGTCTACAATTTTAAAGATGACAAAAATATTCGGAAGGGAATGTTACAAAGTTCAAGGTCAAGTTGAAAATTCGGAATAAATGAAGGTGCTTTGGTGATTGTCGTAGAAATTTCTTTGAAATGTTTTGATTTATCTTTGGGGTGAACAATGTATACTTTAATTTTCTATTTATTATTCTAGGTTCCAAGAAAGTAGAGAGCACTCAAATACACAGCTCAGGTAAAATATTCTTAAAAAAGCATTATATAATCTATATTGTCAGCCATCAACATTGGAAATTAAAATATCTCAGATTACTGTGCACAGTTGCGGTTAATTTTTGACATTTAAATATTTCCTAAGTAGTATACATGAAAAATCAAGGTATTCTGTAATTCCGCATATAATCAATTCAAAATATTACAATAACTAATGACTTTTAAAGTTGCATTCACGTAACTGGCCAGAGACCATCGCCACTTTTACGCCAGCAAAATTTCAAAGAAGGTGACAGTCATAGCGACCGTATTAACATCCAAGTCCAAAGAACTGAGGGTCTGAATTACGAAAGTCCAGATCAAAATAGCCTAAATGAGAGTTTTGGCGGAGGTTCAGGCAAACAACCTCGTAATTTTGTCATTCTCACAAGAGTCTTAAGAAATGATTAAGTAACACGCACGAAGGATACGACTATAAACATACCCCACCCACCAGTTTATCCAAAATTACAATTTATCATCTAACTCCATCCTGAAAGGGATTCGTAGATAAGTTACAAAGCCAACATTCAACCTTCGCCAATGTTTCTCCACGCACCACCAACCCCATCTTTCAATTCTGCAAGTACAATCCTCCAGGGACCGGAATGTCACTTCACCTCCACATATTCCTTTCCTTAATTTTTCACCAGCAATTTAACACGCAAAAGTGCCTCCCGTGGGGAGGTTCGCGCCGCGTTTCAATAACTTCTAACGACGCAAAAAAAGGAGCGGCTAAACGCAAGCGCGGTGGACGTCAAATAAATAATCCACCGAGGAACAAAAACGGCGCGGGGCCAGGGGGTCAGCCCCGAGGCGTGGACGGCGTGCAGGTTTTTCTGCGCTTCTCTCATTAGGCACCCCGCCACGAGGAAGCGCTGCACAGTCGCGAGATACCATCTCCGCGAGAAGGATAGGGGAGGACCCACGGTGCAGCGAACTGCTGGGCGTATACCGACTGCATCCCGTGGTCAACTTTTCCCAAGCCGTTTACCTACCTCCCCTCAAAAAGCATAGCCTGACTACAACCCGTTCCGTTTTCCTCCTCGTGCAAGGGTTGATTTCTACGTTTGCCGTGGTCTGCTTGGAATCACATTGATCGATTACAATTTATCCATTTCTGTTTTTGAGAAACATTTCCTTCTAGAGCACTGCCAACGTTCAAATCCATACTCAAAAGTTCAATTCAAAAGTTTGTGGAAACAAAACATGTAATCACCTATCATAAGCATTTTCTTACCTCGCTAACTTTACATACACAATTCCGTAGATTCTTCTATGTTCACCTATGCTTGAAGTTTTCTCTGGACTGGTGCCATAACACGTATTTGCGCTACTTATGAATGAAAAAAAAAAAGTTTACTCCTTCCGAAACACCAGATGAACGAAAGTCGGGTTATGTCTTCTCAGGTAACGAAAAGTGAAGGGGAATAGCTGGGAAGAACTGAAGGGAAAGAAAACGTGGGATACAGTCTGGTGATTACAAGACTGTTAGCCTTTCACAGTAGGGATAAGGGTTCAAAACCTGGGCGATCCTCGTATAAAGCATGTTCGCAGAAATTTTTGTCGGCGTTTTCCCGCTTCCCATGCCTCTCATTTCTGAATTACCTGTATCCGCAACTTCGTTTGCGTGGAGTCTTGATTTAATTTAGGCAGGTTAATTTAAAAAGTAGAAATAAAGTGTGAGTAATAATGATTTGACAATTTTTTACATTAATATTACAATGAAATCTACAGTAAAGCTTCTTTATAGACCATATTCGTGGTTTTACGCTCAGGAGCAACGACCAATATTTTTAGAAATCACTCAATCGAGAGCAAGCTACATATACATATTACTAAAATAACTTTTACAAAAATCTATGCATACATTAATTGTAAGTCTGTCCTTGTGCTTTATTGATTTTTATTGAAAACCAGTTTCCCCTGGTTCTTAAATCATAATTGCTCCATCGTGGTATAATCACCGACCCATCTAAATCGTTCGCCACTTTTAGATACGACCATTTCGCTTAGGGACCTGGAATTATAATAATAAAGAATATTGTAGTCCCTTGGGGAGGCAACGCCTTGGCAGAATGTAATGCGTGGCGTATGTACTGGCGAAGAGGGTAGCGCGGCCTTCCAGAGCCAGAATGTTCCCGTTTTCGCGGGAGCTCAAAAGGAGATTACTGTTTAAAGGTATTTTGTTTTCAAACGAACGCATAATGTAAACGTTCTATTAGATTCAACTTTTCTAAACTCACGGGTATCACAAATCATATTGTTGTTTTAATTGTGAAAAAGGCGGGAATGCCCTTTGGACAGTCTTCTCAAAACGCCAATGTTTATCTTATCGTAATCGGAATACGTTACAAGCTAATAATTAGTTCTGGTTAGTACTTGATGTTGAAGACGCTGTAGAGTAGACAGAACATGTAATGAAAGGATAAATATTTTAAGTCATTCTATGTTTAATAATATTTAAATTGCTGTATTTAATTATACAAGTGCACAGTTCAAGAATAGAAACAATGACTCAAAAAATAACATACACAAATTGACAATCTCAAATTACTGGTCGTACGTTTGTTACATTTAACCACTGAATGGAACCGGTTCAAATATTGCACACTGTGCAAATTAGATCCTCAATAAGGCCATGTTTCGCCTCCACTGACAATATGTGTCAAAGATGATTAACATTAATATCACTATAACACGACTGAGCACTTGAAGGAATAAAAGACAATTTTCAACGCACAGAACACGTTTCCAGCACAAGCACTCCATCAAAGGACCTCAATAACGAAATCCAACATGTTAACTCAATTTCCGTCGTCCACTTAACCTGCCATAGTAAGACAGGCTCCATGAAGGCGTCGCGGCGCCGGCGGCGGCAGCGGGGCGATAGAGGAAAGCGAGGCGCCATTACCATTAGGCGGCGCGAGCAATTTGCACGTTGGCGAGATAGCGCGCGGACAATGAGCGTATCTGCGACCACCATCGCTCCGCGGGCGAAAGTTGGCGCCAGCAGCGCCCCTAGTGTCGCCCCGCGCCGCCCCGCAGCCGCCTCCGCACGGTGGTTTGAAAGACGAAAAAAACGGACAAAATACTCTTTTTTTTCTTCTTCAACGATCGTCAAAAATCGATTTTGTGAGCCGCTAAGCGTACGTGAAGCTAGTCTTTTATTAAGACATCTGAAAAACGTGACGTTACAGTGGAAACAAGACGTTTTCACACAGTATGGATACTGAGTAATAAAATTTAAACATATTAACGTGAAAGCAATTTTAATTTCGTTGCGTCATCATCCAACTTCAAGACCAGGTCATCAGTTATACACTCAGATTCACGAAGAAGACACTTCTGTTTCGAGAAACCACCAAGATTGGAGTTCAAACAAATTAGGATTTCTAACATATGAATCTATATAAGACAGTGGGAAAATTGTTTATATTTCGTGAGCAAAATGATTCTTTCTCACACGATCTCTATTTTTTTAAATCGGCTTCTCGGCCTCGGAAAAAGACCCTCAATCTCGGGTCACAGAGCATCCGGACTGCAACATTTTCATCCAGGCAGTGGGTGGCTGTTTAGCTGCTACTGAAAATCCGCTCCGTCGGCACTTGTACCTAACACCTTCGCCTCTACGAAGCCAACTTTATTCTTCGTCTTCCTGAAAAAAAGAGAGGGGTCGAAGCGCAATGACTTGCCGCTATCCCACCATTGACGCCTGGCATGAAATAGCTCTATAGCTGGGTCCCGGGATTTCCGGCCAATCCATGTGCAATTCGTGAACATAGAGAGTTTTAGGCCAGTTTTCGCGAGACTCTCACTTTTCCCTTACCTCCCTTTCCATCATTTCTCCATCATCACTCACATCATTATCGCATTAGATCATTGATGTACCTCAATGACCTCAGCAGTTTAAGGGCCTCTATAGCTAAATAAGTATGTAAATTGAGCGGAATACGTTCGCCCGCTTCCTTTGCGACCCGGACCACAGCGCGCCACCGCCACCGCCACCGCTGGGCGGTACCGCTATGTCGCGCACCGCGAGCCAAGTCACGCCCGCCCCTTCGCCTCGCGTCGATGACGGCGGCGGTGAAGATGGCGATCGTGACGTCGATGAGTGAGACTATGCTATGTAGTGATGACAGCGGAGGAATACAATGGGAAGTAACCATGATGATAGCGATTGCGGCGGTCTCGCTGACGGTGATGGTAGAGGGTGACAAGAAGAGGCGGCGATGACTGTAGTGGTGATTGATGAGACGGTGATCGGTGTGGTACCGATTGCAGTGAAAGTGGTGAAGTTGGTAACGCTAGTTTCTACGACACGTTTATCCTGTCGGATTTCTAGGCTCTTCCCACGGCTGCTGAGATCGGCTCGTTCACCTTGTGCAGCCACTCTGGTACGTAGTGAATTCTACCTTTCCATCATCTGTTGGGCCCTTATATTCAGCTAGTTCTTGTATCTCATCAGCACAACTTGCAGACCCATGCGGTAACTTTAGTGGTGACGGTGGCTGCGTGGTCGGCGGTGGTTGCCAGAGCGGCGATGGCGTAGAAGCCGGCGACAGAGGCAACGGTGATGGCAATCGCGACTTCAGAAGAGGAGTCTTCTCTTCAGGAGGTGATGCATAATTCACCGAAGGCCCTGGAGAAAGTTGCCTACGATGGCATGCAGGGGGCGATGGATGGTTGTCTTCGAGGCGGAGATAAAGTGAAGGGGTGAACCCCGAAGACTTCCCTATTAGAAAAATCTTATCGGAAAAACAATTTCGTATTTCTTTCAACATATCACAAACATGAAGAAAAGGTTGTGATCGGCAAACTTCCTGATACGAAATTTCATTTATTTCACCTATAGAATAGCAAAAACATTTTTGCAAGGTTAATTCAATTTTTAAATACAATACATACTCCTCCTCCAATCCCGCTACTCGGAGAGTGCATTTGAAATTCGTTCACGAGTTCGTGCCATATGCTTCTTGTGTCTATTAAATAAAAATATTTAAACTGAGCATATACACTTGTAGATAAATTTTAGAATTTTTTTATATTTCGATTGATCTACATTTCTCGAACATTTTTTCATTTCTCTAAAAATGTGGATAAGAATGTACGACCTCACTAACTAAACATGATTGACCAATTAAAAGAAGTTGGAAATTGACAGAAGAATGCATTATACATAACAACGCTACGATTTTCGATTACTAATACACCTGTCTCATAAAGTTTCATTTTTATTCATGCGGATGTAACTAGCACATTACCATCTTTTTGTAACACTGTATCACGAATTATAACCTTTAAAAGAGCGCGTCGTGGCTCAAATCATTAACTTTTTCATACCTAAAAACATTTATCAACAGCTCACGAATGGAAAACATAATTCAACGATTGTTTGACTTGTTTTACCGTAGCTGTAAAACTAGCTCACGAATGAAACAAGTATCTTTGTTTTAGTACGATCTTCATTCATGTAAGTTATAAATGGGCTACACGAAGTATTCAGGACGATGAATGCAAGACAAGACAGCACATTGTATATCACGTTTTAGAATTGAAGCGAATGCTAAAAGATTACAAGAATGGGTGTCTTGTTATTTGACTGATGAAGTCTCTCATATTTTATGTGTTACAGAACATATTTTCAAGTATTTCTTCACTGAACAAAGATAAAATAAAGTTAAACTAGTTCCTCAAGGCATGTCAAGCAGCGCATTGAAATCTCCGAACATACAAGAATATTGAAGCATATAATGTGTAGTAAGATGAAGTTAAGAAGTTAAAAGATTTTCCTGATTAAAATCATACATATTTCATAGCTTAGTGCATGTAAAACTGGTTCCTAATGAGCACACGTATGCAGACCAGGGATCTCCGCAAAAACACGCGGTATTTTTAACTTAATATGATACTGGGAAGGATATTGAGAAGTCACATTTAGTGTCCAGAAAGAAAGCAAGGGAGCATTACATTTTCTCAATGACTCAAGCACACTGGACAAAAACAACCACCAAGATGTTGGCCACGAAGTCAGTAGTCGATAGTTGTGGAAGACTACTTACAGACTTACTTATAGAAGAACTTGTGAACCGTCTTCAAGTATTTACTGTCTAGCCCTCGCTAAATATTAATATTATGTCGTGTGTAATAATAACTCTTGTAAGCTATTCAATCATTACTCACAGAGCTTACACAAGCGACAACTGAGAGCTACTTTGAATTCAGAACGCGCGTCACTGCCGTAAAATGTTCACGTTCACCTCTAAGACGAAAGTCCCAAAAAACAGCGACGACGGCCTTTGAGAGAAAACCTGCCGCCGCATTAACACGATACAGGCGTCCTTTGGTCCGTTCTGGCCCCTGCTCCCCTCTCGCATCCTCCGATTCCGAATGCTCAGCCGGCGAATTCGGAGCACGAAACGTTTTCCGTTTCAGCACGGCCACACCGCGTTTGTCGCTGAGAGACACCGTCGCAGATGGCGAGGCACCCTCCAAGCATGACGAGGGAAAAACATTTCGAAATATTGCGAAAGCAGACCAACAATGCTGCCTCCATATAATAAAAGTTTAAAAGCTTATTACAAAAATACGTTCATGTATACACAAAGAACAAAATCGACGTTGTTGAAGGGGAAAAATTGAATCTTTTAAACAGGAAATACTCAAAACTATTCCTTATTTCGGTGCTGTTATTTTATTCTATTAATACTTTACTGGTGATTCAAAAACTAGACAGGATTGGATTGGATTGACTGATATTTTCCGTACACGTCAACTGCTATGGGTATTAGTCCTGTTACTGTAGTGAATGTTTATTATCCCAGGAGGTGATGGTGTTCCTGCATCGTTAGTTTGAGAGACTCGGCGCCTGCCTACACGACGGCTTGCGGGCAACTCCAGGTCTCCCCCTAGCAGGGCACCGCTTCCGCCAGTACAACTCTAATCTTCCAAATGCTCTCCCGACATGTAGTGTAATGATGTAAGTGGGGTGCATAACGGGAGACGATAGGAGACGGAAAGGGAAGGAAAGGTGGCGCGCGGTCTGAGACACGTTTGTTAGGGTACTGCTCAGCGATTCGCCTGGTACTGAGAAACCACGGAAAACTTCCCATTATAAGACTGAGCAGGCGTTAGAAGTCTCCTCCAGTCAGTGGCTGAATTCGACCTACCTCGTGGCGAAAATCTGCCACTGTTGGGACATGAACACTCGGACCTCCCGGCGTGAGTTGCTGCAGAGACAGCGGTAATGCTGACTCGGAGCTGAACTATGCCGATTGAGGCGGGGAGATATGGAAAGACGTGAACATAAATGACTAGGCAACAGACAATGAAAATGGGGGGGGGGAGGAAGAGAAACAAGATGATTAAGGAATTGGCGACAGGCAGAGGACAGAAAGCTTCATACTCTTTTAAGGCAGCAGCACAGCAGGAAACTAAACGTAGATGACTCGCTAGATGAAAAGAATACAAAAGGCCAATCTGAAGGTGGGCGTAAGACCCGATTTACAAGATTTCGGGAGTATTAGCGAAAAGGCGCAGGCTCACAGTGGCTCTCGCGACCCAGAATCTGCTTACGCATTTGCTTAAACCTCCAAAATCGTTCGTGAAAAGGAAGCATTTCAATCGGGACTAAGGGAAGCTACGAGCGAGAAGTCAGATCCAAGGGAAATTGCAACAAATAATTTTTGGCAACAGTGTTATGAGGTCCGCAATTACGCAAAGGGTCAGAAAAATGACTTAAAAATTACAAAAAATACAACAACAAAAATTACAAAAAAATACAAAAAAACAATAACTGTACATTTCTATCACATATTCGTCATGATTAACATTCATTTACAAGTTAGCTACGTCTAGAATGCACCAATGAAAAGATGACACCTCATCAGAATGCGAGCCCTGGTTATGAGTATTATGCGCGCAGAGACCGCTGTTTCACGGTACCCAACGGTGGCCACCGCTGGCTTAAAGTCCTGCGACATCGCCACCGTCTCCCGCAGGTGAGGCGCCGAAAGCTGCCGGCTCCAGGAGCGTTGGCCAAGAGGCCGCGCTCGAGAGGAATGCGAGGATTCCGGACTCCGGCGGAATATTAATGGAAACATTTGGAAAGTGGCGCCGCCGCCCCTGCTCGAGATCTTGCGGAACTATCTGCCTCGACTGTCACGACGCAGCAACTTCAAAAACCATCAGGTCTCTTCGCACAAACACGGCGAAAATTCCGAAAACAACTCGTGGATATTAGAATTAGTTAAACAATAATAGGTTGTATATAATATGAAGAACGAAATATCTAAAAGTGTTGCAAAAATGTGTTCTTTTTTTTCCTTTCTCTTCGTTCATACTTTTCCAGAACAGAGAACACATTGTTACAAGGATACTAAGAAGGAATATACAAGTAGTTAATTAAACTATTGTCTGCATTGGTTCTAGTTGTGACTGTACGAATGCGTAAACGTCACAATCTCATTTCGTCACGACTCCCTTCAAAAATACGTTCGTCACGTTAATTAACATTGCTATTGGAAACGTAGTTGCCGGAAGCGAACTCTAATTGATCCCCAGCCACATCCTGCAACTTCTGTACGCCACCTAATTAACTCTATTGTTTAAATGCATCACACGTTCCTCTATTTAGAAGGTGAAGGTAGGAAACATTTAAATACACTTCACTGTGAAAACAGACTGACACAATGCCTGACACTTTTATTTGGGAGCAATAACATGGTAAGCAAAACTTCTTTCACGAATAGAGGAAGTTTTGTTAAGTGTCACTAGACGAATGCCCTCTTCTCCAAGTCTTCAGTTATCCACAAGTGATGTACTTGTGTCGACTCCACGAAAGATAGTAATGAAGAACGTTGTGGTAAATAAAACTATTACAAAATGTGCTTTGAAATGACGAGGGATAAATAGAAGACTCTGGGACATTTATTAAGTGCTCTACCACTGTGAAGCAGTTTATCAACAACACTCTACTACTTCGTTTAAAGCTGAAAAGCTATACCGCAAGGTCTCAACGACGCTGTGTAGGTGAAAACCCACTTTACATTTCTCTCAGAGGATAATTTAAATATCATCTACTTAAACCGTACATTTCAATTATCAATCACTTTTTGCTAATTGATAAAAAATGAAAAGTTGTTCTGGCAATAATTCATCGTTTCATGTCGACGACCATATAGAAGCTGTCGGTCGATCTATGTCAAGTGGGGCAAAACTTTGGACTGATTCACAGGGACAAAGATCAATTAATTTGCTTTGTATAATACGTTCTGGTCTTTCAACAAGAGTGGTCTGTCCACGCCCGTCTGCGTTATTTCCAACACATCAATAAGAAGGAATAAAATCTCATTAGTCCTAAAGCTTCTAACATACTAAGTATCGAATTCATACACAGACACATAAAGAAATGCTTAAGCAACAAGTGATTGCTGAAAGTAAGTGGTCACTTAAAGAGATACGTTTTTCATATACGGTCCTTATAAATGTGGAATGAATAATTAGAAACGAAGCCACGTGCCATTTGCACCAGGTGTTTCGATGTTGTCTAGCCTTATAAAGCATACACTCGAAAGGTTTCGTACAAAGCGCTACACGTTCAATAAGTAATCCATGACTGTGATGTACATTTTCATGGTACGAATTATGTGCTGCAAGTAGATATCAAAATATTCTACGAAATCATTGTCATCATTGTCCAAAGTAGAAAGGAGCGCTTCGTAAAAACATAACCAAAAGTGGTTAAGAGGCGGCTCCATGAACACTTACGAGTGCTTGCGATTTCTCACTTTGAGAAATGAAATTTCATTGACATGCTCACTCATTTGAGAATTTTGCAAACAAGAATTGACATGAAGTGAAAGAAATGAAAAGTTTGCGAATAAGTATGGGTCATACAGAAACATTCAATTTAAACGTTCACTATGAATTCGGGCCTAAATCCTGATTGCTGGACTGCTGAAGACGCCTCAAGGGACACACCAGGGGCGGGCGCAATAACAAAAAGCCGCAATTACGCTTTGGGCGAGGGCAGGTGAGGCAAGCGATTGTCTCGTCCGCTGAGGCGCCGACAGGGGGGGGGAGACGAAGGCGGGGCGGCCAAACGCCTCTACCTGGGCGGGCGAGGTCGTGGTTGAAGGTGGTTGGTTACGTTTCCGGGGTGGTCATGGGAAGCCTACGAAGAAAGTCCTGGGGAGTTAGTGTGGGAGGTCCATCCTTACGAGAAGAAAGAAAAAACACGACGGGAAGACCGCAAAGGAAATAAGTGTTATTTATTGTAATGGACTTGACCCTAGAGGCGGGACAGAGGTATGAGGGGTGGTGGTTCTTATAACAACACCCAAGAGGCAATATTAAAAACCCTTTATCGCACTAATGGTTATATTCTGTCGTAGAGTGATATTCCACTTTCGAATGATATTACCACCAACGAATATCCGTATCGAAGGCAACAACAAGCAATAACGTTTCAGTAAAAATATAAGAATTAACATTTAATAACTAATATATTATCACTAAGTCGTTTGTGTTGCTAGAAAATGTCGATTTACAAAAACAAATCGACATTTTCCACATTTGAACGAAGACTATCTCAGTGTTTTGACACCCAGAGTGATTGGCATCCTATAAAATAGAATCCAACATTGTCTGATCTTTGACTGACACTAAACAGCTGCTTCATTAAGTTTTTAAAACATTTTTATCAGAAAATATATTCTACGAAACGTTTTCCAATTTTTACTTCCTTCACGACATCAACCTGCGTAAGTATACTAAAAGTATAAGCTGTCATATTAAGAAAATAAGGTCTTGATGAAACAACCAATAAACGACTTATGATCAATAATCTGTAAACAACAAAAATATTACTCAATTATCTAAGACTTTACAAAATTTATTTCCAAGAAGAATAAAAAACATTGCGACTACGAGTGAAAATATGCAGCCCAATTTTCCCAGGGTTGAGCGTCCCCAGGGTCGAGGAGGAGACGTCTGATTGGATCTCGTGGTCCGTAATCCCTCCCACCCGCTTTCCAATTACCCCATTTTACGTTTGCCCTCTCCACAAGGCATAGCTCGATTGCACCCCGACCGGTGTCAAGGGAGACAGGACGGGGAAACTGTAGTTTAGTCCGTATTCAAGATAAACAGAAATAAGAAGTTATTGTACCAGTTGACAGAGAACTTTCGAACATATGTGAACATAACAAAAATGCGAACGTAGAAATCAGTTTCAACGAATTAAGAATTTTTAATTCAGATTAATTTCAAAATACCAAGATTAGCTTGAATACCAGGAGTAAGATAGTAATACAGGAGTACGTAAATTAACACAGTTAAATTGAACTTTTGTTCGTTTGCTCTCATCCTCTTTCCGCTCTCCCAAATGAAAACTAAAAGAGGGCGGTTCCAAGCACTGCTTGGGCGAGATCTTCATCTTACTCCCTCTCGAGGAAAACCAAAAAGGAGCTGCAATCAGGCGTACCACGCCAAAGAACGATAACATCTGGAATGGAATCGGGCTCTATCTTTTTGGACTGAGAGGTACGAGGCTTCGGAAATCATGACCGCATGGTGCAATCGGGAGAAGTTCTTTTTGAGGGAATCACCCGCTTCCCATTCACTTTTGACTACCTTACAAGACAGTCCGATTGCATCCTGAATGGTATTTGGGAAGCGGGAAGGAGGAAACATTTTACCAACTGAGTTCAATTCAAGAGTAACGCAGTTGTTCTCGAATACAGGTAAAGGTGACAGAATCTTCAGAACTGTGTATATTATCTAATTAAAATATAATTGTTTTAATTCTGAATTATATTACGGAAGACCATGGTCCTTTCTGAGAATTCCACGTCATACATGGAAATCAATTTCAATGAATTAAGAATATTCAATTCAGTTTAATGCCAAAATAGGAATAGTTTGAAGTACTGAACAACGTCAAAATGAGCATTATTTATTATTTCTTCAAATACGGAAGCGAAAAGTTGACCTTCCAAGCACTGGTAAATAGACCTTCCTTCCTTGCTTGCTTTTTTTAGGAAAACCGAACGGGATGCGATGGGGCTACGCCTTTTGGAAAAGTAGGCAAAAGGCTTACGTAATATTGACCGCGGGATACAATCAGACTTCGTTCTCTTTGCGAGGGGTTCCCCCATCCTGAAGCGACGACCGGAAACCCTCGAGACAGCGCGACGCAGTCGCCGTCGTCGCCACCGCTCCTCCACCTTTTATTTACGCAGGGCGCATTCCAGGTGCCTGGCCGGGGGGGGCGGTGCACGCGCCAGGTAGAGAGCGGCGCCGAAATTAAGCCCCGTCTGCTCCCAGGAGCCGTCTGCGCGACGTGCGGCGACTGAGCACGCGAGTGGAGGGTGGGGCCGCGAACGGCGTGCTCTCTTCTAGGTTTCAAAGACGCTCAATATTGAAAAAGGGAAAGAGAAAAGGAAGGCCCAGAGCCGGATTAATATCTCAAGGCACCCTAAGCACGACCAAACGATGCAACCCACTAATAATATTCAAATATAAAACACACACAACAAAAATAATTACATACATAAGTACTAATCTATTTTAAAACAATATATTTGAATACATTTTTGTGAGGCAATTAAAAAGGCATTTTCTATTTTATAGCCAGAATCCCTTCTTAATACCTTTATTAAGTTTGTGTCTGGATAATAAGGTATATAACAAATATTTTTACAAATTTATGAAGATAAATTTTACACAGTACATAATGAAGATAAAAAGTACACAATTCTTAGGCGAATACGAAAAAAAAATTACATGCATTTGCCTCGAACAACAAACCAACATTTACAATCAACTGTTCAAGAAAGTGGTAAAGTACTGTCAAGAACATATTCGCAGAGTCATTATAGATCGATTAAAAAATTAAAGTTCGAAAAACTGTTAGATTTTTTAAATATTTGTCTTGTAGCAGAATTAATTTATGTCATCTTTCAGAAGGAAAACAATTATCACACACACACATACACACACAAATCATTTTGTTTCTTTTCGTATGTATACAAGGCGACGAGTAACAGTACCAAATGACAAGCGAAATCAAGAGTAATTAAGGGTAACGTAAACATGCACTTTGTCATCAGACTGTCTTCTTATTCTAGTTCACTCTCTCACGAAATGTTCTTTAAATACGTTTTGAAATCAAATGCAAAAGTGCTTTGTTCCGTATCATGTTGTCACCGGTTGGAACTCGAGCTCCGCCCAGATATTTGAAACGCCTCTGAAACGTGACACTGTTAATAGGACCTCATCTTCCACTTGAGCTCAAGGAGCTCAACTTAAATGAAAAGAAAACTACTGCAACAAAGCGCTGATTAATTTTGAACCCCGAGGATATGATACCAGAAACACACGAAATGTATTTAACTGTTCCTCAAATCCTAATGACAAATGTTCGGAAACAGACAATAATATCAGTATAATATCAGTATTCCCAAATCTACAGAAATTATAGGAATTATTCTTAATTAAAAGGAGACAAAAAGAATTGTTAATCTACAGAATATTTTTATGTGCAATAGTATCCTCTTATATTAAAGACAATCAATCTTATTCTCAATTTAAACTTAAGATGAAAGAAATTTTAATTGTTTAAGACTGATTGTTTTACAGAACACCTGATTACGCGATTACATTCGGTCGCGAAACGTTGATTGTAGTGCATAAAAGCCAATAAAAACAATTTTTCAAATTAAAAATTGATTTGATTCTCTTTAATATACCACTACATATAAAAATACCACTGAATACAAAAATCATCGGAATTATATTTATGTTCAAATCCCTGCTTCTCATCTTCAATAATATTTAAGATCTCTCTCGGCGAATATTGTTTGATAACATAACATTTATTTTGCAATAGCTTTTTTTTCAAAATATTACATACGGTTAATGATAATTTTCGTACTATTTAGCGACACAATAATTTCAAATTTAAAAAAAAATACATTCTAAAAATCTCCCTAATTTATCCTCAAGTTTGGTGTGCAAGATGATGGTGTGCGAAAGTGCCATTGTCATCTGTTACGACGGATTAACAACTTTACCCCACATCACCTGCTACTCCAGCAGCTTACTCATACGTCGCATGACATTGTATTTCTAGCGGAAGCGCGGGTCTTCCAGGGGGAGGAAGAGTTTCTCTCTCCCGCACACCGCACAGAATCACGAAAGCACGAACTGTCGACGCAGCCGATCGTAATTTTCCAAGCCCTCTGACCTCGGTCGCGAAGACCAGGGCAAAGACTACACATCTGGAGTCACGAGCACGCGCCGGGATGCGCACGGAGCGCTAAAGCACAAGGTCGTGCGCGCCGAGACAATTGCACAAAGACGACGACGACGACGCGGCCGGCGCCGGAAGTAGATAGAGCACGCGACGATCACGGAAGACACTTCCCCGGGGCGAAGCTTCTGGGCGAGCGGCCTTCCATTGTTTTGTTTTGTTATGATTTCTGTTTTTTCTCATTTTTTTTCTTTCTTTGTCCTTTTTGAATTTTTAAAATATTTTTTCTATTTGTTTTCTTTTCTCTTTCCCTCGTTTTCCTCTCGTCAATATCCGCAAGAAGATAGGAGTTTATCTGCGTCGTAGCATAAAATCTGCGCGCGCCGCGGTACATAAATTGCGGCAAAGAGGGGCGGTCAATCCTTAAACAAGCTAATTACACGCTAATCTCAAAAAACGAACTTGCAGATATCATGTCTTAAAAGATTAACCACACACACACGAGAGCGTTTTCCTAGATCTCTGGCGGTATACTCCTTTTCAGGAGCTCTTCCGCGTACTTGTCGAAATAAATAGTTATAAGAGTGTTTTCACTCTTGCCGGTTGTCCCGACGCTGAGTGTTAAAGATTAACCTATCTACGGAATGTCTATTTGATCAATTCTTCAGGTTTCGTCTTTTCTGTACTTTTTTTACATGTCTTTCTCAGTTTTTAATTGCTTTGTTTAACTTTCACAGGCACTTGCTCTCGTTCACGCTTAGGAGTTGCTCCCGCGCGAGAGACTGCACCGGTCACCTCAGGACCAATTAAGCAGACCTGTGAGTTCTGATCGACACGACGCCATTACTCATTGAAATAACAGGGCAAAAAGGGGGGAAAATGCTGATATTTTAAGTTTTAATTGTATAAAAATTTCAATAAGAGTTGAAGATTTGAAATTAAGACCAAAGAATTGATATCATCATTACCAACAAATTTTATTATTGAGAGATAGCCGGCTGTCGAAGGCTTTTTCCCCAAAGGTACACCCGCCTTCTTGCATGATCGATCATGGCAAAACAGAAAAATACCCCTAGGAATAATATGTTTCTTTCAATTTTTAAGTTGAATATAGCAAGAACTCGATGAATCTTCTGAATAAATAAGAATTTCTAATTAAACGAAGAAAAAAATGAATTCCCAACTACACGTTTGACAACTTTTTAGCCCAAGCGGATTTTTTCAAAAACTGAACTTGACAGTAATGTATAAGTGAATGAATCATAGACAATCGGAACTCACAGCCATTAACAGAAACGTAATTCTTCAACAAATTCCAAACATTATATTTCTAACGGACATAAAAGTGTCACTGAATAACTAAGCGATTTAGAAAACGAATATCATCTAGGTATTGTTGAGATATTAATTTATTCATTTTTCATTACCCCCGTGTGTTTTATATATCACTTTTCTTTCGTATCAACACTGTGATAAATAAGTGTCGCAAAATATTACAGCTGCGAAAGGAAATATATTACGGAATGTGTCCACATTAATTATATGCATATTTAAATATTTACATAACCGCTTCTTGATTTCATTTCAAGGTTTAAGTCTTAGAGTAATTACATTACTTACAAAAACGCCGCGCCCGAGGTCAGAAATAAGTCGTCCCAAGCTTCTGGCAACTCACCTGCAACAAAAAAGGGAAATATTAAAACACTAAATATAACATCACGCGCTTTCGCATGAGCACCTTACAGAAGACATTTACAAGGTAGATAGAACAAGATACTGAAAGGATTTATTCAGATTGGAAAGTGCTCGGAGTCCCAATACGAAATCAAGGCACATTGCAGTACAGCAGATTCACATAAGTCGCATTTTTTAAAATATGGCTTACCGGCGATGACTTCAAAAGTTCAGAATGAAAGGGATTTTCCCCTTCCGCGTCATCACTCGGATACAAAGAAAACCTAATTTTGAGAGTTTCTGATTTCTTTGCTCGAGATGTAAGCAAGAAAAGTGAAAACATAATTAATCAATCTCAAACTTCGATTAGTGAAAAAAAAATATTCAAATTTACATTAAGTATATAATTGAGTTCGCTAAGTTCGTGTTTAAATACAAATAAGATACTCATTGGAAAATTATAATAGGTCTGTTATTACAAAGCTGAGTCGACGTGAAACATTCAATAATACACAATAAATAACATGAATCCATTGAAGTGACTGATCGCTAGTTCCGGAGAAAAAGGATTGTGAAAATGCGCCCATATCGCTTTTTCTGTTACAAACGATTAAGAGAAAAACCAATTCAATACCTAGAAGTAACAGATTTTCTTTTTGGATTTCTTTCCTGTCTTAAATAGTGAATTGGTTACCGACAGGAAATAAGAATGTTTTGACTAGATTCATTCAAAACGTCCTCTACGACGAAATCTTTTCGTGAGTTTCAAGAATAGCTTTTGAATTGATGGCAAAACGATTAAAACATAAAACTAGTAGTGCTCCAACAACACACACTTTCTCACATTATTTCCAAATTTACAATTTTTCGAAAATTCAGAGTTCAACGACAATGATCCCCGCGCCATTCTTTTAAGGGTCTCTTTATATCCGTGGAAAAAAGTTAAAGAAAAAAATTGAAGTTTTTTTGAGAAATTGCTTAAATATTTCTTTAAATTGTCTATATTTCGAGCCAAATTACACGAAAACTACTCATATTTCTGAAAAATTCAACGTTAACTTATTGAAAAATCGGTCTTTTACGAAAAGATTTTATTGAGGAAAAAATCTCTATTTTCAATATTATAATTGTAGGAAGATGCCCAAAAAACTGCACTTTTACGATTTTTAAAAAAATCTGTGACTTCAATGAACAAGAGACCTGAACCATTCTCTTAAGCGTCCTTTACGCTATGCGAAGACAAAGTTTTAGCACACAATTTTGTGCCATTTTTGAGAACATTTTGAAAATGTTTTTGAGGCTTCATGAAAAGTAGCCTCAAAAATCAAAATATCCGTTTGAAACTCGCAATGTCTGGAGTTCTTTCAAATCGATAACGGAAAATTAATTATAAAGAGAATCGGCTGAACGGTTGTGCTAGTGTTGTCCACCGACGAATAGACGGACGTTTCGGCTTCAATTGACTTTTCTGTATCACGAACCTACAAAACATAGATTCTGGCTACAACACGTGTTAAGAGGATTTTTTTCTAAATTTAGCAACAGGATTAATCCATTTTTTCGTTACTAGGGTTCGCCAATAAGAGTGTTTTTTGCCGAAATATCGCCGTTTTCCGGCGCACGATTACATAACTTTCTCTTCTCTCAAAGTCCCTTCGAAAGCGCGCGAAAGTAAAAAGAGAACAAGCTCTTACTGATAGGCGAAATAACTTCCGAGTGACAACTCATGTCCCATTACAATGCACGATCTTTCGAAGCTGCCATCTTCGTATGCCTCTCCAACTGAGCACCGTAAACGTATACGCAGGCCTTGGTAGGCCGAAGGTCGCGTCTGGCGCAATGTAAAATGGCGCGCAGGCGGTATGACAATTGCAGTGCCGGGAGTGGCAAAGCGCGCGCGGGGTGCGAGTGTTGTTTTTCTTTTTTTACACTTTTGTTTTAGGAGCACCTAAAACAAATGGATTAATAGAACACCAGTGGAATACGCTCTATAATGGATGGTGATTTAAAATATTGTACGGGTTAAAGTGGTTTGGTTCAGAGCGCTTAACAAAACAATCGCCAATTTCATATGGTATTTGATTGCATTACTCGCTCGCCGATGAAAGTCTGCGTATCAGCCTCCGCGATTAACATAAAACATCCTTGCGCTGCCTATGCAAAATTTCCAACGCATTTATTGTAGTGCCTCTGACCAGGAGGTCCTAGGTTCGACACTAGGTTGTGAGGTAGGTCGGCAGGATTTTCGACATTAGGTTGTGAGGTAGGTCGAATTCAGTCGCTGTCTGGAGGAGAATTCTAGCAGCCGGCTGCTCTGATCGGTGGTTTTCCGTGGTTTCTCCGACCAACACTACGCGAATACCGGCGCAGTACCCTAACAAATGGGCCACGGACCTCGTGTGATCTCTCCTTTCTCTTCCTTGTTCTATCCTCACCCCTTACACACACACTAATACACACACACACACTAACATGCACTACACTACCACACATGCCGGGAGATCGGTCGGAGATTTGAACTTGTCCCGGCTGGGGCGGTGGCCGGACTGGTGGGAGAAACATGGGAGAAACCTAGTTGAGGAAAAACCCCGCTAGTCGACGGCTAAATCACAGCTACCTCCCAATGAAAAGCATGCACTACACTTGCGGGACTAACGAACTCTATAGTTGATGCGTCCGGAATCACTAATCAATCAGTCAATCCAACGTATTTACCACCGACATACGAAGGCTTATCTTAATTCCCTTTCTCCGCGTAAACACGACTTGTACAGTTCTTAATTCCATACCCGCATACCATTTACCACATGCCTTAGTTATTTGAAGGAAAAAAAAGAATATCAACTCGCGTGCGGGGCTTGGAGTTGTATTTAAGGGGCCATAAGCGCGAGTTTCGGCTCTCTCGAATCGTACGATTTTTTTATATTTGCTTAATTATTTCTGCAGTCCACAAATTTCTACATGCCACTTCTCTAAATGCCCTTTTCTGTGGTTCTCGTGATTATTCTTAGGCAACTGCCTCAGAAGTTCAGTAGGACAGTAGTGTGATCATTACATCTGAATTCAACATACGTGGTCGGACGGGGCGCGGTGGGATGCCAGACTCAATGCTCTATATCAATTCATTCCCCATAATTCATCCTCGAAAAAATTGTCTTCACACTACTTCCAGTATTCGTTTGTTGTGATTTCTAACACTTCTCAATAACAATTGCTGTATTTAGGAGGTGAAGTAGTAAACGCAAAGAAAAAGGAAAAAATGACCATACATCAAGAGTTCTACACTTCGCAGAAAAATAATTCTGATTCGTCATACAGATCATACAAAAATAACATAGAACAAATTTAACTGCAAAGTTAGTACTGCCGGCCAAGCTACACTAATATTACATTGCTTTTAAACACACAATACAACAAAATAACGTATCCTCGCCATAGCGTAAGAAGCTTGTACAATTTTCAGCAATGCAATTCGTACTCTACTACATATTTCATGAGTAATACGCTCTTCTATCTTCTCCTTGTGCTCTTTGTGCGTCTGTTTCTTCCTTTCTGTGAACGCACTATCATATGCTGCCCCAGGAGTCCGATATCGTATATCTCCATGCTGTTGCACACAGCTGCAGTTGCAGCTCTGCATTCTAATGACGCCTTCTAATTGTAATTCTTTTCTAACGTCAGTGTTTTCAATTTCCCGGAGATTCAAGCAGCAGAATCACTTCTCATTCCTCATCGATAAATGTCAACATTCACTGCAGTCGTAGAACTACATGTAAAACAAAAACCGTATCACGCTTAGGTGGCGAAGGCGCGTATTGCATGAAGCTGATCAGACTGCTTATCACCATGATGTCGACATTCTACGTCATGTCCTGTCATACAACATAAATGTCCAGTTCAAATATAACGAGAACAATCAACATGTTAATGTCTATCTTCACACATGCTGCAGGAACGGAAGATCTTGGATAGTGTCAATCCTACAGTATATAAGCGTATTTTCTCTGCAATGTACTATTTGTTCCTAGAAAATCTTACAACACAAAAGTGAAAATAACTATCGAAAAGTTGAATAGCAAACTGTGTGATTCGATTAAAGTAAGTAATATACGATAGCTACTAACAGAAGAGGTATTTCCATGGTAACCATCGTTTACAGGGTTTAGACGACAAGAAATCTGCTGTTGTAATGCGTAATTTGTTCGTATGAAACTTATTTAATTCGCAGCCTTCGGTTCCTTGCATTTAGAGGATGTTCTACGCCACAACTCTACCCTGACCAGCAACCAAGCTTGTCTCCTCATTAAATAGAAACTAGAATCCTGGTATTATCCGCGCACGTTTTCTTGAGCCCTCGTCTGTTTCTTGAGAGATCGCTCGTTGCGCGAGGAGTGAGGAGTTTGGTTATTTTGACAAGGAATGTTATAGCAAATTTGTAGTTCGTTTTTCGAGGCAAAATTTATCACGTGGGAGTGAACATTTCTAGTTATCAGATTTTGTCCACAATGCTCGTTGCCATCATTTAGTCTTAATTTAACTATTGTTGTCAAAGGAGTGGGAGTAGCTATTCTGGGGCTGGAGAAAAGTGCGCGTATAATACTGCACATGGTTAAAAAATTCCATTCCAGAGATCGCAGAACCAATCAATTTCAATGACCACACTGAGTATGAGCCCCCCCTTCTGATCACCGCTCCTCATGTGCCACCCCACAGCCCCCCCTTCCGGCGCACAAACATTCTGCCGCCGCGGGCGTTCGCGGAAGGCAAACGGTCTCTTCACGCGGCGGCGGCGGCGACCTGCGTCGCGTTCCGCCTCCCTCCCCGCCCCTCGCCGCACCCCGCCCACTCGCCCAGGGTTATCGCGCGGGACGCACAATTAAACGGCCCGCCGAGCCGCTCCCCGCCCCGCCCCTCACGCAAAGCGCGTCGGCGCTGCGCGCGGCGTTTGACGCGGACAGATAGCGGCCACGAGCTACTGACTCCGGACTGCGAGGCTTTGAAGACGCCGCCGCCGCCGCCGCCACGCGAGCGAACGTCGCGCTATCTGCCATCTGCACGCGCGACAGTGCCCCTCATCCCTCTTCCCCTTCTCCGCGTCTCCTTGGGATTGTTCACTCAAGTCGCCGACCACGAGATGAATGTGAACCAGGCGTGAGACGACGGAAGAAGAAGAAGAAGAAGAAGAATATAGTGTTTTGAATGTAAAAACAGGCTTTGAGAGCTCAGTAGCAACAATTTTCTCTGCAGTATCGTTGACTGGGAGATCTCACGGTTCGAGATCCGACGAGTCTTCGACGAGTACGTCTCCGCCTCTCCTTGGGATTGCTCCACCCAAGTCGTCCACGAGGAGGTAGGTGTGAACTCTTTGCTTTAGTCGACGAAAGAAGATGAGCATGTTACTTTGAATATAAACACCGGCTGTGAGAGCTCAGTGGCAACACGGTTTCCTAATCAGAATCGTTGACCGAGAGATTGCAGGGTTCGATTGATAGATTGATTGATTGATTTTTTCGTGTTTCTGGGCGCGTCAACTACTGTGGTCATTAGTCCCGTTAGTGTGGTGCATGTCTTTTCCCCGGGAGATAGCGGTGATCCTCCCCCGCTGGATGGCGAGATCCGGCGTCGACGTACCGTCGAATAGTGGGGTTTCCCCCTAACCAGGACTCTCCCACCAGCGGGCACCACCCCAGCCGGGACAAGCTCTAAGCTCCCGACCGGTCTCCCGGAATATGTGGTAGTGTAGAGCATGTTAGTGTAAGTGTGTGTGTAAGGGGAGAGGATAGGACAAGGAAGAGGAAGGACAGATCGCGCGCGGTCCGTGGCTCGTTTGGTAGGGTACTGCTCCGGCATTCGCCTGGTGTTGATCGGAGAAACCACGGAAAATACCGATCAGAGCAGCCGCCGCTAGAATTCTCCTCCAGACAGCGACTGAATTCGACCTAGCTGAAAAACTAGTGTCGAAAATCCTGCCGCCGTCAGGACTCGAACCTAGGACCTCCCGGTCAGAGGCGCTGCAGTGACATCAGTTGATGCAGCTAGCTACCGCTCCCGGTCGCAGGGTTCGAGATCCCATGGGTCCTCAACGAGTCCACCTCCACCCCTTCATAGTTGCTCTTAGTTGCTCCGCCCTTTCTTTACGGCTTACTCAAGTCGCCGACCACGAGGTGACAGTGAACTATGCGTGAGACGACGGAAGAAGAGGAATACGATGTTTTGAAAATAAAAACCTGCTATGAAAGCTCAGTAGCAACAACTCTTCTGCAGCGTCGTTGACTGGGAGATCTAAGGATTCGAGACACGACGGGTCCTCGGCGAGTTCACCTCCGCCTCTGCTTGGGATTGCTCTCACACGTCGCCGAGGAGTGGATGGATGTTAACTATGCGGTGAGACGACAAAAGAAGAAGAATATGGTGTTTCGAATATAAAAACCGGCTATGAGTGCTCCGTGGCAACAGTTCCTCTGCAGCATCGTTGACCGGGAGGGCCTAGGAGTCTAGACAATGATGATTTTCTACATTAGCTAAATACTTGGATCGAATCCAACCTCTCCACGGAGAATTCTAGCGGCCGGCATCGTAGCGCTCTTATCGGCTTGTACCGAGGTGCGGAAGGTGATGGAGAAGAATCTGCTGCGTGACTTGTCCACTAATGAATTCGAAGAATGTGCTTAAATTTCGTTCGTTTCCATAAAATCGAAATGCATGTAATACTTGCAATTACGTAAGAAGATAATTCTATGAATGGGATGCTTGATTTATTGCTATTCACTATTTTTCAATTCACCTACTGTTCTTCATCAGAAGCTCAAAGTTTTAGAGGGTGCTATTGGAGGGGGATTTTTTCGTCGGTACTTCAAGCTTCAACAGGACCGTAATTGTGAAGAAAAATGTGATACGAGGCTTGTATTTTGAAAAAATGGGAACCACTCACCGTTTCTTCAGGATTTTTTATTTCCACTCGGCTTTAGGTTTGTAATTGTAATTTGGCGAGCTATTAAAGTAATTCATTAATATATCCACTCGGTTTGTATATACGGAGTGCATTTCATGTTTGCAATACTGTTAACTTACTATGAGCCTCATAGTTCAATGAGTTGAGAATACAACTGACGTTCGCAGTTTTCGGAGTCTTGTTATGAAGACTGGAACATTCTCATACAATACATAAATTCAGAGAGCAAATATCTCTACATCGACCTTAAGACTTCGCAACGTGCAAAAGAACACGTTTCTTTACGACTTCCACAGGTCACCAGTAACATAAACTTGAATGCCGAAGCTGAGAAATTTACTTTCGTTGAACGCGTTCAGAACTATGTACGAAGGCAGCTTCTTAGAAAAAAATATTCATACAAAACCCATAAACATTTGAAGACGACGTAAACTTACGCCATTGCCAGTAATAAATACAAAATGCTAAATATTTACACACCCAAACTCTTGTTACGTCCACATTATGATTTATTCTACGTTCAGAACCCGAAAGAGAAAGCTGTTTCTGGAAAACAGCAGAATTACCGAGTCCCACCCCTCTGCGGGCGTCTCTCGCTGGCACCACAGGCTCTTCCATTCTTCCCGAGACATTACGCGCGGTTTTAGGGGGATTTGGCAGGTACACGCCGCGCCGCACTGTTCTCGCGGCAGGGTGGGCACCCAACAAAAGCGCTGCACCTGCACCCGCTCCGGCAACAGGTCCCGGAACACCGCGTTCAGGCGAGCGGCAAAAGCAAGCCCGAAGCTCAAGCAACGCAGGGGATGAAGGGAAAGCATGTTTGGGGGAGGGGATTCCCCCAAAATAGGAACAAATTACTAGGGTGTCTTTCTAAATATCAGTTTATATTGTTGTTTTCGAAATATTTAAGAGTTAAAAATGTTTTACTGCGAATAGTCGATTTTTTTCTGTATAGAAATCTGGATACCACTTCTGTTTTCCCAATAGATATGGTACAACAACCACAAATGAAGACTACGAAGAAAAAGACACGGTGCTTATGAAACAAGCGTCAAGAGACCAACGAATGAAATGAAAATGCTTCGCATTAATGGTAAGAGTATAAACGCACTGCCCTGAATTACCAAACTGTGACAAATAGCAAGATACCACTATTGTGTACAATGTGTTAGTTTAAGGACGGACTAATGCATTATTTTGAATACAACAATAATGGAGACTATTTACGCGACTCGCTCGCCGTTTGCTATTTCTACTCAGGGATTAGAGCCCCTTATTCTGGCGAATCGACCTAAGATGCAGACGAAAGTTGGACGATTGCTACTAGGTGCAGGAAAGAGGAGAGGACGAGCGACAAATCGATTACCGGGAGACTCTGGAAACAATCTTGAACCACTTAAATTTAACGATTCTAGTATAGTTCGAAAGTACTGGTCTGCATAAGCAAAAATGTTGCGAATAAAACCACACTACATGGTTTCCGAAAACGTAGCCCGCACACCTCTCGTAAAACCCAGCAATAAAATTAATATTTTAACAAAAACAAATCTTCACGAACACAGCAAAAACGTAGAACAGTATAACGGTATATATTCTGTACCATAACAGATTTTTACATAGTACGAAGAATATCAAAAACGTTATAGTTGCATTAAATAACAAGAAAACCACGTGTTTAATGGCAAGCGGCCTCTTCCTTGGAACCTCTCAGACGCATGGCGTCAACTGCAGCAAGCTGTGAAGCAATGAGTATGAGAGTTAAGTCGGTAAGAGCAGTATAGGCTGAGTAACATAACAAATATTTGCATTTTAAGAGGATGCGTGAAGATCAACAGAAAGAAGAAAGGTATGAATATTTGCAGCAGAAAAGGCCAACAATTATTGAACATGATATTCATTTCAATGTTCAAATTAAATATTGAACATGAATATTCATATCTTCAATCTAAGTTCGAACCCCTACAATCAAATAATTCTTAATTATAAGGAAGTGAATTCATGACCTTTTGGTTCATGCGCACTTTCATGTTAATGAATATGCCCAGGAAAAGTCTCTTTACTTTACTAATTTATCAGAGATAAAGGGGAAGCATATGTAAACTTGTTTCAATGCAATGTATTACAAAAAGCATGTCATGGTTTACACGAAACTTGTTTGCACAATACCAAAACTAATATTCAGTCTACTGAAGCTTCCAAAATTCCCTCCATATTTACTTGAAAGGCGTGTTCTGCACTGACGCTGGCTGTGGGAATAAAAACACCGCTGGTTCCCACCACGATCCGGAACTTATCGTAAAGTCAAAAAACCAGCAACGCAGGGAGGAAATTAGGTTCTCTTAGGCACCTTCGTAACCGCTACAACCGCAACACGTTTCAGCGGACGGACAGCTTTAGTGCTAACACTATTTCTCGGTGCTTCATTCTCCGTGTTCATGTTTCACGTCAGCGATTCCAAACGAATCGTTGAACTTCCCGCAAGCGTACGCGAGTCAAGGTTACCGACCAATTTCTTATTGTGGGTTACTCTCCTACGTTATGCTATTACTATTTTTCTGTTACACGCATTTTTAGATACTTTATGTAGAAATTACAAATTTATGCAGTCATAATTACTTAACAAGTAACAAATTACTTACAAAAAATACACAAACAGAAATAAGACTTGTTAATCACAATAAAAGTTAATTTTCCACGATTCCAATTTATGTTGTTTTTATTTTTTAAGAATTAAGAAATAGGTACGGTTACTGGCATTGAAGGGAAAACGTATTTTTATTTATGTAATATCGAGGGATACTGAGTTGTATCTGTCCGGCGCGCCCTTAAATTCAATACTATCTCTCATGTTCCCTCTGCTCTAGGCTGTATCCTACAACCTCTTACTTCCATCCCTCATTCTCGGTCCCTTTCCGAGTACTTGGGCCATTAGACGGCTATCGCCCTGGCCCGCGGCACCGGGGGTACCCCCGCTATCAGCTGCCGGTCGCTCTTTTAGCCCTTGCGGGACACCAGAAAAAAACTGGTCGTAAAAAGCCAGATAGCCTCCTGGGCGGGGCGCGTGGAGTTAGGTAGTATATGAAGCCACCTCGCCCCACTGACCGGCGAATGGATGCGCCGGTGGCCTACCGACCGAGACGAAGTGGTCGGATGCGGTCGCTGATGTACTCAAGACGGCCCGCTTGCGACACGCTGAACGGTAGCCTCAGTTGACAGAAATATGAACCCAAGAAATTAAAAATGAGGTAATGTCAGACAAAATTTAAGAGCCCAAAGGAGCAAAAATGGAGACGCTGAAATATTTATTTTGCCATGTGATTCATGTGTAGAGAGAAGAATCGAGGAGGACCTGCAATAAAGCACTGAAAACGGAGTTTTCACTGTAATGCTCATCATACCAAACGATAATCCGTATTTTTACGTTTTGTATGGATAAAATTTGTCAATTTAATTTTCGGGCTGATTCGAAGCAACGGAACTTGACTGAAACGAAATTATTACATTGAGTATCAGATAATCTTGTGTGTACCTATAGACAAAATTCATAACAAAGGGAGGGAATATTGTGATCTGCAATATTTCTGTTTTTAAGAATTATACATTGAATTCTTAATAACTTGCACTCATGAAAGTTGTGACTACGAAATATCCATGGGGATCGAATCGATTTTAGGCAGACAGCATAACCGGAGACCACCGGAACTGTCCAAACACATTTAACAGTTTACAAAACAGACAATACCGAAGAACAGGCGACGTCAAGCATCTTGAGAACGTTTGAAACTCGGAGGGTCCTACGCCTGGACTCAAGAGCTCTCCCGACGGAGAGTCACAGCTGGGCAGCGGCGGAGAGGGCGGGGGCGAGGTCTCGGCGGCCCAAATGGCCTCCTCCATTCAAAGGGGTGGCTCCCCATCAGATACGCCGCCGCGGACTAAAAGCGGCCACTATGGCTACAACGACGCCAGGCCGCCCCGCTGCCCCGCCGGAGGCAGCACAATTGAGCGTTCTGATGGGCTCCTCGGCGCGATACAGACCCAACCCTTGCACTTGCCTCTTTGCGCCTGGGGCGATTTGGAGGATGGGGGACGGGAGCCCTTTCGAAGGTTCACTAACTCCCCGCGCGTGCAGCAATGTCCAATGCTCCATTGCCTGAGCTTTCCAATCCCTCAACGCCCTTGCAAATAGTTGCGTGCCACACCCGTTCTCATTTTCCAGATCCAGCCATCACAAGCCCACAGCTGTCTTCACCCCGTCGTTTTCATACCCTGAACCATCCTCGTCAGTTATTACCGCCCTTACATTCTATATGGTGTGACATTCTTATTTGTGCTTGACGTTTGAGAATCACCTGATAATGCCGACAGTTGTATCAAAGCGACACCTAATAACTGCAAATGTTTCAAATCTTTCCTTGTAGCCAGCAACTCGCAATGAAGAAGTGGAGGAGATAGAGTGTTGTACCAACTGAGGGATGATGTCCCGCATTACGACGCCCAAAATGAAAATTTTATTTAATTTAAAATATCGAGTAGTTTAGGTAACGGACTGAAAAAATATGAAGAATATAGACCTGATATTCTTTTAAGATGGCCCTTGAATACTTTTACATTTCGCACGTCGTAGGGCAGTGCACCGCTGCCTTTGCCGAGCCCCAGATGTCAATCACAAAGATCTTTGGTAGAACGTATAGATCCTCTACTAGTCTGCTCGCAGTTCGTCCTAACCTCGCCCTTTTTCCACTCTCCTTGTCAGCTGTGCTTGCCCGGATCGCCCTCGCTTTCCACTGCTTTCACTCGTCTCCGCCTAGCTTGGATCCGCCCTCAGTAAGTCTCGTGGTTTCATCGCCATTCATCTTTGTTCTCCCCCTCTCTGTCAGTATTTTCCTTCTGCTCCAGCACGCTCTCATTCCCCGCCCGTCCTTCTCCGTCTCCGCCCTTTCCGACCCTCTGAACATCAGTAAGGGCTGTCGCCCAGAGACAGATGCGGGCCGGACTGACCCGCATACTGTTGATATTAGGCACCATTGATCGCTTGATTGCATTCTATACAGTCGAAAGTCACATGGGTACGTACCATCTCAGTCAATAAGGTATGATAAATCAAAGCATAGAGTGTAGTATAGCAAGAGACTACAGTCATGTGTCAATCGTCGTATTTGGAAAATATCTTACTAAGGCACCCAAATGCACAGCTTAATCAAACCTGAAGACTATTACAAGCAATATAACCTAATGAAATAATCTAATTCCTGCGATATTACTGGCGTTAATGAGTGAATAAATACATAAATAATCAATACGATGCGAAATGAATGTCAGTGGATAATTCAATAGGCAACTCCATTCGGCAATGGGGCCGGTAAGGAGGCGGGACGGAGCCAGTACGGGGTCGGTCCAAGGGGTGGCACGAGGGGTCAGTGTGGGATAGCGCAGGGACGGTGTGTGGACAGCGCGGGGACAGTGCAGGGACAGCGCAGGTACGGTGGAATGGCGCAGCGGGAGTCGAGCGCTGCCGCTCCGCAATGACTCAGCGCCCGCCACCGCCCTCGCCCCAACTCACGAACTGGGCCACCGGCCGCTCGCCAGACTCCGAGCACCGTAACTGCACTCTTTCCCACGCGATGTACACGAATTCTTTCTCTCCTTCCTTAAATACATGCATTGTAATGCATTTTAACTACAATTATATTGTTGATACCAATATTATTTTTTTCGCTTTTCGATATCTGAAAAAGTCATGTATGTATTAATGAACAAAGAGTGGTTCAAATTGGATTAGTGAATGAAAGTTAAATTTAATTACATATTAACAACTTCCTCTTCCGTTAATTTAAAATGACTTGATTAGACGGGAGAATTCTTGAATTGAAACTAGTATGAAAAGTGTTTGAACGTTGTCGAAAAATAAATCTGACACTTGTTAATAAAAATACGAGGTTCAAATTATACCTATTTCTTCGTTAACGACTATAAGAAGATAAGTCATTTACAATGTAATTGTAAAATATAGCTCTTTATCTTTTTATAAGATAGACAAGACTATTATTTGCTTAAGAAAATTACCAGTTAAGTCACTAGATCACTAGAGTGCTTAGTAATAAAGGAAAAGCCAACAGCTCCGTAGTGAGATACATTTCATACGATATATTGGACTGTTTACTAATTTTATTGCACGGCAAATGAACTTTATGTTGTTACGCAATTAATCGGATATAGAAGTGCTGATGCAACTGCACAATGACCAATCGCAATGAGTATTGCGAAATGTAGAAAGGAAAAGTTCTGGAAAGAGCAGGGAAAAACATCAATGGACATGAAGAAAAGGGAAAGTCTTAGCACGTGTCAAGTAAGTGGTCGAATGAATCATGACAGATGCAGTTGCAATTAGTGCAGAGAATCAGTGAATGCTCTAAATGAAGCGCGAGCAATCTGAAATTAGCAACAGCAAGATGAAGTATGAAATTAGTAGTGAAGTATCGTATTTTAATATTTTTGATTTTTTTATACGTCACGAAAAATTCGCACAATAATCAAAAAATAATATTTGAAATTCAGGTTTATTACTGAACTCTTAGTTAATAACGCAGCAACGAGAACAAAACAAAATTTCAAACTATTATACACTATATTGGAACATACTGAGACGACAGCTACTTTCCACTGATTCATGGGAAGTAGCTAAAGGACTAAGTTTTAAGGAGCAAACTCCTTGGATAAGTAAAATTTAATGGATGCGATGTTTCATCCAAAGCCATTTTCATTCAGTTTCTTTAATTTTATTTTCAAAAAAACTTTATTGGGCACCATTTTATGATAATTAACAATTACGTGAATAATGCATTTGTTTAACTGTCAGCACTTATTTATTAGTAAATGTACTTATTTCAGAAATACCACACGTCCTTGCAGGACGCCCTTCAGCGTCGTCCCACGCACGGCATTGGAGTACCGCAAGGGCCAGCGTCTGAACCGCATGCGAGCGAAGCGTTTTCTGGAAACGAAGCGACTCCTCCCGCAGCAGGAGGTCCGCCTGCGGGCTGGCGGGGGCGGGGGCGTCCGGACAAGGGGCGGACGGCGGGCGTCGTGGCCGAGGCGCTGACAGGCCATTAACAGCGGCGCGGCCGGCCGGCTTCCGACAAAGGGCTGCGCGCCGCGGCGCTGCCCTTCCACGGCCCTCTCCGGCGCCACCGATGAGGGCCGCGCTTCTGCGGCGTCACGGTGCCAGGCGGGCGGCCTTGCTCTCCCGCCAAGGCACGCCGGAGGAGGGACGCCAGGAATGCGGTGAGGTGTCGGAATGGACATCGCCAGTATCAACCTAATCCCTGGACCATCTGACTTCATCCGCGGTCAGATGTAGCAGCCTGAGAATGATTAAGTTCTATCTGACTTTTGGCGAACGTGATAGTATTTTGAGCAGGTTCATCCAGTTTTGTACATCTATTGTTCTCTTAGTGAAGTACCCAAGTTTGTCAAAGACAACCGTAACAAATTTATGGGCTGGTGAAAATCCCTAAACGACTGAGATATCTGGAGGAGCCTTGAATGGAAAGTGGAAGAGGGGTTGCCTTGAACAACGAGCAACCACACCGACTGTAAGCTCTGGAGTCAATGAAATTAACGTTAATCGCCAAGGCGAAGAAAAACTTCCGATGTCGCATTCCAGTCTCATGATAAAAAGATACATGGGCGTGTGCAACAGAAAACTAGAGGGGTCAACTACATTTCTGGCCTCCCTTTATCATTAAACATTTTACTCACACCAGACATTTTACTAATAAATAAAATATACAAAGAGAATTAAATATTTTCACAATTAATAAAAGCAACTGATTTTATGTTGAAGCATTTACACAGTTGACTGGTGGTTTCGGTATACCAAAGCTCAAATCCTATCCATGCCATGGATTTTTAAGGTCGAAATTCTTTCGTGCGTCATCCTTCAGAGGGAAAGTAATAGACTGCCCCATGTAGATTTTCTGCATGTAAAAGACCTTAAAAGAAGCCTCTAAGCTAAATTCTAATCACCTGTTTCTCTTTTGAGAAGTGCGAGTTTTAGTGCTCTGCGCGAAGGGGGCCTTACCTGTAGCGAGTACCTGAGCCTCTAGGGCTTTTCGATTACCTGTATCATCGCCCGAGTGATATCTTTTTTCGTTGATAGATAGCGAAACTGGCGAGGTCAGGCAGAAGAATAGACCTGATAGTCTGAGTCTCGCCACGTAAAATAAGGATTCATTGAAATGTATTGAATTGAGGGCTCGGAAAGCCTGTTCTTAAAATGTACAGTACCACAAGTTGTCAGGTGATAAAAATAGAAAATGCAAGAATTGAACATACTTACAAAGATAAAATTGCGCTACGGGGCCCCGTTTTAAACTTTTTGGTGCGGCAGGCAAAACCCCTGCCACCCTGGTGAGAATGGCTATAAAAACAATCAATCGAAATACGTACATTCTAATATATTTAAGAAACTTGACAGAACGGAACACAATCTGTAGAAGTGAAACCGTGGCGTGGCCCCGACCTAGAGAGAAATGCCGAATGTCGGAGACGCTACCCGTTGCTTATCTCGGGCGTTGAGCAGCGGATGTTTGCTGTGAGTGGGAGGAAGTCCGCCTGCTTGGCCTCGACAACCTCAAAACCTTCCATTCATAGGAGGCTCCGGGGGAGGCCACGCCCCTCAGCCTCCCCCCCCCCCAACAGCCACAACAATTCATCACTTCTACCACCGCCAAAAACAAAAACCCTAACACCCCAGCCCTTTCCTGTTGGTCTTTTCATTCCTGTCTGAAATCACGATCGTTTTTATTATTATTTTTTTCGTTATCTTGATCTCTTGGTCTGGCTTCCTTACAACACAAAACAAACTTTGGTAGGTTTTGTTGATTTCTTTTCATCTCTCCATTCGTGCGATTTCCGTAACCATTTACTGCTATCTTTCACCCGAGTCACCCAGCACCCATCTAACATAGTTTACCTTCACGTATGGATATACTGCTTGGGTAAGAATGTAAATATTGTCTTCAGGTGCTCTCACCTAACGTCGCCAACTTGCCTCAGACCTCGAAGACCTTGGGCTCTGTGGACAAGTATCCGCACAACTTCGTAGCTACTTGACATGGCCCACATCATGCTCCAGATGACAAAGAATTCGGGGACGTATAAATTAAGTGGTTTGGAGACCTAATCTCACTGTTGCCCGGGTGTTCCTTCATAAAAGAACATGAGTAGTGTGGATAAAATGTTTGCGAAATTCATGAATGAGAGATTGGCCTGTAATAACCAGCTCTGTGGAACCCGTATGCTGGGTTATATGGGCAGAGCTTCGTCATATCGCGCCTGCACGATAAATAACCACAATCTCCACCGCCGCTCCAATGTTTGGTTCCGTCGTCACGCCCTCCGCGTCTGCCGTCGCCACTACCGACGCTGGCTCGCCCGCCCGCCACGCCCCTCCCCCCTCTGCCATCGCGTTCCAAGCAGATAGCATCGCGCGGGCTCGCCGTTTAGCAACGCAGCCACACAGCCTAACTGTTCCGAAGACGCTAGCGCGCGCACGGCCGGTTCCTGAATCGATAAGCGCGCAGCTGGGTGGCCCCTCCGGTTTCCCGTTCTACGCCCAGATGCGGACAGATGCAAAGAAACGCCGCCGCCGCCGCCACCGCCACAGGTCCCACATCCACTGGTCCCCCGCTCCGCCATTCAAACCTCCACCCGCCGGCCGACAAAGTAGGTTCCTGTGTTTACCCATTGCCGACTCGTTTCTCAATGCGACGACAGTTTTTGCTCTTCAGATTCCTTCGCGTTGCGTACACGGCGGAAATGGAGAGACGTATCTTTTAAGATGCTATCGCAATTAGCTCTCAGCCTTGTGCCTAGTTGAAAACATTAAGCTGTACTCGGAATTAACGTCTGGGGAGTACGCAACGTTCAAAGCGGAAGATAATGATTTCCTCGCTGGCATTCATTAACCGACGTAAATGCTACATATTACGGAGGTAATCGAAAAATAATAGGGAGAGATTTACATACTGTGTTTTTTTCCTGAGGCCAAATACTGAATATTATTCTTAAATCTCGGAAAATTAAGACACAAGTGAATAATAACGGAAGTGTATTAGACTCATTACACTTGCATGAGAATTGCTGTGACGATAATTAAAAGGGAAACAGAGAAAATGTTTTCGAAAGTTTTAGTTTTAATCATCAAAAACTGACTCATTACTTTTATTATTGATCGTTTTGTACTGTAATGGATGGAAATGGTAAACCATCACGTTTTCCACAACATCACCCTTATCATTAATTTAAATTTCCCTATTGGCGAAAGACCTCATACCGTCCGAAAGGCTGAGAACGATCTTTGTCTACGAACTGATAACTAGACAACAGCTGGATCACATGAATCATGTGATCAAGGTACTATTTTAAAACTGATAATCCACTACTGACTTCATTCAGGACCGTAAACCTAACTACAAGGCAACCCTAGTAGAATTAAACTACCCTGTATTAGGAGGACATTTCCCCGTTATGGGATAATTAATGGCTAAAAATAAAATAAATCCACTACTCCCGTCTGTAGTGCAATAAGCTTTTGTCATTTCACCACCCCGAACAAAATTTAAAAAAAAAAGTATTTCAAGAATACGTTTTGATAAAGAAGAAGAGGAGAGACAGGAAACCGACTATCAGCGAACAGCAGCGGAATCACCGAACTCTACTGACTGCGCGAAGAAGTATACTGCCATTCCATTTCCATTCTTGAAGGGAGTGAACATCTGACTAAATGGAGACATGGAGACATGGAGACTCGGACACATGGAGAATGGAAAACTCGTCATTTGCGCACCACGCGATTATAAATACAGTGAGCTCTGTGCGAATTATTCGAACGGGTGGAGACATTCATTTACACGGCTCCCGAATTAGTATTTCCTTCCATTATGCTGACAGGAAAGTAGGAAGATAGCTATTAGTGCGCACAGAAGAGAAGATAACTGTCGCGTGAATGAACAGTGAAGAGATCTCGAAAATTACCTTGAGCTGCCAAAACGTATTGTCCCTAGTATAGTAAGGATACAATCATTACTGCTGCAAAAAATGTCCAACGCTTTCTAGAGACGACGTGAAGGAGGGCGGGGGTGTCGGAGGGGGCGGGGCCCGGGCGCGCCCAAAGCAGCGCTTCCGGGCACCGCTAACGAGACTGGAAACGCCGCGCCACCGCCGCGTCGCGCGAGACGAGGAGAACGGCGGCGAAGAGGAGAGGAAACGAGGGCGTGAAGAGCGGGGCGCGAGGCGGAGGAGGCGAAAAAAGGGAGTGACGAGACAGACCCACCCTCTCTCCCTCTCATCGCTTCCCACCAGACGGCGCTCTCCGTAAACACCGAACGCGCCGCCTCGCCGCCGATGGCGACGGCGGCGGCGACCGAAAGTAAACGGCTGCGGTTCCGGCTGCGACTGCAGTCGGAGAAACAAACAGTCCAACCGGCTGCGACACTCCCGTGCGGGGTCGCAGGGCTCGGAAGCCACGAGAGGGCTCGCCTCAATGGACATTTGGTCCGATTCAATATCTACGTTAAATAATAATAATAATAATAATAATAATAATAATAATAATAATAATAATAATAATAATAATAATAATCCGGCCTCGTGGCGCAGACGGTTGCGGCAACCGTCTCCGTTAATCACTCCTTGGCCTCGGAAGACAACGTGAAGCGGCTGATAGCTATTGATAATTATATTATTATTATTATTATTATTATTATTATTATTATTATTATTATTATTATTATTATTATTATTATTTCAACGAGGGCAAGGCTCAGACCATTCGATTAGGTCTGCTCTTCTGCCTAATCACCATGGAATGTACGTTCCTATTATAATGAATGTAAACACTAATAAAGTTTTTGTTTTTTTTAATATTCATCCTCTGTAAGAGTGAACATTTCAGCGTGAAATTGTTTTGTTTCTTGCAATATGCAATGCATTATGAATTGCGGATCACTGTACGGGCGGAGCACATGCAGGACAGAGCGAGGCATGGAGGAAGGGGAGGGGCAGGCTGGGACGAAGCTTGTGTATGTACGTATGCATGTATGTATCTATGTATGTATTTATGTGCGTATGCTTGTGTGTGGGGGGCATGTATGTAGGGTGTGTGTGTGGGTATGTAAGCGACGGTGGAGATCGAGTGTATCATCTGGAGAGTAGTCATTTTTTTCATACGCGTGCGTCGACAATATGATTTCGGCAGGCCCAAACAACTCCAATCCACAATTACTCTTGAATCTCTTTAACAAAGAAAATAAAAAGTAAAAAACAGAACAAATTAAACTGTCCTGGCAATTACTGTTCCAAGGATTCCGCCCTCCGCCCACTAAACGACCTACCATTCAAACATCTGAGTGGAGGCACGGAGGGGAAGTTTATGTGGTGGGCGTTCCCAACTGAAATCGCACTTCACACGTGAAGAACTCGAGTCTTCACGCGAGGAGCACTCAGCATTCCAAGAAAAGGGTGTGCGTTACTTCGTCCCATCGTCTTTGGCTTTTGCGTATGCTAGTTTTACAATCAGCGTACGTCAACTACGAAAATATTAGTCGATACGAAAAAATACACAAAAATATACAGAATTAATACAAAAAGATATTTCAGTTGTGTTAGCCTTTGCAACATATGTTTCAAGAGCTACAAGGTATTAAATCGTATTATGGCTTTGACTCTTCTGAAAAACTATAATAGAGTAATATTTGCTTGAACTTCATTTAGTAGGGTAAGTAGGGTAATCATGAAGATTACAATTTAAGATAACATTAAAAAGTAGTTTCCTAAGGGTAGATTAAATTCATTGAAAATTCTATACTACTAAATTAATATAATGGTTTGCCAATAGCTAGTCCCGTTAGGAACGGAGTTCTAATCTATGGCTCTTCCCGCAATTTTTTTAACGTACGGTTCCGTTCGTAAATTAAGATAGTCATAAATGGAGATTGAATGTTTTTTCAAACGTTAATGCAGCGTTATAGGGCGATTGACCAACCGACCCGAAGTTGTTTATTTGTTAGCGTTTTGTTTGTTTCTTCCTGCTGCGGCCCTGCCTTCCGAACTATTACACCGCCCCCCTCGCCCTCCCTCTTTCAGCCACGCTGTTCTTCCGTCGGGAGATGAGGGGGCGGGTCGGGGCGGGGCGGGGCGGGGTAGTGCGGGGCGGGGCGGGGCGGGGCGGGGTAGTGCAGGGCAGTGCAGGGCAGTGCAGGGCGGTGCGTGGCGGTGCGTGGCGGTGCGGAGCGGGGCGGGGCGGGGCGGTGCGGGGCAGGCCGTGGCCTGGAGGGGCGGGGAGGGGCGGGGAGGGGAGGGGCGGGGAGGGGCGGGGCGTGGCGGGGCGGGCCGGGGTGTGGCGGTGCGGGGCGGTGTGGTGCGGGGCGGGGCGGTGCGGGGCGGGGCGGTGCGGGGTGGGGCGGGGTGGTGCGGGGCGGGGCGGGGCGGGGTGGTGCGGGGTAGTGCGGGGTGGTGCGGTGCGGGGCGGGGCGGTGCGGTGCGGTGCGGTGCGGGGCGGGGCGGGACGGGGCGGGCCGGGGCTGGGCGAGGCGGGGCGGGGCGGCGTGGGTGCTTTGCGCGGGCTGTGGGTGCCCGCCCATAAGGTGCGCCGGAGCCTCGTGCTGTCTCGCTCGCCCACCGCGGGCGGGTCCCCTCAGATCGGAGGCGGCGATTGGCTGCTTGTTTATCACCTGGGCTCCCACCGCGCCACGCCGCGCCCCGCGTGCTGCGCGTTCTTCGCCCCAAAAAGGCCGCCACCGCGGGAAGAGCCCGGCGGAGCCACCGCGCGGAAAAGGAAACGTTTAGATATGTAGAATGTGTTTTGTTATTGTTTATGTTATTGTTATAATAATGTGATGCATTTTTTTCCTATCTCTGTTTGGACAACTTTTTGAAAATAATATTCAGAAAGAAACAGATGTGAATGGTTTCTTTACAGGTCAATAACGTTTGTAAAATTGGATTTGCCGAATGTTCAAGTAGAACAAATTGCAAACAAAGCAGATGTTTAAAAAAAAGATATGTAGAGTGAGAATGTTGTAAAAGAAATTTGAGGTAGTTTCGGTCTGAAGAACTAGGCGATTTGAATTCATTTTACCCCGATGATACAAATGTAAGAGTTAGGGAAGCAATAAAGAACCTAAATTGTCTTACTCTAATGACATATGGAATTCATTGATCATTTTTTGAATCGATGAAGCTGACAAACAATCCAAAGCATCCAAATATTTGTTGAGAACCTACGCAATTATTCATCCATTCATTCATGCACGAAACTGGAGTTGCTTAATTTTCTTATTATTATGAGGTTCTTCGATGCGATTTTATTACTGAATGTGACATTATACAAAATAGGAGATTGTGTGATGCAATAGCAGAACGAAACTGGAGAAAACGCGAAAGAGCGAAAGTGACACAGAATATTAGAAAAAAAGTTGTGTGTCAATGCACCGTGAATGGGAGACAACCATAACATAAGGCGAAGAAGAAAAAGGTAAAAAGCAAGAAAGAATAATCGTGATATAAAACATACATGGGAGAAAACCTGAAGTGAATTTCGAACGCAAAGTTCAGGTAAAGCAACACGTCCCCATGAAGAAGGCAGCACGTAAGGAAAAAGAGTGCGGAAGTAGACACAGAAGTAGGTGGATAGATGGAAACTAAAGTTGTGTACTGGAAAAAAAGTAGTGTCAATGTACGTGAATGGGAGACAACCATAACATAAGGCGAGGAAGGAAAAGGTAAAAAGTAAGAAGGAATAATCGCGATATAAAGTATACATGGGAGAAACCCCGAAGTGAATTTCGAACGCAAAGTTCAAATAAAGCCGCACGTTCCCATGAAGAAGGCAGCACGTAAGGAGAAAGAGCGGAAGTGACACAGAACGTTAGAAAAAAAGTAGTGTCAATGTACGTGAATGGGAGACAACCATAACATAAGGCGAGGAAGGAAAGGGTAAAAAGTAAGAAGGAATAATCGCGATATAAAGTATTCATGGGAGAAACCCCGAAGTGAATTTCGAACGCAAAGTTCAGATAAAGCCGCACGTCCCCATGAAGAAGGCAGCACGCACTGGCCGCCGCTTCTCGAGTGGTTCTAAAGGTCGGCCGCTGTTTCGCGTCGCGAGGCATCGCGTCTTCCCAGAAGGCGGCGCGCGGCGCGAGAACGAGTTTCTCCCGAGCGGAAGTGCAGCGCCGCGGAGTCTGGCGGACGGAGCCCCGGCGCGGCTCGGCTCCGGCCTCCGCGCAGCTCCCGCCGCCACGCCCACCGCCAGATGCAGCGCCTTCCGAGCATCGTCCTCCAGTGAAATGGAATAAATGCGCCCAGCTTTTAATTCCACAAAAAGAAGCCACAAATGACCTTACAAAACAGTCTATTATAATAAGCAAGGCTCCGGTTCTGATGACCTAACAATTAATTGAAAATGGCCTATAAAATGACTTAAAAATAAAAGGAGAATGACCTATAAATGATTTAAATGGGGGAAAATGATATATTTTTTAAATACTAAAAAAATTGTATGAAAATATTTATTTGATCAATGTATTTTACATATTATATATATATATATATATATATATATATATATATATATATATATATATATATATAAGTCTTTATTTTAGGAGGAAATGTAATCCTTTGCGCCTATCTTCCAACCGTCAGTTTTGAAAGGTCGAGGAAGTTACCGAAGATACGTACAATTTTGAGAATTCGAAAAAAAAGAGTCCATTGCAGTAGCGATTTTCGTCATGAACTAAAAAAAAAAATAAAAAATAAAAAATAAAGAAATAAAATAAAAAAAGTTGTTTTAGTGTGTCATTGTAAATTCATGAAACATGCACTAACAATAAACACGAAAAGGAAACGAAATGAATAAAAGTGACAAAAAATAACGTGCAGGTAAAAAAAAGTCTTAAAATTTTGAAAAACGGCGAATACTGACCCAATAACTACACATTTCTATCACCTATATGTCTTGATAAACCTACATTTGTAAATCAGCTATGTCTTTAATGTACCAATGAAAAGATGAAAATCAGAATCCATTAAAAAAAATTACCAAAGCATGTTACCATCCAACCCGCGTGGTGCATAACTCGGAAACTAAAACTTCCAGGTCCTTAAAAATCTTGAGTTTAGAACCCCTCGTGTACAATTTGTATTAGCGGACGAAACACGAGGATATTGCATTATTTCATTATTTACTAGAGCGTTGGAACATCCGTCAGAGACGGACTATCCGCATCATGGTTCGTTCATGCGCACATTTGTCCACTATACTTTTCTTATAGTTGACATTGCTTCCACGAACTTCTCTAGTTGACTGAATGGCAACATCGCCTTGGGCTTCGCCATTACGACCACTTTATTAACGTTAGGCACTGTCCTTGAGAACTCTAAACGTACTAGTGTAATGGAACTGTGGAAGGTACTCAAGTGTAATATTTGTAATCATGCAATGAATGAGTAATTCAGAGTGACAATGACTAGCAAAAGTGAAGAGCGGGATGCGCAGCTTGTGAGTCGGCAAGAAAATTTTAACCAGTGCATATGCTCTCTTAACTTTGAGTACGAATAACATACCATTCTAAAGAGAATACATAGCCGTCCTATATTACTGCAAGCGTCTCAAGTAGTTTTGTTTTGTTTGCTTTGTTTTCTCCAGTTCAGTCTTTGTAAATCCTACTTCGCCTCTCTTTAACTACAAACAACCACATGAGCTACCTCAACTCACAAACAACTTTCTTCGTCATATTTTCCTGCTATATAATGTCAATACTGCCATTGTCACGAACGCCACAACAATCGTTGTGCTCTCTTTTTCCTCTCCTCTGGCTCCCTTTGGAATCGCGTCCGGCTGCAGTCATAACGAGCACAAGTACCAGCTTAGCTGCACACGCCACGGGCTCCAATACCGTCTCATTGCAACTACGGTCGCAACTTCCGCACCTAGTGCGTTTCAAATGATCGTTAATGTCTCACCCTTCACCTCCGTATCGACTTTTATCGATCCTCCCAACATTCGCTAGCGCTCATATAGTTTATGCAACATCCACCAACACCTCTGTCGCTGTTTCTATAGACTATAAGACAGAAGGGTTAATTTTTTTATAGACATCGTCCTAGGATGAACATTACATAGGTTTCCGATACACGATGAAATCTGTAAACGAGGAATGGAATAAACACATTCAATTGTTCGCTTGACTGTGAAACCAATATGATACTAACAATGTATAGTCAGTGAAGATGGATGAAAGTTATGAGTTGAGTGGTCGTAACCTAGGTCGACTGTCTCATTGCTGTGAAATTTGAAACACATTTGTGAAATGAATGTAGGGACATTGTGGGTAACTAAATATACAGATTTTAACGTTGTTTTTTTTTTCAGGTCGCATCAACATCTAGGTCATTAGCAACCACTATTGGAGTTAACGTTATTGTAACTGTGAAGATGAAACGATATGGTAATGAGGGGTGAAAGGACGAACACAAATACAACCACGCCAGAGGCGGGAATCAAACCCGCTACCCTTAGGTCCGAGATGGCTACGATACTGCTGCCTTAGCATTCACGGCACGGATCGGCTTTAACGTAGTTTATTGAGAGCCTTACATTACAACCATAATACAAAGCACAGCCCATTCGCTCGAACTGAGCGCCTGAGGTAGCAACACACTCACTAATACAGTAGCAGAGGAGAGGACAAGGAATGGCACCATCCATCTCCTCTCGCCATCACAGCGCTCAAACTCATATTCTTGTGCCATTCGATCGGGACAAGAAACTAGGGTATTTGTGAAAAGTGATGTGTGATGTCTGAGAAAGACCGCCACGCTACAACACAGGTAAACAACTTCTTTTACGTGGGATTCAACCCGCGACCCGTTGGACAGGTTGGTTGGTGATTCCGGGCGCATCAACAGCATAGGTCATTAGTCCCGTAAGTGTAGTGCATGTTTTTCCTAGGGAGATGGCAGTGATCTTCCCCCGCTGGATGGCGAGATCCGGCGCCGACCTACCGTCGGCTACCGTGGTTTCCCCCTAACCAGGACTCTCCCACCAGCGGGGCACCACCCCAGCCGGGACAAGCTCCAAGCTCCCGACTGGTCGCCCGGAATATGTGGTAGTGTAGTGCATGTTAGTGTAGGTGTGTATGTGTGTAAGGGGAGAGGATAGATAGAACAAGGAAGAGGAAGGAAAGATCGCACGCGGTCCGTGGCCCGTTTGTTAGGGTACTACTCCAGCATTCGCCTGGTGTTGATCAGAGAAACCACGGAAAACTACCGATCAGAGCAGTCGGCAGTCAGTTGATGCACTGAGCTACCGCTCCCGGTCCGTTGGACAGAGCTCGCTACTGCTCTCCACTCTACGCAGCACATTTATAATTCCCATTCCAAACGTAGGCGGCGCGGCTATGAAGAATCATTACGTTCACCGTCCCCACGGGCCCACCCACCTGCTCCGTCGCGTTCGCCGGTCGTGGAGCTCCCACGGGCCGCAGCCGGCCGCTCCCGCGCTCCGTGTAAACATCCCCTTTAAAGTTGCTCTTTACTGCCGCACACGCGATGGACGCGCGAGGTCCGGGAACAAGTGTACACACGAACGTGCGTTGCCCCCGCATTTGTCGGAAGCACTTTTATGAAGATCTCATGCTCGCTTTGGGAGCTACAAGAAAAGGAGTGGTGTTCCACGGAGGAAGAATGGCTGGAAGGAAGGTATTTACACAGCAGGTGATAGAGCCATCACAGCAACCATGCCTCTCACGGTTACCTGGGTGTTCCTTAATAAAAGAACATGGGTAGTGTGGATAAAAATGTTAGCGAAATTCATGAATGAGAGATTCCCTGGTGCTCATGTACTAATCTGCAGTTTATAACGAACATCCGCAACGCCGGAAGAATGAATGAAATGAAACACATCGTAGTAACACGAATACATAAATTCAAATTTATGTTGAGGTAAGTGAAGTTTTATATTTCTTGCACTATCAATTAACAAAATTTTCTCCATTACATAAGCTCTTGGAATATTTGGGAAGATATTTGTGCTGGGATACTTATCAACTTTATTTTCATAATTTGGCCTTTATGTCACTATATCCGAAGGATTTAGAAATGTTATTAGCACGAAATTCACGACGCATGAAAAATCATTTCCTGCGACTGGTTTGAAAATGGCACCAGTGTTATTTTTTTGAGTATAAAATGAGTTTCACACATTTTCTTAGGAGGCTTAATATCTCTCATCTCTCTTTAAAGCCAACGATAACACATTCAGAATCGTTAGCCTCTGGAAACTTCATATAGTAGCCAGTTATTCGTGAACATCTAATCGCACTATTCCGAATTCTCTACTAGACGGTGCAGAGGGACCAATACAATCATTAAAGCGACACGTCTGAAAAAAACAACCAAATTAGAAAAAGTAGGGCGAAAGATTGTTTTCCAAACCCTCCTTGGATGTCCGTGCCTTGCAGACCCCGAGGAGACCACCTGGCAGAGGAGGTGGCCCTGAGGCCGGGAGGCGATGCTCCCACGTTGAAAGGGAAGCGGGCGCGAAGGCGCGGCGCAGCGCAACGCAGGCGACACCGCGTCAGCAGTTCCCGCGCCGCGGAGCCCCGACCCGCCCGCGCCGCCCGCCGTTCCAGGAACCACAGCGATAGGTGCGTCCTGCGTTAGACTTGGAGTTTTCTAACGTGGCATCTGAGGGGACTATCTCCAAGATGGAATATGGCTCGGCTTTTCGCGTCTTTCTCCGTCGTGGCGCTGGAGTCACTTGATCTGTTTGGTATCAAAACTGTGTGGTCGCGATCATGCGACATCTTGCGGAGGAGCGAGAAAGACGCAAAAAGTAGTGCCATATTCCATCTTGGAGATACTATCCTCAGATGCTACGTTAGAAAAACCCAAGTATAGAAGAGGACCGCGCCTTCCACGCCTCCTCCAGAATGACACTACAGGAACTAACTCACGTGACTATTTATCAAGTTATTGTTAAGTGTAATAACCAGGGGCGACCAGAAGGTGGGGGCAGATGGGGGAACTTGCCCCAGGCCCCGACTTAATTGGGACCTGACTTTTTCTCAATCAAAAGAAATTTTAAAAAAATCTGTAATCCAAATATAATACTACAAGTTATTTCTGATGTATGGAGAAATGAATTCGGTTTATGAATTGGTGGAGGAGGGATATTTTTGTTTGTAGAGGGGCACCCTTGGATCAACTGTCCCAGCCCCCTTTTATTTCGGGGCGCCCCAGGCAATAACCGACAACGATACACAGCAAGAAAAAGTTCGAAAAGGGGACCTTTTTGGATGATTTTTTTCGGATTAATACAATAACTGCAATTAATAAAACTCTAAATAAAATGTCTGAAGACTCTAAAATTGAAAGATGTAACAACGCTTTAATATTTGAAATGAAAAACAACAATTCTGATTAATAAACATATTTTATTACTAGCAATATAAAGCCAGAAAACACGACAAAATAAAAACAAGTTGAAATAAAAATAATAAGGTTGAAAATCATTGAATACATAATTTAATATTACGTTTATAATTCAAGTCGACTTGGGCAGCCATTCATTGTTTTCTTCTCCGACTATGTTCCTATTTTTTGTCAAATTCATGTAATACCTAGTCTAATTTTTGTCACAATTCCTCACTTCGCTTCACGTATTCTCCGGTAAACCTCCCCAGTTTTCCGCAGGATCTTATTTTCTCACGCTGCTCTGCACACGAAAATTTGTTTCACACTATTAACTGCATTTTACTACAGCTGTTCGGACGGTGGCGATGCAATCGGGATTAACCTGAATTCGCAGATTTCTAGACACCGCAGTCACCGCCTCCTCCATTGCCTCAGCCTCCGCCTTCTCCATCGCCACCGTCGGCGTCACCTCCTCCAACGCCATCACCACCATCATCGTCACCTCCGCCAACGCCATCACCACCATCATCGTCACCTCCTCCAACGCCATCACTACCATCATCATCACCTCCTCCAACGCCATCACCACCATCATCGTCACCTCCTCCAACGCCATCACTACCATCATCGTCACCTCCTCCAACGCCATCACCACCATCATCGTCACCTCCTCCAACGCCATCACCACCATCATCGTCACCTCCTCTAACGCCATCACTACCACCATCGTCACATCCTCCAACGCCATCACCACCATCATCGTCACCTCCTCCAACGCCATCACCACCATCATCGTCACCTCCTCCAACGCCATCACCATCATCGTCACCTCCACCAACGCCATCACCACCACCATCACCTCCACCAACGCCATCACCACCACCATCGTCACCTCCACCAACGCCATCACCACCACCATCGTCACCTCCTCCAACGCCATCACCACCACCATCGTCACCTCCACCAACGCCATCACCACCACCATCGTCACCTCCACCAACGCCACCGTCACTTCCACCAACGCCACGGCCACCGCCTCCCCATCGTCCCTCGTTAATCTCCACGCAGCCAAGCACCAGCCACGCCCCCTCGAAGCAGAGCCCCGCGCTAACAGGCCAAGCTGCCGATTCCGCAGGTGCGCGCACTGGAACGCCGTCTGGGGCTCCGCCCCCTCTGCAGAGCTCAATCGCGCCCGCCCAGCGCAACGCAACGATTAACGTATGGGGAGACCCGCTCCAGCATTTCTGCTGATCGCTTCATGATCGTAATTACAGAGTTTGTGGCGGATATGAAGCGGATCCTTTCGACTCAGCTAAATGGTTATCAGGTGGAGATGGATCACGTCTTCTCCAAGGAAACCTCTGCAATACATGTAAATCGGTAAGCGAATTACACGTATTAAAAGAAATAAAACAGGTTTTCTAGTCGCTGTCCCGAATTGCAAGTCCTCGCAAGTGAAGACATAACTCTTAGGTCTATCTACTGGGCGAATACTGACTTGCGTACCTATATCATCGCATGTCATATAATTTCAAAACACCGGGAAAATTCAAGAGCGAATCCTACTGAATTGCCCGCTCATCAAGCAATGCTGCGGAAGTGATATTTAGGGCAAATACTATGATAAAAAATTACAGGATGTGGCATGATTCACAGAATGTGTCAACGAGCTGTGGATCTCCGATATTACTCACATGCATTAATCATTAGACTGACTTTGCAATCTAATATAATGTTTAGATAAACAAAGGGTTGTCGGCAAGTATTTGAAGATTGAACTAATGTAGAAAAAGCTTAGCTTCTTGGCTCACTAACACTATGTAAAATATGACCTCTATTAGCATTTTCAAGAATAATTATCCACTTTAAAGAAAGAATGAAAAAAAGAAGGGACAAAAAGAGCAACTGAAGAATTATTCCAAGACACATGCCTACTAGGAACAGTTTTCATTTTTCCATTTTCACATAATTATAAAGTAAAAGCAAAAGTTTTGTTTCATAATTTAGTGTTACAATACTCAATTACGGACATTATTTCATAAATATTTATATTTGAGTAATATTTCTATTAATTTCTTCATTATTATCAATTTGTAACTACAGAACCACATCAAATGACTGAATATTAAAAAAAACATTTTTTTAACGAAATGTCACACTGGGTCCAGCTGGCTGACAGACTGACCAAATGCCAGAGTGGCTTTCAGCCCAGAGTTGGAAGCCCATCGCGGCAGTGCCCTGCGTGATCGCATCGGCGGGCGAGACCTGAGGCTTCCCCTTTAGTGCACACGGCCCGCGCCTCCCACCCTCCCACTGGGCCGGTCGTCGCGTCGGCCAGCCGCCGCAGGGCCATTACAGGGCGTCGCCAAAGTGACGAGGTCGTCGATGCCCGCGTTGGCTGAGCGCGGGCTACGCCATGCCACGCGACGCCCTGCCTTGCCCTGGAGGCGAGAGTGTTTTTCACAAACAGACGAGGTATATGGGTAAATGGAACACTTGCGGGATACGCGCATTTTATTAAGTACAAATACTTTAGAAGGAGTTACGCGAATTGGGTTGTAATGTTTTGAAGGTAAAATACGTGGGAAATTTTGTGTTGACTGAAGTCAAGGATGGTTTGCGATAATCACAAAGGCCGAAAGACGGAGCTTCCGTCGACCTGGAAATGCGCGAAAGAAGCTAGTCTAATTGGCCGTATCAAATGGAACACTTGCGGGATACGCGCATTTTGTTAAGTACAAATAGTTTAGAAGGAGTTACGCGAATTGGGTTGTAATGTTTTGAAGGTAAAATACGTGGGAAATTTTCGTTGATTGAAGTCAAGGATGGGTTGCGATAATCGCAGAGGCCGAAAGACGGAGCTCCCGTCGACTTGGAAACGCGCGAAAGAAGCTAGTCTAATTGACCGTATCAAATAATGTTTCTTTGACTAATCTAAATTAGGAAAAACCTTTAAGTCTACAACTTTTTGAAACACTACCCATCATAGAGTGCATTCTGAACGTGTTCCGCTTATCTATTTGCTGTTGTTTGTAGAAAATAACTTACACCGACTCCACGCTCTCGGAGAAAAGAGATGGGTGTGAAGATGCAACTAATATTGGAATTTATCTCGTAAAGAGGCTGGGGCGAATGTCAGTGGAACTTCCGTTTACACATGGCCTTCGAAAGTGTATAAAACATCGTTCTTATGGCTTTTGTGAATAACTGTGTTATTCTGTGTTCTTTTAGAAAAGTAAATTATCGAGGGATCAATCTTCATGATCATAAAAAAACTCGCTAGAAACCTTCACAAACCAAACTTCACAAAAACAACGAAACCGAAGAGAAATAATTTTGTCAACACGATATTTTTTATTGTGCAACATAACAAAATTCATCATTAAATTTATTTCATTTCTTACTCATGCTCTGAACGTTTATAGGCAGAAGAATATAGTCCAAGAACAGGACAATTACCTCCAAAATTTGTCTCCGAGATAGTTGAGAAAAAGAGGCAGATACAGGTTTCTTCTAATACGAGGATATTTAAAACATTGATGTTTTAATAAACATGCTATTTTCATATCCACTAATAAACATGACATTTTCATATCCATTTTTAATTACAGTACGAAAAGGAATATATTTTATTGTTTGGTTACCAATATTTTAGTAATATGTTAATAAAAATGATTATCGAATATAAAGAATAAAATTAACAATAAAGAAAATCGTGTTTTGCTACTTTACCCTTCAGTCTCTTCCTTTCATACACCATCGAAGTAAAATCACCTAAAATTCCCTCAGATTGCACAGGCGAAATGTGCAGAGTGATAAAGAAGGTGACGTAGAACAACGATGTCGCTGTGGATTGATGCTACTCTACAACGAGCCTAAACCCCTTCATTTAAAAAAGAATTAAAAAATTAAACATCGATGTTTTCGCAACAAAATATCGATGTGAAGAAGGCATCGACATCAAAATATCGATGTATGTGGTGGAAAACCTGGATGTTTTTTTGCCATCCCTACATCCACCCCTGGCCTTCGCGAGTCGTTTCCCCACCCAGGAGCTGTTCGGAGAAGCTCTTGGCAGCGCGACGCCCACCGCCCTCGCGCCTCCTCTGTCCGGCGCGGCGCGGCCCAGCGCGACGGCCTCAGCGGGTCGCGCGTGCGTCGGCGTACGCGCTGACGCGGGCGGCGCCGACGGCGGCGGCGGAGGCGGTTCGCGGGAACGCCGGAAGTGCGCCAATGCCAGCGCCGCAGGTGGAACAGCTGACTAACGCTGGGCGTATCGACGCGGCCGCCCCCTCCCCCGCCCCCGCCCCACCGCCGGACCCCGCCCCGGGCGCCCTTGCCGCCGCCGACGGCGTCGCGTCGCGTGCCGCCACCGGCAACGCCCTCCTCTGCACGCACACTGCGCCGCCCGCCCGCCCCGCGCCCCGCCGATGAATGGGCGGGTGCCTGCGAGACGAGCGCGCGGAGAGCGTGACGTCACGGCATTAGCGCCCGGCGCAGTCACGCTCATGCGAAATTTCGTCGCGCGAGCGGGAGAACAAGTGGACACGAAGGTGCGCGGCCTTTTCGCTCGACGTTAATTGCAAATGAATATAGGTATAGAGTGAAGCTTTGTGAAACGAAATGTTGGGTGATGTCTCTACAGCGGCAATACAAGAACAATACACTAATATATAACGATATTTACATCTACTTACATAAGAATAAATAAAAATATATGATCTCGCACGAATGACGAGTATTCGAAAGCTAAAACAAACTTTGGCGAACATAATGAAGAAGAGAAAACAAAAATATCATAATAAAAATGAACTTGAAGTGAATCAACTATACATTACTGTTTTCCAACACTGTCAAGATAACCTTCACATTGGCTTTCTTAGTATAACGAGCCAGTGGACTACATTTGCTCAAGACACTTCTATCTCTATCCCTCTCTCTGCACTTTATGGAAGAATTAGGAAAGAACTCGCAATAAAAAGGGTAAACCCATTCAAATTTATGAATTTGTTTTCGATCAAGTCAAAGTTTTGTCTTTGTACAAGAATTTCACGTGAAATATATTTACAGAAATAAAATAAACATTTTAGGATACGTCTGGAAGTATTTATGTCAATCAACATCTTTAAAAAAATCTTCAACCGATTGGCTACTAAAATATAAATTCAATGGCAATGAAAATTCACACTTCATTGAAAGAGAATGGTCGACTTTTAATAATCTAACCAAGAAAAAAAAGAAGAAAAGAGATGCTGAGGTAAGAGCCTCCAACAAAAAAAAACTTTCGAAAACGTTTAAATTTTTTTAGAAATATAGCTTCATCACACTACGTGATGCAAGACCAAGATAAACATTACGTGATTCATACTAAAATTACAAGCAACATCAATGAGAGTATTTTCTTGGAAAATAAACGAGTAGTCGTTTTTCCCCCAGCATATTTCTTCCTCCCCCGGCCGGATGCTGTTTCGTGTCATAAGGGTCGAAATCGCGATCCTTCTCTCCCAACAGAGCGTCCCCAAGAAATACAAAATGAAGCATCACGCCACTGCATTTCTTCTGCCGAAAGCTTAACGATGCGTTGAAATGCAGTTTGCAGGAAGGGGGCCCTTCCACGAATCATTTGCCCAGCACTAAGAAGTCCCTCACCAAGGGAACAGCTGAATGCTCGGAAGGAATTGCTGGAAAAGAAACTGTCGTCGTCTGTCTTCAGGAGTAATCTATAGATGTGCTTTACGGGAAGTGTAGCTTGTTACATAACGCAGGAGCATTGTACTTGTTAGCCTCCATTTTCGCTTGTCTGAGAACACACGAAACCAGGAGTTCGGTTTCCAACGTCCAGCCCCGGTTCGTAAAAGTTGGGCGCGAGGATCAGCAAACTTTTGATACACATGCAAATTTAACGTTTGATAAAGTTTTGTAGTTAAATGTTTCCTACATTGTTTTCATTCGTAACCGCTATGACTAAATGCAGATATACGTACTCCCTTCAAAATATTGCTTACGTAAAACATTCTAAGGGTACAATGTTAAACTTCTTTATCTGAAAGAATCATTAGAAAGTTCTCTCGAGGTTCAAATCCTTAAATTAAACTACCCAATTTCTATTGCTTTTAATATATATTTTTCTTTTTTTCAAGAGAACTAATGAACAAAGTAAATTATTGTGTAAAGAATACTCGCAATGGGATCATTCTGGATTCTCCGAAATTCTTTACCTGAGGGCCAAGTTGACAAATCTTCAGGCAGGATTGTCATTTACATTTACGTGACAACTACTTCAACCTTATTCCTAGAGCCCAAAAGTTCAGGCCTAAAACAGATCAATTTTTCCTAAAACAGGCAGGCAAAAAGGCATTTATTTTTACTAAAAGAGGCATTCAAAAAAGGTATTTATTCTAGTTAAAACAGGGGACCAAATAGGCATGTAAAGAATGAAAACTGAAGTTCAAAATGAATTATGAGGGTCAAAATGAATTATTGTAAAAAAATAATAATTAAAATGATTCACATTAAATTCTAACTCTAAAATTTACATTAGCATCTAACGTGTAAGGAAACGTTCTTTTCTTTGTAATCTTGATTTCACATGGCCAAGCGGAAGCTACGAATGATAGCTACGGATCTGCTTTACACTCTCGATGCTGTCTCTTCGAAATACCAATAATAAAAACCCAAGTATATTTCATGCTCTTAATCCTCTTATGCTAGAATACTAATGAGTAAATAACTGTAACATTTTGTGTGTGTAATTTATCTCGATATTGCGCGAGAGTGGAATAATGTGGATCTGTTTTTGGGATTTCATTTGACATCACCCTGAGCTGTTTGCCTTTCTGATTCCCCATTCCATCAAAATGCCCCCCCCCTTCTCGTAACATATCTGGAAAATATCCAAATAACGGTTACCAAAGATATCGTCGGTAGGCAACAGCTGGACGTCGCCACGAGCATCATAAAGTCGCTTCAACCCACGCCTGAATATTCCCGGGAGCGTCGCATCACGTCACGTCCTATAGCGCTTCTCTCAGTCAGAGGACGCCAGCAGCGATCGGGGCCGGTTGGCTCAGCCGCAGTGGCGGAAGAGGTGGTAGTGGTGGTGGTAATGGAAGTGGGAGTGGAGGTGGTGATCAAGGCGTTGGAGGAGGTGGCATGGTGGTGGAAGATGCGGCGTCGACGGCAGTGGCGGTGGGGGTGGAGGCGGCGGTAGTGGCGAATGCAGCACTGTCGTTGGCGGTGGGGGGGGGGGGGCAGTAGCGATGGCAATGCGGGGCGGCAGCGGTAGCGTTGAGGGCGATGAAGGCTGCTGTGCTGTGTCGATAGTTGTGGCGACAGGGCTGGGCGGCGTCAGAAGAGGAGGCAGCAGCAATGACGATGGCAACGATGATGATGGCGACAGCTGTGGCGGAGCACCCGCGGCGGCGGTGGAGATGGCAGCGGTGGTGGCGAATGCAGCAGAGCCGTTGCCGGAGGGAGGCAGTGGTGATGGCGATGGAGGCGGGAGCGTCGGTGGAGGCAGTGACAGAGGTGGCGGCGGAGGAGACGATGCCGGAGGCGGCAGGGTGGCACTCAGTGGTGGCACTGAGGTCCGCGGCAGAAGAGAAGACAGCAGCAACAATGATGGCAGCGATGCTTGCGGTCGCGGTGGCAATGGCGACAGCTGTGGCGCCGGCGGTGGCGGCGGCGGCGGCGGCGGTGCAGACATGTCCATAAGCGGCGAGGCGCCTTCGCCGCGTCACAGGGGCAGGTCTGGCGCGCGCGCCGCCGCCGCCGCCGCCGCCGATGCTTTGTGGGTCAAGATCAAGCCAGCGGTCGCGCGGGTGGCGCCGGGCGAAGGTGTGCAACCTCATGCCGCGCCACAACACACGAGATCTGGCGCTACAGCGGTACGTTCTAACGACTCAATGAAGGAAGGTATTTTCAATTACGGGCGAGCCGGATGCAGGAAAATATGTGAAACTGAGCGCAGATGTCATATTAATGCGCTTCTCTAGGCGGTTCCCTGGTTGCCATCTCTAGGCGCCTGAGGAATATTTTGGGGCTTTCGCTCTCGGGGTCTATCTACACATTGAAGAGTTCACACTACCCCCTGAATTTCGCGACAAAGTACCCCTTAAACATATCTCGTCCCTGAATGTATATTCTTGTCCTATGTAGTCTCGGAAATTGTACCTTTTACAGGATTAAGGAGTCAGTTCTCCAACGCGCAAAATATTTACTAAATAATATAAGTATTTGAAAATGATTAAAATTTAAGGGTGATGCATGAATGGGAAAATTTAAGGGTGATGCCCGGGTCCGAGTCAATATCTGGTCATTTGAAAAGGAATGAAGTTTAAAGATGATGCATGAAAACATCCGTGCCTTAAGTGGGATTCGAATCTACAGCCCTGGTATTCGCGTTCATCGACATATTTCCTCTGAGACCCTGCGCAACCGGATAGGCCACCCGAATGAATTAGTTACGCATTTCCACGCTAAGTGAATCTTTAAATTATTATTTGATAATAGGAAAATAGATATCTAATAAAGTGATGTATCTTTATCTCACTGAAATGAGTAGGGCCCCGATCTTTAGGTTTTACTCCATTTTGTTCCTCACATTTTAACGTAATTATTTTAATATAGAAATCCGTTTCAATCATTTCGGAGCCAAAATAGTGACGCATAAGAAAAATAGATGAAATGAGTAATCATCTTAAAAAAGAACTAAATAGGGATTTCTTAAAAACATGTGAAGTTGGCTTAAGAAAATTATTTTCCATTGATCTGATCTGATCACATGACGTGTTTTAAAGATTATAGTTGTTCATTGCAACAGCGTCCCTTAAAGTTAATATTTGGTTCGAATGCTAATATTCAAGGGAATATATATCAAGGGAATAAGAAGGTGAAAAATTATTCTTAAATTGTGTTTGCTTTTTTAAGAAGAACTTTGTTCAAGTTCAGAAATAAAAACATCGAATAAAATGTGTTAGTAATTTGAATGTTATTTATTGAATTCTAGTTCAGCCTGTAACTAACATAATTAGAAAAAAATTATAAAATCCTAAAATATACTAAATTTACGCTTCAAAAATCCTCAAATGCCGTTTATAAAATCCTTAAAATCCGGAACCTAGTAATGAGTGAAGCAGAGTGAAAAGTACTCTGCCGTGAAAGTTGGTAATTATATTAAACACAAATCTCTTTTTTATTTGGTAATGAAATAGATGTTTCGAAACTATTTCAATGGCTTCGTATTATTAGGAACAAACTATCGTTGGCGCAAAACATATATGGCGTGACGATAGGCATCCCATTAAACGAACTCCACGATTTCAGAAAGAGGCAAGATAATGATTGCATTTATTACAGAATTCAATTAAACAGAACACTATTTGTAACCAGTTTTATTACTTCTCTGAAAACATCAAATGTGAGAACTCTTTAGAGAAAAAAAACTGATAAGGAACGTCATAATATTAAACTTATCTCACCAACAGAGAATTTTCATTGTTTTACTCTGCTTATTATTTTATGACTATATGTTACAGCGTATTTTGCATCATCAACTGTAGGAGAAAAGCAAGACGGCAAAGTTTTTACAAAGAAAGGCCAAACATCACACACTCGTGGACTTTTGCAAGACCGCCGCCAAGCTCAACTGGTAGTTCATAAAGCCAATTTTCTCCCGCGTTGCCTAGCAACGTCATCCTCATGTTCTCGTATTGGACTCCCACGCAATTCGACACAAAGGACACTTAGAAAGGGCCAAACAAATAAAGCAGAAAAAAACGAAAGCCGCCAAAAGAGCTGTGCAGCTCGCGCTTTCAGTGCTTTCAGCTACCGAACTTTTTCATGGCCAAACTTTCCGAGACAGTTTTTGGTCGTATATTACATAAACGTGATTCTCTCTGGGATAAGGCGAGGAGTTCTGAAACTTTCTGTTTTTGCTTCGCCGCACCATGTTTGGTGCCAATCCAGCTGACAACGCGACCCTGAGAGGAATTCCACAATGGGACAACCTTCTGACAACGAATGTAAATTCATAACTGGAATTCTAAACATCTTGGATAGCATAAAATTATATAGCTGGCGTGGAAATAGCGAATGCAGCTCAAAAGTTGACCAACGTATTTGCCTACATCAAGGAATGTAGTTTGGTAAGAGTGAGGTTGTTCCCGATTAAGAGCTTTTTGAAATGGCACAGAAATAAGTAATAGAACGTTCTATTATTTTAAGTTAGAGAAATATATTCATAACCCTTAATGACTTTACGATGTTTTGGACGTCTGCAGAAAGAGAATCTTTTTTTATTACTCTGTGAACAAGTATTTCTTTTTCCCAATTTCTTTCAGAACCACTTCAGAAAATTTGGATGAAATTTCTGACCATGCTTCTTAACGGAAGGGGCAAACTGCAACACGAAGCAGGAAAATTGCACCGGTGCGCCGCGTTGGAAGTTACTGATGACATCAACCTCTCTCGTCGACCACTAAATGCTTCGCAGCTGTAGCATACGTAAGTCTCGGTACAGCGCAGAATATTTGAATACCCCGCGCGGAAGCTGCCAAGAAGTCTACAAAGTTTTATCAAAAATATACATATTAAAAAAATAATAAGTAAACATAAAAACGCGATGGGATCGATTGGCCCAAATATCCTCGAATGATAGCAAGAAATATGATTTTTTGTTTGTTTTTTGTACACTGTGGATAATACTAGTTTGCAGGCATTACATTCCTGTATACTGTGTACAGGCATAGTGAAAAACGACCAAAACAGGTATTCAATTTGCTGTACCAACGTGGACGTTTAAACACAATTAACTTAATCACGAATCAGTAGAATCTAATATTTCTCTTTTTCGTACAAACACGTTCATTCCAACTATGCTACATTGTTGTGAGTTACAGATACTTTTTTTGTCGGAGTATAATTTAAAACGATCCAGGTTGTTCAATCGCGCATACTTGGGTTTTCGAAACTTGGCGGATGACATTGGGTCAATTTTACACCTCCTGCCTTATTTTATGAATATTTTTAATTCATTCACGAACGTTCTTCTCAACGGGGCTCATGGCCTCAAAATGTGATTATCACTGTTTATAAAGATACATTTTATAACGCAGGAGGCGTAAAAAACGAACTAATGTCATCCGTCACGTTACGAAAACCCAGGTGTAGGTCAGGAGACGACGGTGTCGCGGCAGGCGCGCATTCGAATGCGGCGCCCGGACGCGCGGTGTGCGCCTGCGCAGTGCGCCGCGGAGGGCGCGGGCCGCGCTCGAAGCCGTGGGCGGCGGGCGTCCGCGCGTGCGCGTCGGCCGCGTTGCGTCACCGCTGTGGAGGGGAGGGGAAGGGAGGGCGGGCGCTGGCTTCGGGCTTTCGGCGCGACCCGCTTTCCGATCGGCCTCCGCTCACGCCCGTCCGCCCACGCCTGCGCCCGCGCCCGCTCCTCGCAGCGGCTGGCTGTGAGATGCTCGCGCGCGGGCCCGTGAAACGCGACAGGTGTGCAGGCGGGGACAGTGGGCAATGAGAGGCAATGTACTTAGGTTTATTTAACGCGGCGCCGCAAGGTCACAAGCTGACAGGAGTGATCCAAAAAATTTATGTTGTAACGAAGCTCCCGATTGGAAGGCAGTGTCCCCCTCTTTGTCCAGCTCGTGGTCTTGAGGCGCCACATTAAAAAAACAAAAACAAATCGGAATATTGTGCAAGGCGTGGAACCACACGAAGCTCTGCTGTCGATTCAAAACAGGTCATCTTCATGTTTTCCTAAAGCCCGCCATCTCAAGCGAGGCCTGCAAGCCTGGTTTGTGCCGTTTGTAACTATGACGATGTCGATTTGTTCCCGTACGGTTGTGGGGAAATAAGGGAGAGCAACAAATTTACAGCCGACCAGAACAAGCGGCTCGGCAAGAAGCCGGGCTTGTAGGCTTTGCTTGAGAGTGGATGCGGTCCTTAAAGGTAAGTAATGAAAGGCAAGCCTCCCTTGACCTGCTGGTCTTGCCATTGTCAACAATCTGTCGCTGCTGTTATTCACTCTATTGTTCGCCCAAAGGGAACTATACGGCGCGGCGGCAGATTTATAACCAGCAAAAGCCATGCTTGTGAGCGTGGCTTGTCGTGTATAGGGCCAACTATTCACCTATACAGTTCATTTCCAGATTGCTTTCAATGCTTGCGATACCTTTCCTTATCTTCAGGCTTATATAAATTTCCTCGTGAGTTAGAGGGGTCTTGTGAGCACTAAATCTTCTCCATTTACATCACCTCGAACCGTAACCAATATTTGAAGGAACATACACGACAACCACAGAAAATTTCGGGATACGATGAGTGTTAATTACGATTCTCGGATGGAAATCTTCCGTGCAAATCACACAGAAGCGTAATAAAAAAAGTTCATTATAACCTTTTTGTTCAACATCACAGAGAAAAATTCTCATTTTTCGCCTTTACGTGATTAACTGAAATTCTGCACTATACCCCGAATAAGAAGAAAAAGCTTTGTTATTTGTTGAAAACTATGATTCACAAACATATTACCTCATCTTGTTTGGGGGTGATGAACTGATGACCGGTTTCAGAATGGTCTCCATGCAAATATTACGTGTTCTTACAAATGATAAATTACCTAAATGTTTAAGTATGATATACATACAACCTGCTTTATAACGGTTTCGATTTCTTTCACCGATAATGTATATTTTGACAATAAAATATGTAACACATTATGCTTTTGAGGGACAGTCAATAGCAGGTCGAAGTGACTAATATTCATCCTGTAAAAGTGCCATTTCGACAAAATATCACCCTGACAGTATTTCAATGGCAAGAGAGTTTCAACAAAATGAAACGCAAGAATTCTGAGTGCGCCAGTTGCTCCCTTGAAAGGAGGCGATTAGAATTCACTCCCGAGAGATGCGTGGGCTCCTGCGAGCGGCCTTCGCTTCGCGGAACGGCGACCTCCGCGCGTCGCTTTCGCGAGAAGAGGCGTCCGCGCCGCGGCCCACGCGCGCTTTCGATTCGCGTGACGCAACGGCCGCGCGGCCACTGGCGGGTGATTGCACTGGCCGCTCTCGATTACAGGGGGACGATTCATTTAGGCAGGGCCCTCCATCCCTTGCCCCTTTCCGCAGACTCTTCTCGCGGAAATGATCGCATGTATTTATTTTAGCCGTTACAAGGCCCATGGAGGGTAATTAGCATCCGGTACACAGGGTTTTGATTGATTGATTATTTCGTGTTTCCAGGCGCGACAACTGCTATGGTCATTAGTCCCGTAAGTAAATTTTATTCACTCCCTCCGTTTATCACGGGAGGTGGTGGTGGTGATTTTCTCCCACTGGATGGCGTGATCCGGCGCCTATCTTCTCGTCGGGGTTTTGAGCTACACAGGAGTTAACTAGTGGAGTTAGGATAATGATCCCGATAACATACTTGTTTACAAACATAGGGTTCTGGATTTGACAATGTTATTAACATATCAATACGATTTATTTAATCTTTCACTCTAATAAAATGTTGAATCTACTTGTTAATATACAATTCTAATTGTTCGTTATAAACTTAATGTTATTTACCTCATTTATATAGAAGAGGATGGAGTGAAGATTGCACATAAAATGGAAATGATTACAGAATTTTTAAGGATCTTTATTCCACTCTAAATTCTTACATGTTGGTGTATGGCGTTTGCAGAAGAGGATGGAGGACGGGTGACCTAAGAACCCATTGTCTCTATGGCTAAGTGGATATAGCTGGATGTCGCTGCGGACCAGTTACAGTCTGCTCTACACTTTCGATTTAACCTCATTCTTATAGCAGCTAAGCACTGTTTTAGAAGATTCGAATCGTGGCAAGTCAAGAATTCAATATCAATAAGACAGGAATTCGAAACATTGCTTACATGATTCGTTTAGAATGTTTATGTTTGCTGCGATTGTAGGATTTACAATATACATGTACATCAATGACACATCAAACGGTAGGCTGTAATGGGTTCATTTATATTTCAGTTTAATTAAAATATCGGACGAGAAACGTTTCTGTATTTATTTCCCACGGTTTCGAACTGAACAGTCATTGTTCTATTTGACAGGACGAAATATATTCTTACTCTACGGAAATGTGAGGTAAATTGGACAGTTTTAGACACACAAAAATTGGCTCTTATTATAAAACATACTTAATTTTGAGAATCTACGTCTAGAGAGAAAAATAAGCATTTGGCGAAAAATCCGAAGTCCCGTGATTAATGCTTTACCATACTCCACCACCGGGAGGTGCAGCTGATTGAAGGCGCAGTGAAAGTAGTACACGGAGCACAATTCGGGGCGAGCGGGAGGTCGGTAGAATATGAAACGTCTCATTGCATTGTGAACTGGGCTTCACTTATCATGACGAAGTCGCGATGGTGGAGGTGAGGAACGCGAGAACAGACATCGATTGTTGTGGTAAACTACACACAAACTTTCTCTTCAGGTCGTTGAAAAGGAACTACCAGATGCGTTCCAAAGCAAAATCGAAGAAGAACGTATTTTATAAACAATCGAAATTTAAATTTTCTGAAATGCCGGTACTAAAGTTCAAAACTCAATCAATCGATGCAAATGACATTTCTTTCTTTCAAGATAAGCCACTTTATATTTTTATTAAACAATATAATTCAAGTTTAAAATCAATGTAATTAGTGACATTTAAAGATATATGCCTCTAAAATGAAAAAGGTTGTTGAAATACGCTCCAACGTTCCAAACTACGCATGTTTGGGTTTATATTAAACTAGACGTCATATTAACCTCATGAAACCTTACACATCGAGAAGAATAACTTCCTGAATTGACCCTTATTGGGCCAATGAACTGTTTAGGGCACTAAGCAAGCTATTACGGAGAGTATAGGTTACCGCACGCCAGGGACATTGCTCTCTCAAGACGAACGGAACGTATGCTTGCGTAACGGAACCGTTAATCGCAAAACAGACCGCTATTATAGTGTTTACACACACATTTCTCACCCCAAAAGGATACAAATGGCCCATAGCAAAGCGGCGCGCCTCGCGAGAAAGTCCGGCGATTACGCGAACCGGCGCGGCGCGGCGTGGCGCGGCGCGGCGCGGCGCTCGCCTATCGATGGACGTGCGTGGGAAATTGGGACTACCTGGGAGACATTTCTCGGCGAACGGCTCCCTGCGAGACATTTCTCGGCAAAGGGATGTTTTCATCGTATCATTTGTGTCCAGTTAGTACACGAGAATCTGCCCTTCCTTTCTGTTAAGATCAACGAAATACTCACTAAGGTTAAAATCATGAAAAAACTGAATTTGTAAATAGAATCGTTTCTATGCCTATTGCATTGGATCGGAGTTCAAGGTTCTTGAAATTACATTGGTGTATTCAGCCAGGAACTGCGCCTTCATGACGATTCCCACACCGTCAGTTCAGTTCCTCCATTTTCTCAGAGTTCGTGCATGTCAAAAGCGTTTTGGAAGACTGGTGAAAATATTATTTCTTCGCGATTTTCGGCCATCCTTTTCGTGTTCTTGATGTAGTCGATCGACCACTAATTACTTTTCGATCTCTCTTATCTACGTTTTGGATATTATAATATTGTAGATGTTTTCTTTCGTCTGCTTTTATACTCAGGGAAATAACTGAACTTTTTTGTTAATAAACAACTATTGAAAATAATATAGTGTCTTGTAACAACAATTAGTGGACTCAGAAATATCAAAAGTATTGCTAAGAAGTAAGTTAGCATTCTATTCTAAACCTATATATGTTAATAATCCATCTAGTACTTATAAAAAACTGCAATCAAATTATCGTTACAAAAGTGGAGTTGCTCTTGCATCATCGTCATTCCAAGAATTTAATAGAGTCGATTGTAGAGTTTACTACAATAGACTGACAAATATATACCTCAATTCAATTCAATAAAACTAAATGTCGATATCAAATGTTGATGTTCGAGCACCATTAAGCAACTCCTAATCAATCAATTTGTATCACTTGAAAGACACAAAGTCGCATTGTCTAAAGCTGACGCCTATTTCTTTAACGAAGCGCATCTCGCATCCCTCGCAGATCAGTGGCGGTCCAACGTCTTAATCCGGTGGTCCCGAAAGAGAAGCGCGAGGTGGAGAGGCGGGGTGGGGCAGGAGGGTCGGGCATTTCACTGCCGCGCGCGTTGACCTCATTCGCCATATGGTCTTCGCGCGAGCCGCGAGTAGCCGGCGGCGGCGGCCGCAGCTGCCCGTCATCGAACAGAACACTGCTTCATAACCTTCGCGTAAGAAGCGACCAGCCAAAGCTCACGATCCTCACGCCTCGCCATTAAAAAACAACAACAAAACAACACCCGCATCTGCTCTTATTTTCAGCAGGCTCTTCTAAAGCTTTTTCGTTCATCGAAATACATAACTTTCAAGTTTTTCTTTAAGAGTAAGACGTATCTACATAAATAACAATTCAATTTTATAATTCGTAAGAAAATAATAATATGAATAAAAAATTTCATTATTATATGTACTTTGTACGTTTCAAATTGCTCGTCTTTTTTTTCTCCCAAATTTCAATCACTCCACATTTATCTCGTTGCTTTCTATCTCAAAACACTAAGAAAGTCTCACTTTACGTACAACGTCTACTTCACATAGTGCGCATATACAATTAATGCGAAACTTATTTCACGGCCCTATTCCTACAGAAATTATAACAATGCTATCACATTACAGCTATAAATACATTCATCCAAAAATAGTTAGACTTTAATAACATTGTTTTGTTCTGTAGCAAGTTTCGTCTAATTCTTTCGCTAATGTATTTCTGTATTAATTGTGGCATTGAGAAATGGAATTACGATTATCTTAGTTATTATTGTCTTTCATCGGGCTAAAACTATGCACATCGATTCTTATTGCACGATTCACTTGTCCACCGGCTCCCGAAAGGGTTTCGCGGAATTGAAGAGTTCGCAAGATTACGATCAAATTAATTTCACAATAAAACTTATGCGTTCTAGTATCGAGCATATCAATTTTAAAGCAATTTGAAGTATGAAAGTGACAGTTTCGTTCATCAGCAACTGTAAATTGCAATGTTTATTCGACAAAAGCAATCATCTGTGATTTAATGTTATAATTCCTTCGAGAAAATAAGTGTTTGTCAAAGGGTTCCTTATACAAAAAGGTCGAGAAGCACAGCTCAACTCCATCGTAAGGACCTGAACTCCTTTATACATATTTCTTCGAAGAAATCGATACTTTTCCTTTCGAATTCCAGAGAACCCCGCAGAAAGTCGTAACTTTCACCGAAACCACCATTTCGTCACTTCGAAGGAAAGTTGTGGGCGTCAAGGATGAGTTTCTTGTAGATCACACCAACGCTAGGAGTAAGCACGTCCAACAGCCCAATTGCCAGATTTTCAGACAGTTTCCCAAATGAATTTGAAAGTAAAATATAACCTTTTCATTTAAAAATAACATGAAAATACTGTTTCATATTCATTACCTATTTTGTTTTGTTTAAAAATAGGTTTTAAAAATTATTATGGGGTCCTTAACCAGTTTGGCCCTACGCACGGGCTTTGTCCGCTGCCGTATTAATTCACTGTTTAGGTTTTTCCTCTGGAAGGTTTCAGACGTATCTACCCGATTACAGGCTGACAAACGTACCCGACTGCAAGTTTCAGACACTACGTATTTAGGAGCATAGGAAGGGCCCAGTGAGGGATTCTCATAAGGCAGTTTTTCGAGATACAATTCATTTAATTTTTGCCTGACACTTGTAAATCAATACAGGACGAAATGAATTAGTCACGGGTTATCCTTGCGTACAAGAACGTTGAGTTTTACAGACAGTATCCTCAACTCCTATAACTCAAAATAGGCTTTTTTTCTGACATTAACTCGCGATGGCCTCTTCATATCTGCATCCAACGCAAAGCAACGGACCCCTCCACGATGCAATTCTCAAGTACCAAACAAATCTTCAACCGGCACGCACCGCACATCCCACACATACTCCAGCGCCGCCTCCAACCGGTAGAGCACGTCGGGGAGCCGGCGCGGGGCTACGCAGCGCGGCCTTCCCGTTATCCGTCCAGCGACCGGTCGGTCGGTCGGTTGGTTGGTCGGTCGTCCGGACGGACGCGCGAGGGAGTGCAAAGGGGGGAGTGGGAACGGGAGATGCGCGCAGCGAGATACGCAGTCTCCGGTGACCCGGCGCAGTCGACGTGCGCAGTAAACAGCGGGGCCCCTGTGCGGGCAGGGGCCCACGCACACGCGCAGCTGACCCACATAGCGCGCGCGCCGCACGGCTCCGACGCGCTTTCGGCTCCAGGGCACCATCCGCGCAACAACGGTTTATGGCGCCTTCGCAAGAGCTGCCGTGCTACCAATGGAGGAAGGGAACTGTAGTCTGACTCATCGGTAACATTGACTTAGGGACGATTTCAAAGAAAGCAAGAAAAAAAAGAAGGGAAAGTTCCGATCTTTTTGTTACGCTACATTTGGTCCTTGGCCTGTTGATGTTAAGGGAGTTGTGATAATCTTTAAGTATCTTCTTCCATTTTATTTGTGTTGTTCGCAAGCTTAAGGAATGGTGTAGCAGTGTTTGGCATATATTATACTCCTTTTTTTCGAGTTTTTTTTATCGAGCTGGATAGCCGGTTACCCTTTGCGTTCCGATGGGACACATATTCGCTCATACACTAGACACCAACATACTTGGGAGCTTTTCTGATCTGGGGTCAGCAGAAAGCGAGGCCCTCCGCGACAACACATACATGAGAGACAAGGGACAAACCATACTCCAGGCGGGACTCGAACCCGCGAACCTTCCGACCGAAGCGCTGAGATCAGTACAGGCCCTTAGTCACCTCGGCCATCTAGGTCGGCAACTCCTTTTTAAAAATACAATATTATAATAATTTAAAAAAAAATAAAAATTAAATATCAGAAAGCTGGTTAGTGGTTAAGGTGCTCCCAGGGTAACTTCTTAAGTACATATTAATAGTTATGGAAAATTAGCGTAAGTATAAAAGAACTAACATTGTTCATAATCAGGTCATGGGTAACACAGTCGCAAAGCAAATTTATTTCCAATTTCTTAATCCACATGTACGCCAATGTTACTCCGAAAGTTGCAAATTTGAATATAATGCATTCTAAAAAACATAATTTAAGTTGCATCGTTTGTAGCATTACATCACACAATTACTCAAATATATGCATCATGATTTTGTAATTGTGTACTGCCGGAACAAAAATCGAAACGAAAAAATATCGAACAGAAAGCATTATTCAGACTATTTAATGTCTTCACAAGAACTCTCTAGGCATCGAGAAGCATTCAAGGAACACTGGGACATGATTCAGCAGCACCGCGCCACCGAATTGCACAGAATAAAGCAACCATACTGCCTCTAACGACTCGACCACGGCCTTCGTTCCGATTCTCATTTATTTCCCATCAGTCAGCACCACTAACGAGACCCACAACGGCCGTAACAATTACTTCATCCCACGCCCATGATTGAAACACGCCCCGCGGGCAACATTCAGGACCTTGAGGGACACCCACTTCGAATGGAAGTAAATGATAGCAAAAGGGCATTAAACATTAAAGTAATTTCCCGGTACGCCTGTTTCGAAACACTTCGATAATGGCGCCCCTGCTCGCACAGACGTATGGTCGACGGCACGCAAAAGTGAACAGAGAAGAGTTGCACGAACAATTTATTTTATTAACAATTATCACATAGTGGATGACATATGAAATGTATATGCTGCTGCAAAAAAACGTTCCCTACGAGTGGAAAGTAAAAGATATTTTTACATTTACAGCACTGTTTATGTAGACAACTTATTTGTATTCAGCCGCTCAACTTGACGTGACTGCGAACAGCGCCGTCGCGTGGCTGGCGGAAGTTCGTGTAACCTGAACGGTGATTAAGGGAACTCGCCCCCACGCGGCGTCTACGACACGCACATGGCGCGCGCAGGCACAGCTGTATTTCCCTCCGTAAGGCCGTTTTCCCGATTGAAGTGGGTGTGCTCTTGAGGGTGGGGCTCGGCAAAGAAACGATGTTCATTGAGCAGAATAATGTTACATTTATCAAAAGCAATAGCACTGAGTAAATACTGATGGAATATTAGCGGATGGGCTAAGAGGGTTTCGTTGTAGCTATTCATCCACATTGAACAGTTGCGATGTGTTTATGGGCGTCATACAATCCGACATTTTACAATTACGACTTCCCAGAAGTATTCATTGAATAATTGGGCAAGGGTTTTTATAAGACAATTTTATATGTCAATTTATAAAACAATGGAAATAAATAATGAGTCTATAATTGAAGTACTATTTTTTCACTCTTTTAACATATGATTATTTTAATTGCGGCTGATAGTCTATGAGAGCGGAAAACTTGTTACAATCACGGGATTAACAAAAATATGTTCACTTTAGAAAAAGTGAGAGTTGGCTACAACTCCATAGGATTGTTAGCATCTGTAAGAGACAACTTTTGGCGAAAACAAGTGAAGAAACACAAGAAATATATAAGAAAATAGTACATATTAACAACTTTTTCTGTTCTCTTTACTTAAAAACTTTCGTAATGATTTAACTATTCTAACTATTCTATTATTACTCTCTTATAACCAGTTCTTTCAGTAGATAATCAACCAAATTTGAGGCAACTGGAAACGTTTCCGATTTCGTGACCAATTAGATTTCACAACCTAATCCCCAGCTATTACGTTGTAGCCCTCAATCTGTGTGTTTTTTACACAAAGTTTTTATTGACTGGATTCGAAGGCTTTTTAGGCAGTTTCCACATTTTAAAAGTCAATTTACTTCCCCTCATCGTGAAGAGTCACTTATTTTAACAAACGAAATCAATTTCAAATTGTACCTGAACACATCTCGAAATGATGTCTACTTATACAACTGATCGTAACAATGTGCATGTCAGGCTGTCAGACATCAAACACATTTCCTTGTGCTCTTACAAAGGCCGGATGACCATCTGACTTCAAATCCAACATCGAAACACCGTTCCTTCTCCTTCTTCAATAATAATAATAATAATTAATAATAATAATAATAATAATAATAATAATAATAATAATAATAATATAGTAGTAGTAGTAATAAACTGGCACTGAAGATTGCGAGAGGAGTAAATTTTCATTAAGAAGTATTTCCTAGGGGATTGTCGACATTCAACAATATTCATGTCTTTTCGGTAACTACTGTTTGCAAGTGACCCTTTCCGAAGTCAGCAAGAGATTGTAAACCAAAAAGAGATTGCGACACAATCTCTTTTTGACTTACATACACGACTTTACTGACGGGAAAAAGTCATCTTTACTCTAACCATTCTTATCATTTCCACCAACAATGCTCATTATTTTTAATAGTTGAGCGCACTTCACTAGACACAATGCGCAGCAATTCTTTAGTTTTCACGTAAATCTTAAACTTTCACAAGGAAAGCAGTGTAACTTCAATAGAATTCGTGGTATACATGACACGCCAACAAAACCGACTCATAGATCCACGGGAACATATTCATGACCAACAGCTGACGTGACGAATGCATTCCCTCCCAGGGCACTTGGGTGAGCTCGTCTATACTTACGGAGCACGTCGCATCGCGTGGCCGGGCGGTCGGGTGCGGGTGAGTCAGTGCCGCGAGGTAACCGCGGAGGGTGATTCAACGGTATCAAATTCCCGCGACCCTCCTTCACTTCCTGCGGCCACGTACCTGCCACGGCGTCATAAAGCGCGAGTGCAGCGTCGGAGGCGACGGGGCGGAAGGCAAAGAGAGCAACGCCGCGGCCTGCCTGACGTGCTCCTCGGGGACACGCGCACGTGAGCTGCTGACCTTCGCCAAGAAGTTTCGGCAGTTAGTCAGCGCCCGGACCGGTCGCCGCCCAGCCAGTGGAACAGGCTCCGCGTTGAGATGGTCGCGGGTTCGAGTGCCGTCTCCGATGCGGTTGGAGCACAGTGGACAACCGAGGACGATGCGCAACATAGCCATCGGAACGCTGGATTCCACCCTCTGTATACAAATATGTTCGCGGTACGCGGTCCAAATCTCGGTCCTTCTATTGGGTGCACAATGCAATATCGCTGTAGGTTGCTTGAGGCTGTATCATTTTCCCGCTTCCCATTCCATCACGTACACTATGGCTACAGCTCTACGCCATCTCAATACTATCCACACATTACATTCACAAATTCGTAATTGCCATCACATCTCCACATTAATATTGCATCGGGAGCATCCAACGACGGCTATTTTGAGAGTTTGACTGTGGAACTGAAATCACTGTGCCTCTTCCAAGTATTCAAAATAAATAATAGCCCTTCTGAGACAAACTCCGAGGAAAAGATCGTCACGCAATTATCACCTGTCTTTGCAATATTTCGCACTTCCTAGACCAAACACTGAATAAGTTCCCGTTCCCATTCCTGGCAAATCATTCTGTTTCTCAGCGTCATATCTTATCTTCAATTCTCACGTAAACGTAATGTCCATACACGATCAAAAATAAACATCGATGATGTAAATTTGCTAGGAAATATTCCACTGACAGGTGACGCTCCGAGGGCATGGCACTCCTCTGAATCGAAGGGTGCGGGTTGAAATTTCGCGGAAGGTACCGACCGTTTCTTCCAAATCATTGCGACTTAGAGAGGAACAGCAAACATTCTCTACTCCACAATCATATCTCATTTATATTATCATTCATTCATGGCGCTCCCATTAATGGAAGGAAAGTTAAATATCAAAGCTTCTACTAGTAATACTAATGAAATTACATTTTGACGACTTTAAGTCATTTTCCAAGAAGTCGTAATTCCTACACACTCTCGTGTTGCCATCATCTTCTCTTTCTGGTCACCAACTTCGACGATTAATAACCGGGAGGGAACATGTGATAACAAATCGTCAGCTATGGATTGAGGAGGACATCGGCAAAACGCTTTTCTTAAATTGTATTTCACCTTGTCACCTATGCGATAGTGTAGAATATATTTTGCAAATCAGAGAGCGAATGAATCCTATTTTAGGCAAGGCACGTACATGATGTACATGTAATGCCAAATTCGTCACATACAAGTATGATAGCTTTATACATTTCTATTAGGAGTATATTTTAGAACGAACAGTAGACTGGAAATCCCCCTGATTTACGACATATCGGACACGCAAATGCAATGTTTCAGTATTAATGATTCACTTTATAATGGGCGCAGGGGAACTGTACTTCCATTCCCTCCCCGTGCATTCTCTTTGATGCAATTTTTACAATCCTCTAAACCGCACCCTCCGGCGCCAGATTCCCTCTTCCGACGTTAACAAGGATAAATAAACGTCCAGAACCTAACGACCCTCTGCACGCAGAAGCCCCAAAGTCGAGCCCGAATTATGCTAATCGGCGGAGGGGCGAGAGCGGGGCGGTACATGGAGGGCGAAATTTCGGCAGGGGATCTCACGCGGCTCGCGTCATTCCGTAGCCCGAGGGTTCTTACCACGCCCCTGTGGTGATGACTCACTCGCGGCAGCGACTTTGATGATCGTTTCGACGCTCCTTGCGAAGGAAATCTCAGCAATATCCGTATATAAATATCAAACAATGCTTGCCTACGCATAAAAATGCTTTGCGCTATGTAACGGAAATTATTTCAGACACAGTAAAATTCACATACAAAAATTGAACTTTTATGTATTGTTTTAAAATGCATGCAGCACGTGCAAGGTAATTTTATTTTACGAACACTTATGGATTTAATATTTTCTGAGACAAAGTATCCTTCGCAATCGTATGAGGTACATTACGGATGGAGCTTACTCATTACAGAAAGAAAAATGAAAAAAAAGCACAAGCCCAAATACGTCAGCCGGTGAGCAGATTGTGGCGTTATGGATGAAGATGAAAGAAGGAAGAACTGTGCATGACTCTCTAGAAAATGACCAAGAAATGCCGTTCGAATCATGTTCTCTTCTTCGATTGCGACTATTAAAAATCCGGATTTAGTTTTTATTTGAGATGATATAGTACAGTTAAAATATAAATCAATCCCTCTTTTCGGAAATTTGTAGACATCTTTATGGACACTTACGCGAATATTTCTCATGAAGTAATAAAAGTAGTAAATTAACTGACACTACAGAGTGCTACAAATTTCACTGCACATCAGCAATATAACATATCAACAGCAACAATAACACTTTTTTCCATCCAGTTCTGTTAGTATCTATTTTACTCAACATTCGACATTGCGGTTTTCTACTATTGTGCGTGGTTTATCAATTTTTTAAAATTACGTATATGAAATTTTACAGTCAAAAAAATTCTAATAAACATTTCTTGTAAATTCGTTCGCGACCTATATTCTGATCGAATCTTTAAGATCGCGACCGCCATGGTTTGGAAAATCACTGATCTAGTGCAGGAAGCACTCGTGTGTATTTAGAAGCACCGTTTGCAACCATGACGTCCACCGTTGCAACGCGTGTCGGCGCGGCCCTAGAGACCCGCCCCAGATGCCAGGCGGCTTACGCGCCGACGCTTTTGCCCCGCGCGCATAGGCGCCCTGGCCACCGATGACAAACACTCTCCACTTCGGAATGGCCATTGTCCTACACAGCTATGAGTCACTCCCACTCGTTTACAGGCGAATTTTGGCACATAGAAGAGCAATTAAACATGTTTTATCTTGAAGTGGGGAACTGGGTAAAAGTAGAAATTAATACATTGAAATTACTTCTAGTTCATTGTATCTCCAAAGGACTTGATGTACGTGAAACACTACACATAGTTAACTCGATTCTGATTAACCGACTGACATGAATTTGCGCATTACCTGACGCTACACAGGAATATATATATATATATATATATATATATATATATATATATATATAAGTAAACGGAATAACGGACGTATTTAACCTCTAATACTTTTCAAGAAAAAAGTCACAAACAGGAACTGTACCTTATAAGAAACAGGCAGCAAGCGAGAAAGCAGGTCATCTCGATTCTGGGGCTTACCTGAAACAATAAAAAATAACATTATTATAGGATTTTCACAATAATATGCATTTGCTTTCAAGTAGAATACGTACATGAAATTACATGAAACCTAATATTCCAACTAATTTAAAATATATTTTGACCATTTCGATTTAGGACTGACAACAGAAATCACTGAACAAAAGAAAATTATACTACAATATAGTAGTAATTAGGAATTTGCATGCTTACGTACATCAGCAAAAGTAATTTACTGGTACATTCCTATGTCGTTTGCGAGCCGAGGCCACACCAACGTCTCACCAAACTGTTTTACCTTTCAGTTAATTCAGGCTCCGCCTCGGCTGATTCGACATGATCCTAAAGCTTTTTCCTCCTCATCCAGGTGGGTTTCCTCGAGAACCTTTTTGCGGTTTCTTATTCTCCGCCGAGCCCGTTTCCTAAATCCACACCCGTTTTAAGCCTTGTCCTTCTGAAAGTGGGTTTTCCTACGCACAGCTGTGGGGCGTGCCAGCAAGGGATTCTGGAAGCCCAAATTACCAGCTCCGGCGCTTTTCAGATAGGCTCCGGCGCTTTCCTGAACTGCAGCTTAGAAGGGCTCTCCCATCAGGCTTTGTTTAACCCCTGTGACAGGACAACAATCAACGTTTTTCCTCCAGAAATTCCTCCATAATCACAAAGCCACAACGTTTCTTTACATGGTAGGCGTGACCCTTTAGGGTGTTGCTTGCAAAGTTGCAGGCCTCGCAGTCTGTCGCCACTGCGTTGTTCCCGCAGTGAAACATCATTTGGGAACAATGCGAGAACCATGTACTCACAACCAGCTCAAACTATGCTCGCAAGCCGACAGTGGGTAGGGTCCTTTACTTTCGACAGAATATGAGACGATGCAATCGGCAGGCGAAGTGGTGCAAATTAAGGAATCTTTCTACCCACAACGAAAACCCGTCACTGACACTCCAGTTAATTAACACGCTACTTGTTTAAATGAAAAGGAATTGTATTTCACTATAATGACCATGACGAACATCCGAATCTCTGAAACGCATATCAAAGTCAGTACAACAAAACGAGCCTCGAAAAGTTTATGAAGAGAGAAAGTCGATATGGAAGATGACTTCTCAAAGACACCACAATTGTTTCAGAAGCGTATTTTATTAAAAAGAAAGAAAACGCACCAACCAAGACGTTGCTCGCCTTCACAGACCTGATACAGGTAATGCCAACACAGCAGATGAGAACCTTCTAATCCAATTGCCCGTAGGAAACCTCAACCATGCATTCTTTGAGACTATTCCCTCTGAACGACGAGCGAGATGGACATCCACGATTTTCTGCGGATAGACCAACCTTTCACAATTTGCCAAAGCCCCACCTGGCGCACAGGAAATCTCCCCCACCGCCCATAATCTCCGCACATCCTCCCTTGTCAGCCCACCGCCATGTGGCGTATGTGGGCCACGTCGCTCTTTCCCAACCTCTCTGGCACGAGCTTCACACACGCGATCCGCCAACCCGGCGGTCAGTCCAAGGGAAGTCCCTTTTCCTCATTACAATTTTGGCAGTCTCTTCCCTTAGTACAATTTATGTTTATAGAAAAAAAAAACGTATATTACGGGAATACAAATACTTCAACAAAAATACCATTTTTGATACCAATGTAGAAATTTATCTTAATTTTTTTGTGATATTGGCATAATTCTTTTACGATAATATGTCCATTAAAGTGTCGACAAAATTAGTTTGATATGAACACGAGTACATTTTTATTTATAAAATTCACAACATACACAATCAGTAGAATTTTATTCATAAAACGTGTTCTAATGTTTAGTAATTCTACATTTTGTACTTGGAGGGTTCAATAATCATTTAATATACTAGCTGAGTTCGAAGATATACTTTTACTCGTCTTTACACACCGAATACAAGAGTGGTACTGGTTGCGGTGATATTTATTCGGCGGTTTTGAAGTTCCCATCTTATTTTACTGATCAGAATTAACATCATTTTCGCATATATTAGTTAATCTTATCGAAGTATACGATCTACAAATGAACTCTTCCCACCAAAACTTCGGGAGGCAATGCAAATTGGCCACGGGCATGGGGTATTTTTCGAATCCGCACGCCCCCTTCGAGGGGGGGCGGGGCGGGGCGAGCGCTTCTGAGAACGTCTCGCCGGCGCCCTGTGCGAGCGCGCGCCGGCTGCCAGGGCATGGGCAGGGGGCGGGGCGCGCGTCCGCTGCCAAGCGCTGGCTGCCGCTGGGCCGGGCGCCCGCCCGCCCGCTCCGTTCCCGGAATAACCCGCGCGGCGGCCGCGGCCCGAGGGGTTGCGACGCCCGCGATGCTCAGGGCTCTCTTCCCCACGGCGTGCCACGCCGCACGCAGACGCGCGGGGCGGAGTGCCGGCTGTTCATGCACAACTCTCCGATTTAAATATAGGGACTTGTGACAGATCATCAGCTGGGCGCGATGGGTTTCGCGTGCTTGGCATGATAGACGCGAGAGCTTCGTTACGACTTCAAGTTTTGGTACTGAAGCTCCCGAGTGAATAACTGCGTCACAGCTGATGTGACACAAGTCAATATATTGTATACTGAGTTAATTGCACCGCTACTGTAACCCCCTAAAACCTGTTATATCTATCTATCTTTCCATCTATCTATCTATCTATCTATCTATCTATCTATCTATATATATATATATATATATATATATATATATATATATATATATATATTTCATTATACATTTAAGCGTTAGGAAAATTGAATTTTTAAATAATATACCCAGAGGCTTCCAAGCCGTCTATTTCATCTGTCATCTATAAATAAATGACAAACACAAAACATAGGAAGGGCGGCAATTAGCAATAGCTTAATTAATTTACTTTCCGAATTGTGCCGACAACGGAGAATTTCTGGAATGACCATGAAGTCACCTAAAACATTATTCCGCGTTTTAGGGCTATATTGTATTAACTGGCACAGAAATAAAGGTGCGTTTTTGTGCAACGAATACTACAATTTAAACGTACGAGATGAATAAATTAACTTGTGTCTTTGTTTCATTCTTATCGTCTTTGGTAGCTAAAGATGTAAGGGATATCATTTCACAAGTTTTAGGACTACAGTATATCATGACATAGTAGAGAACACCTGCATTTTGAGATTTCAGAGAGCTCTTTTAGGGGGGAGACTTCTGTGTGCTGCAGAACTACGGCGTGTGATCGCAGAGGAGCGGAAGTGGCGTAATGCTGGGAATCCCGACCGCACCTCCAGGCAGTCGCTAGGAAAGGGGCCTCTGAACGGCAACTGCAAACAGACGTCGCACTGGGTGCGCAAGATGAGGAAAACCTGCTGCTGACTCATCCGCTACCTCTCCGGTGCATCCAATTCCTAGAAGACGGAAATAGAGTTTTGCATTGATTACTCTTCTCCCAGACTGGACGAACGTCTGAGTGTTAACACGTTACAACTCGCGGGCGGTAATTTCATCATCAATTCCCTTTCCTCTAATGATCGCGGTGTGGATCTGTGATAGACGAAGTGGATGGTTGGGAAAAGTACATGTTTCCTAGTGAATGTATCCGCTACTAAAATTATCGCTACGCGACGAATTTAACGTTTGCTGGGGAGGGCCTTACTATCTTTACTCGCGCGACCAGGCTCGAGGCTACGCCTGTCACGCTGTTTTATAAAACTTCCTGGTAAAAAAAATAGCTTAAAGGCATTAGTAATGTATTCGGAACCCCCTGCACTTCCGTTAACACTTTTACAATATCTACCCCAAAATAACACTATTGTGAAATGATATTTCATTATTATTGCAACATCTTTGTTCAGACACTCTGCCTGGAAATAGTGAAGGTATACGGACACTAGCGATGGTGAATGTGAGTCAAGTCAATGTTGTGTCGAAAACTCGATGAATACATTCACTTTCACTGAAAGGATCAGTGAAGGTGTACAACTCAATATTGTGTTCCTGTCACATTTTCACTATGAAAAAGCAATGTCTTTCCTTTCGAAATTGCATACATTTTTCACGCAAATATATATTTGGTAGCAATGTGTATAACACTACTGCGATATCCGATTCGCTGATATATTAAGCATTTCATATCGAGATATGTGTGGGAGTGGATGCAGACAATGCACAATTGGATAGTTTAGACGAAGAAACGCGGTACATCCCTAGTTTTGCTGGAAAATTTGCTTTTATCTTTGTTACACAGTCAAATGTTTTTCCTTCAGCAAGAAATGAAATAGAAAGGAAGGAACTACTTCGTGAAATTTATTGGGAATAATTCAAGCAAATCCGGATATATTTGTTGCAGATTTTCGTGAGAGCATCGTGACTTCTGACCGCAACATTTCGGTACCTAATCATTAATTTGAAGCCGAGGGAAACAGAATAAAATACATAGCAATTTCTATGCTTGGAAGCACTCACACACATAATTTTATGGGCTCTTCAACGTAAAAGTTAACAAAATTTATTTTTAAAAGGAAATTCGAGATTTTTTGAAGCATTTCTAAATAATTCCACAAACTAGATTCCATATTCGTGTCGTTTTTTTGCAACAAATACTCGTCGTTTTTTACTGAAATATTAAAAAAGCGCATATTTTCGTGATTGGCTTAAAAAACATCGCGGATACAGCGACGGCAAAATGGGGAAGTCAGTGGCCAAGGCCCCTTGGCGACCTTCGCGTTCTGCAGGCCCCACTTCCCCGAGGCGCGGCACTAATTAGTGGGTGGCATGCATAAGCAAGCGCCCAGCGCCACGCTGCACAAAGCGGCGCGGCGTAGGTACCGTTCCCACGCTACGTGTTGGGCTACACGTGTAAACGCTTGTCTACTCGCCTGTTTCCCTACTGTGCGGAGAGAGACGGGAAAACAAAGCTGTTTACACGTTTGGAAGCTCATAGAACTTCTTATATTATTCCAAACAAAAATAAATAAGTATTCTTATTACTCGGGAATGTGAAGTTTTGGATATTGAACGCTCGATAAGGTAGAATGCACTTTGAAGTGCATTGATTCATTTTCTTCTCTTGAAAGTGTGTGACGTAGGTCAGAACAGAAAACTCGCGAGCTTGAACTCCCAGAAGATAGGCGATAACGTATGACACAAATCCGGATAAGAACACGAACACGTGGTTTGATGCGCATAAGAAAATGCTGCTGTTGATCTCGGAGTTTAAATACACCAGCAATAGTGAAATTTATGATATCTCATTAATTCTAGGCACGGGTAGTGCACTGGCTGTGTAAACGTAGTAAACACAATAATCTGGATGTGTCAGGAATGTCATTACTGCATTTTGAATTAGGTAAATAAGACGCGTAAGCACAGAACGCTCAAGAAGATAAATAAATATTCAGGTGTCCAAACCAAGAACAAAATATTAAACAGATATAATTAATATGTAGTTAAATAATAGAAAAGAAAGTTGCAATTAAGAAAAAGCACCACGCAATGCTAATATCAGTGTACCTTCCGTGCAGAAACATTCACTTCTAATGGTCTCAATGTAATCTGCATTTCCTTCCCACAATTTCACTCTCAACACACAAGGAACACGGATTACGGACAGCCTACCGTTTCTGCCAAGCGAAGTACGCGGATGGACTGGTTGTTTTCCACGGATGCGCGTGAGCGCGGGGCCCGGGGTCCAGCCTGCGTGAACGGAGGAGTCGGCGCAGCGCGGCGGCGGGGGCGGGGGTGAGTGCGGCGCTGGGAGGCAGCAGTTGCGTGCGCCAGCAAAAACACACCGCTCTCCGCGCGTCACGAGACGAGGAAACTCGATGCGCTGTCGCATTAACGACCGTCGCAAGCGGCGGGGCTGAAGAAGAGTCGCCTCCACAGATTGTACAGCACGTATTTTCCACGCTTACTTCAGGCGCTCGGCGGAAGATCGTGAAGCTTCTGAGCGCTTCGATTGCTTCCTACGAGTGTCAATGTCATGGTCAAGTATATTTGGTGTGTGCGGGTGTGTGTGAATATATATTATATATATAATTCGAAATTTTATAAATTAATGAGAACTTTATTAGAAGAATCTAAAAGAATATTTGTTACTAGGAAGCTCTTGCCGACATCGATGTTTCCACGTTGATTAATGATTTAACTTTGGAGCTAAGATATGAGAAATAGTGATTCACAATTCAAATATTTGTAACAATCTCTTAACATACTTTTTGCTACTTGTACTGTGTATTTATGGGATGAATTGTTGTTCAAACAAAAACTTCACAACACTTGGAAAACGTACCAGTGATGTTTTCTTCCTCCTAATTTTCTCGTTTTTTCATAAGACTCAGCCAACTACTACGAATTCCATCGCTATATCAAACCTGGATCAATGACCACAAATCACCATGACAGAACAGTATCGACGTTTTCCTAAATCAGCAGCTATGTAAAAGCTACCCAGGTTCTGTTCAAACCCCGATCGACGCCGTGAATTTTCAAGGGCGAAAATCCTTCGTACGCCTTCCTTTAAAGGTGAAGTAACTGGCTGTCCCGTGGTGTGGATTTACAGCATGTAAAAGATCAAGTCTAAACCAAATTGAATGTCTGTTTGTCGCCCGAGTGACACCTTCTTCTCTACTAGATGGTGAAAGGAACGTGGCGAAATTTCATAATGGGGAAGAGCAGGCCTGATGGCCTGAGCCTCGCCACGTAAAAATAAGTCATCATTGACTGATGGATAGCTGCATTGCGGTGACATTTGGTGTCACCGCAGCGCCAACCGGCGCTCTCCGCGGCGGCGGCGTCTCCGCTGGGAGCCGGCAGCCCTGACCAACTTTCCTGAGCAGGGCGGTGCCCAAAGGCCTCCGACCCCGCCGCCTGGCCCGCCCGCCCGCCCGGCAGGCTGGCTGCACTGCGCTTCGCAGCGCCTTGCGAAACCTCCTCGCGCGCACAAAGGCGTCCCAACTCGCGCATTCCGCTCGCCCCATTAACGCCCAGCCCACTGGCTTGGGGACGCACATTTCTGGTCGACTCAATCATTTTAATTACTTGTTAGAAATAATTGTTTCTTTTGCACAAACTTGCGAATTTTAATTCAAAAAGGCATGCTGAAGGAAACATGACTAACAAGTTTTGGAATTTCTGAAAGATAGATGTTAGATTTAGCCGATGTAGCTAAAGTAGAGTGCGTGATCCTAGCAATGGAGTGGCCTGTGACTTGCGTAGGATCTACAGCAAAAATTGATCATGATTACAGATTAAACCAGAATCCATTATCAATAAAAATAATTAATACCATCACCACATGACCCATCATGATTTGCGGATCCTGGAATTCTGGCGATTCCTAGTGGTTCTCGGTGGGCGAACGCGGTAGTGCATGGATGCTGTAAATTTCTTATTGCCACAAAGCTAAGAGAAATGCAGCAATCAAACCATGTACAACGTCTATTTCCCTTCAATGCATAGCGGTCTGAAGCACACTTTATCGTATTTTTCTCGTGCCTTAAATATTTAATATTTTTGTTCTATCTTTAACACCTGACAATCATGATCTGCAGCTATCCAATACGGCATTGGTTGCCGATGCCGAACTTTGAGTAAACGTTTCCATTCTGAGGAATGGAGAATTCGTTTCCGCCAACAGTTACGAAATAGAACACAAGAAAGCTTCGTTAAAAAGCCCAAATAAGAAATATATCAAAAATAAGTGTCTATGCCAATATGAATTAGCATCCAAAAGCTACAACAAACAAATGATCTCTACAATTTCTCACGATTAATTTCGTATATGCGTAGCACAAGATTAAAAGCTGAAAAAATAACAATATGTTGTTCTTTATTTAGTTTTATAGATGTTAAATACATATTACACCAAAAATAAAAATCTTATACATCTTACAATCTTATCTTAAACAAACAATCCAGAGTAATCTGTGAGAGTGGGAAGGCAGAGAAACTACATTAGCTACATAGAAAGGTGGCAGGAAAACGAATCAGACTCACAGGAATAGGTAACATTGCTAGTTCCAAGAAGAATATACTTATTTAATCTCAAGTAGTCAACCTTACCTACATTCTCGTGAATGAACTTATAACGTCTCAACTGATACTTAGTACCATATATCCGTAAATAAATCTAAAGTTCTAAGATACACAAACCAGTTTTCCTTATCATTTGCCTTTTCATTCATTTATTACAATTTGATTATTTTGTTCTAATGGGTGTTGTCTTAGGATTTGGTACGCCATTGCCATTAGAGATAATACAAAACCATATTACGTAAATTAAAACAAAGCGGAATGACCTTTCGTGTCAGGCGATTGATGTCCAAATCACTCCAGGGAACGATCCTGTCGAAACACTAACTGCCCAAAAAGAGAAAGGAAAAATCGGGTTTATTGGCGTGGACCACTAGTATACACCCCCGGAGGACTGAGGATCCAATTAGGGCAGCAGCCTCGTCGTAATCCAGTCCACCGCGGCGCTCTGCTCGTCAGGGTTCAGAGCAGGGTGCGCCGGCGGCGACAGCAGCGGAGGTGGAAGCGGAGGCGGAGGCGGTGGTGAGCGCGGGGAAGATGGAGACGAAGGTGGTGTCGGAGTCTGTGTGAGAGTCGGAGTCTGTGTGGAAGTCGGAGTCGGTGCGTGAGAGTCGGAGTCGGTGTGGTGAGTCGGAGTCGGTGTGAGGGAATGGAGTCGGTGTGAGAGTCGGAGTCGGTGTGAGAGTCGGAGTCGGTGGAGAGCTCGAGTCGGTGTGAGAGTCGGAGCTGGGGTGGAGTCGGAGTCGGGGTGGGAGTCGGAGTCGGGGGTGGGAGTCGGAGTCGGGGTGGGAGTCGGAGTCGGGGTGGGAGTCGGAGTCGGGGTGAGAGTCGGAGTCGGGGGTGGGAGTCGGAGTCGGGGTGGGAGTCGGAGTCGGGGTGGGAGTCATGGAGCTGGGGTGGGAGTCGGAGTCGGGTGGGAGTCGGAGTCGGAGTCGGGGTGGGAGTCGGAGTCGGGGTGGGAGTCGGAGTCGGGGGAAGTCGGAGTCGTGGAGTCGGGGTGGCGGGGAGTCGGAGCTGGGGTGGAGTCGGAGCCGGGGTGGGAGTGTGTGGCGGTGGCGGAAGCAGTGGTGAGAAGGCGTTGGTATCGGCATCTGAGGCGGGGCCGGGCTCGTCCCATCTGAATGTACGGTGGCGAGCGGTCAGCCTTATGCCCGTCCACATTGCAAATGCAACGCTCTCTCGCAGAGGGAGTATCAGTACCGCTCGCAAACGCCGCCACTGACGTCGTTGGCGTCGTTGACTTTCCCTGCTGTCGTTGCCATCATCACTTACGCCGCAGACATCGTCATAATTACTGCCATCATCATCGAGACCGCGGTTATTTTCATGTGATTGACGTAATTATTTACCGCCATTGATGTATCTAACATCGAGTTTGTACGAATCTTCAATACGATAATCATTCATCAAACTACATCGTCGGAGTCAATTTCTTTTGCAGATTCCCTTCCCTGTCTTTGAAATGTCTCTCATATTTGTTACCGCTATCGCTTTGGAAGTTATTAAATAGCACTTTCCTTTGGCACTGTCCCGGCTGGGAACGTGCTTGGTGTAAGAGAAATATTTTATAAATTCTCATAACCGAGTATCAGAGTTCGTAAACTCATAGTATCCCAAACAAATGCTTTTCGGAGAAATGCTAAAGGTGGCAAGTAAAAATTGAATACCTATCAAACATGTCAAGAATGAGAACAAGGGTCAGGACAAACCAGACTTGAATTGATTTATACCTGCAGAACTAACGTCAAATTGTCTTATACCAATAGCAATCGAGGACGATGGAGCAATCAAAGCATTACAACATGGTGACCCAAGAATGGCGTTACACGGAATCAAGGCAATCGCTTCTGTTTTCCATGCTGGACCTCATTTCCATAGGGGTATTTGAAAGGGAAATCATTTCAATGCAAACAACGGACAAAATAAGAGAAGTTTAAATTTGGGCATACAAGATAATTAAATAAACGGCTATGACTTTATAATATCGTTTTATTGTATTTAGATTGAAGCATTTGATATTGAGAATGAAAGAAATTCGCAATGCGATGTTTTTGTCAATAGAAATAAAGATAAGGCGCGAGTGGTAGAAAGACAAGATGATCTTCGCGGACAAAAAGAACAATGTATCTCTTTTCAGCGATTTTTCTGTCTGCGCAATTGCATTGCAGGAAAGGAATGTGTCTAGAAAATTGAGTCGTTACAGCGACAATGAGTTTATTGAATTCAGTAATAAACTCAAGTTCACAGTGCAGTCGTGCGTTAAAATTAGCATTTTTCTTTCACGGAAAAGTATTAAAACTGGAGTATTGACTCTACTAATTGCTTGATATAAAAGATACAATATATATATATATATATATATATATATATATATATATATATATATATATATATAAGTGAAGTAGAAAAAGTTCTAAAGTACTGTATCTCGCGAGATCCTTAATCTAAAACTAAAATCAATCCTTCGAAAATTAGTAAACGATGTAAATCTGACCGAAACCACAAATTTCTCTTGAATTCACTTTCTACATATTTTTAGCAATGTCAACCTAAAATCGACACATTAAAAATATAATTTACATACTATTTTATTTCATTCGGTTCGGTAAGCTGATAAGAGTTGTCTACTTTAACGAACATGAGCACCACATGTTGGCAACCACAAATTATTAAGACATAGAGAATTGAAATACATTATCTGAAACTACATCAAAGGATGCAAAATTATGACACTTGGTACAGTAATGAACACAACAAAGGAACATGATAAAAATGAGAAAACAAGAAATGATGAAATAAAGTACATATTCAGTTCCTAATTTTAACACTATATTATATATTATACCTTTTCTAATGATTGATTAATTCAGTGATTCGAGCGCGTCAATGACTTAGTCGTTGGCCCCGTAAGTGTAGTACATTGTTTTATTGCAGTGATTTTCCTCCAATGGATGACGTGATCCGGCGCCGACCTACCCGTCAACTTGTGGGTTTCCCTAATCAAGTATCTCCCGTCAGCAGGGCACTGTCCGGCCGTGGTAATCTAAATGTTAGCTCCCGATTAATCTCCCGACATGTGTGGTAGAGTAGTGCATATATGTGCGTGTGTGTGCGTAAGTAAGGGTTAAAAATACGACACAGGGAAGAGGAAGGAAAGATCACGCGATCTGTGGTCCGTTTGCATGGGTACTGCTCAGGCATTGGCCCGGTGTTGATCGGAGAAACCTCGGAAAACTACCGACCAGAGCAGCAGCTTACTAGAATTCTCGTCTCTTGTTCTCTAGTTAGAGTCGAAAATCCTGCCACCGACCGTCGGGACTCGAACCCTATGCCCTCCCGTTCAGAGACACTTCAGGGACATCAATGGATGCCCTCAGCGACCTAAGCCTTTCCCTCAGCCCTCAGCGACCTCTTTGCAACATTTTGTCGGAACCATATATGAAACCGTCCACGAACACATACACAAACTGCTTTCGGCGTAATTTCGACCCACTGTGCGTCGCACCCCGCCGCATCGCCATTCCGCGCCGCGGTCCAGCAGCAACAGCGGAGCGCAGCGGGCCGGGCGGCGGCGGCGGCGGCCTTCCTCGACCTTGGGGCGCCCGCCGCGCCGACACACGCAGCGCCCTCGTAGCCGCTGGCGGCGGCAGTGGCGGCGGCCGGGCCGCCCGCGCCGCGCCGCTCCCACAATCAATCACGCGCGCTAATTACCGCCTGCAACCCCGCCCCGCCCCCGCGCGTTCACTCTACACCTCTTCTCGAGATGGTTTTCTTTATTTTATTTTTCACTTTTTTATTTTATTTATTTAGTTTTGCGTGAACGGCTTGCGATGAAAATATTGAAATCGATCCAATGTTCCGAGAGCCGGATTCACACACGGGTTTTTACGACTCCCAGTTATAAAAGAGAGGAATATTTCATTATCAGTAAAGAAAATTATTTATTTTTGAATGCATTTTTCATGATATTCACGATACACACTTGCAATCTCATTGGATGCCCAAGACAATGATAAATGAATTGACGATGTATTGAAGTAATAACTTGTTTATGTAAGAGGAATCATTAATATGAATTTACAGAGGGTTCTTGTGTCCGTAATTATTTTACTGAATAGAGAAATGTCCATTCAGTTATCGCAGAAAAACGCCTGAAACTGACAACCTGGAAGACAGACAATAATAGCATTATCTGTAATCAAGGGTGTAGGTAACAGGATTTGAGCCAGGGTGAGGGTCAACGTTTTTTTAGGAACAGCTCAAATGTCTTCTAGCTTTAACAATATCTAAATTAATATAAAAAATAGGGCTATATTTTCAAGAAAAAATCTGTCAAAATTTAATTTCATATATTTATAAATATATTTCATTTTCTTAAATTCTGCAATTTACACGGCGGTAGGCAAGAAATCTACGCTCATGCGCAAATGCTCCATTCTTTTTAACCTCTTAAGAATTAAGATTAACTACACACTAAAAATCATTAATACGGTTTGAAATTGTTCTCAATGTTACCGCTTTTTATTAACGTTTCTTCTCTTTTTCCTGTTTCATTGTCGACTTCTCTTTCCCCCTTCTTTTATTTTCCTTAGTTTCTTAATTGTCTAGGCGGCGCTGTCAGCGGCGAGCGGCTCTTTTGCCTGCGCTCCCTCAGGGCACGCGCGCCCGACCCGCCTGTCCGCCGCACCGCCTCGGATTAGGGAAAACAAATGAGAGGTAATTGAGTCGGGGGCGCGAAAAAGGGGCAGGAATGTTTCCGGGGAGGGGATGCACGCCTCGGGGCGGTCGCCTTGGCAGGTTGCGCAGGGGAAATGCCTCGCTCCAGGTTTTTGTGGAACGCGGCTCCAGAGAAGCGTGTTTGCCAAGCTACCTGCTCGCCAGAGAACGTTTTCGTGGGAGATTGATGAGATGGAGAAAAGATTGCTTTACGAATCGGAGGCTGGACACATGGAATGAAGATACTACACGAAAGGAAATATTTTCGCGTTCCTTTGTGACTAATGCCACGATATTAAACAATAGGATAAGAGATGAACAATCTAATATCACAAATTTAATTATAATAGAAACCGCAATATTTATGAAACGACTCATCTGAGAAAGGTACACATTTCACTTGAAATTCTTTCTTAGAAATTGGAATAGTTATTATTTGATTCAGATTTCTCGACTGCCTGTGTTACTAAAACGAATATCAACTGAGTGAAACAAACGAGTTTTATTTTGCTGTCAACCAAATACACAGGTGGAAACTTTCAAGTCACAAGAAACACACATTCGCGATTCTGTAACAAATAAATGCACCGCATCAAATTCGCTATCTTTGTCCTAAAGAGAACTGGAATAGTAAAAGTTTTGGTATCATCGCTGTAATGACACTATTAAAAACTGTACGATGATGACTGCAAATACACCACGTATTTTAAAATAATTGCTGAGATTACTCACCAATCATTTTGGGGTCAACAAATTTCATGGGCCCGGTCAAAGAGATACTTTCTGCTGTCAATTAGAATGCTCAAATTAAAACAAAAATCAGCTACAATTCACACGAAAAAAATAGTGGGGACCAGACTTTCGCGAAAAAACACCAAGAAATACGACTGCACGTAAGTGCTATTTTAGCCCTTTATTTATCACAATGTTCCATGTATTCTTCATGGTCTCACAGATGGAAGTTTTACTTTCAAACTCGCTTTACGAACAATACGGCACTTGACGCACGCACATCTTGGCAGTCGGCACACACAGAACGTGCCGTGCAAGTTGCGTGGCTGGTGGTTCGCGGTAGTTGAGGTAAGTCGCGGGCCGGGAAGACCCCCTTTTCATCCCGGCTATTTACTGCGGAAAGCCTTACGTGACTTCGGAAACTTATGAAGCAACGGCGGGGAGGCAAAGGTCTAATGGCCACACAGGCCTCGGCATTTGAATGGTCGCGCCTCACGTACCCAGTATCAGCAGCATCCAAGGACGGGCACATTTTGGAGGAAAGTTTCGTTGGTGGATTCATTATTCAATACATCATTAATTTGCGTATCTATCGGATCTACGAATAAAGTCGTTAACGAATACAGCCACATTGAGGATACCCATAAAATCGAAGCAGTTAAGATTGTGTTTAAATCAATTACCGCCCATTCTGGAATAATTTACGATTCGATAAAATGCTACCTCACAAAATAAATAACATTCAAGCGGATGTTTGCAAAGAGTTTCTTAATGCTGAAGTTTTTTAAAGCTACTCCCAAGAATTTAAATATTCAGGATGTACTTTTTCTTTGATACATTTATTTGTTCAATTATTAGCATGATTCATAGAAATAATCAAACAGTAATTACTCAATAAACTGCGGAGACACGCCACATTTTTCGTCAAACATTTTGAACAATTTTATAAGATTTCCCACGAAAGCTTATTACAACGAATGTAGGTACATAACGTTTTCGAACTGGTCTACGACTCTGAATCATATACGTTCACACGTAGAAAACCGCAAATTAGCATATTGTGAAGTTAACATACGAAATTGTCGTGGAAGGAAATATCTCAGCAACGATCTAATGCAGTGAGTGCCAAATTGCCACTGGCACTCTGACTACTCACTTTTCCTAAGACGTAGCTCACGTGCGGTGACTGGCAAAACTGTACCTCAGCTAAGCTCGCGGTTTACCAAATGGCGTGTAATATGCTGGCATTAGAAGAGAAGCGACTGAACGTCACTTGTTCGTCTGTTCACGGAGTAACGGTTTCAAAACGATTGCACTGAAGTGTAAAAGTATACGTCATACACTGCCTAGCATTCATAAGTGACGGAAGTCAGTAAAGAAAATGAAATGCGTATTCTACATTCAAATACCACGGGTCTTGATAGTTTCGTTTTCTAGGTTTTAAGGAGAATTTTTGTTTACTAGGTTTTAAGCGAAATTCAATATGTTATGTTCACTTCACGGATATCTGTGTCAGCATACCTCGTACACTTTCCCCCACATGCTTAGGAAATGAGCATAATTATTCCAGATACATAAAATAAAAGAGAATATCCAAATTAATATTTTAAACTCAATAAATCGGGAAGGAAATTTTTTATATTATTTATTCAAGAATCGTACATCGTTATCAAGAATCACACTTATTCACATGGTTTTGAAAAATACTAGAGGCACGCGCCATTTCTCAAAAACGTTGATACCGGAGGCCAACACGAAAAATGTATGAACAATAGTCTATTCCTCTGCCCCAGACATTGGATGTTTTTCATTCGACGCCCGTCTCAAAAGAACTTCCCTCCCATTAGTTTCTTTTCTCGGTGAAACGAATCGAGTGCGATACCATCGAGCGAGCGATATATCGAGCACAGCATTTGCCGACTGCCCCATATCGGGCGCGAGCACTCGCAAGCGGGGATAATCGATGTTCTGGAGTATTCTCGCGACGAGACGCGCGACGGAGCTCCCGATTAATGGGCACCCCCACTAGGGGGCTAACCGAAGGCGGCTTACAATAATTCTCAACCGGCGCAGGACAGCCGCTTAGCAGGATAAGCACGTGCGTTCCATCTCGGCGATGGACGCGTTTGATGGTTCAATTAGACTACTGATTGGCCTCGCTTCGGACGGCCACGGCAAAACCACGGCACGTACGTGAATGAATGCGAGGTAGCGCCGGCTCACCAGACGCCATAAAGCACTCACTTGCTTCAAAGCGCCGGAGCAGCAAAACGTTCCATTCGTGGGATATCGGAGATTTCAATGAGCGACGACTATCCCCTTATTCCACAGATATTTTATTGTATTGAAGCGCAGACTTATCTCGCATCAAACGTAATATTTGGGCAACTCTCAATTCGAGGTAAGTTAGTTTAGTTTTCTCATAAAAAAACGAACAAAATGTTTTCAGATCTGTGAAATACTATGAAATATTACGATGGTTTGCGGTCGAAATATTACAGGGTTTGAAAAAGTGTCTGTCTTCTTACATATACTATTCGAATACAACTTAGAGTGAAATAGTTGAATTTTGTGTATCACTTAAAAAAATAAAAGTGATGAAATAGATTCTATTCAAGTACATTATTATAGAGCTTTTGAGTAAATTATTGTAAGAAAACATGACTCAGAATATGAACATGGACTGACACTGCAGGACCAAACCATGAACTCCACGAGAAAGGGAAGATAGGAGTGTGAACATTACACATTACGGGTCCGGACGAACCACCTCTTGCTTGCTACCGGAGCGAAGTATCCTTATAAAAATAAAATTCTATATCTTGAGGTTGTTGTGAAACAAGATATGTTCAACAATTCTCTTTAACAATCACCAGTAATTACGCACAGGATTGCAGCCGTGATCACCCAGAACAACTTTCGATAATCATTTCTTCTCGAAAGCACTGCACTTCTTTCTCACGACCCCGTTAGCTAAGTTTGTGACATTACCAAATAACACCGGAAGGGCTACGATACGGTATGACTGATGTCTTGGCAAAGATAGAATGAGAGGATGTGGAACCGGGAGAACCCCAAGAAATCCTTCCGGGAACTGACTTAGCGTTCCATCCATTCCACATAATTCCACCGGCACCCACTGAAGCGAAAGTAGCCGGGTTGCCCGGCAACGGAGCATGGAAGCATGTTGGATCGGGCCTTTCTCGGGAAGCGCGCGAGGGAGCCAGCGGCGCGGCGCGGGGCGGCGCGCGCTCCGCAGCCCGGCGCGCCGTCTAATTACCGGCCCCCATATTTTACGATTTGTGACGCCGATGGATCGGACCCGCGCGGCGCGGCGCGGCGCGGCGCGGCGCGGCATGGCACGTCGTCTCCTCCGGGACGCCGTCCCCGCCGCCGCCGCCGAGTAGTATGAGCTGCGCGTGCCCTGGCCTTGTAAGGACCGGAGCGACCGCGTTGCACAACGCTCGCGCCCGTCCGGACGACCACTGGCGCCCGCGCCCGCCTACGTCACACGCGCGCTTTTTGTGCTCCCGGGCTGGAAGAGCGTCGCGGGAAGCACGCGGCGAAGGCGGCTGAGGCGACGACGTCTGGGAGAGATGCGAATCGAGACCAGGGTTGGATTCAGCCGAATTGGGGGGGGGGGGGATCCTGTATTTTTGTTAAATAATAAACATTTTTGTTATTATATTGTATATTATTTCTGCACTACTGTAGATAGTATTCTATACAATATTATTGTTTAAATAATTACACAATTCGAGCAGAAGAAATATTTAAATCAATTTTGCCAAATAAGGAAGGTAAAGGAAAACCCTAGGCCGTTGGGGGGGGATGCCACCCCTTGATCCGCCAGTGATGGAGACGAGCGGTTCAGGGGGAGATGGGACTGGGGACGAGAAGTGTGGAACTCAATGTGGACGATACAAGTGAGGACGACTATTAGTGGTTGGTGGAAAAGTTCGAAGTCGTTTTGGGGAGATGAGTGGGATCGGCGGAGGCTGCGGGCGGTGAATAGAGAGGGGGATAATTGATGTTTCTTGTCACATCAACTGCTATGGTATATAATTAGTCCCGTTTAGTGCAGTGAATGTTTTATCCCGGGACTTCGCGGGGTCCCTCTGGGAATATGAAATCCGGCGCGAACCTACGCTCCGACTTGCGGGGGATTTTCCACCTTACGTTATCTCTCCTAAAGATGTACTGGCCCAAACGGGAGAAGATTTAAGCTCCAGATTGGGCGGTGCGAGTGTGCACGTAAGTGTTTTTATGTGCGGGGAGAGGATAGGACAAGGAAGACGAAGGAAAGATTGCGCGCGGTCCGTGACCCGTTTGTCAGGGTACTGCTCCGCCATTCGCTTGGTATTGATCAGGGAAACCAAGGAAAACTACGAATAACACAGCTAGAATTATCCAGACAGCAGATGTACTGGACCAAGCTACTCGTATATAGCGCATGTCGAAATTCCGCCTCCGTCAGGTATCACATCCTAGGACTTCCCGAGCAGAGCCGTCCGTGCTAACACTGTGGCAATGATGGCTATGAGCAAAACTCGTTCTGTGAGGACGGCAACAAGAGGGGCAGCAGTGACGAGGACAAGAATTCAGACGAAGTTGACGACGGTGGCAGTCGCAACGATAGCGGAAACTGGGACGGTTGTGTGGAAGAGAGTGGGGATCGGGAAGTGGTGGCGGTGTCGGAGGTGGAGGAGAACGAGGCATGGGCGAGGGCAGTAGCGAGGGCGGGGTCGGGGTCCAGGATGGGAGGGAGGGCAGAGACGGGGACAGGTGCCGCAGAGGTGACAGTGTCGTTCATTGTGTTCGATCCTGTGTTGCTATCCCAATTGTGCGCTACGTTTTTCAATAGTGAACCCGGGCTGCTTTTGGAGCGTACAAAGGTTTACCCAGCGTGTCCCGGGCAATTTCAGATAATGCTATGTATTCAATTTTCTCCACCAACTGTTAAATTGTATTCCCTGCAGGGGTTCTTTGTTGAACACTTCTACTGTCAGTACATAGAAAAGCGATCTCGTGCGTAAAGTAAAATAACTTGTGTACTTTCACGAGTAGTTCCGTTCAGAACAGCTTAAAATTATTGACTCTGCCAGTGAAGAACGAGAGAAACACTTTTAAGAAAATTAAGGCAAGGCATTTTTCACATAACTATAACTACAAAGAGACGACACGGGGATGTTTTCTTGAAAAGAACTGCACGGAATAAACAAGCAGAAGAAATGGAAAAATATATTATATTGCTTAACGCTGCTTCATGTTTGAGCACGGAACAACTTTCACCCCAGAATAACATAATCGAATGAATCGATAGGAATGAACGAAAGGAACACAAAAGAGGATAATGACCGAGACAGACAAAGGTCAAAGAAAAACAAGAATCAGCATTGGTTTCAAGTAGGCTGAATGAATCAGGGCAACATGATTCAAATATTCATAAGGGGCTTTCCTTACTTCACACAGACTACACTTCCATCAGTCGCGAAGCACAGAGCATCATTGGGACTTAAGAGTTTCCACCGCCTCTACAACGGGCTGTCCCTCTAACAGGTGCTGGAGACATCGATTCTTCACACGTCAAGCACAGCATCGCGCCTAATCACTCGACAACGCGCTCCTCGGGGACATTCCTTACAGGAGGAGAGCAAGGTTCCTCAACAAAAGAGAAACACACAAAAAAACGAAGGTCTATTCCTTTTATCACCGGCGCGCCCGTTTCTCAAGACGTTGACGATACGGGAAAACATGAGTGGCAGGTCGCGCCACAAGACGGAAATGATGACGCACGTACGAGGAAAACTCGGAGGCCTCGAGCTATATACAAAACCGCTGTAGAGGCTTCCAGAAATCGCAGGATGAGAATGCGCTAATAATAACTTGGATATTAATTCTTCCATGAATAGTTGACTTCTAAAAATGGTGATGAACTTGAAAATAGAAAGAACATTCGTTGTAGGATAAAAGATATAATTATTGCATTACTTTTCCTTTCGGCATGCGTACAGTAGTGTTCAGCAGAACTTCACTTATAGATATTGTGTAGGTGTACATTACAGAGTAGCATACAATTTGTCCGTATAAATAGAAAATGTGTTTATTGCCAACTAAAACTCTGTGGTAACTATTTACGTACAACAGCTGCAACTTAAGTTACAACATCTGGCTAAAGCACTAAGAGGTCAATGTCACTCGGTCGAGTTGGCAGAAACAAAGTTTAATCTAGCGATCTCACATCTGCGTCAAGGCTCTTATCGCGAATGTCATTCTTAATGCCGAGAAGCTCACGGGGGAGATAAGGACAAAAATCAGCCATTCCCCTCGTCGACACATTTCACTTTTCCTTAATAACTTTCCACACTTTTAATACGAAAAACATACTATAAATAATTAATTTAAAACCCAAACAAACTTCAGCTGTTTATTCAGTTGCCTACATGGAAGTCATTTTCAATGAATCATGGTATCGCCAGAAAGAAAAATAAATACGAAAGTGAATTCATGAATCACGATTGACTTCGCATTCATACGTTAAGCAAACCGATTCACAAGGTAAATATGTTAAAGAAACAAGGTACGAAAGAAAACTTTGGCAACATGATTTTCTTGTAAAATAGATATTTCAGAGACATCATTCAGGTTCTGGGTAAAAACCTAAACATGGAAGTAAATTAAATATATCCAAAAAGGAAAATTTAATAAAAGGAAATTGAAACAGCATCGTTCTCTCCCTCTCTCGTTATTTCAGCTTTGTAATGTTTCCTCAATCTTACTTAAATCTTACTGATTTGTGATTTTTCTCTACATTCTTTTTATTTCTGGTTTCGAAAACCTATTCCTGACAAAAATTAACGTGTAAGTCAACATGATATTTCCAATTCGAGAATTAATCGATTGTACAAAACAAAGTGATTTTATTAACACTAATATGTAAATTGACAAAAAATCTATTTATTACTAACTAAAGTCACCTAATTGTTCACACACATCTTCACATTTACTAGCCGCTACCGTAACCGTGTGACTGATGAAAAAACAGTCACACGATCACACAAGAAAATTGACAACTCAAAAATCGCCATTTTAAGTAAAATGGAAGAAATAGTTTACAAAATAACCTACTTTTACTAGTAAAACATTTAAAGGTAGTTCACAAGAAAACTGGCATATACAGCAAAAAACAGTCATTAGCTGGAAATAAACAGTTATGCTCAGATTATTGCCATTATCCTGCAAAGTGAAAACTTTCTCGTGAACCGACGATATTCGGTCCAGCGCCCAAGAAAAAAAAGTCTACTGCATTTCTAGCAGTCTCTCTCCATTCTTTGGACCACTAGGTTATAGACGAGTTATTCTAAGAAGAGATCACTCCGATAAGTCGGGAAACAAATGTACGTCATGCAGGACAATGCCACTGGAAGAGATAGTGATGAAGCCATTTAAAAAAGAGCTAACTGTAAACGTACGCACTGAAAATATGAGTGCATGAACATAACCTGCAATTATGTTGCCAACAGTGGCCAAGCAGTAGTGGCCCTTTCTTAGAGTAATCACTAGGGAGTGGATTTTAATTAATGAAATGTCATTTTTTTCCTTTTCACTTCAGAACAATGCCGTTTAGTATAGAAATTCATTTTGTTATGACAAAAGGAAATGACCTATTTTTATAGGTCATTATTTTGCATTTTTTGTCGATTTTGACTAATAAGTCATTTTTTACCTTTTCCCGTCATTTTTATGCATTTTTTGCTGATTTCATCAATTGTAATGTCATTTTAATGGTACTTGCTTCAAATAATATTTACGAGATGCAACAAATGTTCTTCACAGAATTACTCAATAGCCTATTCTATTTGTTTGCTCAGAAATTGTTTTGACAGTCGTTGTGAGAATGTAACTCTAGTGAAGTATATCAGCGCCGTTGCCGGTTCGGCCGATTTCGGAATAACTAAAGAGAGAGTTTTCCTAATAAAGAACAGTTCAAACCAAAAGTTTGCAAGCTGAGTTCACCCGAACGAATGGAAGAAGCCTCGATTACATCAGTAACGTATCCAACAGCTGAGTTGTTCATCCGAACCGGTTTTGATATAATTTTTTATGTGATTTTTCTTTGTTTTTAGGGCATTCTTAAAGCATTTGAGAAGGCTTTATTGATGGCGATGTTTTAGGCCATAAAAATCCGCCCCCTAGTAATCACTCTGTACAAGAGGCGTCCCCGCGCACTCCGCGGGAGAGAGAGGCGTCCGCGCGCGCTGGCAGCGGCCTCCGAGCGGGGACAACGCCCGCCCGCGCCCGCCGTGCGTGCCGGCGCAGCGGCGCGGTGCGGTGCGGCGGTCAAGTTCAGGTGCGGCGCGGGCAGGGGACGCCCGTCCGTCCGCTCGTTCAGCCGCACGCGACGCGACGCGACGCTCACAATAGACGCGGCACAGACGGACGCCCGCACGCCGCAACCGGGAAAGCTGAAGTTCAGGGACCGCGTCAAATGCCGGAAAGGGCCTTGCTTGCTTGCTTGCTTGGTGATTCCGGGCGTCTCAGCTGCTAGTCATTAGTTCCGAAAGTGTAATGCTTATTTTTATCGCGGGAGGTGGCGGTGATCTTCCCTTTCTCGATGGCGATCTACGTCGGCATCCGTGAATTTCCCCCAATCAGAGACCTCCCACGCGCAGGGGCCCGCCCCAGCCACGACAAGCTCTAAGCTCCCGACAAGTGACATAGTGGAGTGCATGTGAGTGTTAAGTGGGTGAGGATAGGACAAGCAAGAAGAAGAAAAGATTGTGCGCATCCCGTGGCCTGTTTGTTAGGGTTCTGCTCCGGCATTCGCCTGGTGTTGGGAAAACTACCGATCAGAGCTAGAATTCTTCTCCACACCGCGACCTACCTATGTAGCTAGTGACGAATTCCCTACCAGCGTCGAGACTCAAACCCTAGGGCCTCTCGGTTAGAGGCTATGCAGTGACATCACTTTATGTTCTGAGCCACCTTTGCCGGTACAGCCTTTGCGCTTTGGGGAGTTTTAGCAAACGCAAATTAAAGAGTTTGCTTACTAGTGTTTGTTAGTTTGAGTGTAATAGAGTGACAGAACGCATATGCTAGGAGGGAAATGGCGAGATAAAGAGGAAGACAAAGAAACAGAGATTGTGAAGTGGCGAGCAAGCAAGAAAGAGTGAGAGCGAGACAGAAAATTCATGCAAGTAGGAGGAGTAAGACGTCACTTTAAATTTTTAAAGAACCGCAGGAATAGAGGAAATTCGTCAGTTTAACGGAAAAGGAAATGAAGTCAAACCCCACTCAGAAAACCGTGACAAAAGGCGTTGGTCATTCATGAGTAGCAGCAGAGGAGATTAGCATGAATCAGATGTCATGACAGTAGCATCCATTGGAGTAACAAAAGGAAAGAACAAGAAGAGAGCGCCTTAAAGAGGTTTACGGCGAGAACTTTCTGAAGATTGTTTTGGTTATGATAACTTTTGGCTAGTTCAGAAATCAGGTCCTCATACCAACGAATAATAGTACATAATACTATCTATTATACAAAATTTACGTAGTAATCAAAATCATTTATCAATATTTTAGGACATTCTATTAGACAGAATTCCCTTTTCCTTGTGTCCTGTTTACTTGTAGAATAACTTTCCGCCATACAACTCTGAGAGGTTGCAAATGCACTTTTTAATTGCATTTTTTTCTCCACTGACAAGCATTACTTCGGAATCGAGCTAAAAATCAGCAAATGGATTAAAAAAATCGTGTACATTATGTTCCAAAACACGTCTGAAAATAGAAAATGGCCGTATTTTATTCCACGATTCGAAGCAATTCTGATGCTTATTGTGTTTTGTAGAAGTGTTAAATAAACTAAATGTAAATGAATATCGAACGTAAACTATACTCAGAATTTCCATATTTCTCAGAGAGGATAATATAGACATTTTATAGTTTCGAGCGATGGAGAAAGTTACGTCAGTATAAGCCTGTGCCAGTATAATCTTGAATTTTCATTTTGAGCTTTCTCAGAAGAAACGATTTTTTTTGCGACGGCAAGTCGCTCAGCACGAATATTCCACAATCACCCCCAATAGTTTCATCTGAGCTCAAAACCAGTTCAACGAAATAACGTCATGCATTACTTGCATCGCCATCAGATTACACACGACGATGCAGCGACTCGCCAACTGTCCACAAAGACCGCATCCTCCTGAGGGAGCAGGCAAGCTGTGCCAGCCAGCTGCGCAACGTCCGGCAGGCACTTGCACCACGGGTGGCAACCTCCGGGTGGCGGTCAGGCTCGAAATTCGCGACGGTGACGCCCCGCGCAGCATGCGAGGAAAAGCTACGCTGACGAACCACACGCCACTTCCCAGAAGCCAGTTCCGGCGGAGATTTTTATTTTATTTATCCTCTCTACATTTAATGCGATCCTCAATTCAAAACGCTGCAGGTGTTCAACTGCTGGAGAGGAAACATTACCTCCAGTCCTAGACCAAACCGATTTATGACGACAAAAATAGAAGTTCGCAGATTATGGCGTGGAGAACTATCGGCGCCTAAGCAATCAGCTATACATTTTAAGTTGCACTATACCACAGTGCATAACGCGGAAACGATGAGGACTTGTGACCCACTCACATTAACGGTATGTCTAAGAACCTCAATGACGCCTCAAAAAATAAAAATAAATTTAAAAAATCCAAAAAAATCGAAATGGATATTTTTCCTTCAAGTTTAATACTTTAGTTCGTGGCCAGACGTTTGGGCACGTAGAATTAGGAAATAAGCAAAACGAAGTTAATTATTAAGATGAGGATTAAAGTTTTCGTTAGAACAGATCTGTAATATTGATGAAAGAATAATAATAATAATAATAAATAATTTTATTTAATTTCCTTTCTCTAGTAATTTGGGTAGGAAGCATTTAATACAGCGTACGAAGTGGACGGAAAGGAATGCAGGAGTTTAAAAGCACTGACAATTTTCGTTAATTAGCTTCAGTGACGAAGCGAATTCTGTCGTTAGTTTCTGTGAGACGAATGTTTCTCAGAATCGGTTAATGATTATCACGTGATTAATATACAGAAGAAATCTTATACAATGAAACATAGAAACGTGTGAATTGATTTAATGTAACAGTATTTTCAACAATGAATGCCAATTAAGGTGTCGATGTATAGATTCACAGAAGATATATGAAAATAAATAAATACAATAGTTTGGTCAGAAAATGTTAATACTAGAAACATCACGATTTTTGAAATCAATAACTCACTTAGAGATCCTGGTTGACCAATTACTAATTTGATTACATTTTTTAAATTATGATTACAACTACTCAAAACACAATGAGGTAAATACGATTCATCTGTTCTTAAAATAAATTTGTTCTCTTTTTAAATAGATTTAATGAGTAGTTTTGGTGACCAAATAGATTGCATTGAATGAAAAAGTCTTATTTCTAGAGAGACTAATGCAATGAATATTCTTTTTGAAATGTAAATGCTGTCATCTTTGTTATAAATGAGCTTGTCTAGATTAGTCTCTCATGCAGTATATGATCCTTGCATCTAGAAAGTTTAAAGAAAGAAAACAAGGTCTCCCGCAGAAATATTACTCACATTTATATTAAACACAATCTTCTTTAGTTCTCAAGTAAAATTGACCATTTTCTGTCTGACCTTATGCATCGCCAACCTAGTACGTTTTTGCTCAACAGAATAAATCTATTCGAAAAGTGCAATGGTGGTAACAGCTCTACTGGAGCTTTGAGTTCAAGCACTAGTTAAGTATGAATGTATTTACTTTGTGACAGTGGCATGATGACAGGCGAATCACCAGACATCTTATAAAATGATTCAAACTTCACCATTCATTATTCATGAATACCATAACAATCAAAAATGAATGGACAAATAAAAATGTGAAGAGGGGAATAATAATAATAAGAAGAAGAAGCAGAAGAAGAAATGGAAGGAGGAAAAGGCGACTAAAATGCAGAAGAAAACTAAGTGCAAAGAGAGACATAGGAGAATCTGCTTGCTTGCTTGCTTATTTCGTTTCCGGGCACGGCGACTGCTAGGGTCTTTGATCTCGTAAGTGTAGTCCATGTTTTATCATGTTCTTCCCCAGCTGGATGGTGAGATCCGGCGCCGACCTACACGCCAGCTTCAACTAATTTCCCCAACCAGGTGTTCCCACCAGCGGGGCACCACCCCAGTCGGAGCAAGCTCTGGTCTCCCGCCATGCGTGGTAGTGTAGTGCATGTTAGTGTAAGTGTGTGTAACGGGTGAGGATAGGACAAGGAAGATGAAGGAAAGATCGCGCGAGTTGCGCGGCCCGTTTGTTTGGGTACTGCTCCGGCAGTCGCCAAGTTTTGATCGGAGAAACCACGGAAAACCACCGATCAGAGCAGCCTGCAAAGTCAGGTGTATCTCAGGGCCAGAGCTTGTCCCGGGGCAGTGTCCGCCTCTCGACCCGTCCCCACGACGCGTTGCGCGCGCGCGTCCTGCGTCGGGTTGCGTGGCGGTGTGACTCCACTGCCAACCTCCGGGTGGCGCGCGTGACGTCAGCGCGCGGCCACGTGCGGCTCAGGCGCAGCGCCGCCGCCGGCTGCCTGGCGCCGGAATGCGCAGCGATACCGCCACCCGGCGCGCCACGCCGCGCCGCGCCGCTCAGCGGCCAGGCAAAGCGACGCCGCAGGACTGCCAACCACCACACCGTGCCGCCGCCCCCGCCCAACAACGCGGCAAAGGGGATGCACAGGGGGGTACCAGAAGCTCCCGAGCTATTTTGGCTCGACCCAATTCATACGATAATCGAGGCTTGACTCAATCTGCACCGACCCCTCGAAAATCTTCAAAACAACTGATTGGTTTATTTGTCGTAAATTATTGCATGAAATGACATAGAATACACGACTGGTTTACATTACATATTAACTCTGTTAACCACATACGAAGTGATTTACTTAAGGCGAATTGCATATTGACGTATAGTGTGCAGTGAAGATATAGGAATGGGTGTAGTTGGAAAATGCAAAAAATCACGGCAAATATGTTCAGCATTAGATGACGGGAAGAAAGAGGGCGAGTCAATAACCTGAAAAAAAAAATCGCCAGGCTCTTTGTCTTTCATAGAAGCTCAATTGGTAGTCAGATTCATAGATATGTTTTCAATCCCAAGAACCACAGCTGCTCAATAATAAGCAATGGAAATGTGTAACAAGATATTAATTAAGTTTAATTGAGCACAAAGAAAACTTAGGGTTAGAATATAGCTTAGAGGCCGAAAGAAGATAATGACTAAATCAAGTCCTTCGATTCTAGACGATTGGCCTATGCTCATTGGGAGAATACATCGCATCCTTCTCGACAATTTGGAATAACAATATCAATTTCTCTTAAACCACTCTATTATTTCGCCCAATCACTTCTTTCCGTACCTATATGTTCAATTTTTGAATATTTGTTCTGCCCACCTCAAAAAGTAGATACAGAACGACGTATCTCAGATGTTACGAGTACGTTCATGGTCTGGTGGCAGGTCATTCAGTAACACTTCTGCTTTGCACGAATATATTGCTGGAGAAAATTAATATCCACTACGCCACGCGTTTTACATGTATAATCTCACCTAAATGTTCACATTTCCCACGCAATCTCACCCACCATTCCCAACGTTTCATTCCGAAATACGACCCAGCTCTTTCTCTGTGATAATTGAGCGTTTCGTACTGTATGTCTACGAATGTTTTTGAATTAAATTAAAATAGTACATGTTACTAATGTGATCATTGAATTTTCAAAGAAAATGAAGAGAAATGAGCCGCTCTGAATAATAACAGCAGTCCCAACCAGAGTTCATTTTGAGAAAAACGACTTTCTATTTTTGTTCATGTTCATTTCCAATCCGGACAATTTTGAAGGTGGAATTTGAGGGTTTTACCATATCCCAATTCATTTGATTTTTCAGCATATAATAGGCATATGGCTGGAGTTTATCGTCATACTTCTAACGCGAGATCGTTTGGGATCGGCCGTTATTATCCCGACCATCTCAATTATTACAAGAAAGAAGTTCAAAGCAGCGAACTTCTTATAAAACGCTACCACGCTCTCCTCCATTTCTCCTCCCAGCGCGCGCTTCCCGCTCGTTCGAATGCATACGACCTTCGGGCAGGTCACGCCTCCGAGCGGCGCGCCGCAGCACGGCGCGGCACGGCACTGCGGAGCGGGTAGCGGAGGCACGCCCGCCCGCGGGGCAGATAGGCATCGAAGCAGGTGCCGTTGCTAATGGGCACGGGACGGCGAAGCTGCGCGGAGCTCCGAAGCTCCCGGCCGGAAGTGACTCACGAGGGGGCGGCGGACGTCGGAAGGGGAGCCGCGACGCGGTGGGCGCGGCAAAAAAAGATTCGCGAGCGCAGGGGGAGAACAGGATAGGAACTTGTGTGGATGTTACGAACGAAGGTTTGCGGACCTTCCGCGCGTTGTTTCGGAGGCGTGTACAAGTCCACCAAGTACGACGGGAAGATAATTTTGTGGTTACGGGGTAAACATCTTAGTTTGGAGGAAACGAGGGTTAGATTATTGAGCCGTAAGTTGTATTAAGCCGATTAAGCTATATTTCCCAACGCATTTTTGTCGTTAAGGAGGCAACGTAAATTCGGCCTTTTTTACTAAAATAAAATATAGATACTTATCTTGTTGTCTCAGTGCTTAACCCAATTACGCCAAAAAATTACTAAGGAACTTTTACCCCATGACCACAGAATTCTCTTCGGATCGTGAGTTCTGAAGACGCAAAACGTAAATATTGCAACGAGAATTCAAGTAGGGCAACTGTGAAAGTAATAAATGACATTTAAACCATAATTGACTTTCCTAAACTTCTAGTGGATTTATGAGATCACTTTATATTTAACTGAAATTCCAATTAGAAATTTTCAAATAACAATATCTTCAGAAATCTGTTTCACTGAATATGTTTACGCGTCAAATTTGAAAGGTGACAGGTAAGTGCACCATCCTACTTCTTAAACTAGGAGCTACAACAGCACTTACTTTCTCACTCTTTGGAAATAGTTCGGTAATATTGAAATATTGTAATTTCTGCCATACTAAAACTCAGTTATAATTCATTCAATATTATTTTATTTAGATCAGAGATCAATTCGAACGCAGCACAAAAGACAATTTATCAAGTATTATTAGCAAACTTAGAATTAAATACACAAAACAATAACTAATATAACAGATCAATAACCTATTCTAAAGATCAATAACTTTTGCTTGGACGACCCTATTCAAAACCAACCGCGAGTATACTTGCGCTTCTTTATTCATGCCATGTCCTAGGCTTTCCTGCAATCAACTTGCTATTCTCCTGAGCATTCCCAGGGGGCTAGAGGCAACCTCGGAGAGATGATAACCACATTACCTCCCCAGAGAGCTGAGACAGAATTCACGGAATTCTATATCCATTTCATGTCCATGATCACCTTTGGGACTTTTCCATGACAGCTTTAATCACTATAAAAATCGAGCCTCTAGAAATAGATAACTACGTGGGCGTGCAGTGGCAAAGTTCTACTATAGAAGATATGTCTTTCAAGGTTATCTAGCCATTAATCCTACTAGTGTGGTCAAGTATTATTTTTATATACAAAACGGGCTGCAACAAGCGATAATCCACAACAGCGAAGACGTCGCAAATTTTTAAGTCATGCCCTTTGACCACCCTACAGTACAACAATAATAAAGAATTACGAGTTAGGTCATTCCTATACATTTCAGGAAGCCCAGACAGTTTTGCAAATATTGTCTCAGAGACGCACATGATACTTAACACATATTTATTAATTTGGACGAAAAGTAGGAACAGTCATTTGTAAAACGTTTGCCACAAGAGAACTTCCTCGCATTAAAAATGAAACAATTTGGTCATTCTATACGTTTATAAAATACATTACATCAACATCTCAAAGATTACCCTGATAAGTACTACTTATCACTCACGTAACATGATAAAGTCATTATATAAGTATATTGACATCTACAAATTTTCATGCTCAACGGGTAAAGTAGACAGATAAAGGCGTATCCCTTCTATTAAAGATATCTTATTATTTATAAAGCGTTGCATTTACCGTTTTTGCAAAAAACTAGTTAGGAATGCGTACTTCAGTTTACACGGAAAGGAAAATTCCTGTTTACACGGAGTTAGCGCTGAACAATACTTCTCTGCATTAGGTCATACATCACTGCCATCCGCCACTATTAGCATCCCAACATCTCATTAGCGGCAACACCACTGATAATTGGAACCCTAATATCCTCTTACGGTGAACTTTCGCGGATGCAGCGTCAACAATCCCACCTGCCCACATTCTTCAGGGGAGGTGACGTGATTCTATCTCCGCTCCTTACAAATGGGTGCGTTCACATAGCGGTCTTAACAGGACATAGGGTGTCGCCCACTTCCTAATCGAGTAACGTCACACAACACGCGGCCGCCTCCGCCGCCGGGCCTCATTGACTCTCCTCAATGGAGGGCGTGGTGCGTGGGAAAGAGCCGTCACGTCCACGCCTACACTTGTCACCCATACTTCACGAGGCTAAACCAAATATTTTTTCTAAGTCTTCGAAGGCCAAGACTCTTTCCAAGTTTCTCAGGGACACTTAGTCTCGCACCATTCGAGAACCAACATGACTTCCAAGCAACGTTGCTATGACTGTAGGGTTCAACAACAGCCAATAAATCATTTAGTGTTTTCTCCAACATTACGGACATTACCTGTTCATAAGAAATAATTGTAGTAATCTTTATTCTTGCAACTTTTCCTTTCGTAGGAGCAATCACAAGCAAATTTAGTACGTGGATACGAGCGTAGTTTCGTGAATTAGCAAATTAGTGATTATGTAGTCTCAACACAACGGTACTTTCTACAACACGCAATTACAGAGACTCATTGTCAGTTATCAACTATTTAACTATTGTGACGTCGTCGTGGTGTGAAGAACAACACAGACACGGAGTTCTTTGTACACGTTTTATTTAATGTTACTGCATATTACAATATGTACATTCTCCTCCGGAAACTACCGTTCCTGAGGCAAGCCGCCTCAGCCTGACCCAGCGTGCCCCAGCGTGCTAACCTGTAGCACCGCTCCTGGCATCTGCTGTAGCCACCCTCGCAACTTGCGACTACCCTTCACGGATCAGCATCTGCCTCCGCACCGCGATTCGGCCCAAACTCGAATGCCCATCGCCAACACTCCACCGGCGTCTCCAGCGAGGAGTCACGTGACAGACCTCACACGCTGAAGACCCGCGGACCGCGTCACCTCATTACCGAGTTTTTGGGCCGGGCGCACAAAGGGGTCCGCCGACCAGCTGCAGACGATCTGTCCTCACCCGTCCTTCTGCGCTAGCTGACCGCCGGATGTTCCCCGCTGGCTTCCACCCTCGGAGCGGCCGCTCCGGATGCCCTGCCAGCCCCACATCTGGACCACCCCCTCCCACGCCCCGGCCCGCGCCTTGTGCGGTCCGACGACCAGTGAATGCTATGACGTTACAATCTCTCCCATACTTGGGGCGGATTTTTTTTTCGCAGACTTTATTAGTTACAGAGAAAAAATTCCTTGGATTGTACGCCGATCTATTAATTCCCTGGACTCGTAACCTTTTGTTTTTTTCACTAGCTATTATCACCTAATATTATCACCTAATGACTATATACAATTTCACCACTTTTACCACCATACACAATTTTACATAGTCAATGTACGTTTATATATATACATCTTGCCCTCAATTTGCAATAAACATCTTTTTTTGACTTTGTCCCCCAAAATGCAACAACATAAATACATAACTCTGAAAATTAGTTGCCCTCAAAATTACACAATGTTCAGTAATTTCAGTGCCGGCCGTGACTAACATTATTGGCCTTATCAATATTACATTTACAATATTTATCTGAACATAACCTTGGGCAACTATATTGACACTACCACAAACCTTTGTACTTAAAATTAAAAAAAAAACATTTACATAAATCAGTAACACTCTTAAACTATGGTATTTACAATTTATACAATTGCACCGTTTTTTGTACATTTTGGCTCCACTGTCGTGGTGCCCTCTTGCACTCACGTAGACTACTCCAGGCTAGTACATGCGACTCAGTGCATCCACATTGACATGCTCTGCCCCTTTTTTATGAACAATGGTGATGTCGTATTGTTGCAATAACAGCGACCAGCGCATCAATCTAGGATTATTTCCTGCAGAATTTCTTAACCATACCAGCGGATTATGGTCTGTCTCTATTTTTATGGCAACCTGTCCATCCAAATAATATTTTAGCTTTTGAAGACCCCATATAATTCCAAGGCACTCTTTTTCTGTTGTACAAAACTTGGATTCCGCCGGTGTAATCTTTCTACTTATATAGAGTACCGGATGCTCATCTCCCAGCTCGTCTTTTTGAGCTAAAATTATTCCTAGCCCTCTATCTGACGCATCTGATTGAAGTATGAAGCTTTTCGTGAAGTCCGGAGAACACCACTGCGTCGCCGCAGAGCGCCTCTCTTAATCGGCAGAACGCTTCTTGGCATTCGTCTGTCCATGTTACCCTGCCTTGCCGCTCTCGTCCGCGTAACAGGTCAGTCAACGGTGCTGCCTTCTCCGCAAACCCGTGAATGAACTTACGGTAATACCCAGATAGACCTAAAAATGCGCGAACCTGCTTTTTTGTTTTCGGTACGGGAAAGTCTCGGATTGCCTTCACTTTCGCGTCGACCGGTCTGAGCTCGCCATTTCCAACAACCTATCCTAGATATTGCACATGTGTACGTGCATACTTGCATTTTGCCGGTTGTACAGTGAGTTTTGCCTCCTTCAAAATCTTAAACACTATGTCGAGATGACGCACATGTTCTTGCCATGTATTGCTAAATACCGCAATGTCATCCAGATAAGGCAAAGCGAACTCTTGACATTCCCGTAAAAGAGAGCCCATCATACGACTGCATTGGTACGGCCCATTACGTATTCCGAATGGTAGTCGCAACGGCCTATATGTACCGAAACTCGTAACAAATGCGGCGTATCTCTGTGCTCTAGCGGTGAGACCTATCTGCCAGTAGCACTTGGCCAAATCAAGAGTTGTGATAATTTTTGCTGCCGCAACGGTCTCTATTCTTTCGTCCATGTTGGGTAAAGGGTAGTACTCAGTTTTTATGATTTGGTTTAGCCGCCGGTAATCAATACACGGTCGAGGTTTCTTGCCCGGTGCTTCGACCAAAATCATTGGCGACGTAAAATCAGATTCGCCTACTTCGATAATGCCTTCCTTGAGCATTTTCGTGATTTCATCCTTTAAGATTTTTGTTTGTCTAGGTGACATTCTATACGGCGCACTCCTCACCGTTTGAGTATGATCAGTGAGTTCTACATCCATTGTTATGACGTCAGTCAATCCTGGTTTTTCAGAAAAAATGTCTTTGTATTTGAAAATGACATCTTTCAAAGCAGCCCGAAATTCCGGCTCCACATGGGTGCCTTCAAGCAGTGATTCGATGTCAAAATCACTCGAGTCTAATTTCAACGCGTACCTGTCCAACTCGTCTTCTTCCTCCACCGTCTCCTCTGACGCGATACCGAGGAAGTTGACGTACTCGGTCCGTTGGTGGTACCGCTTTAGCATGTTTACGTGGTACACCTTTGCCTCTTTTTTTCCCGGCATTTGTACCACGTAATTCGTTTCCGAAATCTGTTCTCTAATTTCGCCTGGACCAACCCACTGAACTGCCAACTTTTGTGTTTTGTTCGGGGCCAAAACCAGCACTTTGTCTCCCATCACAAACGTCCTACGAACGGCCCTCCGGTCGTACCAAACCTTCCGTTTCTCTTGTTCGGAGGCCATTCGCTGATGTGCTAGCTCACGTGTTTTCTTTAGCCTGTTTATTAATTTAAAGACGTGCTCGACAACCGGACTTGTCTGCTCTTCTGCACCTGCCAAGTGCTCGTACATGAGCGTAATGGGCGTACGCAGGTTTCTGCCGTACACTAGTTCGGCTGGTGAGAAACCCAAGCTTTCATGTACGGTCGTTCGCAGCGCAAACATAATAGCTGGGAGCTGTTTTTCCCACTCTGTCTCGGCCTCTAAGCACAGCACCTTCATCAGCCTATTCATGGTCCGGTGTACCCTCTCAATCGCGTTGCTCTGCGGGTGGTACGGTGAACTGCGTATTAAGCGAATCCCGAAACGTTCCGCGAATTCAGCCGTCAACGCGCTCGTGAAACAGGTCCCTTGATCTGTTTGCAGTTCCCGCGGAAAACCTATCCTACTAAATAGTTCTAATAGGGCTTCGATGACTGTTGCTGACGACAAATCTTTTATTGCTTTGGCTTCCGGAAATTTGGACGCGAGACACATTGCGGTAAGGATATACTTGTTCCCGGCTTCTGACTCTGGAAAAGGCCCGCACGCATCGACATTAATTTTTGAAAATACCTCCGAGACAACGGGGACGAGTTTCAGCGGCGATTTCTTTTTGTCCCCTGCTCGACCTACTCTCTGGCAGCTGTCGCAGGTGCGCACGTAAGTTTCCATGTCTTTAAAGCAATTTGGCCAGTAAAAATACTTGGCCATGGAGTCTTTACTCTTAGTGACTCCCGGATGCGAATTCGACGTTTCATGACAGACCTTCAGTACCGTACTACGGTAGATTGTGGGCATTACAATCATTTCGTAGCATTCGCCGCGTTTACTCTGTCTGGCCCGAAACAACAATCCGTCCCTTTCGAAGTAGCCACTTTTTTCTGAGCCGACTCCCCTGGCTAGCTCCCTTAATCTTTGGATTTCCTCGTCTTCCTGTTGCGCGATTGCAAACGCCGGTTTCTCTATTTTTAGCAGATTTACTATGCCTGCGTCTAACTCGGCCACGTCGCCTTCCTCGTCGTCATCGCCCGTCAACGCTTCCGCAGCTCCGTCCGTGGCGTTATCGGACGCCGGCGGCTGCTGCTCCCGCTCTTGGCGTTCCGGCGAAGCCGTACGCGTCTTTCTATGATTCTGTGACCTGGTCTGCACCGCACAAGCTATTTGTGGCTCAACAAACCCCCCTTTAACCTCATCCATCAAGGTGGCCGTACGGTTACTTAATAAATAGTAATCGAGCTTGCAATTACTATTTGCTACGGCCGCCTTTGTAACGAACCTGCCGAAGGGCCCTTCTAACGTGACGCGCGCCACCGGCAGATTCCTTGGCTCTGCATCGAGTGGTTGCATCACCCAAACGGATTCCCCGGTCATCTGTTCATCCGTCACATGTTTACCATTTACAATGTCGTAAGTGGCACCACTATCACGAAGTAATTTAACGGGGAAATTATTTACCCTTCCGACACACGTGAAGGGTTTCAACAATGCTTGACCTTGCCTTTCGGCCACGTGATTTATTTTTTCCACGCTCTTCCGATCTGGGCATTGCCTACGAAAATGACCTGCTTCTCCACACTTAAAACAGGCGGCCGCCTTAGGCCTTTCAAATTCAGCCGTGTGGTCCACCTTAGATTCCGTCTGTTTTGTGACTCGCGGCGCACCTTCCGTCGCCTGATCCACCCGTTTAACCTGCGTGTTCTCTTTGCTAGTAAACTTCGAGAAACTACGTTTCCAACCTGCTCGGTTGTTCTCATAGCTATCGAGTTTCTTTGCTAGCTCGAGAGACGCCGCAAGATCTCCCCACTCATCGATAAAGTGGTCACGCATTTCCGCCGGTACTCTCCGCTTTAATTGGTCCGTTACCATTAAATCTAGGAGCTCGTGGAATTCAGTTATCTTAAGCCCCGCCACCCATTCTTTGCAATAGTTACTTAATTCCCGTGCGTATACGTTCCAAGTAGTTCCAGCACGTCTTTGGTGTGACGTAAATAACTGTCGAAACCTTTCGGCGTTAAATTTAAACATTTCTAACAGCCGAGTTTTCGCTTCCTCGTATTCTACGCCACCCGTTCCTGAATCGAGCATCAACCAAGAATTTACCTGATTAGGCAACAGTGCCATGAGATTTGTCACCCATTCCGATTCCGGTATTCCTAATTGCCCTACCTGTGCTTCGAACACACTCAGGAACATCGTAATATCATCGTTTTCGCCTTTAAACCGATCCATGACATTTTTAATTTGAACGGTTGCCTTCGTTGCGGTACCGGTACTACCTATCGATTCCCGCGTCGTGGTTGTCGTAGTGATGCGCAACCTCTCTAGCTCATACTGTCTGTCGCGTTCCCGCTCCTGCCTCTCGCGTTCCCGCTCCTCGCGTTCTTCTATGACAGTTTCCTTTGTTGCCTTAGCGAGTTCCCGTACAATTTCCTCCTCATATTCCGCGCTATTGACAATTATTTGCTTTAGTGCAACAACCGTTTCATCACCTGAAAGCGTTTCCCCCATTTCCTTGGCCACTCGCATCAGCACCTCCTTCCTGAATCCCGCAAGATACGCCATACTGCCTGAATTAATCCCGGCGAGTACAAAAAGACACACTTACGTGCAGGGAAAACCTCGGTGCCGCTTGCGCTGTTGTGACTGTTGTGACTCAGGGTTGAGTCGGGGACACGTGTAGACGTCCGTCCTTCCTTCCTTCCTTCCTTCCTTCAAGGCCCGTACCAGTCTTCTTTCTTGATGCTCCCGTTGCTGCCGCGTAATTTAATGTTTCCTCGCGCTTCACTGGTACCCCGACAGCTCCTGCTCAGTTCCTGCTGCTACTGCCCAGAAAGCTACTGCTGCACCTTGCATTCCACGCACCCGTACATCACTGTACACCACTTCGGCACTTGCTGCCGTAATTAATGTTAATTTAGCACGACTCTGCGTGAACCAGTTAATGAATTATTGGTCACAATCGCGTGAATGTCCGTTGTCACAGCTGCTACCATTTAATGTACTAATGGTCACTTCCGCGTAAAGTTCGTTAAAACCGCTGCCACCATTTAATGTTTCCTCGTCTGTGACGTCGTCGTGGTGTGAAGAACAACACAGACACGGAGTTCTTTGTACACGTTTTATTTAATGTTACTGCATATTACAATATGTACATTCTCCTCCGGAAACTACCGTTCCTGAGGCAAGCCGCCTCAGCCTGACCCAGCGTGCCCCAGCGTGCTAACCTGTAGCACCGCTCCTGGCATCTGCTGTAGCCACCCTCGCAACTTGCGACTACCCTTCACGGATCAGCATCTGCCTCCGCACCGCGATTCGGCCCAAACTCGAATGCCCATCGCCAACACTCCACCGGCGTCTCCAGCGAGGAGTCACGTGACAGACCTCACACGCTGAAGACCCGCGGACCGCGTCACCTCATTACCGAGTTTTTGGGCCGGGCGCACAAAGGGGTCCGCCGACCAGCTGCAGACGATCTGTCCTCACCCGTCCTTCTGCGCTAGCTGACCGCCGGATGTTCCCCGCTGGCTTCCACCCTCGGAGCGGCCGCTCCGGATGCCCTGCCAGCCCCACATCTGGACCACCCCCTCCCACGCCCCGGCCCGCGCCTTGTGCGGTCCGACGACCAGTGAATGCTATGACGTTACACTTCATATATTTTTCAAAAGTCGCTATTTTTCTGTTACACTGCTGAGAAGATTATATCTATCCCTTTCCAGTGATATTAATAGCAACATTGTAATAATTGATATCGTTAATAAACAGCTAATAATATAAACATCAAATTTTTAACTTTTTTAATTTGTGGAAATATACACTGAAGTTAAATATTTTCTTAAATGTTTTTGAATGCCCACATACTAAAAAAAAGAATAAATTTGAAAACCTTAAAATGTTACGAATCAATGTAATTTTCTTAAAACGAGCTGTTAAGAAAGAAACAAAAACTTGTTTGAATAAACTTTAAAGAGATTGAGTATTTAATTAAAAAAATCAATGCCGGGACAGTTTTCCAATTAAAATTTTTAAGCGGAACACAGTGTCTCCAAATCGTGTTATCTTTCCAATTTATGTTAGGTTTTTGTATGACCCCCAGAAACAGTTTCTGGAGTGTTTAGTTCGATTCGAGAAGCTCTCTCGCAATTCAAACATCCGGAAACCTTGACACGGTTATCGCTATTGAAGTAAGAAACCTTTACATTCACAGGAAATACACCGTCCTTGTTTTCTAATAATTAATTGTGAAATAATTTTAGCCATTGTAAAAAATACGCACGACAAATATTTTGTGCTCATAAGATCCCAATACATGAATGCATATCGAACCTGAAAATACATTTGGTTTTAGATCAACACGGAAAACACAAGAGTTTTAATGAGATCACAAGTCCTCAAATCTAAAAACTAAACTACTGTCTTTATTATTTACACGAAATGAAACTTCATACCTTCTTTAATAATCTAAAAGAAATGTGCATTGTGCTCAAATATCTTGACAATTTCATAGTGCAATATTACTCGCAAAACGTTCTGAAAATTAGTATAGAAGTCAGTTAAAATAATTTTTATTAATTACAAGATTAAAAGAGTAAAAACATAGTAAAAGTGACTAATTTTAAAATGAAATAAATGACAAAGACAGTGTACACGAACAACGCAAAATTAGTGTATAAAAGGTATGTTAATCATCCCCTTCACGCATATTAGATTTATAAATCCATATTCTCTAAGAAAGTTTAAAGAGTTTGCGGAGGACAGTAGCCAGCATCTCCTCCGTAGTCTACAAGCTATGCCTTCTTCTGCTCTTTCATTATCGCAGTGCACAGGAGCATGCTTTACGGTAAGGTCTGTTCTTCATCTCTGGGGGATAGGGGGTGGGTAACTGCGCGAGATGTCCGTGCGAGAACTGGCAGTGCCCTATCTGAAGGTGAATAACAATTATCGCCTCGGGCTTAGAGCCACGGGATGACCACGACAAGGGTCTTATGATCCTTGTGAGTTTGAAAAGAGTTCTGCCACTCTGTTTGCACTCAAAATGCAACGTTGGATAAACATCTTGGTAGTAAGCGCAGATATTACCATAAAGATGTATTTCTGGCTTCCTCGTGGCCAACATTACTACCTAGTCAGCGGTCTCATTTCCACTTATCCCCACGTGGCCAAGGACACAGGAAAAAACCTAATTCAAATGATGGAGAATGAAGCGATATCTTCGATGTATTTGATGTTGGATATTTGATGTCAAAGGTTTACAAGGAGAGAAAGAGGAAATGGACGACCAGGTCGTAATTGCCTGGGTTCGAAGGGCCGCGGGTTCGAATTCCGCCTCGGACATAGATGTGTGTGTTTGTGTTGTCCTTACGTATTCTCCCTACAGAAAACCACAAAGATAAACAATCACAGTGGTCGTTATATGACCTAGTAGTTAAAAAGAGACATTAAAAATATATACAAAAAACAACTTCCAATTGTCAAAGAAAATTTCACATATTTGAGTTCGGACTTTCAATAATCGTTGCCTAATAAAACCTAAGGACTTTATTTCCCTGGACAAAATAGTATTATAAAACGGAAATTTATTTAATCCAAATTTAATTTTTCATATATTGTCTGATAATTTGATTATTATTTATAACTTAATATTTCAACTCTCTCAGAGATTTCCTACAATGTTGCAATGATATTCAATGTAGCCAATTTCTATTTTATTCTCACTTTCTCTATTTCGTTGGCGAAATGAACATATTTACTGAGTACAAAATTACAAACTATTTACACACTGAGTACCACTGAATTTATGAATGTTCTTTCATTACAATATTTCCATAGTTTTTGAGCTGAGGTGCATTGAGTTGAGACTTCATTCAATATTTTACTGTATTTTACATTCTCGAATGCACAGAATGCTACATAAACAATGATATCAAGTAAAAATGGCATTTCGGGGTTTTGAAGGAAAATGGGGCTTTTGAAATCCTGAACTCCAAAAAATATTTTTTCAAAAAGACTCTGCGAACATGTATTTATTTTTAGACTGGTGGAAGGAAAAAGACCTCCTGTGTGCACATGGTACCGCTAAAAATATATTAAAACATTACTGACTTCTAAATCTATGTATTCTTTTTCGAAATTGATATTATCCTAGCAAGTTGATTGGGATTCTGAATTCAATGAGAATCCAATATTTTTGGGGGGTATGTTACATTATGCTCATATTACATTATTGAAACTTTCTGAAAACGAACTCTTTCTTTTTACTTTACACTCCTCATTCGAATACACTATACCGTTATTACAAACACTGTCGTAAATTTCACATTTTATTAATATCTCTGGGATTTTTCAACATTAAAATTATTAATCTGTTTCAAATTTCTCATGAACTCTTGACTTTTCTTCTCAGTATAACTTATTCGACAAATGAAGTTATAAAAAATGTATAAATGTTGTACAAATTTGGAAAATTGCTTTGCAGTGAAAGCATAAAAATTTTCCGTGAACGCATAATCTAAATTTTCTCATATGTTGATCAATTGTACTTTCTATCTAAGGAGTAGAGAAAGTTACGTAATGCTGCGCGAAAAAACGACGAATTTTCTGCAGAAAAACGCGTATTACAAGGCCCTTGTGACGAAAAAATAGATAAATCCACTTACTAAATTTAGAAAAATCCTCCAAATCGTGGTAAAGCCATAATCCACGTTTTGTGGGTCGTTGATAGCGAAAAAACGACTGACGGCAAAACGTCCCTCCCTCCATCCGTCCGTCCCTGAACAACGCTAGCGGCTAAACCGTTCAGCCGATTTTCACCAAAATTGATACTCCCCGATCGATCCTGCTGATGTCGCAGCCCCCTGAATTTTAAACCTATATTCAATTTGGGGGATACTTTACATGAAGCCTCTGGGACATTTTTGAAATGTTCAAACAAATGGCTCCATAATTTTTGATTAAATTTTGTTGTTGGATAGTGGGAAGTGCGTTTAAGAGAATAGTGCAGGTCTCATGTTCACTGTAAACTGATTTTTCGAAATTGCAAAAGATCAAAATTATTTCGAAGTCTTTCTACCACTAAAATATTGAAATTTGAGATTATTTCCCTTGATGAAATCTATTCCTTAAAGATGAGATTTTTAAATAAGATCATGTACAATTTTTTGAACATTTTAGTATTTTCCGTGTAAGTTTCCGTGAAAATACGGGTGAGAAAGTACGCGCTGTTTTAGCACCACTAGTATTCTTTAAAACTGTCCTCCTTCTAGACATTAGGCTCTTCTCGAATAATTGCAAGTCTCTTTACAGTTTTATTATGACAATGTGGCACTGAAGTACACATGAGAAAAAGTAAAATTCTTGTACTTTCTTTCTATAGAGAAAAGAGAAAATATTCTATTAAAATATAATTATATTATATTAATATATTATATTTTCCTATATTATATATTTTTACATTATATTATATATTACATTATATTTGAACTTAAAAAGGATCGACCTCTGAAAACGAAGAAAATATATTGAAACGATTATGTTCCATTTATCATAGGTTTTATTACATTTAACTACTTTTCTAAGTGGTAACTCAAATAGAAACATCTTTAGCCGAATAGTTAACGTCATAGGTACCCTGTCGGCTGGCTAACGTTGTGAATTCGAATCCAGGAGGCGAGTTTTTTTTTCTTCCGTTACGGTGTGATTTCAGTAGTAATATGTTCAATATTTTGTAATTAATAATAATTTTCGAAAAGTCTTAGGGGCCCTAAAAAGGGCCGGTTTTGTCGTCGATCAGTACGACGACCGGAAGCCTCCGTTCTGTACTACCTCACCGAGGCGCCGTTGTTCCTATTTTCGACGAAATCTATATATTTTTGAAAATTGAAAAAAGTTAACTTTTCAAAACTACAAAATTGAAAATAGAGATCTTACATGTTGAAAATTCTTTTCCCAATTTATGTAATAGTATAATATTGCGTAGCAGTGACAAATTAAAGAACGTATGTGCTGTTGTAGTACAACTACTTCGTTGTTTACATTATAAGCATTATAATTTCTTTAAGAAGCAATCAATCATCTATTTGCAGATAATTAAAATATTGTTAGCATTATATCATTCAATTTTAGGTTACAAGTTTTCATGAATAACGAATTCAAATTTGACCGGCAATTCTCTTAGTTGTGTTAATTGGTTCTAAAAATCACGTAGTTACTTGTTTAATACTACGCGGTTCTGTATTTCAGACTGGTGTTTCGCGACCAGTTACAGTTCAATCTTATCGCGTAATGTGGAGATCACCTTGAAGATATGGTAGGGGGCAAGATAAGCACTTCGCGGGATAGAAACTACTTGGCAAGCCGTACACAATAAACATACAAATCGAAATATTTCTAACTAGAATCAACTATATCATAGTATCGCGCTGATGATGACTCTGCATTCTTATCAAAAATGTGAGTTTGCTGTAACCTGGAGTAAATGTAGTATGTCATAAGAACAATAAATTTCAAGATAAATTTCATTCTACAATACCCCTCATCGGTGCTGCAAGGTATCTCTGTGATAGCTTCGGGGATAAAACGCGTAGTAGATAGAGGAATGGACGGCAGATCAAATCCTGCCGAATAGGTATTTTTTTACCTGATGCCTGGAACACATTAAACACTGTCATCACGAGAGAGACATTCCAAAATTCTTGCAAGGAGGAACAAACTTGTTTTTGTAAATGCTAATATGATTATATTAATAATGTGTGCTGGTATCTGGTGTCTCAATTGCAATATCATTATCATATTTTTACGTATTCGTTAGAAATAATATGAAAACGTTTGTACCAAGTTGTATAATCACTAGTAATTTACCTATTTAACACTTCTAGAGATAATCAGAACCCTTAACAAGTCTCTGGGTTCATTATATAATTTTGTAATAAAGGTAATTTCTTCGTTCTTTAAACAATTGAGAAAGGAATATGTCCTTTTTACACGTTTAACAAAGTTCCTTAGAAGCTATTACAAACTCATTAAAATTACCATTTTGTATTCCTTTGTGATAAATGCTAACAGAACACATCCCCTAATTGTTTGTAACAATTGATAATTGTATTTCTTTTATGGTGTTTTTAAAATGTTTAATGTAAATAGGTGGAGCAACATATCAAAATGCATTAACTCCAAAACATAATAAAGTACGATTTCACGTGGTCATGTGAAAGAAATCAATATTTTTTTATTATTATCTCCATTTTTAAATAAACAATGTTTTGATACGGCATATCTTAGTCTCAGTCTGCGGGGTAGACTGAGACTAAGTGGTCGGCATTCATTCAGTCCCAATTTTCACAAAGAAAATAAGGAATCTTAATTAAGTTATATCCAATGATTATTCGCCATGTTTGTCTAGGTGATCCAATGCACAAATCACCTGTCATTTTCTCTCAATATAGGAAAAAACAAGGAGATGCAAATTTGGGATCTCAAAATTTCCGGGATAAAGTCTAATTTGAAATCTAAATTTTTAACTTACGATAAAATTCATAAATAAGATAACAGAGTTTGATAAATAAATATATTATCATGCATTGTTAAAACATGCATTGTTAAAACCTAATATTGCATTTTCCAGAAATTGTACTGCTTGAGAACGAATATGTTTAGAGAATACGATTTCTATTACATCTTAAATGTTACTCTCAGAGAAAATGGAGAAATTTCAGAAAAAAATTATTTCGTATTCGTAGATTCATTAAGGGTTTCAGATTACTGAACGACCAATAACTCTCTCTGTTGCCGAGATCATTTAACATCGGGTTATGGATCGGAGGTACGGAGGATCGAGTTATGCGCGATACATTTTTTTTCTTCTGTTCCACCTTCTGTTTTAACTAAGTCTGAGAAATAAACGAGAAGAATGTTTAGCGGAAAATACTTGTATTTATTTGTTGCTTATAAGAACTTTGCTGAAATTTTTTTATACTATATAATGTGTAATTATTTCGCAGGAGTTCTATCCCGTTTTATTACAAATACTTATACAAATGTGTATTTATTTATATTCTTTTAATAAGAATTTAACCTAACCTCGTTTGCAATTATGATAGTGAACGTGTTGACATTTATTTTGCATTCATTTCCAAAAAAGGTATGTTATGTAAAGCTGCGGAATATCTATTTCGCGATTTCAACGGCAATACACGTTTTGGAGTCCCCTGATACCGAAAAAGTGATGTTATTGAAAACGTCCGTCCGTCCGTCTGTGTCTGTCTCAAATCATCCTTTCCAAACTGAAGAAACCCCTGTTCTTCTGGCTGTAGTTGAAGCTTTGAAATTTTGAATTTTTTTTAAAATTTGGGGGTACTCTACATTAAGCCCTTCGGATATTTTCAAAATTTTCTCAAAAACGGCTCCAAATGTATTCCTTAAATTTCTTATATGAATAGAGTAAAATACACTTAGAAAGATGACATAGGTCCAATTTTCACGGTTAACTCTTGAATTATCGAAAATTGCCAAAGTTTAACTTTTTGGGACGTCTACCTACAACTACAAAATTGAAAACAGATTTTTCTTACAAATGGAATTTGTTGTCCATAAATCGTTCTTGCATAACAGTCATGCAGGCATTTTTGAAATGTTGGTATTTTTCGTGCAAAAGTGCGAGCAATATTTATAATTTTAAAGAATGGTTTGAAATGCAAACCTGCATTGAAACCGTTTCTCTTTTTTTAACTATTAAAACGTTTCGAAACTGATTTTGTGAAATCGTACTTTTTACTGTTTCTTTCGTTGTAAGGAACATTCCTGTCTTCAGCAAGCAAAACTCAACAAGTATCACTCGTCAACACATCCTAATATGGGAAACATTTTATGAGTGGCTGCGAGGAAAGTCGTCATGTAGTTCAGGTGCTTGCTTGAAGAACCGGAGGACTCGAGATCAGGTCCTGGCTGTTCATGCAATTTTTTATTTTTTTAAATGTGTGAAATTTTAATTAACACTTTTCCTTTTCAATAATTTAAGGTATGTATTTGCCGTCGTCGTTTCAGAGTTTTAAAAAACTAATGTATTGGTAATAGTGTAACATTTGTAATCTATTAAGCAAACATTAACAATAACACGAGAAACTAAGAGCTTTTTTTATTAAAATGTGAGTAGGTGAACAAAAAGATAATAACTGAGTAATGATAGGTGGTTTTTCTTTAAGTCAATAAATGTTTCTTAGATTGTAGTAATTCCTTGCAGCAAATGAATTTTGAATGTCGGACCGTGTCGAAACTTGTCTGCTACTTTTAGCCCAACGTTATCACCTCTAACAATCTCACCTTGGACAGAGGCGATAAGGGTTGAGCGTCAGGCTAGAACCGAAGCGCCTGCTACCAAAAATTACATAGTACTGAACTGAAACATTCATAAGTAGAATTAACTATTTTATGGTGTCGCGTAGATATTTTGCTTTCTTATTGACTCCTAGAGGTAATTTATATAATATTTTCAATTGCAGAAGTGCGGCAAAGCAATCAGTTTGAAGACAAAATTCGTAAGATTCTTTATTGAGTCAGTTCATGGAAATGCATACGTGCGTCTGTGTTCCTAGCGCAATCGCTTAGGTGCGTGGCTTCACAATAGAGGAACGCGTGTTCAAATCCGGCAAGTTACAAGCGGATTTTTTCTTGACGAGCAATGAAAATGAATTACTAATAACGATGTCGAGAATGTTCTAAACATTCCTTTCGTTTGCAAGAAGATACCATTACAAAACTGCGGAAAGAATTTGACGTACTTTCGATTACTGCTCGTTTACCACATCATTGACAACTCCATATTTTCCTCTTCATAGGCGGTTTTTGGTTTTTGCATTACTACGTTCGTTTCCTTCCCAATCCCTAATATTACGTCCTTATAATTAATGTTATTTATTTGTCTCTCTGCTCTTTTGTCAAGTTCTCTAGCTGAAATGTTTTCTTTGTTTGAAGCTCACACTTCGCTACTACCAAAATATTTCGCAGACTATCTCCCAGCAAATGTTTCGAATTTTCTTTGTGTGGATTGGTTTTAAGGTTTTGCTTCATTCTCTTGCCAGCTGCCATCTATCGCCGCACAAAATACATTTTTTGACATCTCAACTTTTCGGTTCCAAGTAGTGGAACCGAAATATTATTTCTAGAATATTAAAAAAGGCTATAATCTTGTCCTAAATAGCGATTTTCATTGAAGAATTAGGAGCCGTTGTTAAAAAAAGTGGCGTTAAGCGTTACTGTAAATGCGAAATTTGAAGCTCTTTTTCACAGGAATCTATTGAGTTTTCGAAAAACTTCATTTAAAGTCATTTGAAGTACTTTTACTCGCAAGTTCAATAATGTATACAAATCTATTCAAATGTGTATATTAACAACGTGAGAGATATTTCAAAAAATTACATTTGTCTAATTTTTGAAAAAAACGAAAGAATACAACAAAATGAACTTTACGTCATATTAAACAGTGCAATTACCACCATCCATTAAAAAAATTGAAGAAAAAACTTGGAGCCATTTTTGAGAAAATGGCGTTTGAGCGTTACTGAAAATGAGCAATTTTGAGGTCTTACAAAAAACTATTAAGATTTCGAGAAACTTTATTTCACATTATTTAAAGCACATGTACTCATAAATACAATTACGCGAAGAAATTGCCTCTAATGTAAATATTACCAAAGTGAGAGACAAGTCATAAAAAATACATTTTTGTAATTTTTGAAGAAACAACAGAATAGAGCAATATGGCGTTTATGTCATCGGATAGGGTGCATCTGGCACTAACCTTAGCAAAACTTTAAAGAAAAAAATTGGAGCCGTTTTTGAGAAAATCTTGTTTATGTACATTTTTAAAATTGCAAATATTGCACGCCATATTGTGCGAAATCAACTAAAACTTTCAAAAAAAATTACATGACATTAAAAGAACTAATTATGAGCAACAAATTTCATTTGAAGCAAAAATATCTGTCTTTAATTTTGTAGTTGTAGGAAGACGCCGAAAAATATTCAAACTTTCACAATTTTTGAAAATTCTGAGTTAACAAGAAAGTTTACAAGAAATTTAAAGAAAAAAATTGGAGCTTTTTATGTGAAAATTTTGAAAATGTTCGGGGGCTTCAAATAGAGTCCTCCAGAAAACTAATGAATGTTTTCCAAAATCGCAGAGCTTCAGTTCAGGCAAAAACAAAGGTTTTTTTTTTCAATTTGGAAAAGATCGTATGCATGGTTTAGGCGCTAGAGTTGTTTACATACACCAGACGGACAGACGGACGTTTTGCTTCCAATCGATATTTCGCCATCAAGGATCCACAAAAATGTTATTCTGGCTACACCACTTGATAGAGGATTTTTTCTCTTAATTTAGCAATTGGTTTGATTCAGTTTTTCGTCACCAGAGCGCGACAATGAAATTTCCCCCCAAAAATTCGCCGTTTTTTCGCGCAGCATTACATAAGTTTATACTACGTATATTACTCCGTAAATACGTAAGTATACGAGAAAGTAATATGTAAAGTGTTTGTTAACATGCGTTACGCAGATAAATTTTAAGGAATGAGTTAGTAATGGAGTTGAAAAAAATATTTCTTGGTTTTTAAAACCATGAATTTATATAATAAATATTTGATTATTAGTTGAAGTAAATATGTTTATCATGCCCATTTGTGAACATTCTGAAATGCTACATTGTTGTGAATGATATTGATTTATAAACAAGCCTATTATTAAATATTCTTCTCAATCATTCATTCAAGAGTATGCTACACCTATTTCACTGAACTATCCCAACCGCGGATCCAAAAGAAAAGACTCAGGGCCACGTGACCCTCTCTTGATCCTAGAAAATATACATTTCTCTCTCCTAATGAACTAGTGGTAAACTAGTAATGAAAATGAAGATGATGTTTTATTTATATAATATTATTTAATCAGAAACATTTCTTTAACCCTTAACTTGACGGTGAAATATTTGTTACATTATTTTAGGAGACACCCAATAAGCCATGCAAGTCTGGTAAAAAAATTGTGAAAGGTTTGTTTAGTCCATAATCCAAATAACTAAAATATGTTGGTGGATATCGTTTAACATTTCGTGAACTGCTGCAGAACCTTTTGAATTCATACATAAGCGATTTCCCGCTTTTTGGAGTCAGGATGTCATTTGAAAAATAGGTAGAAAAATAATAATTTTTTTGTATCAGTAATATTTAATCCAGAAATTAATAAAAAGATATAAGAAATGGAGACTCAAAATAAATAATGAAAAGTCAAGATACATGGTTGTAGGGAAATCTCTATATGATCTAGAACAGAAATAGGTATATTTCGAGTAGTAAAGGAATTTACATATCTCGGAGTGACTTATTGAGCAGGTGGATCTAATAATAATGACTATTAAAAAAATAAGCAAGGGAAGGCCAATTATTAGTAGACTTCATAATATTTTATGAAACAAAAATTTTCGAAAGAAGACTAAGAGACAATATGCAAGACAATGGTAGAGAGCTGTGTTACGTATGGATCAGAAATTTGGGGTAAAATTGATGCAACAAACTCTCGGTGAAATGCTATGAAAATGAATTTTTGGAGACGATGTTGTCAGTATACTGTTTGATAGAATACCAAACAAAGAGAATACAGAGATAATGAAGATTGAGAGACAAGTGATCGAAAATGTAGAATCAAAAGAATTCGAATGGTATAGCTTTCTAATTAGAATGCATGCTGACAGAATATCCAAAATTATCTTTGAGTGGATCACTTTCAAAAGAAGAAAACGAGGAACACCAAGGAAATCTTGTAAGTACGTCATTTCGATTCGACAATAAAGAGCAGAAGAATAGAGGATGATGCCTGACGGAATAAAAAACATTGGCGTGTAGATTGCGAAAACGGTCATTAGAACTGTAAAATACTCGCTTAAGAATTAACAATAATTACCTTAAACCCGAAGTGAAAGATAGTGGATGAAGAAACCTTGTTATTATGTGCTGGCACAGAAGTGGGGCTAACAGACATTGCCGGAATACCAAACCAAAAGCAAAGTTACGTTCTTACTTGAAAAGATTACATGAAAAAGAAAATTTGATTATTTTCTAGAGTGGATAGATAACAAATTTAGATAACAAATATCAGATCCCTTTAGATAACAAATATCAGATATTACTGTATTTGTAAACTTTGTCCATTTATCGGCATGATCGTTTTTTCAATGGGAACAACTATTCTTCGAAATTTATAGGTCGAAAAGTAAATATAGTATTTAGGTAAAAAAAAAAAGATGATTGAATTATGTTTTCAAAAAACTTACGGGACTGAAGTAAAAAGAGAAAACTATCACAAATAGTAAATTCACATTTCTTGTATGTTGCACCAAGGAATAGTGTTAATTCCGCAATTAAAATGTATTTTCGACCCACCAATAACATTTAGCCTGGAAATCTTTCGCTTCAGCTGCGATAACATAATTCAACAGAAAGTGTACGGCATTTAATCGACGAATGACAGAAAATATAATTACAATAGCCAGTAGGAGTTCTGATGCAGTATTCCAAAGGCAGATATTTTTAAAAATTCCAGATATTTGTTCATCATTTCTATCTCATGGTATGCAACATGATTTACAAGTTAATGTTGAAATATTTAGTATCACTTTCGGAATCCTAAGAGCTAAGTAAAAGGAACGCAATGGAGACCCTGAAGATTTGGTTACGAACTCAACAGCGATAGCGCAGATGTCTCCTTCTTCCAGGCCTTGCATTAAAGTTGTCGCCGAAGAGTGCGACCAAATGTAAATGAATTATGAATTTCAGGTCATTGTGTTATTATTTAGATTTTCTTTGTAAAATCGTCTCTGCGTGAGATATACTATATACGAACACAAACTATCAATCAATAGGCAGTACATTTTAAAGCGTTACATTGTAATATAGTAGCGGTGCGTTTCAACAATAATAAATATTTTCGTTATAATTTTAAAATTCAACCTTAATTCATATTATAGTACTTTACTTAAATTACTTTATAAATATGTATAACTTGAATGAAAATTTTCCCAAATTAAAAAAAAATTAATTGCTTATTTTGTTTACAATATTTATTAACAATTCATTAAGAATTATAAATATGCAAAGCAATATTACTGAAGATGCGTTAGTGAACACATATCCAATAAATTGGCAATTTTGTATAAAATGTAAAAAATGTATGAAAATAGAGAAAATTCAATTTTGCAACAATGTTTTACAGATGAGAATCCCTATTCATTTTCTAACGATTATCGTGATACAGATTTCCGAAGATTGACAAAATTTTGAAACAATATAACAATTACAATTACAATTTTGAAATAATTTATGACAGGAGAATCTCTAGTGATTCTTAATGGATTAGCGGAAACAGTGTTTGCATAGGTCTGCTTGTCTAGAAGAAGTGGGTGTAACATTCCGATGACGTGTAAAAAACTTTGCGTGCATTGCTCGTCTCTCGAAAATAAAAGTATCGTAACGTAAAAATATACTTGCTATAATGATGTAAATATATTAATTTCATTGAGTTGGATTGGAAATCATACACAAATTACATGTAAGTAATATATTGATATGTGTATGTGTGTGTTCCCCCAAAGTTCACGCAATAGACAAAAGCTGGTACTTCTACCTTTACTAACATTAAGATATAAAAATGTTATAGAAGAGTCATATCTCGTTTTTGATACTCTTGCAAAAATAATCAATGACTAGGTATCACATATGATTTTTAATAGTTGCGGTAAAGAACTCCATGTAAAATGCAATCACCCTAACGTTGTATTGAAGTGAAGTAATTAATTGTGATCCCCAAAACAAAAGATCACAAATCATTCATTTGCTTACAACTGCACTTACCAATCATAATGTCTGGAGTAGATAACTTTCATTGGGACTAAATTAACTTTAAATACGTTTAGTTTATTTAGTATTTTACATGTCAAAACTATTTTATTAAAATATTAATGTTCGTGACCATATAGTATTTTTGTATTCGGTCATCTGAGAAATTGATGATGAAGAATTTCACAACTGAAAGCTGCTATCTCGGAGACGTGTTTGTGCAACTGACTTTAAAACGTATTTCTTTAAGTTATTAATTTTTCTAATAAAATAACTAGATTAGACAATGCATACAATGCAAATTATTTGCATTGTATATTAATATTACTATAATAAACGACGAAATGTAGACAAGGAGCTCAATACTCCTCGTCCATTGTTATTTCTTGCAAAAAACCCGTTTTATAACTGTTTTGAAATATGTTTTACTGGGAAATTGTATGACTTTATTTATGTAATTAAATGTATATACAACAACTTATGTAAAACTGTTGGTTGATTTAATATTTATATTCAAATATTTACTATAACATAACTCGCGATCACCGCCATTTTGTAATGTTCAAGATGAATAGTCCCGCCTCCCTGAAATAAAGCTAAAGCAGATTGGTCAGCTCGATCCCGCAGGGCGGGGCAGGGGTCGGAAAACTTTGGTAAAGTTCGGCTCAGGACATCGCCCATTTTTTGTGCAAGGGACGGTACATAAAGCCCCCTGAACATTTTCAAAATTTTCTCCAAAAAGACTCCAAATTTTCTTTAAATTTCTTGAAAGAACAAAGTAAAATACACTTATATAAGTGGCATAGGTATGATTTTCATGGTTAACTCTGAATTTTCGAAAATCGCAAAAGTTTGAATTTTTCCCGGCGTCTTCCTACAACTACAAAATTGAAGACATGGATTTTTCCTTCAAATGAAATTGATTGTGCATAAATGGTTCTTTCAATTAGGTCATGTAGATTTTTTTTGAAATTTTAGTAGTTTTCTTGCAACAGTGCGTGCAATATTTGCAATTTAAAAAATAACAGAAACAAGCTTTTCTCAAAAACGGCTTCAAATCTTTTCTTCTAATTTTTCCAATAGATAGTGATAATTGCACTGTTTGTTATGACGTAAAGTTCGTTTTGGTATATTCATATGTTGTTTCAAAAATTATACATGTAATTTTCTTGAAATACCTCTCACGCCGTTAATATGGATATTTCTATCAATTTATATGCACTATAACATTTTTGAGTGAAAGCGCTTCAAATGACTATATATGAAGTTTTTCGAATACTTAATAGATTCCTGTAAAAAATACCTTAAATGTCTCGTTTACAGTAATGTTTAATCGCCGTTTTTTAAAAACAACTACGAATTTTTCAATGAAAACTTCTGTTTAGGACGTGTGTTTACTCTTCTTTAATATTCTTGAAGTAATGAGTCAGTTGTACTACTAGGAAAGCAAAAAGTTGAGAAATTGTCAAAAAATACACTTTGGGCGACGATAGATGGCAGCTGCCCAGAGAATGGAGCAAACCCTTAATGCCAGACCACACCAAGGAAATTAGAGAACTATACTTCAAGAAAGTCTGTGCCATTCTGTAGCGCCTTCAGTTTAATCAAATGTTAAAATTAATAGAATGAACGCTTAACCACCGTCTTCTTAACGTTATTGCATTTTGTGAGTTGTGATTAATCTATTATCGGCATTCGACATGTCTTCTTGGAGAAAGCATATGTGTGTTTTTAGAGAAAATATTGCGAGCTTTCTTTCGAAGTGTTTCTAAATACAAAAGTTTATAGGTGTATGTGAGCGTAATATCTAGCAATCATCTGACACATGTATCTTGTTACAAAAAAATCAATGGTTATAATATTGTTGGGCATTACGTTTTTAAGTTTAGGTGAGCTGGAAAATATTTTTGCCGTATTTTTCTCCGGCATATATTTACAGATCATGGTAAATATAAAACTTTTCCATTACATTTTTAGAAAGAACTCTCGATTCATAGCGAATAGTGATTGTATTGTACTAGAATGTCTTCTTTATTTCATTACTCTTCAAGACTTAATACTGAACGACATAAAACAGTACTTTGGGGGTTTTCTATTTTTCATATAGAATACATCTACCACTTTTCTAATTTTTCTACAGCCACAAACCACGCATACCTAATTTCTGGTGTAGATTCTCGCTGCTCGAAATTTTAATATAATGTTCCAACTTAAGTCGCTTTTCAGCCATACTGATTCTTGTAGCTTGGATGTTTTCTCCATAAATGCGTTCAATTGCATATCTTTAAGAGAATTGTGGGAATTCTGATGTTTAATATTTCACTTCATATGTTTAAGTGATGCCACGCCCATTTTTTAAACATGTAATTGCAGCGAATAAAATTGAGGTGAAAAAATTTGGGTATGCCTCACATTCCTACTTGTTTCATCTCGTATTCTAACAAAATAGTACTTAAGAATTTCTTCACGCGTATCTAACTAACCAACATTTTAAAAAATCGAAGAATTTGAGAATTCAATGTAACTGCAAGCCAGCACTATATTATGACCATTCTTCAAACTTCATAATTTAAGATTATTGCTTAACATTCGATATTAAATAAATTAAACCTTGTATAAAACGTTTATATTCTGGTTAGGAATTTTTTTTCATAGCATGTGTAGGATCGACGTTTTTGCGCCAAAATATACAACAATATCTAAATAATTGAGAAATAAGTTTACACACGAACTTTTTGAGACTCAAGATTTTCCAATTTAACCCAACCTCAATCGTGAAACTGAACGAAACTTGCAAAATCAGAAAAAAAGTTACAAAAAAGCAGATCGACAGGGTGACACTAGCCGAGGTCGCGTCCTACCCCTTTTCATTGTTTCGCGCAGGAATGAATACTGCATTAAATAATGTTGACAATCAGTGAGACGGAAGTAATTTCGAATTCAGTAATTAGCCAATTTCCATCCATTCATTTGCACATGTCGAGTAAAACCTTTTTCAATGACAAAAAAAAACGAAAGATAACCTAATTATTTCTGCATCATTGCCATTAAAAAGTAATTATTAATGAATGCATGAATTCAAATATTTGCATACTTAATTACTTCTCGTCTAAATGTGCGAAGTGAAAATTTATTTGAATGCACCAAAATGTATACATCGCAATATTAGTTACAGAATAGCATGTGCTCTTCTCTATATTCGTTACACAAAAGCTGTGTATCATGAGCTTCATTTCTTGCAAAATGAAAAAAGCGTTAGTTCACCCCTTCGGTCACTGCATTTAACACAGTAGAAATGTGACATTACTCTGACATTACGTGAGCAGTCAGACACATTTTACACGGATGAGTAAATATAACTCAAATTGAGATGAGTTAAATTCGAGCTTGTAAAATTTAATATCACTCAAATTATGTATAATGTTGATGTAACTCTGCTCGTATTTCTACTTGATTATTGTACGGACATTATTAAATTAATCTGTTTTATTTTGGAACTGATACAAAACAACCGGGATGACTGGGAGAATCCGCGGGTTCGAGTCCGACAGTAGTGGATTTTCTATACTAACTACTTTACTGGGTCAAATTCAACTACTGGTTGAAGGGAAATTCTAGCGGCCGGCCGATCTGATGCGTAAGTTTTCGTGGTTTCCGATCAATCCTACATGAATGCTGCAGCTGTACTCGAACAAACGAGCCACGTACCGCGCGGAATTATTCCTTCCTCGTCCTTGTCCTACCCTCCCCCTCTTGCACCTTACATACACAACACTATTTCAGATGGCGGAAGGCCAATCATCTTTATCCTTGTTGTAATTGAGGCGGTGACATGCTGGCGAGAGATACCTGGAAGTGGAAGACTCACAAGTCGGCGGTCAGGTGGACACATCTGATCACGTCTGATCTCACATTCCAACGGGAGAGAAACACCGTCTTCTACGAGGATACTACATACACTCTGCTTACGGGAATAATGCACATAGTTACTCGGAATCAGTACTCGTACTAGGAAGATAGTGCAACCCTGGCGGCTTACGCCGTCGTTTTTGTTGCACAACATGCACTCCACTTCTTCTTCTTTTTCCTCTTCTTCTTTAGTCCCTAGCTAGCTGCTGGTGGAGGGGGCTGGCCCCCCTAACCAGTACGGTGCTGTGGGTGCCGCTAGACTCGGGGCATTGAGCAGGATTCTTTCAATTCTGGAGGTCTGTCACAAGGTCCGTGGCACCTCTGGTCCTAAACACCGACTGTTCACATTTTCCTCGATGTTCTTGAGCCAGGTTTTCTTTGGAGCCGTTCGCTGGATTTTCCATTGTGTTGGCCCTTGTCGCAAGAGGAGCGCGGTAGTCGGATGGTGCTCATTCGACAGACATGACCGAACCATTACAACCGTGTCAAGTGCTGGCAAATATTGTACTATCGTCGGCAAACGGGAATGATGACATAAATAGTTGACCCGCGACCACAGTCACAATTGGAAGAGCAAGCAGCCCTGGCAGCTTGGCTAAAAACACTAAGCCTACGTCGACGCCCGACCTCACATTCCAGCTGAAGAGATGCACCGTCGCTCCAAGGTCATGAAATACCCTCCATTTATAGGAAGTGATTTATATAGTTGACCCGCAACCCATGTTCTCAGATGAAATAGTAAGCAAACCTGGCAGCTCTTAGAACAATACACGATTTCCCCCGCTTATTCCCCTGCGCCAAGTGCCAAAAGAGAGCGGGACTCGCTGAATATTGCAGAGAGCAGCGAGTGCGGAACGCGCCGTGCCGGCCACGCTGGCCGCACCCTCGGAGCGCACGTGGCACGAGCACCACGTGTGGGTGCGCCCACGGGGCGGCCCCCGCGGGCAGCGGTCCGGGCACCGGCCGGCGGAGACCGCAGCGGCAGACCCCGCGCCCCGACTGGACCGCCAGTGGGCCCTTGCGCGCGGACCAGTGGCTGCCAGGGAGTCTATAATATCGCGTTCATTGTACAGGGCACAATGGGAAGAAAGAATTCGATTTCAAATAAAAATGTATTTACAAATATTTGTACGTGCATAAAATATTTACAAATAAAAGTATCCAAAGTTTTTTATGACAATCATTCCTTTCGACAATTACACAACGTTTCGTAACTCGTTTTTTTACATCATCAGGTGCTGAACATAGTGAAGGGAACGCTATCCCATTGAATTATCTCACCAGCAGAACATTTAAGGAAACATTATGAAAAACCTCGCTCTCACTCAGTTGATACCACATAATAAGTTATGTGGTATCCCCCCATCTAGAACAACATAATATGTTATGTGGTATCAACTGAGTAAGAGCGAAGTTTTTCATAATGTTTCCTTGAATGTTCTGCTGGTGAGATAATTCAATGGGATAGCGTTCCCTTCACTATGTTCAGCACCTGATGATGTAAAAAAACGAGTTACGAAACGTTGTGTAATTGTCGAAAGAAATGATTGTCATAAAAAACTTTGGATACTTTTATTTGTAAACATATATTGACAATCAAGAAGAAATATTGACTGCATAAAATATTTATTTCATCTTGATTGTGTATAATAAAGGGAGCCATCTCAGCCGGCACAGCGATCGTCGTAGTGCGAGGAGAAAGATGCAATATTGGTCGCCGACGGTTTTCGAAGGGATGCATTAGAACGGGGTATCATAAAAATAATTGAAGTGTGCTGCAGAGCAACGGGACGAGTGTCAAATTGGACGAGACTGCGATTGCAAAATTGTAAACGCAAGTTAGGTTGCAGAAGAGAATGTGCTGTTCTCTATATTCGTTGCACAAAATATTTGTATGAGTATCGTGTTTGGTGCAAAATGAAACACACGTTAGGTCATCTATTCGCTAGATGCATTTGACAGAGTAGCATAGTCCATTACAATGATATTACATGTACAGGCATGTTCAATGTGAATAACTGAATATCATTTTTAACAGTCGAGTGTGTAAAATTTAATAAAGTCTAACCTCCATAAATATAAATAATATATTATTCAGCTTTTATTTTATTAAATTAATTTTAAAAAACCAAGAGGAATGTTATTACAATTGAATGGTATGCTAACAGTTGTAGTTAAGCTTCTACATTATTCTATTCCATCAAAACATGACAAGATACTGCAGAAGGCTTGATTTAGATGAATAAGCCGCGTTTTGTCTCTAGAACAACAGAACACGAGTAAACAATAGCCTATTAGTCCTGTTCATTTTTCTTCATGGGGCACATTTGTCGCACTTCATAACAGCTTTGATGTTTATAATTAAACGTCTTTCTGGTTTTCCAAAGGTCACTGCTGCAATGGGACACGTGCGCAATCGCCTCAGTGAGATAAGTGAATGCAGCATCAACTGATGTTTTGTATTGCATCTCCTCTACAATTTGTTCAGTGACATTTGCCCTGTCTTTCGACAGCATGCTTTAATTATTTTCGCCTTGTTATATTTTTTTAATGGTTTAGAAATTCCATTCAAGTAGAATAATTCTTGAATAATAATTAAGAATTTCTGATATATTCTTTAAGGCAGATGTGTGAATCTACATTATCCTCTCCCACTTTTCCCCTGTCAGTGCATTCTAAGGATTCCAAATACAGTATCACGTATTTCCACGCATTGTAACTAATAATCACTCAGAGCCCATCATAGTGCGAAGGAAACGAAATACCAGCGCGCACTTCCTAGCTGAGTATCCAAGAAGCTTTTAATGCAGGCCATGAACCGAGGAAAAGCTACATCTCTGACCAAGCAAGAAGTTCGCACTAAAGAATTTATCAAGATTGAAGATGGGATCCCAATGTTAGAAAAAATGTTTCAATATGATTAAGAATTAATAGACCTTCACAAAGAAGGTCAATCTTCTAAGAGAAAACGGCACATGAAATAGGTATTAATGGCATTATCCCGATATGGAGACAGTTGACGCGGCGAAAGTTTGTAAATTGCGACGTTGGTTGAGGTTTATAGCCAAGCAAGTCAACAATTTGCGATACCGGACGAGTGACGTTCAGTGCTTCTTGTTTGTTTCATTGATTAGTGGTTCCGTCAACTGCTAAGGTCATTGTTGAAATGATACAACGCGTTGTCATTGCCAACAATACAGTATTGTTGGCAATGACAACGCCTTGTATCATTTCATTTATGTAGACGCCAACGACATTTCACCGCTAAACAATCATTGTTTCCATAAGTGTCCTGCGTGCTTTTTTATTGCGGAAGGTGGCGGTAATCTTCCATCACTGGATGGATATCTTCCACCACGGACGGCGACCTAAATCGGCTTATGATGATTTTCCCCAACCAGGTTCCTCCCACCAGCCGGGACAAAGCTCTAAGCTCCCGACTGGTCTTCCAACAAATATGGCAATGTAGTACATATAAGTGTAAGTGTGAATGTTTGTAATACCACCTTCTTATAGGAAACATACTTGATCACAATAAACACATTTCCTTTGAGTGGACCTGCTTAGGTGAGTCAGGGCATTAATTGATGAAACTGCGGTGCCTCCGATTATCAATTAAAATTCCTAGTGTTCGAGTCCCGGCAGTGGCAACATTTTCGAAACTAGTTATACAGCTAGGTCGAGTTCAGCTGCTGGCTGGAGAAAACTTCTAGCGGCCGATGGCTTTGATATATACTTTTCCGTGGTTTCTCCGATCAACACCAGACGAACAGTACCCTAACAAACGGGCCACGTTCCGCGCGCGACCTTTCCATCCTCTTCCTTGTTCTATTCTCACCCTTTACTTACTTACTTACTTACTTACACACACACACACATGCATTAAACTGTCACACACGTCAGAAGACCAGTCGGGAGCATAAAGCATGTCCCGGCCGGGACGATGTTCCGTTGCTAGGAGATACCTGTTGGGGAAACTCCGCAAGCACACAAGGACCGCGCAGGAGCTCGTCCTCCAGCGGGGAAAGGTCACCGCCACCACCTGCGATAAAATATGCACTACATTTACGGGACTAATGACCTCAGCAGTTGACACGTCTGGAATCATCAATCAATTAACCAATCAAAACCTTTGAATAAGAATAATCCCCCCATCTAGAACAACAACTCATTTGTTTTGACTGAACATTAAATGCCTCAACGTACGACGGCCTTTTAGAATACATTTTCGTTTCTTCTTTCGGCTACGCCTAGTCGATGAACAGCACTGTGTTAATGAACAATATTACGCAGTTGGTGATGCTGGGTCTGCAGGGGTTCCCCACTGTGACCGCGGACGCCGGGGCCGGGCCGCCGCAGCCGGCGCCGTCCCGCCACCACCGCCTGAGAGATGGTCGCTCATATTTTACGCGCCGCGTTTTTCTCCCTAGCTGCCCCCGCTGCGCGCAGGGGCTGGGCAGAGGCGGTGGTCATGGCAAGGATAGTGAGGGTGGCTGGTGGTGTTGGTGGTGGTGGTGCTGGTGGGGAATGATGTGGGAAATACGAACGAGTAGGCATCGTTGGTAAGGCGTGCAAAAGCAGAAGGGGTAGTGGAGAAAGTAAAAGTTTTAAAGTCATGAGTAGAAGGGACGGTTTGGGCGGACGTGTAGGGCGGCGAATGTGTAGAGCGAGCGGAAGTGTAGTTCTAGGAGCTGCGGACGTAGGAGAATGGCGTAAGTGGAGGAGAATGTGTTGATGGTGAAGACGAAGGTGGAAAACCCTGAGTGGAGTGGGGGGGAAAGGCCTGAGTGGATGAGGAGAAGTCGTAGTTGGAGAACGAATTGCAGAGGAGATGATGTTAGCGAAAGTGAAGTCATGGGCAGAGGAGATGGCGTTGGCAGAGGAGAAGGTAACGGAGGAGATGGTGTAGGTGGAGGAGAGGGGTGGATGGAGGAGGTGAAGGGGTAAGTCGGGAAGGAAAGGGCAGAGGGTGTGACGCTGGCGGTGAAGGTGCGGGTAGAAGAGGTAAATGCGTAAGAGAAGACGTGGCGTAGGCGGAGGAGAAGGCGTGGGTGCAGAAGGTGAAGGCAGGAGGTGGAGAATAAATGCGTGTAGGGGATGGCGTTATCTTAGGAGACGGCCTGGGTTGAGGAGCAAGCCTACACGAAAATGCCTAGGCGGAGTAGAAGGAGCCGCTGGAGCTCAAGGCGTGGGTTGAGAATGCAAAGATGGAGAAGCCGTTCGTGAAAATGAAGTCTCTGGCGGAGGAGAAGGCGAGGGTGAAGCAAAATGTGTGAGTGGAGGACAAGGTGTAGGCGAAGAAGGGATGGGAAGAGGAGAAGGTATGGGCGGAAGAGGTGTGGGTTGGGGAGAAGGCGTATGGGGAGAAGGGGTAAGTGGGACAGAGGACGTGGGCAACGGAGATGGATTACATGAAGAAGTAGTCGTATGAGGAGAAGGGGTTAGCGAGGCAGAAAACGTGGGCAACGGAGAAGGATTCAATGAAGTAATAGAGAGCAGTGGATGAAGTGTGGGAGGAAATGTATGCGTGGGCATGGTAGAAGACGCGGCGATCAGGGTAGAGGGGCAACTTGTTCAGTGAGGGTGTTATCCCGTGGTGATGCAAGGTGTCGGAGGAAGTGGAACTGTGTGGTTGGCAAAGGCAACAAAATTAGTCAGTGAGCTAAATGTTTCGTGGAGGAAGGGGTGTCAGTGGTAAGAGAGGAGGGATGGCAGGGAGGGGGAAAAGTTGGTGAGGAAGGGGCGGGGGCGGCGGGAGTGTTAAGAGCCGGGAGGTAGGTTGGCGAGCTTTTCGCTCCAATTGTTTTACTAACACATTGTTGCGTCTCACGCAGCTCGTTTTGTATTCACAAGGAATAGCAATTTATTGATTATTCGTGTTTGCGGACGTGGCAACAGTTACGGTAATTACTGTCGTAAGTGTGATGCACGATTTAACTAGGGGTGAAAGTGTTCTTCTCCCCTCGATGGGGTGTCCCCTTCCAGGGGCCTTACGGTGTGTCCTCATCCACAAGCGGCGCACCAGCTAGGACAACCTCGACGCTCCCGACGAGCCTCCGGATATGCGTGGTAATATGATGCATAAAAGTGTAGGCGAAAGTAAGAGGTGAGGATAGGACAAGGAAGAGGAAGGAAAGAGGCGCGGTCCGTGGACTGTTTGTTAGGGTATTCTTCTGATGTTCGGAGAAACGAGGGAAAAATATCGTCGACTAGCAACCGGCCGCTAGAATTCTCCTTCAGACAACGACCGAATTCGACCTAGCTACCTCGGTGTCGAAAATCCTGCCACCCTCGGGATTCGATCCATAGCACCTCCCGGTAGAGGTCCTGCAATGGAATCCGTTGATGTTCTGAGGCGGCTAATCCGGTAGGAAAGGTAACGGATTTTCCCGGTCAACTGACCAGATCTGTCTTTGTAGGGTTCACCGAAGCTGAAAAAACGCAGTGTAACTGCTGCCTCATCTGTATTATTGAAACAAGATTGCTCACGTGAGCGGCTGTGTTATTCTGTGAGTCATATTTCACAAAAAAAATTTCGACTAACAATTACCTTTTCTTTCCGGGTAATGGATGAGGCTAAATGCCTATATAGTTTAGATTAGTTTTGAAACAAAAATATCTACTTGGCGTCTTGAACGAAAGTGCTCAGGATAACAAAAAATGTCGTTGATGTTTTGTTCAATGTTTCCGAGATAACTGCTTTAATGAATGTAACTTTAAGAAAGAACAAATGACTGGTTTATCATTCTCGCGAAAAATGTGATAATAATATTATTTGTACGGTTTTATCTACGGGGGTATCTCCTCCAGAAAATACTGGAGAAGCAGAATGCTACTACAGATATTCTGTAGCTTTGTCAAGAAGGCCCAATGCCAGTCTTCAGTGATTTTCGATTTGTATGGCCAATATGTGCTTTAGAGCCCCTTCTTTGGTGCAAGAAAATCCACAGTCAAAAGTCTATCCTATTTGATTTCAATATAGATCTTTACATTGGCCTACTATTGTTTTGTCATTTCGAAGGTGTAAGAAAACTACCCATTCTGCAAAACTTTCTATATAGATATTGGCGCTTCTTGCTCCAAGCCTCAGATATGTGTTGTTAACCGGAAGAATTGAACTATGGGAATTCTGATTTGGTGTTGTTGACGTTCTTATGGGAACAAATAAAAGAAGTCATCTTCGTCAACATATTATACCTTTTCGCAACTACTATCTATCGGTGACTAAGGTAAGTTTTTTCTCAATTTTTCCAAAACTAAAACTTTTGAGTTTTCTTGAAAGTTCATAAGAAATAATTTAAAGCACTTGTATTCATAAACGCAATAATGCTTAAAACTCCCGACATGTAAATATTAACGGTGTGAGAGTAGGATAACAATAATATACATTTTTTTTAAATCAAAGCATATGTTAAATTGTCGTTTATCTGAAATAGTTCAGTCCATTAAGTACTATCGCTATATTTTGCACTACACTTATAGTACAAAAAGTTTAAAGAAAAGGTTTGAATCAAATTTCGAAAAAATATTATTTTGAATATTGTTCGTAATTCACTTAAAATTGCGCGCCTACTACTAATATTTTCAAAACTTGAGATATTGATATTCCGATCTCCGTATGGAGGACAATAAAAATTCGATATTTTGGTTTAAAATATTTCGTTCTTGCATAGTTTCTAACTGTTTCATTAATATGCTTAAAGGTTGTACTTTTTATTTACGAGTGTACCAGTTTTCTGATATATTAATTTGCATTGAACGAATTAAGAGTTAAAAGTATAATTTGTTGAATTATAAATTGTAAATTGTGTCAAAAATTACAATGCTTATAATACATTCCTAGCATATATTTCACTCATTACAGATTATATGGCCCGATTGCTTTGTTTTCAGTAGCTGCACCGTTTGTATTTCTATATTGATTGCCAAAAATGTGTAACTTGTTGTCACCATCTTGATAAACTTTTCTTTTCGTTTCATCAAAAAGTTAAGTCAGAGGTACCAGCACTACTTTCCAGACATCGATCCATGAGCTAGAAAAACATTAACTCCCTAATGGAAATATTTGATATATACAGTTTCAGAGTTCTTTGTATGTTGACAAGTAGTATTATTTGATGATTCCAAAGTGTGTCTGTGGTAAATCTTGAGAATGAAAGTAGAATATATCGGTACACAAACACAATAAAGAATGGAATATGTTCGAAGACTTCCCGTCAAAATACCTGCAACTGATATTTATACATAGAAGCCGCATTTTATCTATTTCCCTGACATATCATCTCGAGACTATCATATCTATGGTTTCACTCAAGAAAGATACTAAAGAACTTTGTAGGCATTGAAAATCATGGATTCAAGAAGTTGCACAGTTAATCCCGGAGGTTCTCTCTTATTTGGTGGTCTGCTTAGACGCTTATATCAACTTCCAAAGCAATTCTATACAGCAATCATTTCGATGCGCATCATTTTAGTTTGTATACGTATGGTTATACCATTAAACATTTTCTCAAACCGACAGCAGTCCTTTTTTCCAGTATTTCCCTTCTCTCTCTATTCTATGAAATAATTCTATCAGCGAATGTCTTCACTCAACTGGAACTCACCTCCAAGGCCTTGGTTCGACGGTGAAAATAATAGGCAGCAAATACCGCTGTACATACTCCGGAAACTGTTAAACTGATTGGTAGTATTATGTCGAGTACCATTCTTGGGGACTCGGCCATCGCGAGATGCTTTAATGGACTTGACCAGCTCAATGCTGCTCAAGTTCTTGATTGACAATGAGAATTTACTCTTGCTTTAGAATTGCTTCTTTTTTATATCTTTTTCCAGAGAAGTATGATATTTAACAGCAAGCCTAAAGAGATATAAACTGGATTAATCTGTCGTACGAATAAATATTGAATTTTAAATATAAATGTGTCTAAATATTTTAAGATTTAAGTCCTACGATTTAAGTCTAAATTATTCGGATAATCGGGCTGACTGTTGAGATAATTTTGAAGAGATTGGTTGATTTATCGAATATTTCTAAAAAGGAAAGAACGTTCTATTGTAATTTTTATTTACATGTTTACTTGATACAATGCTACTCGAGAAAAATCAAATTTAATGAGAATGCAACTTGTTCACATTCAAATTTAATATTTTTTCGAATTTCCTTCTTAAGGATATTTAATTCCATTGTTTTAGTTTCATTCATGTTAGTAAGAATTTTATTTCTTAATCCATTAAATGAATGTGTTATTAATGTGATAATTGATTACTTATTTATTAAATCATTAATAAATAAGTTTTCAAAAAATTGCTATTTTCATAACTCACGAGAACTAAAATGATGAAAACTTTTCTTCGATATTATGCACGTAGTATATTGGATAAATAACAAAACCTGCAGCAGTAAGATAAATTAAATATTTAAAAATATAATTATTCAGTAGTTTACTTATTCGAATAACATTCGTATTAAATTATTACTTACCTATAAGTAAAACTAAAACTTTGGATCACAATACCAACTTCTCACATAGACATCCTTCGCCATTTCTGGTCCTAACATAAGTGTTCAGAAACTTTTATGCCTTATATTTTTTTTAACTTTTATCAGTCCAACTATTCACATAAAATAAATTGAAAATATTCATTTTAGTATGGATGTTTTGTTTATTTTTTTCGACGCCTAGCAACAATAACTTTACCTCAAATTTCTAGTTATACTCATGTCTTAGAATAAATGGTGAAATAGTTATTTATGTATCAAGGGCGTTAAGAAAAAGTTTTTACCCTCACGCACTTCCCGCGACTGACTCGTTAACAACAATGCGGTCGGCTTCCCGCTGCTGCGCCCGCGCTATTCAAACTACGCTTTTTGCAGAAACGTGGTGCGTTTCCAATTTATTACACCTTTAGCATCCCATATATATATATATATATATATATATATATATATATATATATATATATATATATATATACATGCTTTAAGGGAAAAATAATGTAGTGTCAGAGCAAATGACCTTAATCTTTCATCATAAGCATCTTTAAGCACACTAGTACCCGAATTCTTGCTGGCTCTATCTATTAAAGAACAGACATCTGATGGCAAACTATTTTTGAAAATGTCAGCATTACTCTCCAGGAGCAACTTCTCTTGCACTAAAGAAACAGTAATATCTTATCGGTCTGTATTATTTTCCTGGCGCCTCACTTTCTGCTGCAATACTCTCATTTTCTTCTTAGCACTACACAGTTTTTCATTGCATTTGTTAAGTTCCTCAATTAATTTTCTCTGGTGTGGAGATACTTGTGGGCTGTGAGGAGCACTGCCTGATGAAGCCTCATTATCTCTGTTGATGCCACTCATATGACAATCATTTGTTTGGTTTTCTGATGAATTTCTTTGTTTATGTCGTTTTCGTGCTGTCTTCACATGGTTTTGAAGATGTGAAGGATACGCTGGAAAAATGCTCGGGACAGCTCCGTCTTTCAGTCTTCTGTTCTGGCCGGTTAAGTCCAAATCTTGTAGACGAAAATGTTGGGAGCAAACACCAGACGCATATGTTGGTTGCCAGTTTTTCCTCCTAATGGCATTAACCCATGCTTTTCTGCAATCTTCTCGCTTGGAAATCTAATCAAAATCAGAACAAAACAAAAAGGCATTAGAGGTTAGGTTTACAAATCACTCCTCAGGAACTTTAATCAACTCAAACTTATTCTTTTCTTCCTCAGTTTTAATTAATTGTTTAATCATACAATCTTAACATCAAAAATCGTCAACAGTCAGTAAAATTCAGTAACTAGGGAAAGAATAGGTAGTAACTTACCGGTGTATTGAAATTCCAATTTCGATTTCCTTGTGTCGCGTATTCGAAAAATTGCATCCAAACACGACGCAAGTATTCACCATCGCGGTGGACGTGATTCAGAAATCACAAACCATAACGAAAACAATTCGAAATTAAGAAAAAAAGTTCATTAATTGAACACATACAGCATAGGCAGCGAACGAACCTGTAGTGACAAAAGACGGCGACGAGCGCAAGATTTTGGCTTCACTAGCGCCAATGTTACGATAGGACGTTGCCAGTCTAGTACTATATGTCTATGGGTTATAGCAACCACGTAATTTAACTGAGTCGGCCGCTACACCTCTGTTTAGAAACGCGATGCGTTTCAATATATATATATATATATATATATATATATATATATATATATATATATATATATATATATATATATATGTAACGCCCCACTTCGGGGGACGCCTTGTAAAATGCTCTTCGAGCTTTGAATATCCGGGGCAGGATCTTTTGGGGTATGAGAGTACACCCCATGCGTGCCGCCCCTACGTCGAGAGTACCCCTCCGCCGCTTCTGGCCGCAACCGACAGGTAGCGCCTTTTTCCATCTCTGGCTGCTTTTCCGGTGTTCTCACGTACTTTCCGTACTTATATATATATATATATATATATATATATATATATATATATATATATATATATATATATATATATATATATATATAGTGACGTTCGTGGCCTGGCCACACACCCCACAGCACCCACGCAACATCGGCGGTGACGGAAAGTACGTGAGAACACCGGAAAAGCAGCCAGAGATGGAAAAAGGCGCTACCTGTCGGTTGCGGCCAGAAGCGGCGGAGGGGTCGCCAATTTAAATCGGGCGCGCAGAAGAGACCGCAATCGATAGTGCAGCAGAACGAGTCGGTGAGCGGGTCGGTGAACGAGTCACGAACGAAAGAGGAGACGCGGGTCGGAAGCAGTGTGAAGAGGGTTGGCACATGGCGTGCACGGGCTGTGCGGTGCGCGTAATACAAGGAAGTGTAATCAAGCATCTGGAAGTAAATTCGCGTGGAATTATTAACGAGTGAATAGACGATTACTAAGAGCAGTGGACAAAAGTATTACGCTAAATGCATTGTGATCCAGACGTTTATAAACGATAAATACTATAGTGAAGTGAAAACATGTGGTGGACGGATACACGTGGGCCATCAGCCATTTATGTGTGGTGAAATGAACAATTCTGAGACAACACTCCGCCATAAGGATACCGCATTCATGCACCGATATCAGAAGTGTGGTTAAGTAGCGGAGCATTGGATTTGGCGCGGCCGCCACGTGGACAGCACGCCGGCAGCCGAGCGAGTGTTTCACCAGCTTCGCGGCGTCAAGGACACGGGCGGAAACGGCTGTATTTCTGCGTCAGGAACACGGGAATCGTCAGATAAGTAGTGGAATTAGCAACATTTGTGGAAATCGGGTAGAATTATTACAGTGATGCGGATTAGAGGGTACTATGAGGAGTAGAATATAATGATGAACATTTACGAAGGTACAAAGCAGGAATAATAGGTTATAACCGTGTAATGTTAGCTAATTGAACAATACTGAATGTATATTAATGGGTATCAATACTGAATGTAATTAATGTATGTTAATTGGTATCAAAATATTAATAGGTCATTATGTATTTGAGTGGGGGAGCTCCCAGATGGTTCGATATGTTCTAATAACATTGATAAGAAAAGATATTAATTTATGTTAATACAGTGTAATTCAGTGATGAAGAATCATGCATTTGTTACAATAATATTTTCAGTTTTCTTTAGTTTTTCTATGAATAAACGAATAAACGTGAGGAGGAGCATGTATACAGGATTAATGCAGGAACTATTGGTGATGGAGGAGTAGAAGAATGGATAGAACGGCAGGTGGACGAAACTGAGATATTGAACGAGAGTGACAAGAGCAGGTTGAAAGGGTTGCTGTTAGAAAACAAGAAGGTGTCTATGAAGAATCCCGAGCCCATCAAAGACTACGAGTTTAGGATACAATTGACGGACCACACGCCGTTTAGGGAAAGGAACTACCCTATACCGGCAGCGTATCGTGACGAAGTAGCCAGATTGATCAAAGAAATGACGGAAGAAGGAATCATAAAGAGGGCAGCCACTTCATACACCAGGCCAGTCGTCATCGTTAAGAAGAAGGATGGAGGGCTACGGATTTGTTTGGACGCTAGGAGACTGAATGCCGTAACATTACCTTATCGAGATGCGCTACCAGAGGTGGAAGGAATTTTGCGAGGATTCGGAGGATGCAATGTATTTTCATGCACTGATTTCAGCAGGGCCTATTGGCAGATGAGAATAGCGGAAGAGGACCAGCAATACACCGGTTTCATGGTTGAAGGAATATGCTATGTCTTCAGACGAGTACCATTTGGGTTGAGAAACAGCGGAGCAGCATTGATACAATGTGTCGATCGGATATTAGGGGGCCGACTACAAGACCGAGTAACGGTGTATGTGGACGACATAGTGATTAGATAGGGGAATATGAATGGATAAATAACAACAGTAACAACCCTGATAACAATAAAGGAGAAGAGAAGAGTTACGATAATAATGGAAATCCGAAGATTTATGGCCCAGGGGAGAAAGAGGATAGGACCAATAATGGGAAATTTGAGCAGAAGAAGACAGGAAATAACTTTTCTCAGAAATCTAAGGATGAAAAGAAACACGAATATGTGGAAATAAACGCGATCGTTCAGGAAAACTAAAAAAGTTCGGAATAGGTAGGCGGGATATTTCGGACGGAAATGTTGGCGAGGCAAAGGTAATTTTGGCTATTGAAAGTGTTGAAATATCGGCAGAAGACCTCTTAAGGGGAGATACGAACAGACAGAAAAGAGCACGTGTTTGATTTTAAAGGCGACATTTAGGAACATGGCGACGGAGGTGTTGATCGATATTGGGTCGAACGTTTGTGCGGTGTCACAAGAGTTGTACGATCCAATCAAAAGGAGCGGAGCTGAAATCGCAGAATTACCCACTAAAAAACTGGATATTCGAGCAGCTAACGGCAGGCGCATTGAGACTAAAAGTCGACAAATTTGGGTAGAATTAGTGATCCAAGGGGTGACGATCCAGTTTCCGGCAATTGTTGTAAAGAGTTTAATTCGTCCAATTATTCTGGGGATCGAAGGCCTAAAGATGTATAATGCCAAAGTCGACGTAAGTAACGTGTATAACGTTACAAGGTGATCAAGGGCAACAACATTGTTTAGGGGTCGGAGAACCGGAGGACGAAACTCTGTGTATTTGCGACATTGCGGAACGTATGGAAGAAACCAGGAACCAATTCCACATAGCGGCAGAAGGTGCGGTCGACGAGAACGGTATTGATAGCAGTAGCGCAGTTGAAGAAGTGATCAGCGAATATCAGGATGTTTTTGGGAATTCTACAGATCCAGTCAAGGGGTATCAATTCGAAATTGAACTAATAGATAAGGAGCCTTTTAAGGTTAAGCAATATCCGATTCCCCAAATGTATAAAACTGAGGTTAGGAAGCAGATAAACACGATGCTCGAGGAAGGAATTATAAAGAAATAGATAACTCCGTATGTAAGTGATAGTGCGGAAGAAGAATAACGCTATTAGGTTTTGCATAGATGCTAGAAAATTAAATAGTACAACCATTGCTCGTCGCGAAAAACCGCCTAACCTAGAAGAAATGATACGGAAGATCAAAGGAGCTAAGATATTCACTGGTGGAAAATGGGAACATGAAATGGAAGAAAGCGAAGTCCGGATATGTTTTACGACAGTCAGAAACCCACAGGCGAACCCAAGCGAGAGGGTTATGAAAGAAATTTCGCGGCTATTCAGAGTATATACGGCAGAACATCATAATCGATGGATGGAAGCGGTCCCTGTACTTAATTACGTCTTAAACCACATTCCTCATGGAATGTTGTTCGCCGTTACAAGTTCATCTGGGAAGAACAAGTAGGGAAGATCCGTTTGTAGGACTGAAGGTGCCCGCGGAAATTAGTGGAATTCTTGACAGTGACCAAGATATTCGAGTTGTATACGAAAATTTAAAGGAAGCGGCTGCAAAGAGGAAAAGAAAACAGAAAGAGCACTTTATGGGAACGTACCAGGAAAATGATGAAGTATTAGTTAGGGTACTACAAGTGTCATCGGTAGATAAAAAACTATTTTATAAGTTTTTCCGCTATATAAAGGACCTATAAGATAGAAAAGGTTCTTAGTAAAAACGCGGTAATTTTGAAAAATGAGAACGGAGGACAGATCGGCACATATAATTATCGTAACATTAAACCCTATAAGCGGGACGACTCTTATGACTAGATAAATGATAAATAGTTTGTCATTAAATGTGTCATATTTTGTAAATAGTAGTGTATGTTATTTTAGTGGTTTATGCTTTATATAATATGTCATGTTGTAAATAGTAGGTTAATAGTAGGCAATTGGTTGAGCAATGAACATAGGACCCAATGAAATGGATAATAAATATGTCGGCAATAAAACTCTGTAATTAGTTATAAGGCAGCAAGAATGAAGAGGGTGTGTACAGTGTAGTGAGTGCCAATGCAACGAAGGTACGAAGAAATTCAAAGTGTCAGTGATTGTCATTTATTTGAGTCCAGACAAATAAGATGACGCTTAGGAGAAGGGAAGTTATGACATACCAATATGGGGACGTTTTATTGCAGAATATTTGTCGTAAATGGGCAGGGCAAATAATAGGCAATATGGCGCCTTAGTAACGATGTCGTGGTTGTCAGGATAAACAAACATTCATCTGACCATGGAGGCAAGGCGAGGCATTATGGGTTTTAAAAAGGGAGGAAGAATTCATTCGGTCGCATGTCGTGACGGTGAGCAGTTCGCTCGAAAATAGATTAATTTGTGCATGTTAGGACTTTACATATTTCTTGCTATAAACGGAAGATAGAACTGAGAGATTTTTCTGTGCGGTGTAAGCATAAAAGCACTAGATATTTATACGGTGAGAACGGGCATCAGACATAATATAGTGGAGCTGGAACAAATATTTGAGTGGTGCGAAGCGGTGAATCGGCGGTGTTCGTCAAGAAAGAAGGGAAGAAGATTCGTGGTAACTGGACTGCGGGACTTCGGAGCTTCAAATACAAGAAGGGAAGGCGTGTTTTCGAGGGAGTACCAATCAAAGTTCTTCAATGTAAATTTTTTTAATTTCATTTTAATTTGCTGCATTGATAAGAAATAAACATTAAGTTTCTCTTGAAAGAAAGATAAAAAATGATTTTCATTGGCCAATTCAAGCTCATAAGTAGCTAGATCAAATAATCTCTGTTTTCAGATTACTCGCCATTCTATATAGATGGCAGATCAGGTAATCGGCTATTAATAGATAATAGCGATTATTTCTGACGTGACCCATCGACCCAGCTAGCGGGATAATATTCAGTTTTTTATCAGAGTAAGAATAGTTAAAATATTATCGTAACCTTTGTCCTGGCATCCATGTTACTAGAAATTTGGAAACGGGTTACGACGAATCGCCCAATAATTGTACCAGTTAGGGGCATGTTTCACCCTATGCGGCCAAATCTGGCCTTTCCACAGCTTGGAGAACCATCGCTGGACACTTGACCAATCCTGGCGTCTAGGCCTAGCCGCTCTTATCATTGGCTTTTGCTCCAAGTTTCAGACACTTCACCCTTCCTCCTCTCGAAGATTTTCCTCCTCGTTATCTCAAAGGGACGGAGCAATTTCTGAGGTCAGTGACGCTGCCTCGCTACCGTGAGAAGGGGGTAAGAGGAGAGGGAGGGGTGAGAGGAAGTAAGAGGAGGTAACAGGAGAGGGCACGGAAACGAAACGGATTGGTGCGCGCGGGCGAGAGGATCACCCCGCCAATTGCACTGGGCGCTGGCCCTGTCAACTCCGTGGACGCTGACGAACCAAGGAGCAGCGAGTCACGGGAAGGGGCTGTGACATTTTTTATCGAGTTCTTTATCATGAAAATTAAGTCTAATTTATGGTATCTAATATTGGGAGAAATTTGCGTCAGGTTAAATTAATAGTATTAAAATATTTGTTTCTTACAAACTATTTTAAAATGCTAATGGTTCTAAAGTAAGGAACACGAATTATTACATAATCATTTTCGGGAAACACACAATATAATACACTTACATAATATAGACATTTCCTATCACGCAAATTGAAATTCATGTTCATGTTTTCAAAAATTTGTATTTTGACATTACTACTCCTTTATTAAGGAAATGCAAGCAATGCACACATTTCATTACGCGTTATGGAAATGTAATCGCCCACTTTTTCTATATGAGCAGGTGGATGCAAACAGTGATTTCGTTAACCAATTAAAAATCACTGCCTGCTGTCCCAAGTAAAATATCATTGCAAAATTGCTAAATCTCAAAAACGGCTTCTAATTTTCTCTTCAAACTTTTCTTACGGATAGTTCTAATTGCACTGTTTAATATAACGTAAAGTTCATTTTGCTATTTTTTTTTCAAAAATTACACAAATGTAATTTTTTTACATCACTCCCGCCTTTGATGTGAATATTTTCATCGATTACACATCGATTATACATTATTGCATTTGTGAGTGGAAGAGGTACAAATGACTTTCAATGAAGTTTTTCGAAAACTCAAAAGATTTCTGAAAATAAGTTTCAAATTTCAAATTTACAGTAACGCTTAAACATCATTTTCTGCTCCAAAGTTTTCAATAAAAATTTCCTTATAGGAAAAGATTTCACTCTTCTTTAATATTCTTGAAGTAATTTCGGTTCTACTATTGGGAAACAGAAAAACTGAGAAAATGTTGAAAAATATTAACTTTGGGCGGCGAAATTTGGCAGCTGGATAGAGGATAGGGGAAGACTCGCCGAGACCAAGGAATTTAGAAAACTAACTAGTACGAGAAAGTCTGTGCCATTTCTCAGCACAACTAGTTTTGATTGCTGGACTGCAGTTAAAAAAATAATAAATTTTACCATTTCCCCATCTTTAAATCACATTGACTTAAAATATACTTTGAAAATGCCTGCAACAGTTCTGTACATTTATTTTAGTATTTATTATAAATTTGTAATGGAAGTTGTTCTGTTGTCTAAAAAATAAAACTTTTTTGTTATAATAATGGAACTAACATTATGATTAAACAAAAAGGTTCGCGTTTATAATAACAGAAAAGTGTAATTATTATAATAACATTGAGTATAACAGAAAATATACAGTTGAGATAACAGGTTCGATTTTTTGTGTGTACACTTGGCATAAAATATTCTGCATTAGTTACATTATATCGTACATATTAATGGAAAACATATAATACATAATAAACCATTTTACACAACACCATTCGTATATTTTCACTTTCCCACTTTTTCATAAATTGTAAATGCATAACTTTTGGTCTCAAACACACTGTATTTTCACATAAGAAATGCCCAAAAGTAAATCAGTCGTAGAAGATCTTTGTTTGAATCCGTATGTTTCTCAGCGTAGACAAAATTCTAGTTTTTTTTGAAGATACGTTAAAGAAAAATCTTTTTTCTACATGGACAAGGTCTACAGGTTTCAGTTTGCCGACTACGCTTCCATAGATTACAAGGAATGCTGAAAAAACACATGATTTTTATCGCACGGCGGATCCACGAAACGTTGTTTCGTGAGAAGCACCTTTTTTTCGGCATTTGAAATATTTAAGAAAGCTAGGAATGAAAAGAATTTATATAATAAAAATATACATTAATTCAAGTGGTATATACATTAACTCGTGGTTTCAGGCACGAAAGTTAATTTTCTAAGTAAATAACGTTTAAAAGCAATATAATTGAAAAATGATAAATTAACACGGGATATTTACAGTAACGCTAAACATTATTCCGCGCGCTTTATAGTACGGAACGAAAGTTCATCAATTTATTAATGTATCGTATTAGCTCAGCTTAGTAAAAATATTGTTCACTTAATTATTATTAAATTTCTTCTAAAAATACAGAAAAACGTAAATCGTTTATGAGAAAAATTTGAAGATCCGTGAAATGAAATGTTTGAAAAAACTTGTCCCAACATTGGGGGGGGGGCAGTTTCCCCCCCTTCCCCCCCCCCGAATCCCGCCTCTGTTAAAGAGAATGTTACAGCAAAAGTTCCATTGAAAACTAATGATGAAAAAGATTCCGTCATCAAACATACAACAGAATGTCCACGCATATCCACAACATATCCAAAACGCAGCTTGGAACTCTACACCTGAAATGAAAGAGTGCTCCAAAACAAATACTTACCCACAGTACATAAAAGAAAAGATAGCTCTGAAAAGAATATTTCTAAGAATTTGGCAAAACAACAGAACACCCGAAAACAAAAATAGGTTGAATAATACAGCACAGAAACTTAAAAGATTATTAAAGGAATATAATTCTATATCATTGCAAAAGTATTTAAATAATACCTCTCCACATGCAACCGATGAACACTCACTGTGGAAAGTTACAGAAAGATTAAAAAGGCCAAAACATTTTCCACTCATCAGATACGCCGGGAACTGGGAAAAACTAATCTTGAGAAAGCTGAATACTTTGCTCAGCGTTTAACCAACGTGTTTAAACATTTTCCATCAAGAGATCACGGTGCGCAAAAACTCATTGCCGAAGAAGATATAAAATATTTAGAAGCACCTCTTTAGATGTCACTTCCGATTGCCCCATTTACATCGAAGGATATATAGAATATTTTCAGAACTTTCCATCCTAACAAAGCACCTGGATTTGATTTAATTACTGACAGAGTAATACAAAACTGATTTCGAAAGACAATAATCCCTCATTACTTCAATGTTCAACGCAATATTACAGGGTGGTGAACATCATTTACTAATGAGTCTTACTAAAGTCTCAAAGAAAAGAAACAGTGGCGGCTTGTAGGGTAGAGACAGTGTACCACGGCACCGCCAACAAAAAAGAACAGAAATTTTTCACCACAAATGTGTGTATAAAATATCGTTTCTTCAAAATATTTTTCATTATAGTAATTCATTTGAACGAGCACTTAAGTCATTCGATGCTCTATCAATATTCTCTTCAAACGCACAGGGCATAATGCTATCTGTCGGTTTCCTCCTGAATCTCTTGAGCTACCTACGGATTGGCGCCATTGTCTGCCCATTTAACTCTGTATAAAGAAAACTGAATTGGTTTCTATGCGTCTCGCGTGTATCACTCAGCGCCAAAGTGGAAGTGGCACAGTAGTTCAGGTTCTCCACCACAGAGACCGCCAATAGCACTATCTTCATCAAGCAGACTATCTCTCGCCCAGAATGACCCCGAAGCTGTGGTGTTTCGCAAATGGAGAGGCGAGGTACGCCGGGGACGTAAGGCGAACTCAGGAAGCTGTGACCTCTTGAAATTACAGTGGGCGCTCAGGCTTTCAGGCTGAGAATTTTTATTTGCTCTTATTATTTTTACTTTGTTTTCACTTTAATCTTCATTATAAATTAATAAACATGGCACTGAAAAATTAAATTTTGTTGACCATGAATTTTATGTTAGAGATTACTAAACTACTTTTAAAACATCGCACCAATGTTTCAAAATATAGATGGTTTTTGATAGATGCTTTATTAAAATTGATATTTTCATTTTGAACATCTATAATTCGTAACATCGATGTTTTGTTATCGCATGTCGCATCACTAACTGGCACCACCAATAGAATTCCGTACCGGCCGCCACTGAAAAATATTGCTCGGATGCGTTTCTAGACATAACGTAGGCATTCGACAAAGTAGGGCATGTAGGGTTATTGTACAAGTTGAAGGAACACCTTGAATACCCTTATTATGTCCTATTAAATCTCTGAGTAATAGATTCTTCCAAATTAACACAATACCGAACTATCTTCCTTTTACCCTATTCTGACTGGCGTCCCCCAGGGAAGTGTGCTGGGTCCAGTGCTCTATGTATTATACACTTCTGACCTGCCTACAACCGAAGAAACAATAACAGCTACATTTACTGACGATACATCAGTTCTTGCTTCAGACAGTGATCCACTAGAGGCTTCTAGATTGCTTCAGGAACAAACTACAGGCATGGCTAAATACTCGGCGAATAAGTGCAAATGAAAGTAAATCAAGTCACATTACTTTCACCATGAAGAGAAGAATTTGTCCCCCGCCGCTATTGAACAGAACTAACCTTCCACAGGAGATTCAGTGAGATATTTAGCTGTTTATCTTAATATGAGACTTACATGGAAAAAACATATGAGTAAACGAACAGAACTCCAGTTCAAACACAAACTAGAGGTGCTTCAGAATGGCACAAACTTTCTCGTGGCAAATTTTTCTCATTTCCTTGGTGTAGTTTGGCTTTAAGGTCTTGCTCCATTCTCTGGCCATCTATCATCTTCCTTCGCTGAAAGTACATTTTTTGACATTTTTTCAACATTTCGGTTTCCTAATAGAAAAATTGAAATATTTCTTCAAGAATATTAAATAAGAGTAAAACCGCGTCCTTAATAGAAATTTTGATTGAAAAAATTGGAGCCGTTTTCAAAAAAATGACGATTAAGCATTACTGTATGTGTAAAATTTGAAGCTCTTTTCACCAGGCATTTATTGAGTTTTCGAAAAACTTCATTTCAAAACATTTGAAGCACTTTCACTCACAAATGCAATAATGTATACAAATTGATGGAAATGTGTAAATGAACGGCATGAAACATATTTCAAAAAAATTATATTTGTGTAATTTTTCAAAAAATAAAAGCATACACCAAGATGAATTTCGTGTGATTTTAAACATCGTAATTTTCACTCTCCGTGCACAAAATTTGAAGAAAAAAGTTTAAGCCATTTTTGAGAAAATGGCAATTGAGTGTTTCTGAAAATGCTGAATTTGGATCTCAATTTAACAGAAAACTGATGAGTTTTCGAGAAACCTTGTATGACATTATTTTAAGCACATGCACTCATAATTACAATAACGTAAAGAATTTGCCTCTAATGCAAATATTGCTGCCGTAGGAGACAAGTAAACAAATTACATTTTAGTAATTTTTGAGAAAACAAAAGAGTAGAGCAATATGACGTTTATGTTATCGTATTATAATAATTATAATTAGAGCAGTTTTCGAGAAAATCTTAATTTTGTAATTTTTAAAAACTGCAAATACTGCACGCACAAGTGCACGAAAAGTACTAAAATTTTCAAAAAAATCTAAATGACCTTAATGAAAGAACTATTTATGGACAACAATTTTTTTTGAAAGAATAATCTCTACCGTCATTTTTATAGTAGTAGGAAGACACCGAAAAACATTCAAACTTTTCGAAAATTCAGAGTTAACCATGAAAATTGGGCCTATGCCACATTTAGATATCTATTAACTTCTTAAAATTTGTTTTTATAACAAATTAAAAGAAAAACCTGGAGCCATTCCAAAGAAATTTTGAAAAGTCCAGGGGGCTTAATGTAAAGTTCCCCCCACATTTTCAAGAATTTTTTCAAAATCTCAATGCTTCCACTAGAGCCAGATCGACAAGGGATTCTTCAATTTGGAAAAGATCGAACCAATGGTTCATGCGCTAGTAATGTTCACAGACGGACGGACAGAGAGATGGACTTACGGACGGAAGTTTTACTTTCAATTGGTTTTTCGGCACCAACGACCCACAAAACTGGGATTCTGGCTACACCAAATGTTAGAGGACTTTTTTCTCTTAATTTAGCAAATGGATTTATCCACTTTCTTGTTTTCAGGGCCCGACAATGAATTTTTTTCTCTCGAAAATTCGCCGTTTTTTCGCGCATCATTACATAACTTTCTCTATACTACGTGTATTACTCCGTATACGAGAAAGTAAAAACTGTTTTGGTTATTAGGTAGAAACTCGGTGTTAGCTTCATACAATAAATTACTCATTTATATATTATTCATAAAGCCTGTTTGGACTTACTGCATACAGCTCTGGGGCGCCTGTAGCAAGTATATCAAATTTGAACTAGAGAAAAATGTTGCTCGGAAACATGCCAAACTGTTTTATACCGTGAAACTCATAATTAAAAAGAATTTATCCAAGAAAAGTTATTATTTAAGAGTCAATACTATTTAAATAATATTGGCATACGTAGACTAGAAAGCAAAAGCAATCCAAACATTTTACTTTCTCGTGTATTTACGTATATACGGAGTAATATGCGGAGTATAGAGAATGCTATGAAATGCTGAGGATAATAGATTTCGAGTTTTCAACGGAAATACACGTTTTAGGGACCCCTGATACCCAAAAAGTTTTTTTTTCTTTTTTCTCCCGCAACGTCCGTCCGTCCGTTCGTCTGTCCGTCCGTCTGTGAACTCTACTAGCGCCTAATCCATTCGTACGATCTTTTCCAAATTGAAGAAACACCTGCCCATCTGGCTCTAGTTGGAGGTTTGAAATTTTGAAAAACATTCTTTAAAATTTGCGGGTACTTTACATGAAGACCCCCGGACATTTTCAAAATTTTCTCAAAAACAGCACCGATTATTTTCTTTCAATTTCTTATAAGAATAGAGTAAAATACTTATGAAGATGGCATAGTTCCGATTATCACGGTTAACTCTTAATTTCAAAATTGCAAAGGTTTGAAGGTTTTTTCGTCGACTTCCTACAACTATAAAATTGAAGACAGATTTTTCTTTCAAATTAAATTTGTTGTTCATACACATCTTTCATTAAGGCCATGTAGAAATTTTAGTAGTTTTCCTACAATATTGCAATTTAAAAAAAAATATAAAAAAACAAGATTTTCTCAATAACGGCTTCAAATTGTTTCTTTCAATTTTTGGTAGTGTTAGTGCAAAACGAACCCTATACGATGACATAAACGCGATATTGCTCTATTCTTTTGTTTATTTTCCCCAAAAATTGCAAAAAATATTTCTTTGAATTGCCTCTCACGTCTGTGATATTTACATTAGAGACAATTTCTTTACATTATTGTATTTATGAGTACATGTGCTTTAAATAATGTCACAAAACATTTCTCCAAAACTCAACTTTTTTTTGTTAAAATGAGCTCAAAATTCCGGATTTTCAGAAAACTCAAACGCCATTTCATCAAAATGGGCTCCAAATATTTTCTTCAAACTTTTCCAAGGGGTAGTGGCCTGTTTAATATGAAGCAAAGTTCATTGGGTGCATTCTTTTTTTTTTTTTTTAAAGTACAGAAATGTATTTTTTTAAATATTTCTCACGCCGTCAATACGCCCATTTCAATGGATTTGTATACATTACTGAATTTGTGAGTGGAAGTTTTTCAAATTAGTTCAAATGAAGTCTTTGGAAAACTCAATAGATTCTTGTGAAAAAGAGCTTCAAAAGATATTGTAATGATCCCGTCATGCAAAAAGAAACATTATAAACAGTTATTAGTAATGGTGCCATGGGAGGAGAGCGCCGTGAAATGTTTTTGAAGCGTGACGAGCGGCGAGAAATCGCATTTAGAAATTGAAAGAATATTCATGTACGAGTCAAAAGAATACAACAAAATGTGGATATTTCGGAAATGATACAAATTTCTAAAAACATTTAGTTGTGTATAATTAGTAGAGGGGAATTGGAAATGGAAAGGATAAACAGCGTAAGGAGAACCGTCGACTGTTTGTTGTTGTTTTGAAAGGAAGAGAAGGTTTTTGGAAACTGATGGGGCCGTGAGTGTACAGCAGCAGCTACTCCAAAAAGGGAAGTGATAAAACTTGTTGACATTTTTTTAAAATTTTTGTGTAGCAAGACCAAATTTAAAATACATTGTAGGACAAAAATTGTGAGATTGTGGTTGGAAGCAACGCTAAATGGATCCAATAATGAGTAATAGTATAGTAAATTTCGGAAGGTGCACCAATAATAAATTAAAAAAAGTAATTCAAAATATTTAGTATTAATTAGCAGTGTCGTTAACTTTAAAAAAATATTTGTGATTGTTGTATTTTTCTTTGGCTAAAGTAATCCTTTTAATAATTACAAGGAAATAAACGCAGTTGTCGTTATTCAACTATGGAAAAAAATTTCAGATTTTTATTTTTAATTAATGAGAATTAGTCCCTACAATGATTACGTAGGCTTCCGCGGCCGGAGTATGTTTCTTGGCTGTCCGGGACAAGTCGCGTCGATGTTCTTGTAACAAGAACATCGATGCGGCTTGTCCCGAACAGCTAAGAAACATAGTCCCTACAATAATAATAGTGTTATGTACGGTTTCCCGTATTGGCCGGTTCTGTGTACCCACAGATATAAATTCGTTGATGTGGCTTCCTATTATTACGACGAGCTAGTAAAACAGGATAACGGTATCCAATATCTTGGGACAGATTGATGGAAATATAATATTGTTATTGTGATAGGAGACAAGTATAATAGGAACCATGACAATATAGCCGATTAAGGTGGTGAAAAGTGCTCCCACACCAAATCGAGATGATTATATACAAAATACAAAATGATGTAGATTCACAAAAATCAGCCTCCTATGGCAATCTGTTGCAGAGATACAACGAGAAACTTTTTTTGCATGTTTTATTTTTTCCCAGCGTCTATTGCGTGTATCAAGCTGAAAACAATTGTAGAGACGGGGAAACAGTTGAATTTGAAGGTATTTTTGTCAAAGAATTTTGACGCCCAATTCATATAAAAATAATTAAATATTTGAAATTTCAAGATGGGTTCAAATTTTTCAATGAAAATTACTATTTACAAAATATTTTAGCCTTCTTTAATATTCTTAAAATAATATTTCGGTTCTACTATTTGGAAACCGAAAAGTTGAGAAATTTTTTTTTAAAAATGTACTTTGGGTGGGGATAGATGGAAGCAGGCAAGAAGGAAGGGCAATATTGTACAATACCAGTCCACACCGAGGAAATTAGAAAACTTTACTACGAGCAAGTCTGTGCCATTATACAGCACTTCTAGTTTAGGTTGACTTGAAAATATGAATTACTATGACCTGAGAACATGGAAAAACTAGTGAATTTAATTTTTCTGTTTTAAATCTGACCCGGTGCTCGAAAAAACTCCAATAGTCGTAGTTGACAAAACGTTTGATGTAAATAAAATAACAGTGTGCAAAAATAATTGTTGCCGATGTTTTAATATTTTGATGGGGATTTTAAAATTGTAAAAAACCGATGCTGATGAAACCGATTTTGATGGGGATTTTAAATTTGTAATATTCCGAAGCTGATTTTCACTGATCACATCATTTCTTTACGATCTTCGTTCTACTTCCATCTTACTTTGCGTTTCTTTATTCATCTCACCTGACGTTCTGTGTTGACTCCTACCTTAAGTTTTGTCTTAAGTTTTTACGCCATTCCCTCCCTTCCTCACCGCTCTCCTACCTCTCTCCTAATCCTTCAGTCTCATCAATTGAATCGTTTCCCCCCTTTCAGTCCCTTCTCAGATGGTGTAGATCGTGAGTAATATCTGAAGCAGCTCAATAAAGATTTAAATCAAATCTTAAGAACGGTTTAAAATTGTCGCTCAATGTTCGCTATCTTCAAATGGATTCTCTTTATCATAGTATTTAAGTCCGGATAAATTCACTTTCAAAATTATCACCATGCTACCACTTGAAACGGGTTCTCCCTCGGTTTGTCGAAAACTAAAAGTCCGTTCGTTGTTCTACACAAACTCACTCTTCAGACATCCCTGTCACCCACGCCTCCTCGAGAACACTCTTTCTACCTCACCATCCTTCTCCATCCTTACTATCATCCCCACCACTTCTCTCTGCACTGTAATCTCCTCTCTCCCTCACCCTGCCACTCCCACCAAGCCCAGCTACACCCCGGCCAACCCCGCTGATACCCATCGTCCTCTCCTCCGTCACATCCTCACCGCCCCGCCTCGCTCCGCCCCGCTTCACCTCTCGTCGCCAAAGCCTCCAGTAAAATTACATTCCAGAGCCCGCTGCCGCCGCAGCAGCAGCACGTCGTGTCGCCGGCAGAGGCGCCAGCCGCGTTGACAAATGACGAGCAAATTCTCATCTCGCTCCTCATCGGTTTTACTTTATTCTTTTCATTTCTTTCGGCGCATTCCGTCTCGGATAGCAGCGGCGCTCCTGAGAACGCAATCGAGAGCGCTGGCTGGCAGAGGTAATAATTAAACTTCTCTCAGTTGTACTTTTCTTGGAGGGGCTTGTTCCTGCGAAACGCGTCTAGAAGAGGCTGGGAACGTTTCATCAACTCGGTCTGTTTAGGTATTGCTTTCTCGAGGATGATGTGCAGCAAAGCGTTGATTATTTCTCCAGTGAAACTGTTGCTTTTCTTCAGGGAATGCCCAGGTTGAGACATTGTCCAATTACGTGATTCAAGTTTTCTGTAAATTGTTTGAATTGTTTAGATACTCTATTAATTTCAGATGTGGGCAGTAGTTTTATAAATCAGAAGAAACTTATTATTTAAAAACAAAATTATTAGGAAAATATTTTTTTAATTTTTTCTTGTTTTCATTAGTTTATTACCATTAATATCTTATAAACTTACTCAACCACAAGCGCACTGATATCAAGTCACTCAAATTATTTCCTTATGTAGTCAGCACTAAACGGTTCGAAATAAAATTATTACTGGCTATTGTGGATATCTTACAACCTACAATCACGTTTACAGTTAATTATGCACATTGGCATTGATTCCTGAAATATCAGAAAAAACTTTCCTTGAAACTATAAAGCACACACACATCTGAAAAATACTTCAATTCTACTCAGTTTTTGAATTTGGGTAAACATTTTCAATTGAGACTTGTATGTGCATTGTTCTATTTAATTAATTTATTCGTAGTCATAAAAATGTTCTCAAGGGTATGGAGTACAGGGAGAAATTTTGGATAAGCGTCAGTAATATTAAATGTCTTGAAGTCTTCAAAATATATGTAACTTACTTTATATTGACACTAATTTTAAAAAATGTACTTTTAAAATAGATTTAACTTCGAGTATTGTTCGTATTAGTAAAATAACTATATGGTTTTAATTTCTGTGAGGTAAAATGAGGGAAACGTTAAATAACAGAAGCAGCAATGTATTAAAACACCAAATACAAAAATCCCGCTAGCGTTAAAACCAGGAATATCGACCATCATTTTTACCAATAAAACACACAAGATCGCTTGCAATCCTGCAGTAATTTGCGGAACTATGAGGATATACAAATCAACAATCGCCGTTTCCGAAAATCGTCATCGATTCTCCGCAATCGGTTTTTTATTCGGTTTTACGGAAATGTCGAGATAAAAGCTCTTTCAGGTAACCCCACATTTATCATTACTACAGCTCGCAATAGCCTTTTAATTAACGCAAAGCGCAGAACGAATAGGCGGTGACGCTATTCATGTCCTATCGCTTCTCTTTTTTTTCTCCTTCTGAGTTCCCCCACCAAGCCGCCACACAGTGTGGTAAATTGACGAAAACCACGCCAAAACCGTGATGCTTTTGTCTCATATCGCTAAATAACTTTAATGCCGTTAGTATACACTACTAATATAACACTTTCAGTGAAAAAGCAAAATTCACATGACAGAAAATAATCTAAATATCAAATTCAAGCCATACAATAGAATGTTTTAACCATTTTTGTCAATATTCTCTCACGATGAAATTACATTGTTGACAACCAATAAAACTGTGTCACTTTCTATTAAATCTAATGCAGGGAGCATTTATCACACACTCTTGATTCTTGTAGGATCTTGAGCACGAATGCACAAATAGCAAGGTCGCAATGTATGAGAACATAACGAGATGTTACCAGTATCCATCAATTACGTGAGATAAGATAAATTATTTGAGACACTGTCGTGTACGAATATCTGAAAAACGTATTCTAAGCTTCGCCTGACGCCTATGATGGTGGGCAATTTCAAGATGACAATTTGTTTTCTAAGGAATTTAATAATAAAAAAAAAAAGAAAAAAGATTGTCCGTTTCGACTATCCTCACAGAGTGATTAATGAAAAAGTTTCGTTAATACTTTTTTACAGTACTTTTTTTAAATTCATGCATTTCATTAGTAGATTCAACTATGGTCAATATGATGAAAAACTATCGACAATATCATGTTCACGTTCAGTCGAAAAGGCAGTACAATAGGGGTAATCCATAGCGTTTCAGCACTAAATATGCTTTAAAACACTTCAATACATGCTTATTCTACTTTTTCGTACTATTATAGAAATATCCGCCTTAAAAGAGAGCCAATTCATTTGTGTGACGAGAATAATAGAATGTGATCACCTCTGTGAGTGGTTTTAAAAGTCCTTCAAAACGCGTTTTACATGTTTAACCTTCCCTCCAACATGTTTTTCCGATAATTCATTACAAAATTTAATTATCGTGAAGCCAATAGATCCATTCTTTTCAATTCCTGCAAATACTGATAGAGTATAGTAATCATAGTTTTTCACCAATGTTCTCCTAATGGCAAATAAACAATAAAAACGCGTGTTTTTCTAGAAATTTTTCAGAAAATCTTATAGGGAATCGGTTAAGAAAAAGTGAAAATCGGTTTGTGCTCGAGAGGTATCGAATGAAATATTGATCACATCTGTATAGGTCGTAAATCGCGCAAAACGTGTTTCAGTTACTTTAAAGAAAACAAAAAACACGTTTCTAGAGAAATTTAGTAGAATCTTTGGATGAATCCGCAAAAAAATGACCAGTGAAACACCATGCGAAATAAAGGTTTTTCAGCCATTGAATTAAAGAATTTTATTTAAATAACAGTGGATATTTCAACGTTATCTATAATCAATAACTTTAAAAACAGTCTTAGCTTCTTTTTAAGAAATGATAATCAAAAAATATTTTTATCAAATCAATTTATTTCACATAGATTAAATTTGTATGATAATATGTTTTGGGGAGCTTTCGAGACAAAACAATATTTATGTAATTTAATATTTAAAAAAACGTAAGTTCCAATGCAACTTATAAATCTTATATTTACAAACATTTATCGACAAACCTGTGCTGTTTTCTCCTTTCAAGATAATTTATAATTTGCGTACTAATGTTTTTAAACAACATTTTTAGAAATGCATTTTCGTAAGATTAGTAACATTTTGAATATGAAGAAAAGATTCTGGTTCAAACGCTATTGACTTACAAATCTAATATTTTGCAAAAAGCATTGTAATGCCCAGAATTGTACCAACGGGGAATTTTTCTCATTTTCTCACAGACATGTTTTTGCCTCTTATATGACGTACCTTGCCTATCTGTATTGTTATTTTAGGAATATACATTACTGGACACGGTGCGCTACAATTGTAAAATCGAATTGTGCAGAAGCGTTTGTTTCAAGCAAACTATGTTTATTTTTCAGTTTTAACGTAAATTTGCCCATTTAATATTTTATTATTATCAACGATCTCCCAAAACCTTTCCAAAGTAGAACTCCACAATTTCGACCTCGGAACGACCAACTTTCTTACTAATCTGACTGACAGACATAAAAATCACACAATATTTACTATATGTAGTGATTGCCCACATTTAAGTGCACCTGCCCTTTTAAGTACACTTGCAAGGTTGCACATTTTCCCACCCTTTCGCACACTTTTTAATTACACTTGTACTTCTGCACGACTTTTCGGGAAATCAATTTTTTATTCCTCTAGTAATCGGATATTATTTGATTTCCGGTCTCCCTATTGGTATAGTCAAATTAGTGGCGTATTTACTGTACATAAGTTTCAAATTTATTAATGAACACTCTCGATCGGGCTGAGAGATCGGGTGTTTGATTTTTGTTTCGAAATTCTTTAATGAGTTAAACATGTGTTCATGGCTTTCCCCGAAATCGAATTCGTTGACTGACTATTATCGTGATTATCGTGCTTAGTTTAATCACTTCCAAGTGAATACCACAACATTATATTCAACGGACCAAAACTGCACGTTATCTTCCCTTTCTTTCCCATCCCATGTCCTTCCTGTCAGCTTTCCCAAACTGGTATCAAGACGTCGTATAAGGGGGAGTGTGGCGTCAAATGGGGGTAATCAGTACACAGACGAGAGTGGGTTGTAATAACAGCAGGTTTATTCACAATTTAGACCGTAGTCGCAAATAACCAAAGCACTGTATACAATTAACTAAATAGACCCCACTGCTAGGAGAGATATTTACAACGGCTACCACACCGCAACATACTACCAAATGTTTCGCTGTGCGTAGTACCGCCTGCCCTGAGACCGACTACATGTCTCACTAGTCACGACAACAACTGCCGGCTTCTTGCGCCGCGTGCACGTTCGCACCTCTCACGGACGACCTATGCTGCTGCTGCCAGGATACAAGAAGAAGGAGCTATTGTTCTCACGGCCCTTAAATAGCCCTCGCGACGCTGCCCGCCGCCCCCATTGCCTCCACCCTAACGCCCGCACACCCTGTCGGAAAAGCCCCGTGCGTCATAGCTTCTGCCTTTGTCTACGCATCCTGTGCACACCTCGCGCCACGTGCCCACGCTGTTTTAGCGACACGACGCTACAGGAGTGAGTTTGTAAATTGTATTAGCTTGTTGAATGTTCCCTCTACAAGTGGGGGCTATGTTATGCATGTTTTTGTTTTTACTACTAACTTGAATGCTATGTTTCATTTTAATATATAAAGTCGAGTACATACCTTTATTACGTGTCCAATATTTTCATAAATACGAGAAAGAAGAATTTGTTTTTAATTCTAATCGAATGAATTGGATTTCGGCCAAGGTTTTACTTTATGATTTTACGCTTTTTAAATAATGTATTTACATTATTGTACGTTGGAACTTGCGGTAGGAAAAATAGAAATTAGAGGATAGATACTTAGATTTGTTTTTTTATGGATTCGGTATTTAGTTTTTGTGATAACGAAGCAAGGGACGTTAGTGATAATTCTTCGGTACTGGTTCTGGAAAACGTTTAGTTTTTTTAGGTTAGTTTTGGCTGCATTAATGCAGATGGAACTCGTATACGGACGGAGTGTCTCGCGAGCCTTCTCTCTCATCGTCCGCATAAAACGGTGATGAAGAAACCTTTGGTCTAAAAAAATATTTCATAAGTTTACAAGTGACACATTTTGGAAGTTGTTCTTTATCAGGAGGACAGTTTGATCTCGAGAGAATTTGATTGATTAGTGATCCCGGGTGCGTCAACTGCCAACGTCATTAGCCCCATTAATGTAGTGCATATTTATATCGTAGGAGGTGGCGGTGATCTTCCCCCGTTGGTGATGAGATCCAGCACCGACCTACCCGTCAGCTTGCAGGGTTATTCCCGACTAGGTATTTCCCACAAGCGTTATCCCGAGTGAAACTGCTTATTTCGTGGAAAGACGCAAACTTTTTTCTCTATGTTATGGTTATCAAAATTTATGGAATATGAATTTTATAATACAAGAAAGAATGCATTATTTTGTAAGCATAATTTTCATTTCACTATGTAATGGTTATTTTTAGATGTATTATTTGTGTCATGTTTTGACCACCTTTTCGTCATTTGGACACAATGTGCGTCACTTGGCCTGTATTTCCGCTGTGTTCCGGCCCCTGTGCATTCGAGTTTCTCTGTCGGTCGAGATTTTAAATCTCATGAAACGAAATGCATCCAGTAATTTCCTCAATTACTTTCGCAAACGCCGCAGCACGGAGAACCCGCTGTCCCATTGAATCCCTCGACCAGCGGATGCAATGAACTAGCAGGAACAAATGCGCCCGTAATTATTGGTTTTTTCTACCAACTTCATCGTGGCGTGAAGAGAATAAATGTTTATTTCCTTCCTTGATGGGAAAAATCGGACAGCCGTTGTGAATCTATGGACTCAAACGACTGCGCCAAAAACGTTTCTCCTGAACATAGAATTAAGAGTTTATTTGCTGTACCCTAAAATGACGACGATTCTTTTCTTCCGCTCTAGATTGCTGCAGTTTTACAATTTGAGAAGCTGGTAGTATTTTTTTCTAATTGGACAAGAATTATAGGGAGAATAAAATGTTAATAAAAAGAAAATTATATGGGGCAATATCTTATTTCTATTAATATTAATAACATTTCTATTAATAAACATTTATTGAAATATATTGTGACAATCCGATATGTCACATGAAAATAAACAAACATTTATTTGTAGACTATATGGTGGAAAATGCATTAAAAGGTGGCTGGATGCCGAAAGTAGAAAATTTGGGATTGGGCGAAGAAGTTTAGACGATCGAAAGGTCAGCTACACCAAAATATAACGAACGAATGGATTGGCTGGGTGAGTGAAGGACGGTCAAATGTTATGAAAAAAAAGAAGGTAGTAATATGAAGTCTTCGAGGGGTGAATCACGCAGGAAGATTTCATTCTGACCGGCATCGCGTTTCTGAACTGATCGTAGGTTCGTGAGAGGGAACGAGTATAATACAGATAGAATCGGGTTATCAGATCGTGAAATTTTAAGGACAGTAAATGATATTGCAGATATTGCATGTGGAAGTAATATTGATGCATAAATTGGGACTTTGTCGGGAGTGGTAATCGAGTTATAGATTTCGGGACTATGTCATAGGACGTAATCGGGACTGATAATTTTGATAGTTTGAGACCAGTTTGGATAGGGGCAGAAGAGGATTTCTTGGGACTTTGGACTACGGCAAGCTCACAAGATATTTCGACTGAGAAGTCTACGAGGGACATCAACGAAGAATAGATAAGTTAACCGCGGTATAAAAGTGTAAATTCAAAGATATCTTGATCAAAGGCCTAACATAAAATCATTTATTAAATTCGCTAAATTGTTTGCTAAAAAAGGTAACAATAAAATTTGTTAAATTTTGTTCTTTAGAAAAGAAAGTGATCTTTCATTTAGTCAATCCAAACAGTAATGACTAGGAATAGAATCATTCTATTTCAGATTCCCAGCTGCGCTGTATAGTCAGCGGATCCTATAATCCATTATAAAGGTAATAAGGATTATAATATATCGTGACCCATTGACCCAGCAAGCCGGACGCTAAGATCTTTGCCAGAAATTAATGTAGAGAAATTTTGTACATCTCAATATTTACAATTATAACACTCCAAGTGTACTTCTCCAAATCATAGAATTATATCGATCGATATATTATATCGATATATCGATATATTTTTCCAGAAACATCCATGTCTTCAGAAATGTTTATGTTATGTTTTTCGATGATTATGATTTAGTACGTGATAATAATAAACAGCATTTGTTAACGCTGCAAGGTAGCTTCCGTAGAACTGTTTGGGAGAGCAAGAGAATGATGGATGGGTTGCTCGCAAAACGTGGCTACCCACTTCCTAGCTTGCCACTAGGGAAAATGCTAAAAAACAATTATTCCAGAACTATTAGTTTATCTCAGCGAAATAAATATTAATGATGGAAGGAACTTGTCAATTTTACCTAGCTGTCAATGTTTCCTTAGACGAACAGAAGATTGTTTTCTATTGTAATTCATGCTACATACCATTTCAGGTTAATATTGTCACTTACGCGCACTTGACACCCACTGCTACCACTAGTCCAAAATAATTTCTTCCATGCCACCCAGATGTGAATTACCACGCCTGTCTATTGACAAGGCGATCTTTTGTGTACACACACGGCTGCCAGATTCTGCAACAATAACCTCCAACAATACGATCATAAAGCCATTGTATTTCTTCGAAATCTCGACAATGAGAATGCTTGTGCGCGCCAAAACCTCACAGCTGAGGTCGCAATACCACCCCCAACATAATTAAATTAATAGTAGGTAGCATATATACGTGCATCTTAACGGTATTTTACTTGCGCGAGGTGAGTCGAGTAACCGCGAAACTGTCTTCGACCACTACCCTTTTAAATAACGCTATTCCATCGCGCTTTCATTTCGAGGACTATTAACTTTGAAATGTTGATACTTCACAGTGTCTCCGGTACCTGGCGCTACCTACCGGGCTTCTGCGAAAACAGTTCAACTCTTCAACTGTTTTTGTCTTCCAAAGAGTTTCCCGCGAAAGATGTTTTTGTCTTTCCCTCTGAAAGCAAACGCACTGTTTTTGGAGAAAAAATATTAAAATTCCGACGCGGGACGTTTAAAATGCATGCTCTTTGCTGTTAAATAGCGGCAAGGAATTGTTATAATGATAGGTTTTTAAAGTACGGCGCCAAATTTGAATCAATTTTGGTCGCCGATGTGCTAACAGCATTTTGACGTTTGTCTGTACAGAATATTGATTAGAAAATGAAGATGACAGAGTGCTTTAAGGCAGAGTATACTTGAAACTAATATTTACGTAATTACGTAATTACGTAATTTACGTAATTACGTAATATTTACACTAATTACGTATTATATACTAATATTTACGAACATTAGATTAGATACATTATTTACTTCGAATGATGAAAAAATGGTGAATAAATGGAAGAATAACAAAACAGGATGTCCTTTACTTTTTTATTTCGTTCTTTGCATTAGATAAACATTATTATTAACATATTACTTATACATGACCAAACAATAAACTATATCTTATTTAATGTAAGAATTCTAATTAAAAATGGAAACAGGATGAGAAAATATTATCAATTTTATCATATTTAAAACACTGACATTATAAACATCGATGTTTATCGTCGATGTTTTCAATGACCTCGACGAGCGAGAGAGAGAGCGAGAGCGAGAAAGAGCGAGAGAGAGAGAGAGCGAGAGCGAGAAAGAGCGAGAGAGAGAGAGCGAGAGAGAGCGAGAGCGAGCGAGAGAGAGACAGCGAGAGAAAGAGAGAGCGTGAGAGAGAGAGAGAGAGAAAGAGAGCGAGTGAGAGCGAGCGTGCGAGAGCGAGTGAGAGCGAGCGAGCGAGAGCGAGTGAGAGCGAGCGAGCGAGAGCGAGTGAGAGCGAGTGAGAGCGAGTGAGAGCGAGTGAGAGCGAGCGAGAGAGAGCGAGTGAGAGCGAGCGAGAGCGAGCGAGAGCGAGCGAGAGAGCGAGCGAGAGAGCGAGCGAGAGAGCGAGCGAGAGAGCGAGCAAGAGAGCGAGCGAGAGAGAGAGAGCGAGAGCGAGAGAAAGAGCGAGAGAGCGAGCGACAGAGAGATAGAGAGATAGAGATAGGGAGAGAGCGAGAGAGTGAGAGAGAGAGTGAAAGAGAGAGGGGGGTGTTGAGAAACATTTTGAAAATGGCATAAAGTTACAATTTTCAGCGGAACCAATCAAAAATAACATGGTGAAGAGGGGCAATATGGAATATTTAAAATAAACGCTTCATGTATCGCTTGCAATGACTTATAACAAGGTTGGTCTCTGGCTGCACTTAAAATTTTCGCTAATATTGTCACAAACTGGTGTCTGAAGCGCATTGGCTGAAGTCGGATACGATGAGCAAGAGACCCCCCCCCCCCCGTGGGTAGACGCTAAAAGAAAGCAGCTTCCCCCAGCGCCGCGCCGCGCAGCGCGCGGCCCCCGAGCGTCGCTTAGCCCTCGGCATTAGCGCAAACGGGCCTTCCCAGAACTTGAACATGAATTTTGCATCCACCTGTTAATTGAGACGGAGGGCGCCCCGCATGAGGTGGCACCCCCCCCTGCAATTACAGAGAGCGGGACGCCGTAGCAGGGGACGGAGACAGAGGACGCGTATGAAAAGACGTCAATGTACGTCGTCCGAAACAATGCAAGGAAAAATGGCGCAGAAAATAATGCAGTGATTCTGGAGTCCACAATGTTTGTAGCGATTAATGAACTATTTTTTTCAAATTTATTACTCGTTTTCAAAGCGCACAGAAACTGAAACAAAACTAGGCAATACCCGACTACGTGATGGGTGTCTATGGATTTGTTAAATGCCAAGGAATTCTAAAAAATTAAAAAACAATGAAACAGTTTCGATTTTGGCTAAAAATGCAAATATTGGATCGTAATGAGTAAATTACCAATCTCTCTGCAATACAGTTCACTACCACCAGACAGCTGTCGTCTTAAGGGATAGCAGGGCTCTAAGGAACATACTACCTGGCATTAATTATTTACTATATACTGTATAGTATAATTTTTTTATACTCTTAGTATACGAGAATAACAAACCGTTAAATTCCATGTTTACTATTATATGGCCTTACAGTTTTGGTGAAGACGTTTTTTGTAAAAATATGTAGTTTATTGTAGTGTTGTGTGAGAATATTTTTTGTTATTCTTGAAGTGTGCGTGCTACTTTTTGCAGGCTAGTAGTTATTATTATTAATTATATTATTATTATTATTATTATTATTATCATAATCATCATTAGCAGTATTATTTCTTGCGCCCGTACGAATATTCCTAACTTTGTAAATCATTGTTTTAAAAGTCAACTAGAATCCAACTTAAAATAGGACTCGTAGAGCCCTAATATGGAGAGTGGATAAATATTCTAATACTCCTGAGCATTTATTAACAAACAAAAATTCTTAAATTGTTTGATTCCGTTAGAAAAATCGAATATTAAATTTAATGTTACATAGGTTTCGAGTCTCTGCATGTTTTGTTTAACTCGTGTCTGAGAGGCAGTGTAAAAACTGTGTGTTAAATTAGTGTTCAGGGTATACGAATCACTATTTTTGAGAGATGTCGAAAGGTAAGGTGATTTGTCGCATAACTTGTGCTGCGGATTGCATATCTGTCTTTTTATTTATTATATAATTGAAACTAGTGAGAACGCTTGGCACTCCGAAACTTTTCCTCCACGTAGTTGACGCTTTGCATGTCCATTTTATGCCGAAGCTCCGGCCTTCTGTCTACCCCATTAAGATAAAACATCCTTGAGTCTGTCCATACATTGCAAAGGTTTGAAATTCGAAACTGAATGTTGTTGTTCACGCCAGCCGTTCTTCTCTGCAGTTCTCCGATTTTGCAACATCGGAGTCGACTCATTAAGAAAATCCCAAAACTCTCCGCCCAAAATCACAATAAGAAAACAAGAAAACACGTTCTGCACGAGTTTGCGTTCAATAATTACAAGGCAATACACTTAAAGTTACGCACCAGTGCTATGACGCTGTTTTAATAGAGAAGCGAAACCAGATTTGCGGCAGAATACACTTCGTCTTCGGAATGTGAGTCTTTTGTGGAGGGATTGGAATGGGAAGGTTCCGAGCGTTCCCATTCCAATCCCGTTCAATGTTTTGAACACCGCTCCATTTGGACGGAAATGATCTGGGGAACCACACAAACCAACGGACAAAATAGTTAATTTACGAACTCGATCCTGAAAAGTACCGTAAAGTTGCTGACGTCCATCGTATCAAGTTAATATGTGGTACCCTTCTGAGGTCGAACCTATGTTCCAATTATCCACACTCTCCAACGTCACGGTTGTCGTACTCATAAGTGGTTTTCAATATTCATTTAATCTTCATTGCTAATTGTGTATGGGGCAGTTTGGCAGACTGTCAATACAATTGTAAAATTATTTTAATTCTAGAATTCATTTTTTTTCGTGGCAATATTTTTCATTCTTTCAATAACTTAAGTTCAAGATTTCAGTCTGCCTGTAATATTAATGTTCACGGAAAATAAAATTTAAGGCAAAAATAACTTAGGAGTTCATCTGATTTTCATGTCTACATATTCGTTTTATTGTTACATTTCTGAATCGGGGAGATCACAGATTTGTTTCTTGTATTCAAAAGTCTCGTCGGAGCTTCTTTCATTTTCTACTGTTTTTACGCCACATCTTTGAAGGATACATGGTTCTAAAGGAAAGTGGTTGTTCCGCCTAGCGTGTTTGTTCTATTGACGCGAATCGTATTTCGTTTCTAATAAAGCATGAAATTTTTACAATAAAAATAATATCCCATAAAATAATATCCGATCTCTATTATAATAATTTTGTATTCAATTTAAATATAATACCAACGTTAGACTCAATTATCTTCAGAACAAACATTTTTACGAAAGATATATGTATTTTGTTTAAACACTAATTTTTTTGAAGCATCTTTATCTATCTCGAAAGAGTTCGAAAGTAACCCTGCAAATAAAGTGTGACTTACATTCTCATGAAGTAGGTTTTAATGCGAGAGTGTAAAGGAATCGCTAGTTCTTGAAAGTGTTTCTATGAATATACTAGGGTCCTTTATTTCAAGCAAAAAGTCTTTTTGTACTCATCTTATGAATTAGAAAAGCATTATTTCTGTCATTGGGGATTTATTAGTATTTTTTATTTATTATTATTTAAAATTGTAAGCAGGACGTGTTTATTATAATTATCTTATTAGCTTCAGCCTTTTACAAAGGGCTACGTACAATATAACGTCCGCTTTACATATACTTAAATTATATATACTTTTTCCGAGTTACATATACTTAAATTAAATATGTTTAAATTTCTAATGCAGTACTACAACTTCTATTGCTCAAATGCAGGTTATACATTTTATCGGAAAAAACGTGAAGAAAGACGAATCCGAATCCGATAGGCCAATAAAATTTTGTATTGGTATTGTAATGTGCAAAGAGACTTTTGTACTACGCCATATTTAGAAAATGCTCATAACTGCCGGACTATAAATTTAAAAAAAACTTCGCAAATTTGTCATTGGGACAGTATGCAACCTGGAATCAAAGTAAACTGATTATTTTTTAAGATTACTGTAAATATCTCTCAGACACTGCCTATTGACGTAAGAACAAATTCTGCATTTCGTTGCATTTATAGAATTTGTGAAAGATTTACCCATCGTGTCATCATATGTCTATCGTGTAAATGGTGTAACATGCACATGCAAATTTAATATGTTTAATCTACAAAACGATATGGAATAAGAGCAGCCTCATCCTCAACGAAGGCAACGAATTCGCATTAATTTTTACATGTAAAGCACTTCCGGAGACATTCTACGTCATACGAAGACACATCCAGCACCTCGGGACTAAACATACGATATACACACGCTAAGGTCCTCAGGATTAGTGGAATGGCGTCCGGGGCCAGCCGGGGAATACCTACGGCGTTCGGAAGCTAATCCTGGGTGCAGCTTCGCCCTTACACCGGTCCGTGGGATTACTGCCTTAATCCCGGCTGCATAAACCAGGTTACAGTCCCGGATATTCGCGGCAGCATTACGAATGGATAAAGCGCTTAGCGGGCTCCTGGCCACACCGCCGCCACCCCCACCGCCCCCGTCACTGCCGCCGCCGCCCCGCTGCCGTCCCGCGCGGCCGGCAGCGGGGCGCGTTGTTCTTAGGTGCTAATGCACTCGTAATGTTCCCGCCAATTTGCTGGTTCTGCCGGTTTGTTCTGGACTTCCGCTGCGTAAGGGGTAATGAGTAAACTAGGTTATGTAGGCCGCAGGGCGGCTCTCTGTGGCAACTGTGTGCAAATCGAGGAGATTCGGATTTTTCGGTTGCAAATGTGATTGCGTGTTTGGGTTTATTTTCAAAGACAGTTCGAAACAAGAGAGTCGGCGCTTAGGAACCATCCATTTATTAAGGTGTATTTATCAAAAGAGTATAGTGTGCTAAATAATAGCTGAAGAATTAGGATTGACCTTGGCAATGATGTGCACATCGACAGGAAATATTGTTATTGTGATCTTTTAATGTGAACGATTTCACCGTTTTCAAAGCGTGAAATTAGTTAATACGAAGAAGAAGTGAATGAGTATCTTAAGGTCAATTGGTTATAGTTTTGTCTAAATTTATCTAACTAAAGCGCTGTAATTTATTATTTTGGTTGTTTTATTGTTGCTCATACTTACTAAAGCTTTCCGTAAACGTAATAGATTATTCATCTATAATCTACGACTATTTTGAATAACGTCTTATACTTATTTGACAAAGAAGTGCTATGCAATTTTACCACAAAAAGTTTAATCGACAGAGCATCCGGGTGACCTACGTTTCATAGGAAATAGTCATCTTATTAGACAGTGTAAAATCAACAGTGTTCGGTCTGTAACCTGGATATGAATCATATGTGTTAAAAGTTGTATTTGATATGCTGGTTCATTATGAGACATCCCTAAAAGTCATACAAGAAAAATCCCTAAATTCATCATCGTTATGAGACATCCCTAAAAGTCACGTTATATATATACAAAAGAGACCAAAGAATTTCAATTTTGTTCTGCAGAACTTGCAAAAATCTTTAAAGAAACGTATGATACAGAAAACTGGAAGCGTTTATAATTATTGGGAATGCCCAACATGAACCAAAAATGACCAACCAAAAATGACGTTGATCGATACCTTCACGTTAGCGTCATAATTAAGTTAAGTCATTGACTTTTTTATCCAATGCAACGAACATTCTTGGTAATATTTCATTTTTACATCACTCACTAACACGGCTTACACGTTAAGAAATACACTGAAGACTATATAAAATAAGTAGTTTATAATCTTATTTATGAGTAAATGTAACAAAGCAACGTACAGTGAAATCGTGTCACACGAATAGCAGATGATGCATTTGCTTCTGTATTCTAATACAAAACCGTTTGTGTAGCTTAACGTAATTCCTATGCTTCAGGGATCAAATCTTGCCACAAAATCTGTCATAATCTCACGGCGTAAAGAACTTTCAATATCGAATAAGGATTACATGGGCGGCAAACCCTCTCCCCTCCTCCCACCCAGTCAGTGCACGTGTTTCTCTACGCCATTTTGAGATTCTCCCACTAATCTCTTATCGATAAGCCCCTCTCCTCCACAAACCGTATTACAAAGCATCCCATCCCACAGGCCCATGTCGAATAAATAGCATGGGCCTCGTCAAAACTGCGACGCATCGTTAAAATCCAAGATTTTACGACACGCGGAGTATCGCTTGTAAACAGCATCGGTAATAATTATCATCAGTGTAAAACAGCGAAGCCCATCTCCCCTCCCCCCTACCACCAGCTGACAGCAGTTCCGATAACCGCAGTGGGCGACGCGCGCGGTCGTATTGCCCGGCCTGTCCATACCGGGTAACCACGTCGATTACCCGTGTTAACAAGCGCTACCTCCAGTCGTGACTCGTCAATCGCTGCGAAATACGCGACCGGATGTATCCGGGTGCCCCAGCGCTCTTCGTGTTCCCTGTGAACATAACGAACCCTCTGCAAAATTAGTAGCCAAACTGTTTTGTCGTCGTGTATAGGAGTACGGTAGTGAGTAACATAGTAAGTAAAACACTCAGTTTCCGTTTGGAAGATTCCTGTTATGAATTCTCTGGCGAAAGTGCTCTGTTAAATCGACTAATTGGTCGTGTCAAATATGTCGTCGTTAAGCGAGAATGTACTCCGCATTCTGAATGCATATTATATCTCGCGTATTATCGTTATGTGTACACATGAATTATTTCGTCAGTTCATTTGGGGACAGAACGAGCTCCGACATACCACTTGACAATTGATTGTTTTCTGAATGTAAATCGAGCAACTAATTTTACGATCAGATATGCCTTTCGCATTCTAGTTTTATCTTTTTCATTCACAAATATTCAAATTATTATTATTATTATTATTATTATTATTATTATTATTATTATTATTATTATTGATAATTAATTGAAAATTAGGCAACTGTTTTCCTTACACTGAATTTTTGCTCTTGATCGAAATGGGTGATGAGTAAGCAATACATATGAGTATATTTCTTAGGTTTCCGTTAAGAATATTTTCGTAAAGAATTCTGCAACTACTATATTTTAAACCAACTAATTTATTGATTGTAACAAGTATGTTGTGTGCAAACGAGACTGTCATGGCCATGTATTTGTAGTCAGAAACGCGGTTATCACTTCCCCAGCACTAATTTTCATGTAAATACACACACATGTGTATATATATATATATATATATATATATATATATATATATATATATATATATATATATATACGCCGAATACATTTATTAGGTGCTTGATTCGTCGGCAGTGGAAACAGAAAATATTCTATTCACGAAGCAAACAATCAAACTATCGAATTTGAGATAAAATTTACCTATGAGATAAACGTGCAGATAAACACTTAGAAAATTACGACTAAAGGCAAATGGTAAACTTGTAGGCTGGGAAGCAACAAAATATTTCACATTATCAAATAACAGTCAGTAAAATCATTTGCCAAAAAGGTATATTTGTCTACTATTAAAAAGCGAAACGAATAATCATGCGATTTAGAGGTGCAAAGCAATTTATATAATGGCGGGTGTCGTGGCAAGAAATTAAAGGAAAAAAATCTCTGGTTACGTTTCTCTTGAAAAAATAGCGCTATTCATGCACACCTGGGAAACCACAAAGACACTGTAGGTAGTAGGTGTTTGATAATTTGCGGATGGGGAGCAAGAAAAAATATCAAAGCCACCGCCTAAACTCGCGCCTTAACAAGCGTTCGTTTCCTGGTGCTTGTCAATCGGCGCGCACCTCCTGTGCTTTGAGGCGGTGACGCCTAACTCCCCTTACCCTCCTACTCCCTCGCTCACGCTCTCGCCACTTCCCCTCGTTGCGAGCGTAAAGCAAGAGGCCGGCTCGGTAATTGCTCCATTAGCCGCACTCGTTCTCCGGCGCTGCGGGAGCCCGTGTTGACATTCAGCTACACGGCCTTGCATCGGCCCGTTGTAATTACAGGCTCAAAGTAAATCGCGTCCTTGAGACGCGGCGGAGGCTTCGTGCCGCCGTGCGCTCCACGCTCGCTGCTCTGCTCCAATTCTCCCTCCACCCCGCCCCTCCCGCTCACAAGCTCTGCCGTGCCGAGTTCTGCTCCGCCCCGCCCGCCCAGCTCTGCCGCGATACGTCCCTGCTTCGCCCGGTTCGACCTCCCACGCCTCCAAGCTCCTGCCATGCACCTCTGCTCCGCCTCATCACGCTTAGCACAGCCCCGTCCCTCTCCGCTCAGCTCTACTTATCCTCGCCCCGCCTCGCCCTCCTCTGCGGTGATTAGCCCTGCATCACCCAGTGCCGCCCTGCTCCGTCCCACCACGCCCCCAAACTCCTGTCGTGTCCCTCTGCTCCGCCGCACTTCGTTCCGCCCTTCCCAGTCTTACTCCCTACCCATTCTCGCCCCGTCCTGCCCTGCCCTGCTCTGCCGCGATATGCCCCGCTTCTCGTCCTCCCCACTCCGAACTCCGCCCCGCTTCACTTCGTTCCAACCCGTTCCGTGCCATTACCCCACACTCCGCTTCGCTGCCCCTCACCCCGCCGCGCTTCGCCCCGCCGCTTCACCCTGCTCCACCCCGCTCCGCCTGCCCAGCCCCGTCTCGCTTCGCCCAGCCCAGCCACGCCACTCCTTCCAGTTCCCGCTCTTTCTTTGCTCCGCTTTGCCGAGCCCAACCATGACCAACCACTCCGGCCCAGCCCCGTCATGACACGCCCCACGCCAATCGGCCCCACCCTCTTGAACACTACCCACCCACCCCTGCACCACTCTTCTCCCCTTCTCCCCGCCCCCGTCACGCCCAGCCTTTCCCGCCATGCCTCCCCACCTGCCGTTCCGTCCAGGCCTCTTGCTGCCTATCCTCGTTCACACACGCATCGCTTCATCTAGTTCCAAACCAGTATCTTTTTATTTTTTATAGTGGCGTCCTCTGCGCTTGTTTGTGACCTGCGTCGCTTTTTTATGCACATACATACTCTTCATTCCATCGTTCATTACACTGTTTTCCCAACACTCCGTCCTCACATTACAATTCTTCAATTTCCTTATTCTCTTCTCTCATCATCGCATGCTCCATCGGTTCCGATTCTTTCCCTTGACCACACCCCTACATAGATCGGCATCGGCAAGTTTCTATGGTGTTTTTCTTCCCTACCACATCCGTCATTCCCTTCCATCATCTATCTATTTTTTACCTCATTCAGATCCATTAGTCTTCAGTTTCTACTCTTCCTTTTCCATTCTCTACCCACCACAACAATTCTTCTCAGTTATTCCGCCGACTTCACCTTTCACCCTTCTGTACTTCACATTGCTCCTCTATCCATTCGCATCCAACCTCCTCCTTTTCCATTCTTCTCTTTTCTGATCCTTTTTCTTCCACTCGCAGTCTCCTCCACAATTTCCATTCCTAACAGCTTTCCCTCACCAACTTCTTACATCCTCTACCATTCTCATCCTCAAGTCCATTATCATCTTATTCTGTATCTTCCTCCTCCATCAACGACCATTTCCTTTTCATTTCCTCACCCCTCTCTGCCGGTGCTCGGCCTCGCACCTCCCGCTGGCACGTCGTCGCCTTCTCGATCGATGTCGGTGACGCTTAACGAGCTTCATTTGAGAGTCCGCGACGCTACCGTTAGCGGCGGCTGCGGGCGGAACTATTGTGGGGGCGCAGAGAGGGGCACTCGCAGTTGCACAACGCGCGGCGTGCGAATTAGCTAGCGCTCTGCATTCGAGTAGCGAGCAATGCATAGTTACCGATGTTATGGGTAGTTAATCTATAAAGTGAAGCGTTCAAGAGTTGTAGAATGCTAATGGAGTCTCCTAGTGTCATGCGAATAACGTATAAGATGTTGGTGAGAAATGCTAATTTGTAGTTGACAACACTATCAAGAGAATTAAGCTAGTAGTTTACGTGTTTGGAAATTATTATCTGTATGCGGTTTAGCTGAAGTTTCTTAAATAGTCACTTAAGTTGCACAATCCTAGAAGCAATACTGAAGGTTGATATTAATTCATTGTAACTAACAAGTGACATTTATTTCTTTCTTCTTAAGCTAATATTAGAAAATTTCCGTATTAGGTTTAAGTCTGCATTCCACACATTCTAATTTAATAAATTACTCGTTATGAAAACCACCAACTCCTTGAATTGCACTTGTGAATGTCATAAAAACCAGTAAACAATATTTCAAAACAGCATTAATAACAAATCAATTTAAGACCACTTACAGATCAGACATTTCTGTGAAAAAAATAATGTACGGTTCGTGTCAATATGTATGTACCGACAACAACTTACAATCACCGGAAACACCTTGTTGGTGGTGAAAATCTCAATGAAGAACTTGAGCCCACAATCTTGGCACAAATGAATTGCTCTTGCAATTCTCTACATTACTCCTGCAAACCCATTCCACATTAGCGTTCAAGAAGTCCCGCTTTCAGTTAACTCCTAACCTCGCACCATTCGGGCGCAGTTTTGTTGTCAGCGACATGTCGCTGCCATTCCGGTGACAAGGGGCCTCATTGCGACAACGAAGTCTCATTGCCACAACGGGGTCTCATTTCAAAGGGATGAGAGATACGAGGTGTCTCATTGCGAAGACACAGACTATTACCAATGTTGTCAGAGAAAGTCACCCCTAGTATTTATGGCGCATCTAAAAAACTAGGTGAGAAGAAGATGTAAAGTGTTAATCTCATATAACATTAAAACGAGTATGCAGCCTGCAATGTGAGTAATGGAAGCGATGTTAGGTGGTCTTGGAAATAATATGGCATTGCATTTCCTTCTTTACGTCTGTGGACCTATAGGTGCTTACACACATACACACATTTTACATAAACACACACACACGTACAGATACACATACTTCCCCTATCTGAGATTGTTTCTTCTGGATGCAGCAACCATGACACCTATCAGTCTATCCATCGCGCAGATGTGTCTCCTGAGCTTCTCTACATCGGAAATTGGGAAATCGCAGCTCATATATCTATGGCTTCTAGTCCTGTATTATAGGGAGAAAGTCAAACGACATCTAGATGTCGCTGGGCCGGTCTTCTTAATAGATAATGTGATAAACAAATCCCCCGCAACGCCGGGTATTTTGCTTTTTTTTTATCAAGGGCTTTTATCCAGTCGACAGCCGGTTACCCTTTACGCACCGATGGGACGCATATTCGACCATACACTAGACACCAACACACTTGCGGGCTCCTCTGATCTGGGGTCAGCAGAACGCGAGGCCCTCCGCGACAACACATACATACAAAGTCAAGGGACAAGCAGCCATGCCCAAGGCGGGACTCGAACCCGCGACCCTTCGGACCGAAGCGCTGAGTCGGTACTCGCTCTTAGCCACCTCGGCCATCCAGGTCGGCGGGTATTTTGCTACTAATTCAAATAAATACAGGGCGTTCGAGTCAGTTTGCCTGTTACCACCGCGGCACACAGTTCAGAGGTATAAATATTCATGGGCGGGATTTGAAACCTCAACCCTGGCACGGAACTGTTTCAATCGCAGTCGCCTGGGCTATTTCACTCCACGGACTTCATACACGTAGCACTCAAAAATGCCTTTTCACAGACCCCCCTATCGCTTGCCCTTGATGTTCTATTGCAAAGCTTCAGTCGCCAGATGACACGATCAATCCCTATGTATCAGTTTCTTGTTTCTGTCATTGTTGTTTAGGTAAGGGATTCCTAGCATTCCTAGGGTAGGATAAGAGAACACAGTGACTTGAAAAATTAAAATTGTTTTGCGATATAACTAATAGGAATGGAGATGGTAAAGAGGGAGGTACGGTAGAGCTCGTAACAGAAACTTCTGATACATATTTAACCGGATAAAGCCGGGTGTGCAGTTTCTAGTGCAAGTAAAAGTAAAGGGTTCGTGTTCGTTTCCCTATGAAAACCTTACAACTCAATCAGCGAATGAAAATATTATTGTGAAACTTGAACCCACAACCCTAGCGCAACGCAGTCGCCTGAGCTGTTTCAGTCAATCCATTTTACATTAGCGCTCCGAAACGACTATTTGTTCCGTTCCACATCCACCCTGTCATTGTCAGTTTCCAGGGGTCCCCTTGACATTCTGTGGTCAGCTCCGAGTTTTCAGAAGGATTGGTCGCCCTTCAGGTCGAAGGGCATCTTCCAGTTCCCAGCGTCCATACCCTGATCCTGTCGGAGGGCATCTAACAGATGACAGTTGCTTTTCGTTCATATTTCTAGATAAGATCTCCATCCAACAATGAGACAGCGTCAAGAATCAAAAATTGTTGGTCTATCGAAACACATATGACCGCCGTCTGATCGAAAATGGTTTTCCACACTCATTCTTGTCGTTCTCTTAGAGGATGTTTCTTGTTTCTCTACAGTGTGGTACTACTCTTAGGATCTGCAACTATGTGCAAAATGGAAAAATGGAAATGAGGGGAAAAATGGACCGGGAGCGGTAGCTCAGTCCATCAACTAATGTCACTGCAGCTTTCCAGCTAGGTCGAATTCAGTCGTGGTCTGGAGGAGAATTCTAGCGGCCAGCTGCTCTGATCGGTAGTTTTTCGTGGTTTCTCCGATCAACACCAGGCGAATGCCGGAGCAGTACCCTAACAAACGGGCCACAGACCGCGATCGCGCATCTGTTCTTCCTCTTCCTTGTCCTATCCTCTCCCCTTACACAAACACTTACACTAACATACACTACACTACCACATATTCCAGGAGACCGGTCGGGAGCTTAGAGCATGGTGCCCCGCTAATGGGAGAGTCCTGGTTAGGGGGAAACCCCGCTAGCCGACGGTAGGTCGGCGCCGGATCTCGCCATCCAGCGGGGGAAGATCACCGCCATCTCCCGATGAAAAACTTGCACTACACTTACACTCCAATTGACACGCCCGGAAAAGACGAAAAAATCAATCAATGGAAAAAATGGAAAAAACAATAAAAGTATTTACTAATAGCTTCAGAAAAGATTTACAAGTCTAATGTTCCGAAACCACTGCCAGCTATCTCTTCTCTATCTTCAATTCACAGACCTCCACCGAGTTTACGTCTTCATTGATTGTTAGTGATGCCAGGAACGTCAACTACTAGGGTCATTCGTCGCGTAAGTGTGCACTAAACTTTTGCACACGCCGGTTTTTTTGCTCGGGAGGGGGCGGTCTTCTCCACACTGGATGGCGATATCCGGCGACGACCTCCCGTCGGGTAGCAGGGTTTTCCCCAACCAGCTATCTCCCACCAGCGGCACACTGTCCCAGCTGGGACAAGCTCTAAACTCCCGACAAGTCTTCTGGCATGTGTGGTAGTGTAGTGCATGTTAGTGTAAGTGTGTGTAAGGGAAGAGGATAAGACGAGGAAGATGTAGGAAAGATTGCGCGCTGTCCATGTGGGATCGTCTGTTAGGTTATTGGCATTCGCCTGGTGTTCACCGGAGAAACCAGGGAAAACTACCTATCAGAGCCCTAGAATTCCGCTAGAATTCTCCCCACCGCCGGGACTCGAACCTAGGACCTTCTGGTCGAAGGGAATGACTTCAGTGGATGCTCTGCGCCATCCATCCCGGCTGCGTTTACGTCTCGATGCTACGCTGAGATGCTATTTAAATGTTAAAACTCTTCGCGCAAACTTATTTGCATGAAAATTCGCAGAGTATACGCTAAAACTACGGGGAATAATACTGAAATAAAAACCAAAAAGCTATTTTTTTTGTCCACATACATCTACATCCCCCCTTGCAAAAACTACGTACCTCCCTCCACAATCCTAGCGCGGGGCAGCTTCCACCACACACCGATCGTACTGTTTCACTCCACCCGCTCTACATTGATGTTCAAAAACGACTTTGCGTTACATTCCACATCCACCCTGTCCGTGCAAAATCGCCCTCGTCGGCCGCCAGGTGGCAGCAGCGTCGGAGCCGTTGCGGCTGCGCGCGGTGGACGCGGCTGCTGCCAAGGACCGCCCATGCAACGGTTTGCGGTCAGCGGGCGCGCAGCTGTCGCTCTGCGCGTCGCGAGACCTTTGTCCCCGCGCACACCCACGCGGGCACACGCACGCACATGCAGGCGCACAGGGCGCCCGAGCGCACAATGGGAGCATCGCCGCTTCTGTCTCGCGCGCGGCGATGGCCGTGAGGCGGTTGGAATGGCGGTGCGCCAGAGGTGATGGCATGGTGGGGGTGGAGGTGTGTGGGTTTAGCCAGGAGGAGACCGAAAAGGCAGGGGGACGGAGGGAGAGGAGCGAGATACAGAAGGCGGCAGGCTGAGGCGGTGGCGGCGGGGCAAGTGTTAAGGCTGAGGCGGGGACTGCAATACAGACGAGGAGGCGGTTGGAATGGCTGTGCGGCGAGAGTGACGTGATTGGGGGAGGGGAGGGGTGTGTGGCACTGAAGAGAAGACCTTAACTGCTAGGATAATGGCGTGGAGGGGGCGGGGCGAGACACACAAGGAATTGCCTGTGGTAGTGGCGGGGGAAATGTAGTGGCTGGCGCGGGGACGGCAGTGGCAACGTAGAGGTGAGGTGTTGGCGGTAGGAACAGAGGCAGTTGCTTGAGCAGACGAGGAACCGCATGCGGAGGCATGGCGGCTGCGTCAGTTACGACGGGACAGCGGGTGCGGTGGGGACGGTGGCGGAGCGGGAGACGGCGAGTGGGCGGAAGAGTCGTCACTGGAAACAGTATTGAGAACGGCACGGTGCGGCGTTTGAGCCTATGGGAGTGGCAGGAGGGAGTGGAGAACTAAATGATGTGGAGAAGGAGGCAGTATCAGTGGCGTGGAGTCGGCTGGGAATGCAACGGAGAAGGCAACGTAGTCACGAGGGGAAAACGAGACGGAAGAGATAGCGGGGCAGGTTGGTAATGATTAGAGTCCCTGAACAATGGAATGCGCAACTCTAACTAGGGACTCGAGTGGTTGTGGTGTAGGTGGGCGAGCTTAGGGGAGGTGTCGGGGGGATCGCAGGTGTCAAAGATTTGGTGGCGGCGGAGCAAAGGGTACGGAGCGCGAGGCGGCGGCGGTGGGGCGGCGGAGGCGAGGGAGGCGGGACGGTGGGGAGGCGGCGTACAGACATTCCCCCTAAGCTCCGCTGCTGGGAATTCTCCTGCTTTGTTGGGAATTAAATTGCACGTGCTTTTGGCAGTTAATGATGTATGATTTTGTGAGTGATTCGAATTCCATTTTTTTATGGAATATAGAATGGAAATTTAAAAACGATCGGAATTTGTGAACATATGTGAAAAGGCATACCTCAGTTACTGGTCTAACGAGCTCGAAAACTGAAAATGTTTCTTTTAAAAAAAGTATCTTGATATTTGCAGGATGATTCCCTAACTGAATGATAGATATTAGAAATCTTGAAAAATTCATTGTCACGAAATATTTTTTAACTTTATCTTATATTTGAAAATTCCACTTCTCAAATTTAACTTTTAATGCATGTTACCCAGTTCCATTATTTTATTTCTCCTTCCATCACTGTCCCTCCCAAAAAGTCCCCAATTTCAATTCGCTTTCTTTTTCCATTTATTTCTAACAATCCTCAGTTTTGAACTTGCAAATCAAACATCTCTGGCATCATATAGATTTATGTTCTTATCATATAGGTTTATCTTCTATCTCCTTCGTCAGTAATGTGCGAAAAAAGGTATTACAAACATTTCTCCGTAATTAGTGTCTCTTTACCATACTTCAAATGCTGGAAGCGTTGTCTGTTTTTTTTTAAATAAACTTGAATATTTACAATAAAATAAGCTATAGAACGTATTAATTTAACCCCATAGCTCGTAACAAAAACAAGCCGTACTTCCCATCTTTTTGTTACATTTATCTTTTCCAACGTTGTAACATCTTGCTCTCAAGCTAGTAAGCGGTTAGCATCCCATACCCCCTTACTTTGCCTACAACGACCACGTGCAGAAAACTCACTTTCCCAAGAGAAGCCCACAATACTGATAAACCGACGGCGGCGGCATCCTCTTACTACACGTTGTTTGTATTTACGTTCCGCGCCATTGTGCGCCGGCCTATATAGACGCTGCAGTACAGCATTAGAGCGCCCTTTCTCTCGCACTTCTGCAGAGGAGGCGTCGTCGCCGCCGCCGCCCCCGCCGCCCCCGCCGCCCCCGCCGCCTCCGCCGCCCCCATCCCCACCGCCTCCACCGATGCTAGCGCCGCCGCCGTCACCACCACCGCCGTCGTCTCGGGCCGTCGTGGCGGAGGCGGGAATAAGAAATGACGCGTCCGCCCCCCGCGGCGACACGTCGCGTCGGCGCGCGGCCGTAACCGCGCGAGCGCTTTTAATTTCAAATTGCCATTGTGCGAGAGCAGCCGTGCGACGTGCCGGCCTGATATGCGCCGCCGGTGGATGCTGTAGGAGGAGGAGGAGGAGGAGGAGTAGCTGGGGCAGGATGCCGACGAGGAGAGAGGAATAGAGAATGACGAGAAGGGGGGCGGTGAGGTTTAGGGCGGAATATTAGAGAATGGCGATGAGGGTGGAACAGTGGGAGAAGATGAAGGCAAGAGAGAGACGTTGAAGGACAACACGGAGGGGATGGAAGATAATCGGAAACAGGACGAATAGGGTTAAAAAGATGGTAGAGAAGGACGATAAGAAGAGAAAATAAACAGTGGAAGATGGCGACGAAGCTGGGGTAGAATGACTACGAGGAGAGAGAAATGAGGAGGATGGGTGGATGACAAAAAGTGTTACTGCAAGAAATGGAGAGAAATGTTAGAAAATGATGAGAAGGGAAGAGAGGGCAAAGATGAAGAGGGGGAGGCGTTGAATGAGGGCAGGGAGGGGATAGATGATAATAGGAAGCACGAATAGCGGGTAGAAGATGGTAAAAAAGGACGATAAGGAGAAGAAAGAAACGGCGGACGACAACGAGGTGCCGGAGGAGGAGGGCAAAGTGCCGAGGGGGAAGTGTGAGAAAGAGAAGGAGGAATTGGAAGATATTGTGAAAGACCTGCGGGGGAAGAGAGAAGGTAGGATGACATAGGGGTGAATGCGATGTTGGTGGCGGACAGAAAGAAGAGGAAAGAAATAGATAGTACGACGTGGAAGGGTAAGATATGGCATAGGGGGATGACTAGAAAGGGTAAGCGATTGAAGTGGTAGGCGAGGAGGGGGTCAGGAGGAGGAGATTGTAAGTAAGAGAGAAGAGAATAGATGGTGCACAATGGGTCGGTGATGTAAATGTCTCTGACAGTGAACGGCAGTGAATAAACAATTAACTGCGATACCATAATCATCTAGATTAGATTCTTGTTATTCAAAAAACAAATCAAAAGCGGCCGAGAGAGTAAATACTTGATTGATTGACTGATTTTTCCGCCTCGTTAACTCCTATAGTCATTAGTTCAGTTTGTGTAACGGGGAGATTTTTCTCTCTCGGCAGATGACGGTGTTCCTTCCAGCGCCGAATGGTGAGATTCGGTGCCCACCTACACTTCGGCTAACAAGTGGTTTCCCCTTCCACTTACCTACCGGGAGAGACGGCTCAGGGCATCAACTGATGTCTTTGCAGTCTCTCTGGCTGGGAGGTTCTAGGTTCCAGGTCCGGGGGCGGCAGGAGTTTCGACACTAGCTTTTCAGCTAGGTCGAATTCAGTCGTTGTCTGGAGGAGAATTCTAGCGGCCGGCTGCTCTGATTCGTATTTTTCCGTGCTTTTTCCGATAGGACACCAGGCGAATGCCGGAGCAGTCCCCTAACAGACGGGCCCCGGACCGCGCGCGATCTTCCTTTCGTTTTCCTTGTCCTATCTTTACTCCTTACACACACAATAACATGTACCAAACTACCACACACGCCAGTAGACCGATAGGGCGCTTAGGGCTTGTCCCGGATAGGGTGGTGCCCCGCTGGTGGGAGAAAAAACCCACTAGTCGACGGTAGGTTGGCGCTGGATTTCGCAATCCAGCGGCGGAAGATCACCCCATCGATGATGAAAAAACTTGAACTACACTTACAGGACTAATGATATAAGTTGTGGACGCTCCCGCAATCACTATCAATCAATCAATCAACACTTCGGCTTGCAAATTATTTTCCCTTCCACTTACCTCTGTCCAGCCGAATAAGCTTTAAGCTCTCGACGTGTGTGGTACTGTTCAGTGCGTAAGTTGGTGTATGAGTAAAGGAAAACAAAAAAAGATTGGGCTCGGTGAGTGACGAATTTTTGAAAGTATTGTTTCGGCATTCTCTTGGTACTAATCAAAGAAACCATTTAAATCTACCTATCAATGCTGCTGACCACTAGAATTCTTCTCCAGACAGCAAGTTTAAACTAGTGGTGCTAAAACAGCATGTTCTTTCTCGCCCGTTTTCTCGCAAAAGTACTCAAATATTCAAAAAATTGTACGTGACCTTATTTCAAAATCTATCTTTAAGGAACAGATTTTATTAAGGGAAAAGTGTCTATCTGTAATATTTTACATGTAGGAAGACAACAATTTTCGAAAAATAAAGATTTCAACGAACGTGAGACATACACTTAACGTCAACGAACGTAAGACACACACATCAAAGACGATAGAGCCAACTTTCTTAAAAATTTCGAAAATTTCCCAGAAGCTGCATGTAAAGTACCCCGCAAAATTATATTATCAGTTTCAAATTAAAGTAGTCACGACATCAGCCAAATCGATTGGGGAATATCAACTTTGAAGAAAATCGACTGAACGATTTAGCCACTAGTGTTGTTCACAAACGGACAGGCAGACGTTTTGCCGTCATTCGATTTATCGATACCAAAGACCCACAAAACGTTAATTATGGCTACACCATGGACTTTTTCTCTAAATTTGGAAACTGGATTTATCCAATTTTTCGTTACCAGGACCCTGTAATAAGGGTTTTTCTGCCGAAAATTCACCGTTTTTTATAACTATTATATATTATAATATTTATATATTAATAATATAATAATATATAATTAAATATATAATATTATATAAATATATAATAATATATAATTATTATATATTAGCAGCATTATATAACTTTCTCTCTACTCGGTATCGACCAAATAAAAATCTGCCAAAATTGGGACTTAAACCCTTGGACCTGCCGGGTAGCGAGGTTCAAATTCAACGGGGTTTCCCCTGGGCACACATAGCCTTCGATGGTGGGGTGGAAGGGGGGTGGCTTAGTGCCGCGGTGTAATGCTCGCGGCAGGAGGGCTCTCCGTCCCGTTAGACGCAACAATGGCCTGGATGCGACAATGCACCTGAACAGTCGTCACTATAACGGAGGCTGTTGCCTCAGCGAACCAATTTCCTCGCTAGGGTAACCCATCCGGCAGCCACTACAGACAGCCTCCTCTGCGACCACGGTTCCTTTAGCGTGTTGAGGTCGATATTACTCATGACTACGAACAGCAACATACAATATCATGATGTGTGTTGCCAAAGAAATGGGTCGAGAAATGTAGAGAGATATCGGAGAGGCTGCGGAATTTTGAGCTCATTAAAAAAACTGTTTAGTGTTTGAGACACATTATTTGACATTATTTAAAGTACATGTACTCATAAATACAATAACGCGAAGAAATTGCCATTAATGTAAATATTACCGACGTGAGAGACAAGTCAAAGAAGTAACAATTCTGTAATTTCTGAATAAAAAAGAAAAAAAGAACAGAGCTTTATGGTATTTGTGTCACAGTATAGGATGCATTTTGCACTAACACTTCCAAAAAATTAAAGAAATAATTTGGAGCCGTTTTTGAGAAAATCTCGTTTTTGTTACTTTTCAAAAATGCAAATATTGCACGCACTATTGCACGAAAACTACCAAAATTTCCAAAAAAAATGCATGACCTTCCTGAAAGAATATTTATAGGCAACAAATTTTATTTCAAGAAAAAATTTCTATCTTCAATTTTATTGTTGTAGGAAAACGCCAAAAAAATTGAAGCTTTTGCAATTTCCGAAAATTAAGTGTTAACCGTCCGTTAAGTGTAAATCGGACCTATGCCACATTTATAACTGTATTTTACTCTATTCTTACAAGAAATTTAAAGAAAAAAATTTGGAGCCGTTTTAGAGAAAATTTCGAAAATGTACAGGGGTCTTTATGCAAAGAAGCCCCCAATTTTTAAAGATTGCTTTTCAAAATTTCAAAGCTTCAACTACAGGCTGATGGACAAATGTTTCTTCAATTTGGAAAATATCCTACGTATGGTTGAGGCGCTAGTAGTTTTTGCAAACGGACGGAGAGACGAATATACGAACAGATGTTTTGAAAAAAATCACTTTTCGGTATCAGGGGGCCCCAAAACGTGTATTTCCGTTGAAATCTCGAAATCGATTTTCCGCAGCATTACATAACTTTCTCTAAACTTCGTATTATAGTTTCGTACGTATGTATACGAAAAAGTAAAAATATGTTGTTTTGGTAATGTGTAAAACTGAAATAAAATATAATTTTAAAGATTCAGTGCAGGAAAATAGAAAAAACGTGTGTGGGCGCAATTTCAAGAATTTCGGAAAGAAAGAAATTACATATTCACAGCACAAACTTCAAATGAAGTTTCACAAAGGGTACAGCCGAATAAGGAGGTGAAAAGTACCTCCAAACCAAATCGATAATCGTGATACTCATACGAAAGAGAATACAAAATTTCGCAGATTCACAAAAAATCAGCCCCCTAGGGTAATCTGTTGCAGAGATACAACGAGAAACGTGTTTTTCATGTTTAATTTTTTTCTCGGTTTCTATTGAATATATCAGGCTGAAAAAAAATTGTAGAGACGGAAAATTGGAACAGTAGTTACATTTTAAGATATTTTTGGCAACCAGTTCAGACAGAAAATTCATATAGAAAAAAAAATTTGAAATGGATTTTCGACGTGATAACATTGGAGTACTGGCTCAATTTTTTCCTCTAGAATGTGTCCTATAACATTCAAAAAAATATTTTTTTTCAGGTTTTTAAACAATGGTGAAAAACAATTAAAACCAATTTTATCCGTTCAAAAATTCGAAATTTGCGCCTAATTGTGATCGGAAAAACGCTTTTACCAACATTTAAACATAGATTCAATCAGGACATATGAAATCCAAATGTTATATGTTACGCCATTTATAAACCAAAGTCAATCGTACTGTCCATGGTGGAAAGAGATGGGTGGGTTTTCGCGCATCTGACTTCAGCCAATGAGCTTCAACCACCAGTATGCGTTATAATTTTAGCGTGAATTTAAATGCTAAAATTATCACAGTTCGAAGTCATTGAAACAGAAACAGAGAAGCACTTTTTTTTAATATTGCATATTTTACTTTAATTACATCCTCATCGTGTTATGTATTTGATGATTTTATTTCGATCATATATATATATATATATATATATATATATATATATATATATATATATATATATATATATATATTGTAACCCGTCGGCGGTGGGTCGGGGGTTTGCATGCTCAATAATACACAGATGGGCATTTCAAGATAATATTTACTTATTCTAAAATATGATTATGATGATGATGATTGGCATAACAATGATTTTTACAAATGAATTTACATGTTTTTTTTTGTACATCGGCGGCCTCTTATTTACTTTAAAATGAAATTTGATACAAAAATTGAACACAAGTACTTGGCCGCTACCCTCGTGCCTGATTTCCGGCACATCCGCTACAGCTCCGAATATCTAAAGTTCGTCCGCACTTACGCGGGAAACAAGGGCTGAACGTCACCTGGCTGCACAAAACTACTTATCTGGTACTCTTCTGAGGCGTGATGTCAGCAGTGGTGAGTGATGCATTCCCGGGCTGGAGTCGGGCGGCTGTGGCGCGTACTCAGGCGGAAGCCACCAGCGACACGCTCCCTCTGGACCCAATGCTGCGCTGGCGTCGTCCACATTTCATGACACGCGACCCAGGTCACAACGTCTCGTTGCCGATCGTAAACAATGGTGATTCCGCGCTCGGCTTGCGGTCTCCGGAGAGGAAGTTCCTTCCGGTAGCGAGTCTAATGAATTTCACCAATGATGTGACATTGCGCAGAGCAAAAATCTCGTATGAAGCGCCAAGTCAACTAGCGCACGTTTTGAGAGTAATCATTTCAGCTCACGTGACTAATTAAGTTTATGCGGCGCGCGGTATAGCAAGTGTCTCCCACCGATCTCTAGACACAAGTGTCTCTTGCCGATCTCTAGATACGATTGTCTCTCTCACCGATTTCTAGATACAAGTTTCTCTTACCGATCTCTCGATACAAGTCAGTTTTGGGCGGCGCGCTACCACGAACGAAGGCACCTCTTCCCTCTCCACGGACCGGGGGCCTGTCTTCGATTCGCTCGCCCTTCGCTAAAGAGGCGGCACTTGAGCCAATGGCTCGCGAGCTCGCATCGACAATGTGCGGCATTGTATGCTCGAAAGTAGGTCTCGCGAGTCCACAGGTGACCACGTGCGCATAACGAAAGGGTGGTATATTGGCGCGGCACGTCCGAAGACGGTGACACATGTTTCCCCGCCTTCGCGCCTCGGTCACGGCGTTTTACTCCTTTCTTTTCGGGTGCCGGCGACGGTTAGCCCAGGCCGTTCTTTGATTGACGTTATTGCTTTATTGCCCTGCCTGGTGCCTCTCTCCCGGGTGAACACTTGAGCAAAACGAATTTTGATGCTCTTTTAAGCAGCACGTCTGTGGATCGGACTCAAAAGGCATACCCAGCGAGCGCGGGACTCGACGCGGCACGCGCCGGTGCGTCTCGGTAGCACAATGCTTTTGACGGTCATAAATATGTCTCCGAGTTCGGCTGAGGGGGTGATGACGAGGGGTTGGCAGAGACCGGTGGTAGGGCTTGGCCTCGATAATTGTCGTTTAGTGTGGAGAGGCTATTGAGTCCGCGGCACCCAGGGACGGTCATAAAACCTTTTGAACGGCGCGGCCACGCACCTAAGCGGGTGGGGCGGCGGTCGGCATAATATGACCAGTATTGTATTTTATTATATTATTATTTCGGAGGACGTACCGTTACATTGGCAATCCCCTCCCACCAAGAAAATTCTGAGCACAGCGATGGATTTTCTTAGAGCAAAACTAACTAACGGAAACGGCCTCCGTGAGCACAAAAACCACAAAATAGAAACATTGCCCGCTATAATGACCTGATCCAACTTAACCAATAATGACAACGAAATTAACCCTTGACAATGAACTATAATTAGATGAGAAAAATAAAATTGCCCTTAACAACTAATAAACCCTTAAGAAATGCAAATAGACCAATAAAGTGAGTAATAAAATTTATTTTCGTTAAAATTAATCAAACCTAATGCTAGATAATTCAAATTGTTGGGAACTTCGACGAGTGCGAGGTGCGGCTTGATCCTTGCAATTGACTGTGCCTTCTCCGGATCGATTCTCGTCCCTTTGTCGTCAATTATGTACCCCAGAAATTTAATTTCCCTCTTACAGAACTGGGATTTCTCTAAATTTAAATGCATATTGTTGATGATCAAGCATTTGAATAACTCCTCCAAATTTTCTAGATGCTGGTCGAAATCCTGGGAGGAAATTACAAGATCATCCACGTATGGGGTGAGGAATATTTTAATTGACGGCGGTAATTTTGTATCCAGGCATCGAATAAAATACGCGCCTGAGTTGCGAAGTCCGAATGGGCATCTTTTCCATACGTAGCTCAAACCATCGTAAATAAATCCCGTATACTTTTGATCATCTGGGTGTATTGCAATTTGCCAATACGAGGCTGTGAAATCTACTGCCGAAAATAAGCTGGTCTCCCGGAACTTCCATAACATTTCATCTATCGCAATCGGCGCATCATAATCGGGCACAGTGATTTCATTTAATTTCCTGGCGTCGAGGCAGATTCGAACGCCTCCATCTTTTTTTTTCTTACGATCACGAGGGGGTTAATGTAGGCGGTCGGTTTCCTTTCGATAATGCCGTCTCTGATCATTTCCAACATGACGCGGTCTACGTCCGCCTTAAGGGCCTGCGGTATAGGGTAACTCCTACACTTAAATGATTCGGGATTTGTGACCTGGATTCGGAGTTGAAAGTCAGGGATGGGGTCGGTTGGCCTGATAAAAACGTCCTTATAATTTTGAAGCAATTCCTGCAGGCGGTAGTGCTCTTCCGGCTTGAGATTGCTATTTTCCTGCATTTTCTCGTTAATTAGACCGAGAGCTTCTTCCCGCGTAATCGAAAACATGCTAGCCTCTTTCGGCTCGTGAACGTCGGCATCACCTTCCTCAAACATCATCAGTCTTCCTGGATCCAGAGTATTTCTCCCCTTTCAAAATCTATTTTACCGCTATATTCTCTTAAAAAATCGACACCTAAAACAACGTCATATCCTAAATTCTTAACAATGAGACATGTGGCATTAAATTGATCTGTGCTAAACGATAACGTTAATAGGACCTGCCTAGTAATGGGATTGCTTTTCTTCTTGCCCACGCTGACAACAAAACATTTATTAATGGGAAGTTCGGGTAGAGTAATACGATGGTTCTTTAATTTCAAGTAGTACTCCTCCGAAATGGCTGAAACTTCGCTTCCTGAATCAATGAGGGCCCTCGCTTCGATCCTTTCACATGTAAAAGTGATAATAGGGCATTTTCGCGCCCGGAGAAAGTTCTGCTCCTCGTCCTCTACCTCCTTGATGGCAAAGTTCACATTCGCCGTTTCCCCTATAGGCACCTGTAGCTCCCGCACCTGCACTCGTTCGGCGTCCCGGCGCCCCACGATACCGAATGACATTAGTTTGACGAACCGGGACCTCCCCGATTGTTCGTACGTTCCTCCTGTGCTCTATCACGCGGCGCCGACGGCGGTGGGCCCCGGTTCGCTGCCTGATGCGATGGCGGGCTTTCACCGTTTCTTGGCGGGAAATCGTTATGCTCTCGCCGCCATTGTCCGCTTCCTTGATTTCCTCCCCCTCCGTCCTGCCTATTTGATCGACCTCCCCCTGACCCTTGACACATACGTGTTCTATCATACCTGGCGAGAAGTAGCTGCATTTTCTCGAGATCGAGCGAGTCTACGCTATTCAACAGGTTTTGAATTTGAAAGGGAAAGTGTGAGGTAATCATCCAAATCAGTTTTGCATCTGAGATTTGCGGGTCGCATAACCTTAGCGCCGCAATCTTGTCGATCGCGTAATCTAATAATGAGATGCCCCATTTTTCCTCCCATCTACCTTCCATCACTCTCCTTTCGTAATCATACCGGACCTGCTCTCCCCAATAGCGCTCCAGGAATCGGGCCTTGAAATCGCTGAAATCACGAGGAAATGGATGTATGGCCAGGAGCCAGCTCGCAGCGCTCCCTCGCAACAATTGCTGTACAAATTTTGTTTTTAATTGATTCGGAATAGCTTTCGTGAGCTCCATGTAGTCCTCGACCCGGCGAATGAATTCACATGGATTTTCGTTGATGTTCCCTGAAAAGTTCAGGTTGGACGGCGGTGTCCATGGGAGTGACGCGGCGCCCCGTTCCCCGTTGCTTTGTCGTGGTAATTGATCACAAGCATCCGCGATCTCTTGCCGCCTTTCCTCGCGCAAGACACTCATCGAATCGCTGATCATTTGTTTGATCTGCTTTTCCCTTTTATTATCGGCGTTTGCTGCACCCGTTTTAATTTCTGATATTTCATTATTGACACTCTGCATATCGGTAATCACCTTTGTCTCTAATTTTGATAACCGCCTACAGACCGCTTCACCCTTGCTTCCTATTTCCGAAATTGATGTTTTTACAGACTCGTGGATGCTATCCATTTTCCCCTCTTGTCCCCTTAATCTAGCCGTGATTGTACCTTCGAATTCAGTGAAACGGCCGCCTTGCTCCGCAATCTGTCCCTCAAGATCATTTTGCATTTCTGTTAGTTTTGCGTTTGTCGCATCACTGTTCGCATCTAATTTTGTAGCAATGGCATCAATGCGTTGTGCCAGAGCCATGTTTGACTCGTTACATACCGCGACGTGCTTATCGAAACGAGTTTCCAGTCTCCGAATTTCAGCTGCGGATTTTGCCCCCTGCTCCTCGATACGGTTCGCGAGTTCATCGAATCTCGCATTTGTCTGCTTGAATTGCTCATCAAATTTTGCATTTGTCTGCTTGGATTGCTCATCGAATTTTGAAAGCATTATCGCCATGAGATCGGCTATTGTGACCGTGGGTGCCTGAGGTTGCGCGTTGCTGTCGGCTTCCCCCTGAGTTTCATCTTTACCCTCCATTTTAAATTCTTTCACAGTTACTTTACGCATAAATTTCTTAATAAAAAAAACCCACATACAACACACGGAAACACAGTAAACACTACACACAAGCTGAAAGAGAAAACATCATACACAGACCATAAGTAATTATCAAACATGCATTCCCCTTTCATTCGCCACCGGCAACGTTTATAAAATTTTGAAGTTTGGGTTCGTGAATCTTAGTTGAGCTCATTCAAGCCCCACGTTGGCTAAGCCATTTATGTAACCCGTCGGCGGTGGGTCGGGGGTTTGCATGCTCAATAATACACAGATGGGCATTTCAAGATAATATTTACTTATTCTAAAATATGATTATGATGATGATGATTGGCATAACAATGATTTTTTTACAAATGAATTTACATGTTTTTTTTTTTGTACATCGGCGGCCTCTTATTTACTTTAAAATGAAATTTGATACAAAAATTGAACACAAGTACTTGGCCGCTACCCTCGTGCCTGTTTACCGGCACATCCGCTACAGCCCCGAATATCTAAAGTTCGTCCGCACTTACGCGGGAAACAAGGGCTGAGCGTCACCTGGCTGCACAAAACTACTTATCTGGTACTCTTCTGAGGCGTGATGTCAGCAGTGGTGAGTGATGCATTCCCGGGCTGGAGTCGGGCGGCTGTGGCGCGTACTCAGGCGGAAGCCACCGACAACACGCTCCCTCTGGACCCAATGCTGCGCTGGCGTCGTCCACATTTCATGACACGCGACCCAGGTCACAACGTCTCGTTGCCGATCGTAAACAATGGTGATTCCGCGCTCGGCTTGCGGTCTCCGGAGAGGAAGTTCCTTCCGGTAGCGAGTCTAATGAATTTCACCAATGATGTGACATTGCGCAGAGCAAAAATCTCGTATGAAGCGCCAAGTCAACTAGCGCACGTTTTGAGAGTAATCATTTCAGCTCACGTGACTAATTAAGTTTATGCGGCGCGCGGTATAGCAAGTGTCTCCCACCGATCTCTAGACACAAGTGTCTCTTGCCGATCTCTAGATACGATTGTCTCTCTCACCGATTTCTAGATACAAGTTTCTCTTACCGATCTCTCGATACAAGTCAGTTTTGGGCGGCGCGCTACCACGAACGAAGGCACCTCTTCCCTCTCCACGGACCGGGGGCCTGTCTTCGATTCGCTCGCCCTTCGCTAAAGAGGCGGCACTTGAGCCAATGGCTCGCGAGCTCGCATCGACAATGTGCGGCATTGTATGCTCGAAAGTAGGTCTCGCGAGTCCACAGGTGACCACGTGCGCATAACGAAAGGGTGGTATATTGGCGCGGCACGTCCGAAGACGGTGACACATGTTTCCCCGCCTTCGCGCCTCGGTCACGGCGTTTTACTCCTTTCTTTTCGGGTGCCGGCGACGGTTAGCCCAGGCCGTTCTTTGATTGACGTTATTGCTTTATTGCCCTGCCTGGTGCCTCTCTCCCGGGTGAACACTTGAGCAAAACGAATTTTGATGCTCTTTTAAGCAGCACGTCTGTGGATCGGACTCAAAAGGCATACCCAGCGAGCGCGGGACTTGACGCGGCACGCGCCGGTGCGTCTCGGTAGCACAATGCTTTTGACGGTCATAAATATGTCTCCGAGTTCGGCTGAGGGGGTGATGACGAGGGGTTGGCAGAGACCGGTGGTAGGGCTTGGCCTCGATAATTGTCGTTTAGTGTGGAGAGGCTATTGAGTCCGCGGCACCCAGGGACGGTCATAAAACCTTTTGAACGGCGCGGCCACGCACCTAAGCGGGTGGGGCGGCGGTCGGCATAATATGACCAGTATTGTATTTTATTATATTATTATTTCGGAGGACGTACCGTTACAATATATATATATATATATATATATATATATATATATATATTGCGACGGACCGGCGATTCGGTCCTATTCTACAGTAAATTTGTAAAAGGGGTCAGGTATTCTTTCTTGCGAATGGGCTCTGAGTGCATGCACCAACAATGAAAAAATTACTTTTAATGTAAAAACACAGAGTGCTTTATTCCCAGAAAATATAATAGATATTACAAAAACATCGTTCCATTGAATGTGTAGAAGGTAAACAAAAAAATGGTTAGCATTAATAACTTTCTCACGATACTGACAAACATGAACAATTTTCTTACTAACTACGTAAATATTGCTAATGAACACTTTCTTTCTGTCTTAACTTTACACTTCATACTGTAAATGGGAGCTCCCTTTGCATGCACTGATTCATAATCACCTCGTTATTTCAACACTTACTCTATTTACAGACAATGTGTACCCTTCCAAAACACCCTTTCTATTCTCCACATCAAATTAGATTATTTATCATTACATGGCAAATTCCCTCATCTAATCCCCCTCTCACAATCGTCTACTCCCCTTCCCCACTCACTTGATTCTTTTACCGCCTAATAATAAGTTCCTTCTAGTAACAGTCTTACTGGTTTTGCTGCGTCTGGAATTCCTTCGAGCTCACCAACTCCGGATGCGCCGGCGCGATGTGATGAGTCGGGGCCGTTTCGCCCGCCACGTGGCCATGGCGCTTGCCCCCGCCGCTTCTACCCGGCCGCCGGTGCAAATCCCACGCCGCAGTCGTGCTTCGCCGGGCACGGCGATGTCCACTCGCCGCCAAATCAGCAGCCGTCCTGATTTCCAGTTCTTCCAAATTTGTTTGTTAAGCCCGCCGATGCTGTATCGCTATATTCGTTTCACTCATGCTGCCTTTGCCGTACACGTGTCTATACACTCATCACTTTCCTCGCCTCCCACCGTTTAATCTTCACTGTATATCACTTAACTCGAGATCAATTAATAGTTCTTACTGTTTCTCATTGTCCTACGTTTCGATTTCTGCTCGATGTCATCGGATTCCTCTCAACTATTTTTCATCACCGCCATCATTAGCTTTCCGCGCTACCGTCCGTTAACTCTTCCTCTTCGACTCTACCTCCCGACTGCCGTCGTTCCCACGATACCCTCCTCAACTGTCGAAGTCTCGTACTTCGCGTTCGTTTCGTCTCGCTTGCCGCGGGACACTCTCTTGCTCGGCCGAGTCCGCCCGGAACGGCCGTCTCTACCGCGCTGTTTAAACCATGTTGGCACCCGCTCCTATGTTCAGAAACGCGGTGCGTTTCAAACGCGGTGCGTTATACGCGGTGCGTTATATATATATATATATATATATATATATATATATATATATATATATATATATATATATATATATATATATTGAAACGCGCCGGATGAAACGCGCCGCGTTTCCAGACGAAACGAAAAGCAGCCTCTACGATTCGGATGGCGCGTCAGTTGGCGGCTATCGCCTAGCACGAGAAGGGGTCGCGCGACGGACGAGACTTAACGGACGGGGAGGCGAGAGCAGAGTAGTCAAGGCCTAGGCAGTGTAGGGGAGCGCACGTATTGCGCGGGACGCGGCTGAATATTTAATGCCGGATGTGTAATATGTGATATCAGAAACTCGTGAGTGAACAATACAATAGTGAAGATATTAGTAAAGTGTAGGTGACGCACTCGTGAGGGGTTCGACGAGAGTAATTGTAGTCAGAGCTAGGCAGTGTAGGGGAGCGCACGTATTGCGCGGGACGTGGCTGAATATTTAATGCCGGATGTCGTAATATGTGATATCAGAAACTCGTGAGTGAACAATACAATAGTGAAGATATTAGTAAAGTGTAGGCGACGCATTCGTGAGAGGTTCGACGAGAGTAATTGAGGCAAGGACTGCATCTAACGTGATCAGTGTGTGGAAGCTAACGACTGTGAATGATGCTGTGAAAGCCGGTAGGAGAATCGTGTGGCGTAATAGTAATATGACGCAAGCAGCAGCATCGTAATTTTGAGCATAGTGATTGAAATTCATATTTGAGGTGACTGGACGAGGCAGTTGGTGTAATCCGGAGACGAGCAACGCCGAACCGAGGGCGGTTGGACACGCGGAGGGGAGAGGCAGCGACGCCACGGTCGCTCCACGGACACGCCGAAGCGGCAGCCGACCAGCGCCGAGGGTGCCGAACGTCTGGTGGGCATGAACCGGACATGAACAACGCTGCCAGACGACCAGCAGGTTGAATTTGATCATATTCGAATATTTTGACTACTATGCAAACGGGTAGGACAGTGATTCTTGGTATTGGGTCCGAGTTAAAAAAGAGCTACAAGGTTATTGTATAATTATTGAAATAAAGTTGTGTATGTTAATTATATTTGGAAGTCATATCAATGTTTACCCCACCCTGGAGCCCATTCGCAAAAAAGATACCCTGACCCCTTCAATAAATTTACTGATGCACAGGATTGGAACCCCGGTCCGTCACAATATATATATATATATATATATATATATATATATATATATATATATATATATATATATAGTTTCCATATAAAAAAAACATTTGTCAGCAAAAAGTTCCAAATCAACCTGATAAACGATACCATTCAATAATTTTAATATAAACTGTTTAAAAATTGGTGAAACAAGTTTTGAAATGATTGAAGGCATTGTCATTGTCAACAATACTATTTATTTCAATAATTTCGATGGCTTGGCCATCATCATCTGAAAAACATGTATGTATGTTGAACAGGAAGACAATAAATTTTAAAAAAAAGTTTTCTGTTAGAAGAAAAATATAAACTGCTATTATTGAAATAAGTAGTATTGTTGACAATGACATCGCCTTCAATCATTTCAATTATGTAAATGTCAACTATAACTCACCACTAAACCAAGAAACGAGTTTTACCAATCACATTTAGGCGCGAATTTCAAATTATTAAACTAAAAAGTGGTTTTAATTTTATTTTTCACTATCGTTCACATTGTTGTAAACTCTGAAAAAAAGATGTTGTAGAATGTTATAAGACCCATTTTTGGAGAAAAATTAAGACAGTACTTCAACGTTATCACGTCGAAAATCAATTTCAAAAATGTTTTTCTCCATAAATTTGGCACCAGAATTGGTTGACAAAAATACCTTCAAATTCAACAATGCTTCATCGTCTCTCCAATTTTTTAGCCTCATACACGCAATAGAAGCTGAGAAAAAAATAAAACATCCAAATTACGTTTCTCATTGTATTTTCGCAACAGATAGGCCTAGGAGGCTGATTTTTGGGAATCTACTACATTTTATATTCTCTTTCGCATGAGCATCGCGATTATCGATTTGGTTTGAGGGCACTTTAACCGCCTTATTCGGCTATACCCCTTTAGGCGAAGAATAGATGATGAAAAATACAAAGCGTATTCTATCAAAACTATGTGGTACGTTACAACCAAAATTATTCAGGAAAATACTTTAAATAGCACACACGTTTATTCAATCGATTTGAAATTGACGAACCCCACTGCTAATTTATCTTGTATATTTTCCAATTCAAATACTTCCACAGAATACCAAGACATGAAAACTCAACTTCCTTCAACTTTAACAATTGTTTTTTTTAATAAGTATTCTTGTAAGTAGCTTTGTTATAATTTTGTTTTGAAATTTTTATTTCCATAAAATCAAAACATAGTTGAAATCATTTTCTGCGTTAAACTGTTAATCATATTTTCCTTGGATATACGTCAATCCAGGAGGCAGTTCTCGGAGATGAATTAGTTTCACATAGAATTCCGGTAGTAGTTTTGAGTAATATTTCTCTTTTTGGTTTTTCTTGTTATTTTACTTATCCATTAGATTCGTTAAGCGTGTTTATTTGTGAAATAGTCACACTAAATATCACTCGAAGTGCTGTGATATTATTTATGATAAAAACTCAAAATATGGTCACATTTTTACTTTATATTTACCACATGAGTAGAAGACCATATTTACTTTATATTTACCACAAGAGAGAGAAATGTTATCGTGCCATGGAAATCGGAGATATTTTGACAGAGTGATTCTTAATATTGAGCCTTGATAACGAAAAAGTGGATAATTCGTGTTTCTGTACATAGTAAATTACTTTCTATAACACGTTGTGGAATCAGAATCCATGTTTCGTTGGTCCTTGATACTGAAAAATCAATTGACGGACGGGAAAACGTCTATCTGCCAGCAAATCGCCCATCTATGGTCAACGCTAGCGCCTAAACCATTCAAAAGATTTTCTCCAAAACTGATATTCTCTAATCGATCTGAACGAATTCAAAGAAGGCCTTTCTAGTTGGAAATGGAAATCTTGATTTTTTGTTATTTTACATTAAACTTCAATATTTTCGAAATTATCTCAAAAATGGCTCCAAAACGTTTTATTATTTTTGTAGTCGGATAGCGTGGCGAACGCTCAAATGGTGAACGACACATTTTCCTTAAAATTTCTGAATTTTCGAAAATTCCAAAAGGTGAATTTCGATATTTCTTCAATTACGATATTAAAGATTTATATTTTTTACTTTCTCGTATACGTACGTATATACGGAGAAATATATGTAGTATGGAGTAGTTATGTAATACTGCACGAAAAAACGGACGCTTTTCGGCGGAAAAAAATTCATTGCCGAGGTCTGAGGGCCATTTTCTCAAAAACGGCTCCACATTTTTCTTCACATTTTTCTTATAGGTGGTGCTATATGCGCTGTTTAATATGACGTAAAGTCCATTATGCTGTATTCTTGTTTCATTTTCTTGCTGTATACATTTGATATTTCTAAAATTACAAAAATGTATTTTTTTAAATACCTCTCACTCCGTTAATATGGACATTTTCATCGATTTGCATGCATTATTACAATTGTGAGTGGAAGTGCTTTCGAATGATTTCATATGAACTTTTCGAAAACTCAATAGATTCCTGTGAAAAAGAGCTTCAAATTTCCCATTTAAAGTAATCCTTAATCGCCATTTTCTTAAAAACCGCTCCAAATGTTTCAATGAAAATTTCTAATTACGACGAGTTTTTACTCTTCTTTAATATTCTTGAAGTAATAATTCGGTTGTACTACTAGGGAAGCAAAAAGTTGAGAAAATGTAAAAAAAAAAGTACTTTGGGCGACGATAGATGGCATCTGGCCAGAGAATGGAACAAAACCTTAAACCCAGCCCACACCAAGGAAATTAGAAAACTATACTACGAGAAAGTCTGTGCCATTTTGTGGCACCTCTAGTTTCTTTAATGTGATTTATTGTCGAATGATAGATATAAAAATAATGTCATGTAGAATTTTTCGAAAAAATGTTTAATTTTTGAATAAGTTTGCGCGTGAAATATAGGGAATTTTTAAGCAATTTTTTCCTAAAAAACGAGTCAATTATTTTCTTTAAATTTTTCCCTGGTGCATATCAGAGAACGGTAAAAAGAGTGATGCTGGTTCCATTTTTGGCCAACTTTTTATGTTATTGAAAATTGTAAAAATATATCATTCCAAAAGTACAATATTGAATGTAAAGATTTTTGTTTGAATCAAAATTTGTTCACAAAAATTAAATCTTTGAGAATGATAAAGAACATTTGTTGTTGTTTTTTGGAAAATTGAGAAATTTTGCGTGATTTGTACTTAAAACTGATGTAAATTAGAAACAAACATTTTCTTAAAAAATACTCCAAATTTTTTCTTTGACATTTTCCACAGAGCAAGGAAAGCTTAGAAGAATGGTGCTTGCGCGCTCTCATTTTCGCGGAACTCGCTGAATTTCCGAAAATTTTAGAAGTTAGAAGGAATGCAAGAAATTATGTGATGAGGAAGCACCAGAAGTTTACGTCTTTAGCTAGTTACAAATCAATCTTATTTTTATTTTCTGATATATGTTAATGCGTTGATTAATAGTTTTTTCTATGTAGTAGTTCTTGAAGTTGCAAAATAGTTATTGTGTTTGAAGAATTAAATTTCATGGTTTTATACGTTTCATATTTTACTGCTAGATTTTTGAAGGTTTTTAATATTATAACTGGAAAACCAAGATACTATATATTAAATCCGTGAACCAATGGCCTGTAAATAGAACTTTAACTCCAAAGTGTGTGACGTGTGACATTCTTTTAAACTTTCCTTGTTCTGTGGAAAATGTCAAAGAAAAAATTTGGAGTATTTTTTAAGAAAATTTTTGTTTCTAATTTACATCAGTTTCAAGTACAAATCACGCAAAATTTCTCGATTTTCAAAAAAACAACAACAAATGTTCTTTATCATTCTCAAAGATTTAATTTTTGTGACTCCATGTGAGTGACGTTTTCTCCAAATACACAATCTTTAGGAAAGTTAAAGGATAGTTAAAGAAAATTGTTGGCTTTCGTCGATCTGACGTTCCTCTTGACTACATACACAAAGGCCTCAAGTCAGAAGCAATAAAATCCTAAGTACTATTCATTTTCCCAAAAACGTCAATTTTAGAATCAGTAAGCTAATGCTGATGAATTGCGGGTTTCATTCTGTTTTTTGGCATTTTACAGCAGATATTCTTTCCAATTTGTCTCCTATCAACGATAAGTGCCCGTGAAAGAATTGTAGCATTTGTAATTATAATTTTCTCTACAGCATAAGCATTTTTCCTCTTAGAAATTGTTATAAGAGATATTGGTTTTTGCTTTAATGCGCTAAGTTCTATCGCTACCTATGTGTCTATTCATAATTTGTGTTTTTGCCATCTCTGTGCAAGATAACACGCTCATTATTCAAGCTCATATACATGGGGAGATAATGTTCCAGATAGACGAATCACTCGGTGTGAACACAGCTTCATTATCTGTATCTAACATTTTTTAACCGGTCGAATAAACTAGATTTTATAACACAAATTAAAAACTTGTGGTAACGAAATAACTTGTGAATGTGGGACATACGCAGGCCCAAGCACACAATTAATGCCTTGTCCCTTTATCTGCAAATTACATTCGTGATAGTATGCACTAGTATGCACGTTACTACAATTTTTTGCTTCAAAGCGCGAAAACAGAAGTGGATAAGTTTTTCACTCCTGAAAATAACGACTATGGTTTTGTTAAGTATCCTTGAAGAATATTGCAGAGAACACGAGTTAAACGTTCAAATACACTCCACATAAAACAGTTTACATGTCTTACATGTTATGAAATATTTTTATCTTAAGCACTATTTGTTACGGTTTGCAGCGAGTTATCTCTATAGAGATTTATTCTTTACATTAAGTGTTCGAAGTAAACGTTTCCGAGTTTGAGAATATTAACGATTTGCAAATTGCGCAAAAACATAATAGAAGTGCAATTAATCTTGTACCAACCAAATTACATTAAAATCATTTCTTGCGGGTTTAATTTAATTTTGCGATATTTTATTCTGATTTGTATTGTATTGTGACTCCAGATTAACACAATTTAGAGCGTTGTTAGTTGAAAAATAAAAGATAACAATAATTATTCTTTGGCTTTGTTTATGTAACATACTTCAATTAGATGCAGACGTAATGAAATAATCTTACATTGCAATGAGAAATTTAGAAGAGATTTATTGCCCGACGGTCCCACTTATGAATTATTTCCTGACAGAAGTAAATACCGCAAACGAACTGTCCTGTCATATGCACTTGTGAGTTCCAAGTTCATAAACCTTACTGAGACGTATGTTCAAATGGTTAAATAACCAGGGCACAATTAATTCTACATAACTCCACGGTAGAAGTAAGATATCTCTTAAACAAACCTGTGTTGCTACAACACCATATACTTTCTCGCGTTTGAAATGTCGGCCTGATTTCTATTATTACCATTTCTTTCCTCGTAGGTTTTCAGCTGTCTCTTAAAAAGACCTTCAACAACTAATAACCAGAGATTAAAAAATCTTTAATCTTTTGAAAACTCAAAAGTGACAGGGATAAAGGGATTGTGCTATACAATTTAAAAACAAAATATTTAAGGTATGTTTTCTTTTCTACGTTTATTTATGATAGTCATGATTTTATTCAAAATTATGCATAAACCAACAACATTACGAAAATCCTGACTAATATCTAGCATGATTTAGACTATAAATGTAGAGCAGATTGCATCACAAATAAATTCTTTCCTCAGTAATAACTGTGTAGATTTGATAACTAAATAACATCTTTCCTCAGTAATAACTGTGTAGATTTGAAATATGTAGAACTATCAGAAGTCTTGAATAAGAAGAGGTTACAATAAAAATAGGACTTTTAACGTACATTCCTGAATTATTATATTTATTTATTATTTCTTTAAAATATGGGCAATATTATAACAGCTCAATTTTTTCTTTAAACGACTTTTACAGATAGTGCTAAATGAACTGAATTTCATGGCATAAACGCCATATTGATGTAGTATTCTTTTGATTTCGCAAAACTGAGAAAAATGTGGTTTTTGTGATTTATCTCTCACGTCATTAATATTACGGAATTTTTTTGACATTATTACATTTTGAAAACAAGTACTTCGTAGTGACTTCCTAAAAAGTTTCTCGAAAGCTCAAACGTTGCCTGAGAAAATGAGCGCGTTATCAGAAACGCACAAACATTTTCTTCAAAACGACTGTAATTTTTTCAATGAAAATTTGGATGTAGCAACAGATTTTACTTTTCTATAATTTTCTTAAAGTCATGTTATAATTCTACAACCAGCGGACGGAACAATGAAAATGTGATAAAATATTTTTTAGACACCAAAAGAAAGCTGATGGCAGAAGTGGCCAGGACTAAAAAGCTAGCCAAAAGAAATAAGGAAACTCTCTAGAACTAGAAAGTCTGTTCTAGAACAAGATTGCTATAGAAATGCACAGATTTCTTTTACGAAAAAAATGTTTTCCAATAATTTTATATTTGTGCAGTGATTTTTTTTATAATTCTCTAAAATAAAGAGATTTTGAGAGAAACCGAACCAGCGCCTTTTTTTTACCTTCTATTACGAAGAAAAAAGTTTAAAAAGTGCCAGTCATTTTTGAGAAAATAATTATTTGGAAATTACCTGCAATTAACCCAATATTACGCGAAAACTACTCACATTTTCACAAAACTGTTCTTGAACTTATTACAAGATTTAGCTTTAAATAATATTTCATTAAGAAAAATATATCTTCAATATTTGTCGTTGTTGGAAGAAGTCAATTTCAATTTTCGCAATTTAAAAAAATATCAGAGAATTCATCAAAAATGAATTCTGTATTTTTTAAGCATCGTTTATGCTCTCCGAAGAGAAAGTTAAATCAACAAAATTTGAAGCCACTTTTGAGAAAATTTTGAAAATGTTTCAGACTCTCAGGGCCCGAAAATAAAAACTGCCGTTTCGAACTCGTGAGTTCGTTCAGATTAATCAAGGAATCTCAAATTTGAAGAAAATTGCCGAAATGATTTAGACGATTTATAACGTAGACCATAGACGAACAGACGGAGAGAAACAAACATTTTGTCGTCAATTAACTTTTCGATCAAGTACTCACAAAACGTAGATTCTAACAAGTCAATGTGTTAGAGGAATTTTTTAAATACATTTATCGACTTTTTCCTTTCAAAATTCCCAATATACGTGTTACTTCTGGCGAAAAATCGTCTATTTGTGCCGTATTACAATACTTTCTCTTTACAAAAAAATATGCCTAGGTTGAATTCAGTCGGTGACTGGAAGTGTCCGACTATTCCAGAGACTTTGTTCGACGGGTCTGACCGTAGTTTTCCTTCTTACATGTCCTGTCACTATCAGGCGAATGCACATCGTCCGTGTCCTCTCCTCTCCTCTCCTTTTACATACATGCTAACATTTACATGCTTTTCAATGATACACATGGGAGATCAATCGAGAATATAGAGCTCTTCCCGGCTCGGGTAGTACCCTGTAGTGGGGAGATACCTGGAGTAGAAACCTCCCTCAAGTTGGTGCCGGATCTCATCATCCAGTGGGGGAGGAAAATCGCTATCCTCCGATATTAAAACAGTCACAACGCTAACGGCACGATTGACTAGGGGGCGGATTTTAATGAAATGTCATTTTTTTCTTTTCACTTTAGGAAAATGCCGTGTAATGTAGGCATTAATTTTATCATGGCAAAAGGAAATATCCCATTATATTCGTCATTGTTTTGCATTTTACGTCGATTTCGATTAATAAGACTTCTTGTAATTTTTAAAGCATTTTTTGCTGATTTCATCGATTTTAATATCACTTCAATGTTACTTTCTTCAAATAATAATTATGAGAAGCAACAAATGTTCTGTACTGTATTCCTTTTTTAATAAAAATATTTCTACTCGTTCGTCTTTCGGGGGATTTGAGTTTTACATGCTGATTTTTTGGGATTAGGGCTTTCCTTGACAAAATGCGGTTAGAATTCTCTAATTCAATTTTTTTTTTTCTTTTAGATGCTATTGAATTTTAATCTTGATTTGGGGAAATAATCTGTTAGGATTGCCAGTCGAGCAATTAGAAGGGAAAAGGCAAAGATTCTACATGATATTATTTTAGGGTGGTTTATGCAAATCTTTGGAAAATTTGGATTTGATTCGACTTGGGATGTTTGCTGTTCGGCCTAAATGGAATTTCAGAGCGGGATGAGATGAGGGTAGGGAAGAATAAAAATTAATTGCTTTTTTTATATGTTCGGTATCAATTCGGAGTTCCCTGTGAATTTGATGGTTCGGTATAAATCATGGAGCTTTAATTGACTTCCTAAGGATTTAACTTTGGACTATTTTATTGATTGATTGATTTTTTCGTGTTTCCGGGCGCGTCAACTGCTTAGGTCATTAGTCCCGTGAGTGTAGTGCATGTTTTTTCGGGAGATGGCGGTGATCTTCCCCCGCTGGATGGCGAGATCCGGCGACGACCTACCGTCGGCTAGTGGGGTTTCCCCCTAACCAGGACTCTCCCACCAACGGGGCACCACCCCAGTCGGGACAAGCTCTAAGCTCCCGACCGGTCTCCCGGAATATGTGGTAGTGTAGTGCATGTTAGTATAAGTGTGTGTAAAGGGAGAGGATAGGACAAGGAAGAGGAAGGACAGATCGCGCGCGGTCCGTGGCCCGTTTGGCAGGGTACTGCTCCGGCATTCGCCTGGTGTTGATCGGAGAAACCACGGAAAACTACCGATCAGAGCAGCCGGCCGCTAGAATTCTCCTCCAGACAGCAGCTGAATTCGACCTAGCTGAAAAGCTAGTGTCGAAAATCCTGCCGCCGTCAGGACTCGAACCTAGGACCTCCCGGTTAGAGGCGCTGCAGTGACATCAGTCCACTACCGGTTTGGACTATTTGAATTTTTGTGTGATGGTAGGAGGACATGTCCCCACACTGGGTTAAGTTAGTGTGGGTAGGATAATAGGTTTATATAGTAGAATCTGGCAAGTGGTATTTAGTGTTGAATATTGATTTATCACCGGGTACAGTTTGGATATTTTGGCATAGGATTTGTTAATTGCTGCGTGAACATGGGATTTCCAAGACAGATTCTTGGCTAACAATACTGACAGGTTCTTTATTGGTTCACTTTTCCAGGGTATTTCATTGTCATCTATTTTCAGATAGGGAGGGATTTGCGGTCTCCTAAGAGTAAATATTTTAGTCTGGCAGTTTTGAGGTTTGATTGCAATTTTTCATTTTGTTTTGTCCATTGTGTTAGGATGTTAAGATTATTCTGGACTCTGCTAGAGTGCCAGGTTAATATCTGTGGAGTGCCGTATCGTCAACAAAAAGAGTAGTTTCCACGTGAGAAAATTTGGGAATGTCACTCACAAAGATATTAAATAAAGTAGGTTAGACTACAGAACCCTGAGGGACTCCGGCTGTGATATCACGAGGTGTAGAAAATGAGTGATTAATTTTGACCTTAAATTTTATTTCGGTGTTTAAGCCTTTAATAATATTCTAAAAATACTCAAAGACTCCGAGCGGTCTTATTTTAAATAACAGACCGATATGCCAAACCCTATCATATGCTTGTGCAATATCCAGAAATGCGGTTGGAGTAAGTTTTTTCTCTTGGAAACTCTGTGCAATGTATTCAGTAAGTCTTAACAGCTGGTGTGTGCAAGAGTGATTTGGTCTGAAACCAAATTGAATATCTGGTATTGCTTCCGTGTCTGAGAAATTTAAGTCCCTTTAGAAGAAACCCCTCACAGATTTTGGAAATGGAGGATAGGAGACTTATTGGTATGTAATATTCAGGTTGTCGAGGATCTTTTCCTGTCTTACGAAAAGGACGGACGATTGGAGTCTTCCAGGCAGTAGGGAAATAGTTAAATCGTAATATGGCTTTAAATATTGCAGTTAGTCCTGATACAGAATTTTTGTTGAGATTTTTAAGCGTCTTATTGCTGATTCCATCAATACCTGGTGATTTTCTTTCTTTTAAATTATATTAACTGTTTCATATGGTGAAATAAACTTTATTTTGATTTCTGCTGTAATTAATGGTTGTTTTATAAAAATTTCAAATTCTTCATTATGTTGTACTATTGTAGGCGGGTGTGACCTTTTTGAAAATAAACTGCAATTGCTTTGGCCTTATCAACATCTGAATACAATAACTTATTGTTCACTTTTAATTGGTATATTTCGTTTTATCTCTAGTGAGACTTTTTGTTGTTGTTGTTGTTCATAGATGTACTGAACTAGGATCAATTTGATTTATAAACTGCCGAAATGAAGCACAGCGGTGATTATCCAATTTATTTTTTACTACTCTTGGCAGTTTATTTAATTTTGCTTTTACATCTGCTCTTCGAGTTATTTGCCTTGCCAATTATGTTTCGATTTAATTAAATTAATAATTTTTCGGGGAAATAGGGGAAGAGAAAAACAGAATTCCTGAGTAGTCTTTTAAACTTAGTTCAGACGCTCAACGCTGTAATGTCAGCCGTTGTATGTAATCTAAAGTTCGTGTGACGTCATTCAGCGCCATTGTCGGTTAGGCCGATTAATGGGAATTTAAAGGCAGCGATAAAGAACAGTCTAAACCAAAAGTATGCGAGCTGAGTTCTCTTGAACTAATGGAAAGAGCCTCAATTACATCAATTGATATAATAATATCAACAGCTTGAGATGTTTACCCGAGCTGCTTTTGATCACATTTTCTACGGTCATTTTTCTTTGCTTTTAGGGCCTATTTAAAACATTTAAAGAGCATTTTATTCATCCATTTGGTGATGTTTTAAGTCATCAAAATCAGCCCCCTACTAATGACCATAGCGCTTGGGGTGCCCGGAAACATCAATCAATGAATCAATCAATCGAGCGAGAAATATCAATTTTATGATTCATCTGACGTACAATTTAGGTGCCAATTGTTCATGTTCGGGCAAAAAGACCTTTCCGAACAAAACAATTCGTCATCAGGTATCTCCAGAAATTACACTTTCGTCAAAATCTTGAAACAGATATTTATCAGTAATACATAATTTTCTCTTCACCACTTTTTAGAAGAAAAGAAAATCGATGCATCTCCCACTCCATATATGATTCGTGATAACAAATTATTGAAATAATAATACAATTTTTCAACAGAATGATACAATAGATCATATATTTAATTGTTTTATTCAACTTCGTTATATAAAATGCTTACACCCTTTCTATGAAGGCTACTACACTCTTCTAACTAAAAGTACGCAATCCCTCTTGAAGAGATCTTTTTATAAAATTAACATATTTTTTAGAATTCAAGAAAGAGGTGTTTTAAGAAATTTTCAAGGTCACAGAGAGAAAACAAAAATAATTAAGTAAATTAGAAACACGATAAAGACTTACTTTTAGTTCACGTCGGAACTAATTGGATTGAATGAATAACTTTAAAACCAGGTGAGAAATTCTGTACAAAAATGAGACGAGACAAAAGTTTCTGGTGTGCTTAATTAAGTTAATTAAGGAAAGTGACAAAGTAGAAGGCGACACAGAAAATTAGGCAGAACACAATTTTGAAGACCCACTTATCCAAGTACACGAAAAGTGACAGAAAATCTTGAGCACCACCTGAAAAAAATACTGTTTAACATGGGCGTTGAATATACTACTTCATGAAAAATTTATAGGTGTCAACAAATACAAAAAAAATAACGTGTGAATAAAATTTACAAATTTTCATTTTTTAATATAAAGAATATTGCACAATTTCTTATTATTGATTGGTACAAAAATATTTAACATTCAATTGTATTTAGTTTAATTTAACATTAATACACTGCCTTAGGATCATGTTACTTTTACTTTCTCGTATACATACGTATATACGGAGTATTATACGTAGTATAGAGAAAGTTATGTAATGCTGCGGAAAATCGATTTCGAGATTTTAACGAAAATACACGTTTTGGGGTCCCCTGATACCGAGAGACTGCGTCTGTCTATCCGTCTGTCTGTGCGTCCGTTCGTCCGTCTGTCAAAACTGCTAGCGCCTAACCCATGCGTACGATCTTTTCCAAAATGAAGAAAGCCCTGTCGATCTGGCTCCAGTTGAAGCCTTGAGAGTGTGAAAAACGTTTTAACATTTGAGAATACTTTATATGACAGCCCCCGGACATTTTCAAAATTTTCTCAAAAACGGCTCCAAAATGTTTTCTTTAAATTTCTTGTAAGAATAGATTACACTTATAAGGGCGGCATAGGTCCGATTTTCATGGTTAACTTCGAATTTTCGAAAATTGCAACCGTTTTAATTTTGTTCGGCGTCTTCCTATGACTATTAAATTAATATATAATAATGACTATAAGACATATTTTTCTTTTAATTGAAATTTGTTGCCCATAAATAGTTCTTTCATAAAGGTTATGCAGATTTGTTTTGAAAATTTTAGTAGTTTTCGTGCTATAGAGCGCCAAATATTTGTAATTAAAAAATACAAAAACAAGATTTTCTCAAAAACGTCTACAAATTTTCTCATTTTGCAATTGAATTATGCAATAATTTAAATACAATATTTCCAATAACTTATAATGAAGCAAAAATATCAACGTATAAGGTATAACGTTTAATCGAAAGCACATTAAAAAATGTTCATACAAGTAAGATTAAACAGGCTGGATCATTTCAATAACTTAATAGTGGGGAGTGACTATAGATCAGTCATCCACAATCATGACGAATAATGAGACAGTCATTAAGGAAAGTAACGTATCTTGAAGGAATTAAACGTAGACTTTAGGTTGGGTTTAGTCTTTTCGTGTTTCCGGGCGCGTCAACTGCTTTGGTCATTAGTCCCGTTAGTGTAATGTATGTTTTTGTCTCGGGAGATGGCGGTGATCTTCCCCGGCCCGATGGCGAGATCCGGCGCCGACCTACCGTCGGCTAGTGGGGTTTCCCCCTAACCAGAACTCTCCCACCAGCGGGGCACCGCCCCAGTCGGGACAAGCTCTAAGCTCCCGACCGGTCTCCCGGAATATGTGGTAGTGTAGTGCATGTTAGTGTAAGTGTGTGTGTGTAAGGGGAGAGGATCGGACAAGGAAGAGGAAGCGCGCGGTCTGTGACCCGTTTGGTAGGGTACTGCTCCGGCATTCGCCTGGTATTGATCGGAGAAACCACGGAAAACTACCGATCAGAGCAGCCGGCCGCTAGAATTCTCCTCCAGGCAGCGACAGAATTCGACCTAGCTGACAAGATAGTGTCGAAGATCCTGCCACCGTCAGGACTCGAACCGAGGACCTCCCGGTCAGAGGCGCTGCAGTGACCGGTTGATGCACTGAGCTACCGGATTTAATCGCACAGTTTTACCAGTAGAGTTGTTGCATCGGGTCACGTTAAAGTTGAATTTACCTGGTTGTTGGTTCAATATGTATGCGTAGGGGAGAGTGCCAGAGACATTTAGCCCTTAGACTGACGACGACCGGGGATCGGAAGCTTTGATTCTATGTGGCAGAGACTGAATCAGGCCGTTCCAACCTGACGACTTATGAAGAAAATGAGATGAACACATAAAGATGCGTGCCAGGCAATAACGAGAGGGACTTTCAGTCTTTGGACTGACGACGCTACAGACCAAATACACGGATGGTAGCAAAAGAAGAGGCGGCGAAGCTACATTGGGAGAGGGCTACAGAGATCAGGACAATTGCTCCTACAACTACTTGTCATTTCGGGAGTTGCGTCATATCACGTGATACTTGAGTAATCTGGATAGCACACTGCTAAAACTATACCGACTGATTCAATCTGACAATTAGTCAAGCTATTGGAAGATAAGAGATGCTTATGTGAAAAATGCTAAGGAAGAATTATAGGCTTTTAGCCGTTTGATTGACATCGGAACGAAACACTGCTTTTTCGTGATTTTTCCAATGAATGCCAGGCACATGCCGGAGCAGAATCCTAACAAACGAACCATGGACCGCCTAGATCTTATCTCGGCTGGATCAGTGTCTCACTGGGGGGGGGGAGGTAATAACTGGGGAGGCTAACTCCGCAAGCCGACATGTAGATTGGCGCCAGCAAGGAAATAACACGCTCACCTCCAGTCTATAACATGCACTATACTCATGGGAATAATAACCAAATTAGTTGACGCGCCTGTACACACTCAATAATCACGAGAACGTTCACGGACAAGATCAACAAAATGAACGTGCCGCACCCTGAAAAAGATGAGACAAACCCCAGAGGTAGCGTGCCAGGCGAGACCGACAGAGACCTTTAACCTTTGGACTGACGTAAGCGCGGGATCGCAGCCACGGCAGGGCTGTGACGAACGCACGTGGCAGAGGAACGGAAGGGGAGATAAGCGGGGTGAGGAACAAGTGAGGGTCGAAGGAAGAACGGAGGAAGGGTGGAGGTAGGGTGGAGGAAAAGCGGAGGCAGGGCGCGGGAAGCACGGGGAAGAGCGAAGGAAAGGCGGAGGAAAAGCGGAGGAAGGGCGGAGGAAGGGCGGTGGAAGGGCGGTGGAGGGGCGCTGGTGGGGGGGGGGGGAAGAAGGGCGAGAAGAAGGGTGGTAGAGGTTTGGGGGATTGGACCGGGTGTGAGGAAGTGGACCGGGAAGGGGAGGGGGATGAGGGACAGGAGAAGATTAGGGGGTGCGGAGGAGGGTGGAGGAGGAGCGGGGGTCTGCGACGGGCAGATAAGGCAGCACGGCGGCGCGTCTGAGTCCCGCGGGAAATGAAAGATGCAAGGCAGACGCGGGCGGCGGCGGACGGCGCACCTCCGAGCTAAATGGAGCGCGGGAAAGCTATTAAGGTGCGCGAGCGCGCGAGCAGGCAGGCAGGCGCTCGGGGTCCTTACCGTGCGGGATGGCGGAGGCAGGGAGCATCTCCCCGATATCACATGGCATCTGCCTGACACCGCGCTGGGCTGCAAGTGAACAAACGAGATGAAGCAGGTTTCACAGGAAAAAATTATTAATCATGAAATATTTCTTTATTATAATGATTAGAAGAAACAGTAACGTCAGTGGTAATATCATTACTGGTAATGCAGATTTTTTTAATTAAAAATACTTTTTAACAAATTTGCTCTTTTCTGATTAGCGTGAAAGGCAGTGGGGTGGGGAGGAGACACCAAAAATATTACACAAAGTCATCTACGTTGAGCCAAGTTATTGCTATTAGCATTTTGAGATTTGTTAATACGATTTAATTTCGCCTCTTGAGCCTGGAAGAGATGTCGGCATTAAGTTGTATTGTCATGAAAATTTCGCAAATCTTTACTGTTTCATTAATTCGAATGGGATGTCTCAATTACTTTTTACAAAAATGTTGTGTTTTTACAAAAATGTTTTCGTGAGAGGAAAGTCGGAAACAATTGTCCAAACTAAAAAAACAGCCGGCTGCGACATCTCAGTGGCTGCATTGCTACTGTAGTGTTGATGACAGAGAGTACGGAGGGTTCGAGTCCCGATGGAAGCGGATTTTCGACACAAGCTATATAGCTGCGACGAAAAACTACAGTATAGAAGGAGAAGACTACCGTCCGGCTGATCTTATTGGTAGTTTTCAGTCATTTCTCCGATCAATGTCAGGTGAAATAATAACTTGACAAACGAGGCGAGGACCGCGCACCATCTAATGTTTCTTGTCCTTCTTGCCTCCTCGTCCTTTACGTATACACTCTTTCATACACAACCTATCGCACATGTAGGGAGGCCAATTGGAAGCTTAGAACGTTTTTCGGTTCGGGGGACACCCCACTGGGGCAGAAACTTTGAGGTTCAAAATCCGCAAGCAGATGTGATAGCCAGTGCTGAATTTCATATTTCCGTGGGAATTAAACCGCCATCCCAGGATGTAAAATTCACTATACTTATTGTAGTAACGATCATACTTGTTGACACGTCCAAATACAATAATAATGGATATAGTATTAGGAAATTTTTGTCAACTTGTAGTATTTCGTATACTTTTATATTTTATTATGGCATTTCCATATCCTTCATGCCTTGCGTGTAGATATAATACCAAAACAAATGTAGCTAAATACTTTTGATACATTTATTGCAACATTTATGTTGGAGGACAGTGAACAGTACAAATGTTGACGTTTTCGGACATGATAGTGATGTAGTTAATCAATACTGTAAATAAAGAGTTGCATTAAGATGAATGAGTGTATCATCAATGTTGATGTCCCAAATTTAAAATACTTTACAAGTCCCAATGTGTCTTTCTTACTATTTTTAAATGCTAAAATAAAAATGTGAGTTTTATTTTAATTTTTTAGTTTTTGTTATCCAATCGTGGTTGTATAGAGTTCAAATATAAAGTTCAAAAATATTAGTTAATTTTATATAACAAATATTGAATTACATGCAATAATTGTATGCATTGATACACACATACATTCCGTATTCTTAAATTATTTAAGACATCGATTTGTTTTGTTGTTGCAGATGATGGACCTCCTCCAGTAACACAATCAGCAGATGGATTCCTGAATTTCAGCGCCATACGACGCGAGCACAGTGGTTGGTACAAATGCACCAGTCGAGAATTTTCCTCCATTGGGTACTTCCTGAATGTGCGATGTAAGTACTTGGTAATACACTATGACAAAATATATTTTATGCATTACCAAACATGGTACCCTAAATCATTTTGATAAATTGTTACTGGAATTGATGTAATTCAGAGATAGAAAAAGTTTTTGACGCTCTTATATTTTTCTGCAAAACTGCTGACGCTTGGGAGATGGGATTTTACAGTTTCACATATTACACATATTTGATGAAATATAATTCAAAATGTCCATTTAATACACATTAACAGTGGCACACCCAACGCTGCCGGCTCATAAGGCTCCAGCCCCCCCCCCAAGCCAATCGCCTCCTATATTATTACAGTTGTATAGATACCTTTTGCGGCTCTCACACGCAACCAATCTTTATAAATCAGGTCTCTAAAGAAAGAGAATTTCACGGAGACGTGACGAATTGCACTTTGACTTTAATAATGTGAATGATTTGTTTAAAAAACGCAATATTCATGGAAAATGCAACACGCAACACTCGACAGCATTGTCAAAATTTATATAAATAAATAACTCCTCAACTAAGCGTTTTAGGGCGTCAAAAACTAAAATTTTGAGGCCGAAGGCTTTAAAGAAACACTGTACTATACAGGATGAGATCTTTTTGAACATTCTACATTTTTGCTGGTTTGGCGCTTCCAATTCTACCGCACCTATTCACAACCTGTAGAATCTGCAACAGTATGTGAAATTAATCTAATTACTTGATATTCTACACGATGTCATTACACGGGCGTACCCCTCTGCTCGGTAATAACGTTAAATAATAATAGTTGGTATTGACAAGGGTATATGTTATTGTTATCAATTACAAGGAGACATATAGAACAAGTGACGGAGGATAAGAGGGTCTTGAAGAAAAAGATATATTACAGGCTTAATATGGAAATGGAAAAATAGGGAAGAGAGTGGGGTTTAACATGCACGGGTACGCTAGTTATACATATTAAAATTAATGATTTTAACAATTTTCTATAGAAACAAAAGTCGTTCAATACATCAAGTCTTAATGTTATAAATATTAGCAAGAAGTCAACAAAAATGCATTTTTCAATCAGCATAAAAGATTTTTTAATAAGCAAATAGCACGTCGGTCTGTCATTATACTAGTAGCCTCCCCTCTACACACACGCGCGCGCGCGCGCGCGCACACACACACACACACAAAAGAAAAATCCCGGGTGCACCTCTGCATAAACACATTTTAAAATATAGTATCTTACCTTATAAATGAAAACTTTTACGAAAGTTGGTTCTGTTTAATTGGAAGAATCAAGGATTACTTATCAATTACAAGCTAAAATTATTTCATAGTTTTGTGCAAAGACTAGTGAGTGTCCTTTGTACTATGTGAATGTACAGAATATGTGTATGTGTAATATACTACACCAAAAGTACTGTCTACGTAATAGACATAAGACCTAAATTGTGAGATTTCCATGTAATATTCTTAACCTTTCCTAACAACGAGCAGATACAAGAAAGAAATTATTTCCTCTACCGTTTTACCTTTGAAGCTTTTGACAATAATACTAAGATGAAAATTTCGTTCTATATTTTCATATCATTTTTCTATCCCGCCTAGAATCAGTTGCATGTGCTATATAACGTATATAGCCAGCTATTGCGGCTACGACTCATTTCATTTAGTCGTCTTAAACTTGTGAACTATTATAAGGTGCAGGATGCCCCCCACCCCCATCGCACCAGGGTGCAGCACGGCGTTTGCTAGGGAAGTAGGGCATGATCGGTATAATCCGAAGCATCCACTTGTTGCCTCCATGGCTCGGCGTCGCCTGGCGGGCGGCGGGGTGAGGGGGTGAGGGGGGAGTGCGGGGCGGAGTGGGGCGAAGAGAGGTGACGCAGGGGCAGGCAGAGGCAGCGTGCCGCGCGATCCGACAGACTCGAAGTAGGAGTAGGGTAGGCCATGACAACCATTGTTGTTTTTCTTGCGTGAAATATAATTTGGCGCATATCCACGCCACAGAAAAAAGAAATCTTACGAGTTTATTTAATATTACAATAATTTAATATAATTGTCAATATTGAACTGCACGAAAACTGCTACTTATGGTTGGCAGTAACCGATGAGCACCGCAGTTATGGGATGGTCGGTTATAAGAAGCCCTAATGCTTCATTAAACGATTCAACAAACGCTATTACGTTAAGATTAGAACTACAATTATCTGATAACAATATACGATAACATTTAGATACTACATTTTTGGATTATTCAATCAGATGAGAAATATTATATAAAAAATTAACACATTACTAAACGTTGAATGGTAGTTTTTCAATTCTTATTGTAGGTTTATTACATACAATTTATTGTTGATATACGTATTCAGAAAATAAAATAATTTAGCAAACTTTTAGCGCTCCAGCCGCCTTCGCCCCGGGGCCCACTCACCCGTCCAAAATCGGCCGCTGGGGTAGGCTGGGGTCAGACGAAGCGGTTGGAGGGAGTTGGGGTGAAGATGTGTGACTTTGGAATTATATGGTGTGTGGTTCAGTTGTCGTTGCAATTGCCCTTCGATGATTAAATGACAATTCAAAGCATATGCCAACGAATTGGTGGGGTTATGTCTACGGAGCTGGTGTGAGAAAATATTATTCAAGGAACATGTGTAAGCAATGAATGGAATCAACATGCCGCGCGTTCCGACCGCCACTACAGTGTTTCTAAGAATAAATGTTACAAACTGGACAAAATGTTGCCAATAAATCAAGGGCAAAGCCACATACGTAACTTCTTTAAATACGTTTCCCCTCTCATGCCCAATGGCTAACAGTTATCACCTTCAACTTCCTACATGCCCTAGAAAATTTTAACGTTAATTCTTGGTCACTCTCGAGAGGGGGTAGTGAAGGGGGTTGGGGTCAGAGGAAGCAAATGGAAGGAACGGGGTAGGCCGGGGCGAGGAGGCAACTGCGGCATTGTGGCTACGTCGTGATTGTTAATTTCACTGTGCACTCTGTTTTCTTCCTGAAGTAATTTTGATCTGCTCCGTCCCTCTTTGTTCCTATACTGATAATTAGTTCGAAACTTCTACACGTTGCCTCAAATAATCTGTGGTGGCGTGCTTCTGGTAAAGGGAGTGTATAGGAAAAAATACATCAACGAACAGTCCGAGCACGCAGTGGAGAATGCCACGCGGACTGACGCAGGAGGGAGCTGAGTATCTTATTTAAAACAATATCATCGCAAATAGATAAGTAAAACACGTATGAAATATGCAAATATAATTAATTTGAAATATTTTGACTGTAGTTACCTGAGAAAAGTGAGTCACGGTAAGTCGGATCTGTTTTTTTCTAGTAAATGTTTTGCAAATTTTGGATTGGCTAGACTGAGTGATTTCTATTTCAACAGCAGAAGCTGAAGGCCGAATTTTTACCATCGACTTGGACACGCGCGAGCGACGCGAGCTTAAATTGGACGCATTGAATTAGATAGCTTAGCTAACTTAATCAAACTATCGTATCACTTCGTACAAAATTTGGAATCGCCACTCATTATACATATTATTTCACATGTTTCATTTATCCATTTACTTGCTTGTCAAAAAATAATCGTAAGCGGATTGAAGGTAGGTGGACAAAGAGAGTATGGTGCAGAAAGTAAGTCACAGAGTTTTGGATCATTAGGTCGGAGTGTGGATTGTGGTACGATGGGGTGAGGGAGCAAAGGTGCGAAATTTAGCTTGCGATGAAGTCGCTATTACTAGCGCCCTCTTTGTTGTCCTGGAGTAACGTTGATGTATCCATTTTCCTTCTTGCAATATAGATATGAATTGGGATTGGTGTAGCCCAATGCACGCACTTGTTGCATCAAGAGGGGGGACGGGGTGGGGTGTCTCAGCGAACAGGCGGCGAGACTGTGGCAATAGGTGGCCTCAACATTTCGCGCGTTCCAATCACCTGCATATGCAGACGCAGACCAATGAGGTGTTGGCCAGGGGGAGGTCTTCCACAGGCTAGGGTGGCGGAATGGAACGGGACAGAGCGATGTAGGACCTACTCCTTCCTCGCCACACCTGTTACCTTCTTACAAGCACGCGCCCCCGCGACCTCGCTCACCCCTGCCCGCGCCTGCACACGTTTCTCGTCCCACGTTTGCCTTCACGCTCCACCCCGTATCCGACCATGCGTCCCGACCTCCTCCGCCTATTCACCCGTCCCGCGCTTGCCACCGCTCCCATACTCGTGTCGACCTCGCGAGCAGTCTACTTGACTTCCTCTTAAATTCCGTCATCTTTCGCGCGCTGCCTCAACACCACCCGACAACCCGCGACGTCTCTGCCCGTCTCGCCACAAGGGACGCCACCAGCAATGACCACAACTCCGCAGTCACTCCCGATCCTGTACCCTTAACGGCCCCGCCCATAACCCCCCTCTCTTCTGTGCTTAAGGTACTCAAAACACACATTTTCTAATACTCTAGTAAGGTCTTAATTTCATGACTATAATGTAGATATTGTAACGTCGTAGCATTTCATCGGACCGCACAAGGCGGGTGGCCGGCGCGGGGGAGGGGGTGGTTCAGGCACCGGGCTGGTGGGGCAACCGGAGCTGTCGCCTTGGAGGGTGCAGGCCGCCGGGGGCGTGTCTAGGAACGTCTGGGGGTCAGCTAGCGCAGAAAGATGTGTGAGGACAGATCGTCTGCAGCTGGCGGCGAGCCCCATTTTGCGACCGGCCCAAAAACTCAGTAATGAGGTGACGCAGTTCGCGGGTCTTCAGCGTGGGAGGTCTGTCACGTGACTCCTCGCGATAGGGACTAGGGAGGAAACCGTATTCATTCGAGTTTGAGCCGAATCGCGGTGCGGATGCACTTTCGGTGATCCATAAAGGGGTGACCGCAGGCTTGCGACGGCGGCGTGTTGCCACGGGACAGAGTCTCCAGATGAGCGCGCTGGGGTACTCTGAGTCAGGCCGGGGCGGCTTGCCTCAGGAATTGGAGTGCTGCGGAGTGCAGCGGTAGTTTACGGGGGAGTATGTAAATAAACATTGTAATATACAGTCATTTTAAATAAACCTGATATAAAAACTCCGTGTCTCTGTTGTTTTTCACATCACGACGACGTCACAATATACACGCAGGAAACCTAAAATAACATTCCAATTTTCTTAAGAAAAATTACATTTTGAATTGTATGTGTTTTTATAGTGTTTCACTTTTGACACAATATCTCAATTAATATCTAATAAATTTAATAATATCATCATCATTAACATTTAATATTTTTTCCAGAATTGAAAGAAATAATTGCTGCATTATATAAACCTCAATGTATTGTGAGAAGAAAAATTTGAAAGGGTTAGAAAAATTCGAAATTTTTAAAAATTATTTTGGATTAATTTTTTTATTTTATTTTGAATGCATCTCAAGTATTGTATAGTGAAATATTATACGTGGTTCCACGTGTACAAGACAGAAATAATCAATTCAAAATCTCTATTAGTTGCCGAGTCATTATGTATTTCGTGAATCAATACGCAAGGAAAATGAACTGTTCTGGAGAGGTAATTACAGTTTGCATACCCATAGTGCCCCTGTAGCATGAGTTACACCTTCTGCCACTTCGTCTTCCTTATTTTTCTCTTACTCACAAGTACCTTCTCCTACTTCTATTCTTTGGTGGTTTCAGTTCAATAGATGTTTTTTTCATTTTTATTTTACATGCTTGCATGCCAAATATTTTAATCGAGCCAATGGGGCATGGCAGTGACGCCATCTTGAAAATATTTTATTATATCTCCGAAAATATAGCAGGTTGAAGAAAAACGATTACACCACAAGAAAATTTAAAAATTGACGCTCTCAGAATGGCAAAAAAGCAAACAAAAATACAATTTTCCAACATTCTTGGTCACTTTTGTGTAGACATACTCATATACCTTCACTTTGCTCGCACACCTCGCCCATCCGATCCCTTCCCTTCACCGTGATACTTTCTCGCCGCCTTGCACTCCTCTATTTCTTTCTTTTGCGCGCTCTCCCTATTATTTCCGCCCGCCTCCACTCTTGTAGACATCCACGTGCTTGCCCCTTCCGCTCTCCGCGCACGGCCTCGTATCCACGCCCGCCTCTGCACAGTGCGGCAGTGCGTAGTGTGGCCTCTCGAGCCGTTTCCTCAGCCTCCGTCACATCGCCCGTCTTCACGGACGATCCTGTTCGTTCCCGCGACAGTTTCCTTCCCCACATTCCACGCGCCCAACTTCACTCTTGCGCCCGCCCCTCCCCCCTTCTCGTGCCTCTTCCCGCGCCCGTATCCGCCTCTGCATCCTCATTCGTCCCCACGCCCATCACCTCCCCTCCGCTTCTCCACGCACGCGCCCATATCCACACCCGCCCCGGCCTTACTTTCGCCTCGTGCCTTCTCTTTGACTCCTCCAGCGGCGTTGACTGCCTCTGCTCTTCCGTAAGCCCCCGCACGTGTTTCCTGTCCATACTTTGCCCCCTTGCTCCTTTTATTCGCTCTTTTCCTCGCGCAGGCTATATTTGTCCGCCTCTGTCCTATCTCGGTGTCTCTCCCGTGCGCATGGCCGCCTCTGCACCCACTTCCGCTCCCGAGCATTCCCGCCCAGGCCCTCCCTTCCCACTCCTTTCGCACCCATTCCCTCGCCGCTTATTCTTGCCCTGCCAATACCTTCCCCGCCCCTTTTCGTACGCTTTCATTTCTACAACAGCACCGGCCTTACGTCCGCCTCTCTTTGCGTCATCCGTGCCTTGCACCGCTTATGCACCTACGTACAGCTCAGAGTGCAATTCCGCCAACTCCTTCCCCGCCAACACACTCCACCACGTCCACTCATTCTCCGCCCACTCTTTCCCCGTCCTTTCCTTCCCCACCCACTCCCTCCCCGCTCACTCCTTCCTCTTGCACTTTATTTTCATTCCTTCCCCGTCCATCCGTTCCCCAACCACTTCATCCCCGCTCATTTTTTCCTCACTTTCTTCCCACTCACTTTTTTCCCGGTCATCCCTTTCCCGCCCACTCCCCCGCCTAATCTCTCTTCGACCACTCCTCCTCCGCCCAATCCCTCCCTGCCCATTCCCTCCCCACCCACTCCTTCCCACCCTCTCCCCGCCCAATGCTTCACCGCCCACTCCCCCACCTACTCCCTCCCCGCATAGTCTTACTCCGCCACTTTTCCGCCCACGCTCCTATATCTATCCTTACCCTCACCCTCGTGTCCCCTTCTGCGCCCTTCCCCCCGCCGCTGCTGTCTCCTCCGCCGCCCCCGCCATTTCCCGGCGGAAGCCGAGAACACAAGGTCAAGACGGGCCACCGTGCACCAGGGCATCGAATGTCCCGCTAATTAAACACAAATACTATCGGGCCGCCAGGCGCTTATTAACGGCGAGTAATTAAACTGCCGTCGCCGCATACTTGCTCGTGCCGGTAATGAAGATGGGGTGGCTTGCGGCGGTGCTGGGGCGGCCAGCGGCGCGACCCTCGGCCAGGCGAGGCACAGTGGGACCGAACGACGTTCCGTGATTTCAACCCGAGCGTTTCAAACGGCAAAACAATGGCGAAATTCTATAAATCGAACGTTTGGTTGTAAAAGTCCATGAACAATCGTGTAAATGCCAAATTAAATGGGGTTAAATAGTTTACATAAGTAGCAACTATCTGGTGCTCATATTAGTCATAAATTGAACCGTTTGAGTATGACATTTGCATGGAGAAAAGATAATAGGGGGCAAAATCATAACATCACAAAATCTACAAGTTTACGGTTATCATCTTTTACCCTGTGATAGATGGTTAATTTTCGTGATCAGTTAGGATGGGAAAATCCATTTATGTCAAATAGATTTATTTTAAATATATTATAACGAGAAAAATATAATGTACAAATGAGAAAAATTAATGACCAGCTAAAATATTTCTCTTCTTTGTTATTAATACTCACGGATCATACTGTTACATTGAATATATTTTTGAGTAAATACGACTTATATTACAGAATATTATTGCAGAGGTATGCCTGCAGTGTTTCAATATTGAAGTGATTATATTTCGCCGTACAACTTAATAACTAAATAACCATTTCAAAAAATAGCGCTGTCGTTTGAATGTGAAAACGCCCACATGTCAGTTACTTGACTTCGATTAGAGTCTTCAATAAAGCTTTATTCTACTTAGCTCTGCGGGATTTGATTTACTGTAACATTGGATTCAGTCGTACAATGCCAACAAAAGTGATATTTTCAGAGCCAAAGAACTAGACAACAATAATTCTTTTTAGGAACCACAATTCCAGCGAACACCAAAACAACTATAAATATCGATTTAATACTGAGCATAAATAAGCATGTATGAATAAATAATCATTGAATACAAGTAATCAACAATGTTACATTCGTTAACCTCTTTAAGACAAAATGTCCGAATTATTTTTTCTCTTCTCGTGAAATCGAGCTTTCAGAGTCGTTACGTGTAGCTAGCCAGTTTATAGTTACCATCATCTAAGGTTCTCTAAAGTCAACCCACTTGTCGAGTCAGTTGAATTGTTTGGTAGAGATAACGAGAGAGTCGAGTGTAGAGTCAGCTATTGGTGATTTAGAACGAGTACATACCGTATACAGTGAACAATGAACTGCCATAATTCAAATTCTCCGACATATCAAGTTTTTATTATTTAAAATAAAATTTTTAGTAATTCATGTCATTAAAAGCCGAAATATTTCATATTTTGAACTTTATTTCAATTCCTGTCGGGATTGGAGCTATCGAGGTTTTGCTGTAGAACAGTTGTAGGCATCAAGAGATTCGATAAAATGATCAAACCTAGTAAGATAAGCATGCCGGGTGAATTAGAAATTTTGGACCATTGTGCATCGCCACCCGCATCTAGGAGGTGAGGTCGAGACGTGGAGTTCAGCGCGGAGTTGAGAAGTGCGCGGGCGTCTGCAGCAGACAGAGCTTTAGAACAAGTCAGTGGCAGAGTTTGGGCCCCGGAGGTGTGCGAGGTAGGATCGTGGTGGTAGGGAGTAAAGATGTCTAAAAAATTAGAACTAAAATCTCTATGACTTGAATTTCTCAATAGCTTGAATGTTTTTATTCTTTTCTATCTGATAAAATTATTTTTTATTTAATTCTTTCTTCAGGAAAATGTGAATGGTATTTTAACTATGCTCTGCACACGTATTCTCGAGCAAGATTCCCCATGGGAGAGCGTAGGCTTCCGCGACCGGAGTCATGATTAACTTGGCTATCCGGGAGACGCCGCGTCCAGGGCACAGGTGCCGACGTTTCGGTCGCCATTCTGCGACCTTCTTCAGGGCGTAGTACTGCCGTAGTACTACCGAAACGTCGGCACCTGTGCCCTGGACGCGGCGTTAATCAAGAGCCAGCATAATAAGCATACAACCAGCAAAGGTTTAGGGTTTTATTATATGCCTACAACCGGTTTCAAGAAGGTGGTGATTGTGGGCAGCCCTTGTAGTGCGTGGGTATGACTCACTTTTCCGGCACATGTATCCCTCAGGTATTTATGTCCGAACTGGGTGCCGCTCGGTGGGCTACAATCTTGAAAACCTGCCCAGAAAGGGGAAAATGTTTCTAGATGGGAATTTTGGACTATCAGGTTGGCTACAGTAATGGGACTACTGAATGCCGGTTGTGCGGACTTTGAGCGGTTCATTTTGTTCGTTGTATTCCAGGTCAAACTTGGCAATTCTTTCTTAGGAGTGCGTTATAAACTTGTATTGAATGTGTATTTAATTATTTAATATATTTCTGTTATTCGCGCTCGTTGGTACTCTCACATTCCTTATTCGAAAGTCGCACGTGGTTGAATATCTACGAAGTTTAAAAAAATATTATTTCATAAATGAGAAGAGCAATTAAATCGTGTATAGAGTAGAAAATAAGTATTAAATATCTATAAACGATGTTCTTAGTTTTATGTGATTGTGCGCGTTGGTTCTCTATATTTTCGAATTTGAATATCTGGCTTGGTTCGATATCTCTGATGCGGTTTTAACAATGTTTATATAATACACGGCAACATTTATCAATTTATCTTTAGTATGATAAACTAGTACTGAATGTGTATTTAATTATTTAATAGATTTTGGTGATTCGTGCATGTTGGTACTCACGATTTCCTATTCAAGTGTTGTACGTGGTTGCATAACGGCCAAGTTTTATAATTATATTATAGGACAATTAACTCGTGAATACAATAAAAAATTAGTATTAAATATCTATAAATTATATTATTGTTTATTTTGATTGTTCTCGGTGATTCTCTGTATTGTTTAAATTTTATTATCTGGTTTGGCGGATAAATCTGATTCAGTTTTGAGAATGTTTATATAATACACAGCAAACATTATTAATTTATCTTTAGTGTAATAAACTAGTATTGTATGAGTATTTAATTATTTAATAGATTTTAGATAATTGTGCTCGTTGGTACTCTCGAATTTTCTATTCGAATGATGTACGTGGATTCATAACGACAAAGTTTTAAAAGTTATTTATTTCGTAATGATAAGAGCAATTAAATCGTGCATAGAGTAAAAAAATAGTATTAATTATCCTTAAGTTTTTTTTTTGGTTTAATTTGATTGTGCTCGTTGGTTCTCTGTATTTTCGAATTTGAATATCTGGCTTGGTTCGATAAATCTGATGCAGTTTCAACAATGTTTATATAATTCACGGCAACATATATTAATTTGTCTTTAGTCTGATAAACTTGTATTAAATGTGTATTTAATTATTTAATAGATTTTAGTGATTCGTGCTCGTTGGTAGTCTCGCATTTCCTATTCGAAAGTCGTACGTATTTGCATAACTACGAAGTTTCAAAAATTATTTATTTCATAAAGGCAGAAGTAATTAATTTGCGTATAAAATAAAAAAATCAAATGTCTATAAACTATGTTGTTAGTTTTATTTGATTGTGCTAGTTGGTTTTCTCTATTTTCGAATTTTAATATCTGTCATGGTTGGATAACTCTAGTTCGATTTTTAACAATATTTATTTATTACATTGCCACGTTTACAATCATTTTCTTTGGTGTAATGTATTAAAATGAAATGGTTCTTGAAATATATATGAGGTTTTATTATTTTTTTTTTTTTTTATTTAAGGTCGCATCAACATCTAAGGTCATTAGCGACCACTATTGCTGTTAACGGTATGGTAACTATGTGGATGAAACGATATGGTGATAGATGATAAGGGGTGAAAGGACGAACACAAATACAACCATGCCCGAGGCGGGACTCGAACCCGCGACCCTTCGGTCCGAGATCACTACGACACTACTGCCTTAGCGATCTCGGCCACCGGGCCGGCATATGAGGTTTTAGTTTTTAGTGTCCATTGGTATTCTCCAATTTCCTATTCGATTGTCGTATGTGGTTGCATAACTATGACGTTTTTTAACATTATTTTTTTTAATTAATGGCTGGACTAATTAAGTTCTCTTTTGAGTTTAAATTAGTGTCAAGCGTTTTTTTTTAAATTATGATATTTGTTTCATTTGATTGTGCTCGTTTGTTTTCTCTATATTCCATTATTTTTATTGTGTTCAGTGTTGCGTCATGCCTGCTGTCATTGACATTGATTATTTTCGACCAAAAATACGTGAGAATTAATTCCAATTTGTAGCGATTAATTGGCAATTAATTAGCAGTAATTGATTCGAGGGTTTCCGTTGATCTCCGATGTGAATTTAACTTATGTGTGTGCTGGCTTGACGTCAAGCTAGCAAACACCCGTTTTCTCCACGAAAATACGTGCCAATTAATTCCAAATTGTGGCAATTAATTGGCAATTAATTAGCACTAAATGATTTGACATGTTTCGTGTCGGTGTGCTGACTTGGGTGTTCCATCTTGACGCACCTAAAAAATAGTATTGTCGTTGAATAGAAATATTTGTGTTCTCTGTAAGTGAAGCGAATATTTTCAATATGAAAGGTGTTCCAGGAGGTATGTACTAATTAAAAACATTTACATAATTATTATATCATTAAATATACATGCTTTTTTTTTCGAAAATTGACTGAATACCGCAAACTTCACGAGCAAATTGTAAAATGGGTTTAAAAAAGGGAGATAACTTTCGAAGTCTTTGAGCCACGTCTTAAGCAACATTTGCAAAATGGCGTTATTGGGACACGTTGAAAAACGACAATAAAATCAATTAATTATGAGGTACATTTGTTCAATTTAAATTATAGTCGATGCCTAGAAGCACTGTAAAGAATACAAAAAGCATAAAAGGTCGGAAACAACGCTTTCTCTTTTACAGTGGGATGAATAACGTAGAAAAGGACAAAAGTCGCCGCGTCGCGATTACTATTATATAATCATCAAGAAATTATTGCATTCCTGTTTCTTATATTTAACTGAATATTCTGGTTATATTTTATGCCGTAGAAACTGACAGACACTACTTCAAAGAATGCGTACGACATCAGTCCATAGTTTGTTTACTCACGGACCAGACATTCATTCTTCGGCCATTTTACCTATCGGTCAATTGCCGGAGGATGCCCAAAAATCAACTAATAAGTTGATAATGCAATATCACCTGAGTTTTTCTCGAAAGTTTTCCAGAGTTAATAATATGGATGACGCGTACAGGAGATTCTTGGCAACCACAGATCCCTACGTTTCTTCTCAACGCAAATTATCACCAAAGAAAATGTAGTGTGTCGGCAGAAGTCGTAGTTTCTTTAACAGAAGATTGTGAAGATTCCGAAGCAGATGATGAGGAAACAGTCTTTGAAGATGATGATTTAGTTGAAGAAGCAGAAGAAAGAGAAGATAATGATGTATATGAAAAAGAAGAAAACGACAACTTGCAATTATAGTTACAAACCATTTACTAAATGAATAATTGTAATTGAAATGCAATTACTTTTTGTAATTTAAACTTCTATCCTCTTTTTGGCCCTTTTTTCGAGCTTTCCATTTTTGAGATATTTTTAACCATTAACTACAATAATCCCTAACTATTGACTTTTATATTAATAAATAGAAATTTATCAATTTTTTCCGCCGTATTGAATCCGCCATTTGGTCTTTTAAATTTTTGAACTCTCAATCTTATTTACAACCTCATTAATTCTCCAAAAAAATATTTTTATATGATTGAAATGACTTTTATCAATATTTGCTCACCATCTTGGATTCGCTATTTTGTTTTCTTTTACTTTTTGATATCATATTCTTAATCACCAACTTCGATAACCTTTACATACTAACTTTGGTACAAGTTGAACAACTCTTTATATTATGGCCAGCTTTTTGGGATTCTAGCCCACCGTTTGCCGGTACAACACGAGATCTAATAAGGAGAGGTTATCGACGGAAAGATTTAATTTTGCTGAGCACCTGCCAAGGTTCTTTTTACATGTCTCACGTGTTACCTGGCATACATAATAGCCCACCCTTTTGCAATCTACCCCTTCAAGACGTAATTCAACACGATAACTTGGATTTTGTAAGACTGCCCAACTCTCCAAAGTATCGACGACCACTCTTAAACATCATGTCTCAGAATTAATGTTGCCAACTTTTTTACAAAATGCAGTAGGATCGGAGATCAATTTCAATTCAGTTCAATTAATGCCTTATTTTCAGTGGCGAGGGCGTATTCTTCCGCCTGACCTCGCAAATTCCTCTGGGCTCCTTTAATCGTCTAGAAGAGAGAGGAAATATCATTCGGGCGACGAAACTGGCGATCTTTTAAAGATTTTGGTCAGTGACTTCTTTTAGGCTTGAGGATCACATACATGCTGTAAATCTATAACATTGGACACCCAGCTTTTCTTCCCCTCCAAAGGAAGGATTATGAAGGATTTTTTTCGCCTTAATAATGCACAGCTTCGAACGAGTTTGAACCCGCGAACAGTTTGATACGCTAACCGTTAAACCTCCGAAGTAACAACTAACAAATAAACCACCGAAGCCAAAAAAATGATCACGTTTTTGTCAATAAGTATGCAATGGTAAATCTCATAAAATGAATGATACTTGGCCCTGATTTGTTCGCAACCCATCGAGCACTTGTGTGTGGCAGTACACATTTTGCCGCAGATAAATAGATTTCTGGTTTCCGCAACCGATTCTGAGATTTGCCAGATGTTCATTGGCAAAACGTAATTATATTCGAATTATATTCTTCATATCATTGAAGTTTGTAACTTTCATTCTCAGACACCTGTACATTAAATGTTCGATCGCTTTACCTAGAAAAATTCCAAGTGCTCCACACTCCGAACTTTCTATTTCCTATTTGAAAAACCACTTATGAAGATGTAAAGTTGAAGAGGCCACGTGAACAGCGAGTGCTCTCCCACTGTGCGTCACGACCTCTCGCTAGGCGCCGGGCGCGGGCGCTGGGAGCGTGGAGTTGAAGCGCGGAGTTGAGAAGTGCGAGGGCGCGGGCGAGGGCGCCTGCAGGAGACAGAGCTGCAGAACGAGTTGGTGGCAGAGTTGGAGCGCGCGAGGTGCGCGAGATGAGGTCGCGAATAAAGTTATTGAAATAATGAAGGAAAATGGACTTAAAGAAGGTCAAGGAAGTGGAGTTTTGTCTAAAGAAAGGCAAAGATGCAAAAAGAATGTGCAGGAAGTAAATTAGAGAAAGGCGTTATAATTTGCATTTAACAGGTGAATGATAATTTACCTGTTACGTGTTTCAATTAAAGTTTTGGATATGAAGGATTTATGACGAAGAGATTACCTGTAAAAATTTAAAGAAAAGAATACATTTTTTGATGCACTAAAAATAAGAATCCCAGAGATAATATTAACAATAATGTGAAACAAGGCTCACTTTCTAAAGGAAGAATTTATGGTGTAAATAAAGCAGCATTTATAATACTTCGTCAAGAGAATCGACGAATATTTTCAACATGTCAGCGCAAAAATAAACATATATAATTAATTTGATATGAAAGAATCCCCAGAGTTGACCATTAAATAATGTTATAAGGAAATAGTAAATTAATTACTCAAGAGAAGTAAATAGATTAATAAAAAAGAATGTAAAAGAACATACAATATGCAAATTATAAAACGTGTACAAGAATGGGGAAACAAAGGAAATGCAAAAAGTAAGATATATTGATTACAATATTTTATGTGTGGAGAGCACACTGAGACAGACAAGAGGCTTTTTCAAAAGAGACAATTTAACAGAAAAATTGAGTTGAATTTAATGAAAAATTAAAAAGTTGGGAGAACGGCTTAAAGGCATGTAGGATCCAAGTAGTTATTGAAATATACATTAATGAGGGCATACTTAGGAGAGATGACCCGTTTTGCAGAAATTCATGTCGCATATCTGAAACGTTAATATTTTTCTATACAATGTACTATCACATCCCAAAACTCTACAGTTCGGTCATGTTCATTTCTGTAGGCAAACAGTGGTTGGGCCGAGAAGTCGAAGTCGCATTTTGTGAAAAATAGCTGACCGCCGTTCGGTGGCCTACCTGGCGAGATCTTGAGTTAAGACCGAGACGGCCATTGCCATGCCTGCAGCTATTGTGAATCATCAAACACGCTCTGTGCCGTCGTCGGAATGCAGTCGGGCCGCAGTCGGGTCGCAATCGGGACGCAGTTGGTCCAAGTCACTCCCAGGCAGTCCAAGGCAGTACAAGACAGTCCAAATCAGTCCAAGACAGTCCAAGGCAGAACACAGTCCAAATCAGTCCATGCCAGTCCAAGTCAGTTCAAGTCGGTCGCTCTTGGTCGCCGTCGGTCGCCATCGGTCGCCATCGGTCGCCGTCGATTGCGTGGCACTCCGGGTCTTGCGTTGGGGTCAACAATGAACCCTGTATTTGTCGTGCATTCCTGTCACAAGCAATGTCCTAGTGTTTGCAACAAAAGCGCTCAGGCTCAGGAAGTACAGAGTTTGTGCATTTCGTTGCTTTGCACGATTATGCTACTACAAAGAAGTCCGAAAGAAGTTGGAGATACAGTTGTGCAGAGCGGAAGCTAGCCGGTCGGTCGCGTGTTGTTTCTTCCACAGAACGCAGAGCTCTATTGAGTCGTGGGTTTGAAGAGCAACCGTTGCGGACGCCCAGGAGCGCAGCGAAGCTGAGAGATGAACGGAGCGGCGCTGAGCGGAGCGACGTGGGCCGGGCTCGAGGGCCCCGTTATTGGCGAGGTCGAGAGCAAACACCGGCTGCTCCAGGGCGCGTCTTATCTAGAGGCTGCAGAACTCCACAGCGGCTCCTTCGTCTGCGCCGTCGCCTTGGATACTGAAGATTACACGGCGGATGGGAAGAAGGGGCCGACGGGGTGGAGGACACCCATGTCCCGAAATACGAATTAGCTTTTAGTTTGCTCTTCCCTCCTGGCGGAGCTCGCCTTACGTGCACTGATGAAGTTATTATTTTCTCCTCTTTTCCTCCTCGGGCTCTTTCTTTGCTCGTGCTCGAGCCGGGTAGGTGGCTAAGAAGCCCGCTCGCGGTGAAGAGTCTTTGCTTACCAAGAGAGGACGTCATCACCGTCCTCGTTGTCCTCGTTGTCCTCGTTCTCGTCCTCGCCGCCGCCGCCGTCTGCACCTTGATCGCTCAACGAGCCTTCCGGGTGATCGAGTCCCTCAAACGTCTGCAAAATGAAATTCCCTCCCGGTGTCCCGCTTCCTTCTTTCCGGGCGCGGCGACGGCGGCGGCGGCGGCGGTGGTGGCGGCGACGTCTGTGGCGGTCCCCGCCCCAACCTTCATCCCCACCGTTCTATTTCTACCTCGGATTTCCTTCTCTTAAATACTCATCAGAAATCCGCATTCCTCCTTAACGCGATGTCTTTGAAGTCGCGCCGTCTATTCGGCGCGTGTACAAGACACTTCAAAGCGCCACCCGAGGGCCGCACAAAGAGCCGCACAAAGGGCGCTGCGCTGCACGGGATACGCATCCATCCCTCTCCGCCTTTACTTCGCCACCGCCCGCACCCCACCCCACCCCACCCCACCCCACCCCGCTCTCTGTGCCTACGCACGCTATTGCTCCCATCGCGGGAGGAGCCCTCGGGACTTCTATTGATTTCGAGCTGCTGCAAGTTTTTCTTTGCGATGTTTGCGAGATTGCTATATTTACATCCGAATCGTAAATATCTACGTAGTAAGCTGCTGTTGGAAGGATTGAAGCTGCTGTTGGAAGGAAGGATTTGATTCATATAATGAATAAAAACACCAGTGTTGTGTACGTTATTTTCGTACTTAGGTGCTTGTGTTCACAATGTCACGCACGTGAGCATGCTTTCGAATAACAGGAATAAAAATCTGGAAATTTTATAGCTTCTTGTCGTCATTACTGCCAGCATGGAACACCTGGTTGAATATTCTTTGTCTTTGAGATCTAAAATGTCATTACGAGGGGATACAATTCGTGTATCTACCATCTAATCTATCAGTATTGTTTTTCCTCTTACGTACGTATTTTATAGAAAATTTAACGTTGCAGAATGTTTTTCTCTATAACCATTTAATAATACATGTATTCCTTCTATGTAATATACGTTCGTAACATACGTATACGTAATATACGTATTTAATAGACGAATGACATCGATTACACACCCTATGGATTCCAGTTCGAAATCCATAGCTAGTCGACCAATCACATTCCTAGAATTTTCGGAATCCACAGGCAGAGTTTCATTCCCTTTGCACATAATTTTTTGCATTGCAAAGCATTCACGAGACAAATGAATGCTTTTGTAGTTTCATGGACGTAACCTAGACATTGTTGTACTCGTATTTCTGGTTACATTTCGCATTGATCATTCAACTGAAAATGAATCTTGAAGGCATTGACAGTGACAATGAAATTTGTACTCCCCCTGAAATTTAGGAAATAGCGAATTCGACAACTCTACATTAATTACCAGAAAAATCAAGGAAGTATGATGAACAATCGTGTACAACATTTATGGAGTGACGAAGGAGTAAAGGATGAATTCTATTAGCGAGAACGATTTCTAGAACTTCTTTATTTTACAAAAGTTTCTCAGAAATTTCGCTATTAATTTTGTTCCAAAATAAATTCAGAATTATTATGTATTTTATATTGCATCACTGTTTGACGGAGGTAATACTTACACTTGAGTTTCAAATAAAACAAAATGTATTTAAAATATATTGAGTGAAAGTGAACTTTCCTTCCGCATGCACGTAGTATACTTCTTTTTCGAATACTTACTATAGTTAAAATCAATTTTTAATTTGATATATTGTACATTAGTCAAACTTGTCTACATTGTAAATATATTTTCACGATGATATTCTAGACATAATACTTAGTTCTTAAGAGAACTCAAAATGTGTGAAAGGAATACCACACCACTGTCTCCGTTTATTTCTGTTCTTCCCACGCGACCCTTTCGACAGTAACATTTAATGTCCTCAATACCGCCCACCTCTACCACCTGCAGCACATCCATCACCTCAGTTCCTATCTCCATCCCCCACGTCCTCCCACCGCCCGCTGCAGTTTCGGCCCACCGCTTCTCCTTCCAAGGCCTCCTGAGCGCGCCGAGGCGTCTTAAAGGGCAGGCGGAATTTACATACGCTATAACCTGCAGCGGGAGGCGGCTTCTTATCTCTCCGGATTCAATCCACGGCGGTGGCGGCCGACCCGTGATTCGCTATCTGATGCAGCACACCTGCCAAGAGAAGGGAGCTCCCGCAGCGCTCACGGCCTACGTGTGCTTCTGTGAAGATCAGTACGTTTCGTCGCATTGTTAGGAACAGCATAATTTATCTTTTTATTTTTTTAAGATTTTTATTAAAATTGTGCAGTTTGTCTGTACGATGTATTAAAATTATTAAGTGACCTGTATTATTTATTTGCAAATTACTACAAATATTTTATATTTAATTTATATCTTATGATCGTTAACTCATATTTTTGTCAAAGTTTTATCTGAAAATATAATCTGTTTCCTTTAGTTATTTAAATGTTTATTACAACTGTTAATTTTTAGTAAGAAAAAGTAAATATCACAATCGAAATAATACAAAATATTAAACGTAAATTCCTGCTAAGTTGTAGTTTATTTTAATTTAGATTTTGGTTTATATTAATTCGTGAGAGAAATCATGTTTCGTACATTAATCAAGAATATTATACACGTTTACATTTTAAATATTGCGCTGCATAATTCAGTTTAGCTAACTTGTTAATGAAATGTACTTCAAAATTGCATATCCTGATTTTCCATTGATATGATTTTTCATAATCTAACTACTTCCTCTTTTAGGTGTTGATTATGTGTCGTACATCGTAAGTAATTAGTGTATATATTTAATAACTAGAGAGTTTAAAATATACAAGAGTGGTGTTAATTTTATTCTTAGGAAGAGTGGAGAAAATAATGGTAGTAATGTTAAAGGAAATTTTCTGAGACTTTAATTGCTGACGAAATAATACAATCAGCATAGCGAGGTGATTATTGATTGACGTAGTTGCAGTAGAAATAGGAATGTTAAAGATGAAAGTGCAATTTTGAAAGTGATACAAAATGAATCCTCAACAGTACTTTCACAGTGATGAGCGTTGAGTAAAGATGCAAGACCATTGTTTCTTGTTTTTATTTATTTAACGTCAAAAGCGATTAAAAACTCTGTGTACTCTATTGCTGATCAGTGCCTTTTTCTTCAACTCTTGATTACTACCCGTACACTTTAGCAAGTTAAATTATGAACGCAGATAGCAAAGATATTATTTGACAATATTTGATAATTAAAAATATTCGCACACGTATAATAAAAACTATTTGCTGGGATATATGAGCTACAGATTTTTATTTTCGTTCTACATCATGACATACGCAAAAGATTCGACTTACTATCTGAAGAAAATTATTGGAATAACTGTACTTTACACTAACACCCCGCAAATCCGAAGAAATTGGACTCGGATAGTTAAACTGAATTTATGACCAGACGCTAAACAAGGGGCTATCTCCGCCTTTGCTGAATGGTTCAGAAAGAACTAGACGGAAAACCTAATTAAGACGGGGGTCATTGAACCAAAAGCAGAATTACAATATTAGGTTATAACCTAACATTTATTATTTTAGTATTATACAGAAAAAAATTATAAGCAATGCATTTATATCATTGCTGATTATTATATTTTTTTGATATTATATTTTTATGCTCAGTAATTGAAGAGAAACAGGTATGCAGTAGAAAAGATTTTACTTGGCTGTGGTAATTCTCATATAAATGTGACAGATTCCGATATCTTTAATTTTCAAACAATTTTTTAAAAATTAAACGTTTATTTGCAATCCGTTCGTACATCAGAACAATAAGTACATTTTTTGACTAGGTAATTAAGAATAGTTGAAGAAGATACTAAGTATTATCTTTTCATTAGTATAGTTGATTTTACATATGACTATACTTCAAAACCTGTGAGGTAAATCTAAATGTTTCAATTTCTTAACTCGCCTCACTTCCAAAACGTTATCTAATGAATTTACCGGTAAAGTATTTGTATGACATTCTAATTTTTTAATATATTTACAGCTATAATGTTTTATTTCTTCATTAACTGTTGGAATTTTAAAATCGGAGTGAATTACATCATTTCGAACATACCCGGGGGCATTGGCAGTGTTTCTTAATACTTTGGATTGAAATCTGTGAATGATTTGGATATTGGACTTGCTACTGGTGCCCCAGAGCTGTATGTAGTAAGTCCAAACAAGCTTTAAGATTGATTATAAATGAGTAATTTATTGTCTAAAGATAACACCCAATACGGTTTTTGTATTTGAACTGGGGTTCTTTTCGTTTCCACATTATGTTTTTCCACGTAAGTCTCGTATCAAGATAAACACCTAAATATCTCACTGAATCTGTTTGTGGAAGGTTAGTTCTGTTCAATTGCACTGGGAAACAAATTCTTCTCTTCATGGTGAAAGTAATGTGACTTGATTTACTTTCATTTGCATTTATTCGCTGAGTATTTATCCATTGTTGTAGTTTGTTGACATGTTCCTGAAGCAATCTAGAAGCCTCTAGTGGATCACTGTCTGAAGCAAGAACTGATGTATCGTCAGTAAATGTAGCTGTTACTGTTTCTTCGGTTGTAGGCAGGTCAGAAGTGTATAATACATAGAGCACTGGACCCAGCACACTTCCCTGGGGGACGCCAGTCAGAATAGGGTAAAAGGAAGATAGTTCGGTATTGTGTTAATTTGGAAGAATCTATTGCTCAGATAGTATTTTAATAGGACATAATAAGGATATTCAAGGTGTTTCTTCAGCTTGTACAAGCTGAAGAAATTTAAAAATAGTCTCGTGTAATTGTTGCCGGCATAAACATATGTCAGTTTTAAAGGGGAAAATTAGGACGGGATATACCCCTCTTGGCGCCCTAACCTATGTTCAGGTAGATGATGGGATGAAGTTGATGGTATGATTATGATGGCAAGGGAATGAGAAAGCAAAATCGCGTGCGGTCCTTGGCCCGTTTTAAAGAGTACTACACCGACACTCGCCGGAAAGTCATCAGGAAAATCACGGAAATCACTAATCAGAGCTGTCTATTCACGAATTAGATTTCGGCAGGCGCCACAATTCGATGTTAACACATCCAATAAATGTCTGGCACTTTGCTGGGATATACCGGGCGAGCTCCCAATCACTCGTTCATTCGAGACGAAAGGCAGCCTTTAGACTCCCCGCTACGGGCCTGGGTACCGTAGAGATTGATGTAAGTGGGTGGAAATACTATCGATGGTGGGAAATTCTATCGATGTTAGTTTTCAGAAACCGGGGAACAATCGGTAAGGCATATTATGCCGAGGCGGCAAAAGCAGTGAAAGTGACAATTTTACGATAACGGTAGCAATATCGTTTATTCCAACGCAAGCGACGATCGCTTCTGAAGATGGTTTGATGCGTTTTTGTTACGGGTACGAGGCAGGTATTGCTGACGAAAAAGGCAGACGGGAATATGATTGAAATTTTACTTTGTATTCCGTTGATCATTTTTAGATTGCACTTGTCATGTGAGGGTAATCGATTCTTTAATGCTATACTTTTTACAGGTATTTCGAAAATGTGTAAGTCTTTGAAGTTCTGGAGATCCTGTGTACTGCTGCTATTTATAATAGAAACATAAACAGATGCATTATTCTGAAAAAGATCTTACGCCTTTTTTTAAAGCTTTTTTTATATTATAAAAAATAGGCCCTATATAATGAAAAGATTAATTTAAAAAAAATTTTCCAGCCACTTTATGCAATATAAGATACAGAGAAATATTTTTCACACACTTTATGCAAAAAACAAAAAAACACTTTGCATATGTGCAAAGGTGCGCATTGACTCAAAATTTCTGACAGTCAAATGCAAATACACATCAATTATCATACCTATTTATTTTCATAAAAAACAAAAACTAATAATTTTCTTATATTTTAACTTTCTTATATCTTAATTTTTATTTGTTGTAAACAATTTCACAAGAACAAGTAAACCTATTTTACATGATAACTAACGTTTTTTAAACTATTGACAAAGGATATCCATGAAAATTCTTCCCTTTGTTTAAACGATATTTTTCTTCACAATGGGGTAAGGTACAAATGTGTATCCCTCCATAATTTTTACTTTCTCGTTACTGCTTACGGAGGATAGAGAAAGTATTGTAATGCTGCGGGAGAAAACGGCGAAATTTCAACACAAAATTCTTATTGCCTGGTAACGAAAATTTGGGTAAATTTTAGACCTACATATAGTAAATAACTTCCTTTACCACGTTGTTTTGTCAGAATCCATGATTTATGAGTTCTTGATACCCATATGATGAAAAATTGTTTGACGTAAAACGTCTGTCCACTCTAGCGCCTAAACCGTTCAGCCGATTTGTTTCAAAATTGGTATTCCTCCATTGATTTGACTGATGTCGCGATCTTTAGAATTCAAAATCGATATTTAAAGTCTGAGGGGTACTTTACATAAAGCCCCTCAGACGCTTTTTCAAAATGTTCAACACATTTTTCAAATTATCAAAACATTTTTCAAAATTATTAATTTTGAATTCTATTTTAATTTATTATTTTTTATAGTTTCTTCAGTAAATGCCAGATGCATGAGGGGACATAACACGGGCAACTAACAGTGAATGATCTTTCCTTTCTCATTTTTGCCCTGCCCTCGCCATTTATATGCACGAACGCGCGGGCACGCGCGCACTACACTTGCACTACACTTGCACTACACTTGCACTACACATGCACTACACTTGCACTACACATGCACTACACTTGTGCACATGCCGAGAGGTTACAAGAGCTTATTGGCTCTGTTGGTGAAGATTTCTGGATGGGGAAACCCGGCAATCCAACATATAGGTCGACGCCGAATCTCACATTCCAGGATATAACATGTACTGCACTTACGGAACTAATTAACAGCAGCAGTTGATCCACTCAAAAACATAAAACAATTATCTATTTAAAATGTGAGTGGTACCATGTTCGTTACAGCGTGTCACAACTCCTCGCAAAAATGTCAGATAAGTCTTTGATAGGATGGTAATTCATTTGGGATTTTTTTGTTATACAGTCAAAAACTCTCAGCTAGTTTTATATTGCCACATTTTAACCCTTCCATGCCCCGCTTTGCACATGTGCAAAGCGATCTTCATAACGACTTTAGAGCAACCAAAGGACAATAAATCTGCTGGTGCTCTCATTTGGTGTTTCATTAATAGTCTTTCTAGCGCTGGGTTTACGAATTAGCCCACAGAATGCACGAACGTTGTCAAAAAGTACTCGTGACAACCAGAGGGTATCGCTATGACGTGACACGTTACATTGTTGGTTTTATAAAAGCTATATGTTGATGTTTCAGTGTAAATTGGCAATTACAATTTTTTTCTTATGTGATATGTACTTCTACGAGCACAACGAGTGTAAAAAACACTGGATTTGGCATCGTGTGTGACTTTTACGAGTGTAAAAAAAGTTTGTATATCTGCAAAGGTGCGAATTGAGCTCACTTCGGTAGTGAAGTTATAGTAAGGTTATGTTTGATATTTATTATATATTTTCAATATTCACGAAAAATTACGCAAAATGTACTCAAATTCTCGAAAAATTGTACATGATTTTATTTTAAAGTCGATCTTTAAAAAACAATTAAAATTAATAAAAAATCTTCGGGACTAAAACCATAGGTTAGGATTTCTTTGTCATAGACACTCCTTTGGCAACAGTTGTTGCCCTGATTGCCCCAGCCAGTTTAGAATAATAACAATCATCAATAGGCGATGAGCTGCCTTGAGATTTTGTCCTTATTCTCTACCGCAGCAGAACCTTTACGCTTCTTACAACTAACCACGCATCTATCGATGCTCATGTGATTTGAGCTGATACGAGCGATGATGAGAGATCTTTGCGAACTTCTCGCGGGACGTCGTGTCTCAGATGAGCAGCAAAGTTGATCCGTTATTATGGTGACGTTAAGTAATTATTCACTTGCATATTGCTACAAAGTAAGTCGCGTAACGTACCATAGCACGTGGCGAGACAACTGTCAAAGACGTTTAAACGCCAACGATTCCTGTAGAGACGCAACTACAGAGCACAGACATCATCCTACTACGTCAACGCTCGGGTAAAATTACTATCACTTACACAAATATTTGCCCAGGCACTACAAACACATTAGTCTCCTCACATCATTTTCAAATTCTCACATCAATCATGATCTACGTCCAATATGTGGCAGGTCTGAGACCAAGTTCATAAGGAAAATTGAATATTTCATATCAATAATTTGTGTTTAATATTAGTCTGCACTCATAAATAACTCTCAAAGATTCAGCTGCCTCATATTTTTAACCTTGCCTCGCCGTGCTTCTCTACTAATTCCTTGCGCAAGGGAAAACAAGAGCATACAAACTCTTCTCAAATCATTGAGTCAAGGAGCACGCAAATCAGAACAGAAATTTTCAGCTCAGAGTTCATAACGAGACGACGTCAACGAAATCGCACCACAATGGTGGCGTATTTTCCATCATCTGAGATGGTAACTCAGTCTCAAGTATGACAAATTTGTCAGTTTATCGACCCTTGGGAATGACAAGGTTTCAATTAATACTTAAGTCGATTCGAGAAAATGTATATCAACGTTTCATTAACTCGTTATTCAGTCATCTTTTCTCTTATAATATTTATTTTTCACTAGTTCCCAAAGATTGCAGCATGAGTATATTGTAGTACATGAAGCAGAAGATAGAACCTTATCACAAGAACAAATAATTTTCTTTGATTTTGTCAGTTGTAACCTTCTCATTCCAAAGGATCGTTTCACACATTAATTATTAAAAAACGTGAAACCACTTTGAAATGCTACATTTGAATCGTAATTAACTAAAATTATAAATTTCGAAAAGCAGGTTTTACGGCTGACACTAGACAATTAATCATTGTTCTCCACTAAAGCTTGTTTAAATACGAACATCATATCAGCTTTCTGTATATTACCTAATATAAGTAAAAGTAAAGTTTTTTGACTGAACTCTTAATGCAACCGTAAAACACATTTTTAAAAAAGTATAGAAGAAATAATATAATAAGTATAAAAATATAAATCCGAATGTATGCTGGGAAAATATTGAAATTGTAGAGATAGTGATTAAATCAGAGAGAAAAGAAAACATTTATAATGCGTTTTTTTTACTTTTAGGATAAGAGAAAATTATTAATTTATAAATATTGAAGTTAAAATAAATAAAAATAATAGTCTTTTAGAAACTTCTTATATATTCTTTCCCTTGTAGTCATATTTTTCATCGCTCTGAACCGCAATGCAGAAATGGTTTCTTCCATATCATTCGATAAACTCTTATGTAATTTTCTCTTATTCTTGTGATGCTTGCCTCTTGTTTTGACCCTTACCTTGCCTAGTTCGCCATCACATTCCATGTAGTCTGCGGAGAGAAAGAAAACTAGCGAACATTTCGAACACCGTTGATTTAAAAAGCACGCAAAGCAGAAAGTATATTTGGAGATCGGAAGATCGTGTCGAGACGACGCGATGTCAAAGAAAAAGCGTCTCCCACGCATCCTACCCTCCCGAGACCGCAGACACCGTCTCACGCCTTCGGTCGCTGGCGTACGGGCGCCTCGGCGTTCAATTTAAGCTCGTATCTGTCGACAAACAGCCCCCTGGAATAATCCACGGAACGTTCCGGAGACAATATACGGCCTATCTTTCGCGCACCTAAAAATTTTTACGCGTGTCGTAAACAGCGTCGGCCGGAAGGGGGCGATAACCCCAACGCGAGAGCCGAGCGGGGGAAGAGGGACGAGAGAGGCCTCGGCTGGTGGGCGAAGGTGGAAACAACTGGTGGGTGGAGGGGGAGGAGGTTCTGGAGGTGATGACAATGTGAAATACGCAGATGAAGTGAAGGTGCGACACATGATGAAAGTGGAGGGGTAATCGTGGGCGGGAAAAACATGGAGTTTGTGAGCGGAAAAAGCAGCCGTAGAAACTTGTAATTGAATTGAAATGGAAGTCATATGAGAGTGATACGGGTTTTGAATCGCGGTGGTGATAAGCGGACTAAGATGAGTAGATAACATATTAAACAAGCACGTTTATAGCCAATAAATATAGCACACAAACGGTAGGGGTCAACAGAAATTATGGTTAGAACAGTTTTTATTAGTGCTGGGGGGGGGGGTCTGAATAATGCAGTGTAATAATAAGTTTAAGTTTTAAAGTTTTGTGATTTGGATCTTTGAATCCAAAGATTGACAAGGCGGTAGGGGAAGTATATTTCCGGGAAGATGGAACAGATAAGTAAGTGGTACTTAGAAGCCGTTCACTGCAGTTCATAGCCATGGAGTGACAATCAAGAAAGCACAGTTATTGCAATGTTAAAGTATATATAATATTAAATCGTTGTGTAGATGCAAATTTGAGAGACTGTAAAAGTTATATGTATCTCAAGAATCTACCCACAACTGATCCTCCTTGCAATCTTATTCCCGCTATCGAATTTGATGATTGGTCTACAGGTAAAATGTGAGACAAAATGAATGCGAGAAAATTTCTTCCGACAACTACTCTTGATGAATTGATACGTCTATCAGAGTTCGGACCGTGGGGATTTCACTGATTTCTTACAGTCTCTGAGATTAATAGACTTTGAAACTCCACCTTGTCTTTTTAGATAATAAGATAGAGCATAATATGGTAGGCAGCATCAGATCGAAGAAAACAATCTTACAAAGAAGCGCCATATTTGGCACCAACAACGATCAGGGAAGGTGAACGAACTTTTGCCAGCAGGGAAAACCAGTGGACGACGATGGAGGTCGTAAAGGCTGCGGGGGCTGGTTAGCGGGGTGGGAGCTATCGCCGCGTAGCAGGCTGAGGCAGGGTGCGGCGGGGCGGAGCAGCGGGGAGGACGGTTAAACGCATAAACAATGTCGGCGCGGCGCGCAGTGTTAGCTGCGACACGGATCGATTCGCAGGCGCTGTTTACCGAGGCCGCTTCGCTGGGTCTTGGGCTGGCACTGCCGCGCCCCTGCGGCGCTCGGCTCCAGCTGCAAGAAAGTGCCCACGTTAATTGTAGATCTCAGTTGATCGATTGATTAATGATTCCGGGCACATCGAGTGCTTAGCTTATTAGCCCCTTAAGTGTAGTGCATGTATTTTTCCTAGTGAGGAGGCGGTGATCTTCCTCCGCCGAATGGCGAGATCCGGCGCCGAACTTCCCGACAGCTTTTGGGGTTTCTTCTAAAGAGGTATCTCCCACCAGCAGGGCATCACCCCAGACGGGGCAAGGTCTAAACTCCTCACTGGTCTTCCGGCATATGAGGTAGTGTAGTGCATATAAGTGTAAGTGTGTATAAGTAAGAGGTGAGGATAGGTCAAGGAAGAAGGAGGAAAAATCCTGCGCGCTCCGTCGCCCGTATGTTAGGGTACTGCTCCGACATTCGCCTCGGGTTGATCGGAGAAACCACAGAAAACTATCTCTCAGAGCAGCCGGCCGCCAGAATTCTCCTGCAGACAGGGCCTGATTTCGACCTAGGTGGGGTCGAAAGTCATGCCAGCGAACCCAAGGACCTCCTGGTGAGAGGCACTGCAGTGACATCAATTGATGCCCTAAGCCACCTAAGCCGGTCGCGTTAATGGTAGATCTCGGTCGAGATTTGAATGTTACCATTGAAAGCGCTAATTAAGAAGTCTTGGTGCGTTAGCTTTCGTACTACGGCTTTTTAAACTCAGAAAATAGTAAAATATTTTCTTAAAGATGAAAATATAATGTTTATTCTTTATTGTTATATTCTTGTTCGTTGTTGCCTTGGATACCGAGCTCGATAATCACTGCATAACATACCTTGACGATTCTGGTGAGGAGGGACGTGTGTAAAAAAAGGTGAATGATGCATTATATTCTCCTATGGAGGTAATTATGAGAGAAAATTACGAAAGGGAATAAATGTAAGGCATTATGAAAAGACATCCCAAATCACGTGAACATCTACGAGCAGTTAATTAGTAAATACGTAAATCTAAATCATTAAAATTAGGTAAAAAAACTTTTAAGTACAACGGGCGTTAACTAGTTCTAATTATCTTAGACCTTTTCTCACCATTCAATGATTAACCCTTATAACGCCCTTGATACAAAGATAACTATCAATGTTTTAAGACAAGAACATTTCCTTTACACCCACAAACAATTTTAGTTTATTGTAAACTGTTTTATTCAAAACGTAATAATGTAATATTGAAAATGCTACGGCGTTTTTGCCCAATACCTTTTTCAATCATTCTTCATTGTATATGAAAGAGATCAGGTTTTTATTTCAACTCCAGGACCACTGCATATTTTAATATTGTAATAAAAGATATCATTTGCTGCCATTTTCTCTTTCTAATGCAAAACGTAGCTAAAGTAATATGGGATTTTTATTCATATAGGATTCAGCTTTAGTCTCAATTTCATCCCAAAAAAAGCTTTCCAATTAATTATTTAAGGTTTCAGGGGCTGCGAACAGCCATTTTTAGACTTTTCAAGACACATACATTTTGTGCATATTTAGGCACTATAAATGCGATTATTTGAAGATATTTAGTATTGCAACGTGATTCTAATTACATCGCGTTTCAACATGAATTGAGAGAAATCGGCATTTACCTAAAAATTCGAAGTCCTGTTATTATAACTATGTATAGTGCAAGTTCACAACTGATGGTTCGTAAGCTGGGAAGTTGTGAAATCGATCGATCGATTGTTAGTGATTCCGGGTGCGTCAACTGCTAAGGTCATTATTCCCGTAAGCGTAGAGCATGTCTTTTCCTCGGGAGGTGGCGATGGTCTTCTCCCACCGAATGGTGAGAGTCGGTGCCGATCCACCGTTAACTAGCGGGAGTTTCTCCTTTCATCAACGTCAAACAGATTTCGGCGTTCATTAAAAAACTGCATACACAAAAAATGTCTTACATATACATCGATTTACAAAAGCAATACAGTTAAACAGTTGCCAGTGCTTTGGAACTCGTCTATGAACGAACAATGGAATTCCCCCTCAATGAAAAAGGCAGCGTCTGTCTTCCAAAGCGTCTTTCAGGCGGCACGCAGCGCGCGCCCAGCGAGGCGCCGCACATTTCGCTCGTACGCGGCGGTGGCAGCGGGTGAGGTTGGGCGCTGGAAGTGGCGGGCGTGGGGTCGGGGAGGGAAAGGCGGAGGAGGTGGCGGCAGGAACAGCGTGGGCAGCGAGGGCGGCGGGGCGGCGAGGACGGCGCGTCGGAGCCGTGACTCGGCGAAGGCGGCGGAGCGGCGGCGGCGGCAGGGCCGACGGAGGTCACGGGGACGGTGGAGACGGCAGGGCAGCGTTGGAGCTGTGGCTCGGTGAGGGCGGCGGGGTGGGCGGGGCGAGACGGGATCATCCCGAAATATTAAAAAGCGCGAACGCGGCCCTCGGCGCATGGCGCCGCGCGGTTGAGGAGGGGAAGGGGAGAGGGAGGTCGCAACAGCTGGCCGCGATGTATGGAGCAGCGCCCGCCCCTGCTGCGTCCAGAGCGCCAGGCTCCTTCACCACTGCCACCGCTCCCGGACTATTCCGTCTCCAGTTGCCCTTCGCACTTTAGTATACTCTCCTCCCGACCTTCTGGGTCTCTCTCTCGCGCTTCGAAACGCCCTCATAGGGATTCATTTGCCGCCTTACGCCCTTCGCCGGTCTGCGACCGACCACCGTCGCCCTTCGTCGTCCCCCTTGTCTGCCTTCCTCTCTCTCTGTCTGTTGCCCTCCTTGTCGCCCTGCCTGTCGCGCTGCCTGTCGCCCTCCCGTCGCCCTCCCGTCGCCCTCCCGTCGTCCTCCCGTCGAATTCTGCCGGTGTCTGAATGTGAATTCTGCCGGTGTCTGAATGTCTACCGACCGATAGAAACCTGTCGGTAGATTTCCATGTTTTTAATTATAACAATCTGGCGAACCCAAGAACAGTAACATCTCAACAAGCGGATATAGGATCTCGTGCGATCTTTATATCCTCTTTACGCACTACACTTGTGCCCTACACTTACGGGAGTAATGACCACATGTATATACACACCTGGAAACCCGAATTAGCCACTCACTCGGCGATATCTGATATGGAAAAATTTAGGTAATGTCAATTTATCAAATGAACTGTCGCTCTCTCGTGACCGTCAATCATCGTCGCGCTAAGACCCGTGTACAGAGGCGAGTCCCTTCTTCAAATATCGTTGCCTCCGAGATTTTCAATTTCATTTTCCCTGGTCGCTCAACATCGTCTCAAGTGAAGTAGCTGCATCAGTCGTTTCGAACGGAGGAGTCCGTCAACCAAAGGGCGATGGACCGTGCGCGGACTTTGCTTGCTTCTCCTGTTCCCTCTTTTATCTTTATAGCTGAGCTATGCCCTGGACTCCCATCTTAATGAAGGGGTCTCTCTCTTCTCCAGGAAGACAAAACTGCAACCACCGCCAGTTAAATCTGCTTTTCTTCTCGACAGAAATGATAAAATTCATAGAAATTTTCTGTAGGTTTGATATCATTTTGGGGGGGGGGGGGATTTTTATTTTATTGTAATTTTACGCAAATAAGATATCTGTATAAATAATACGTACATCTCATACGTTATTCTGATTAAATGATTGCAGTGTACGGTTTACTGGCTAAATAGATGTCCAGTTTTTCAGCCAATAACTTCAATGCTTAAAATATTTAATACAGAATCAGTGCATCAATACAATTATATTACATCGTAGAGATTTAAAATGTATCCGCATATTTAAAATGTATACGTATACGTGTTGATTGATTTTTTCTTGTTTCCGGGCGCGTCAACTGCTTTGGTTATTAGTGCCGTTAGTGTAGTGTATGTTTTCTCTCTCGGAAGATAGCGGTGATCTTCCCCCGCTGGATGGCGAGATCCGGTGCCGACCTACCTTCGGCTAGTGGGGTTTCCCCAAACCAGGACTCTCCCACCAGCGGGGCACCTCCTCAGCTGAGACAAGCTCTAAGCTCCCGACCGGTCTCCCGGAACATGTGGTAGTGTAGTGCATGTTAGTGTAAGTGTGTGTGTAAGGGGAGAGGATAGGACAGATCGCGCGTGGTCCGTGACCCGTTTGGTAGGGTACTGCTCCGGCATTCGCCTGGTGTTGATCGGAGAAACCACGGAAAACTACCGATCAGAACAGCCGACCTCTAAAATTCTCCTCCAGTCAGCGACTGAATTCGACCTAGCTTAAAAGCTAGTGCCGAAAAGCTAGTGTCGAAAAATCTAGTGTCGAAAATCCTGCCGCCGCACGGTGGTGCATTTTCCCGAAATCCTGGCCAAAACCTCAAAAATGAAATCGCGTTTACTGAACTTTTGCTAATACTACGACACACTGTATACTTGGGGGCATCTGTTTCTGCCCACTTCGTGTCTCTGGGTGAATTACCCTGGCACCAGTAGTCACCCGAATTTACCCTTCACGGCGTTCGGTAGACCTGCAGTGCGAGAGTAACATAGAGAGACGGTCTTTATTTGTAAGTAGTGGCCATACACAGTTGTGTAGAGAAAACTGGCAGTATGGATTCTCTTCCTGAAGGTTTGTAGAGTATTTTCATGTTTGTTGTATAATGCATTAATCCATAATACCGACGTGGGATAAAATATTAAAATGCATGAAATTTATACAACAATTTTAAATTCTCGTAAGTTCGCGTAGGCTGAAAGTTACCAATTTCGCGGAATTCCGCGATGTTTCTAATTTCATTTACTAGCTGAATCTATCCTCTTTCGAATCCAGTTATAAAATCATGCCCCAACTTGCCCCATTAGTAAATACAAAGAATTAACTTTTCGTCGAGCACGCGTGACCGCCGAATATGACTCGTCGAGATCCGTCCTGAGAACGGGAACTGCTTTTACAACGCTGTTTCTAGAGGAAAGTTTTGATTCTTTTTACTGAAATAACAAATTTACTCAATATTATAAACAAAAAATGAATATTTTTAATTTTTGTAATAGATTAAGACTATTCACTAATATTACATGAGCATAATATTTACGTACATGTTATATCTTCTGAACTGGATTGCGCACATTTTATTTCATTAAAAATTGTACATAAAGTAATATTTACATAATAAGTGGCATCAAAACTCGTTCTCAGGAAGGATGTGCGCTCGATGAAAGGTTAAATACGTACGTGATATCAAACACTTTTTAAATTTTTAAAAATGAAATCAAAAATTCAATTGATCGAAAAGTAATATTTGTTTACTTAACTCGTATGTTACATACCAACAATTATTTCTATTACATTGTTATTGTTATAAAATTAGTATTATATTGTTTTCAATGAAATAATACTGTAACTACAGTTTAAATATAGACTAGAAACGCATTCAAATGCAAATCAAATAAAAATGGGTCTGAATGTAGAGCTTTCCTAACAGGATAATGTTAATAGCAAAGATAGTAATTCAGCAAGACGCTTTTTTGAGAAGTCTAAAGATTCCTCAGAAATAACGGGGATAGATGAGGGTTTAATTAAGGAATTTAGGAAAATTTTATTGGCAATTAAATACGTGGATACGCCATCAGCATTACTTTTTATAGTACTGCCAAGAAACTAGAAACTGCCAAGAAATGTTTCCAAATATTCATGGTATTACATGACTAGACTATTCACAAAGATATAAGACGGTATGGAGAAGGATTCTCGCGAATATGTTCAAGACTGCACCCAGTCCAGGAGATGTTTAATCACCTGTTGAGATCTTCTGTTCCTTTCATTTCCAGCTTGAGGGATCATCTCAAAAGAAAATTAAAATTCTTGAACAAATATGCTTTGTCTCATTTGCCTGAGCCCAATATCACCGTAGGGAGAAATGTACCCTAGTGAAAAATGTGATCTTCCATTCCGGTTCTTCGGGCACTGTATATGAATTTTCTCTTGCAGAGGGCAGGAGATAGCATTAATACCATGCTTCTTTATGCCAAATGTTATCAATTAATATGTAAGTAATCCCCACGGTTTTCTAAAGTCAATTTTGTGAATTGATAAAATTTAACCAAGTTTATATAGAAAAATGTACATTTATATTTCACAGATTTAAGCAGTGCATTATACTGGTATTATGTTACCAGCTCCCTTACATTATAAAGATAATCCAAAATAATTTTGGTCGTCGTAGAAAACATACTATAGCTCTCAGAGGTTTGGGCCAGGAAATCGCCAAAATGCACCACTGTGCGCCGTTAGGATTCGAACCTAGGACCTCCCGGTTAGAGGCACTGCAGTGACATCAGTTGATGCACTGAGCTACCGCTCTCGGTATATATACGTATATAAAATCACCTACATTAATATTTGTGATATATTTAATACATTTTGTTTGGATATAGTACGTTTTTGTGGCTTTGACATTTTTTGCAGCATGATCTCAGAGAAATGCTTTGGCCTACCTGACAACACTGGCATGCTTATCCCTAGTTAGGCTCAAGTGTGAACTGTATTGCCTCTAGAAATGGAAACGAGAAACAACAAAATGCTATTAGACAATATAAGCCCGTAAAGAGCACGTAAGCACTTTGGGAAAGGAATCGAGTTTCGCAATTTGTTGGGAAAACAATCACTCTGATTTACAAGCCTGTTTGATTTATCTGCCTTTATCTTTATTTTATTATGACCCTTATACTGTCTTCTGATCAGTTTCTGAAAATAGATGGTCAGAGAGTAATGATGAAATAAATTGTGGATCATTGATGGAATCAGATGAAGAGAAATTGGAGAACCCTGAGAAAACCTTCTGCGAACCCTCTTTGTCAACCACAAACTTTATATTGATTGACCGGATTTGGCACCTCGGTACCCAGATGTGGTAGGTGAACAGTCTGATTACTCCGGCTCACTAGCCAACGAGTAGTTACTGAACACGTCCAGAGGAATGTAGTCTTACGTTTACGACTGATTAACGCGATGACACGTACTGCTGCAGTTTGCGTCCCAGTCCTGACCCATCGCCTTCGTTAATCCAGTAGTAGCGGTCAGGATCCCAAGATCTGGGCGACAAGAAAGAAACGCATTGAGAAGCAGACTCAAGAATAGAAGGAAGTAAAGTTTTATGAGAAAAACGCTCTCCAAATAAACATATTTATTCCCCGCCGCCCGCATGGCTCCATGCTGCAAGATGAATACTATTAAAGAAGATATGTATCGTCAATGGAGAAATGAAAGGTTTCGAACGAAAAATATTCCTTTATTGTATACAAAGTGAATCCTTCTTTAGCGCTTAAAAAGTACGTAGAGGGAGCTAGGAGAGTGGGAAAAGGTGAAACGGAGGAGTTTTTTTTAAGAAATAAATATCTGATTCCTTCGGGTTTTACAGCGGTGATTCGGAGAACCTCTAGATAAGCGAGATATCCTTCGCAGTTCGGCGAGGTCTTTATGGAAGATTAACTGCAAATTGAGTGCTATTGAAATATATCTTATTTTAAAGGTAGTGATCCGGGCGGGCGTTAACGGAACAGCGCTAGAGTCGCTCCCCTCGCCGCGCGGTCAGCACAGACCCCATAAAATGGCGCTAGCGCTTCTGACGGGCCAGTGCGGAGTTAGAGCTGCGGTTGCGTTATCGCTCCTCGGCTTGTTTCCACACTAGTCGTCGCTCTGCCCTCCCTGCTAGAAGTTAGTCTCCCGGAAACCGCGATTGTCGACGAAAGTCGTGTTCCAGGGAATTGCCAAGACAGAACCGCATGCCTACACCCTTTATTACGTTCTTTAACGAGAAAATGTGTTTATAGGTGGCATACGCTTGGAAAGCTATCCACTCCATTGTGAGGAGAAAAATAACTTCGAAATGAGGACGTGCTCACTTGTCTTACGTCCGCCTGGCATCTTTTAAAGATAAATTGTGGCGTTCAAAAGGAAGGCGGCTTAAATATATGAAAGAGATTTGGCGAGTCTTATGGCAGAGGGTTAGTCGAAAAGAGACAACGGCGTAAGATGCAGTTGGAAGGTGAGTGCTCTAAAGAGTAACATACTCATTTCATACTTGAGTCGGTTTACGAAATTTCATGAGGATTATAAAATATTGGAAACCAATGCTCACTACGTGAGTGAAGACAAAAATAGGGAAATTATTCATACCTGAATAAAAATTTTAAAAAGGTAAGTTTAACATTATTTCTTACAATATAAACAATGTGTACAAATATAATTACTTTCAGTTTTATCTGATCCTCCTCTTTTTAACCATATTTTAAAAACTGTCAGAATTTCAAAGAATAGGGTAGGGGCGAACATTTAAAAATAAGCATAAACACATTAGCATTCGTGATGCCATATGGCGTTTATACCTTCTTGTATCTATTCATTTTTTTTTAAGTTTAAATCCCATTTCCCCTGACTCTCATTTCACCATTGTTCCATCATCAGAGTTAATTTCATTATCACTACTCACCCATTAGATAAAGGGCAAGATTTACAACTTCAAGGGCTCGTAGTATGACCAATCTGTGAGGACACGTACTAATATTGAAATGAACAAATGGAACCAAAATTAATTTGAATATAAAATTAGCTTTCAATTTTCACATATAAAATTAAAATAAATAATATGAAAATACGCATTAAAATAAGAAATGATATATAAATACATATTAAAATAACTTTTGTCGATAATATTATTCTGTGCTTTTCAAGAAATGCGTTATGAAATTGGAATTAAATTCATTGTACCGTTAATAAAAGATTAACAATGAGTTTTATGTTTGTATGAACTAATAATAATTTCTGTTGAAAAACGAATAACCGGTCATATCAAGCGGTGACTGTAATCACGGACTTACGTTGCTGATGTACATATTAATCCCCATACAAGCTAAATGATAAAATCTACTCATCTAACTTCACAAGAAAGATGATAAAAGCTTTTATAATTATCTTCTCGTTCCCTGTACATCCCGAATTAGGTCTCCCTTTCCCTGACCTGTGCCAGCCACCACACATCCCTTTCACAACACGGAGATGCCTCAACCTCAGATTAGAAAACATGAGGCCACGTCGCTGCAACCTCTTCAAAGTCGGCGCGAACAGACGCGAGCAACGAAGAAGTTCTTTGGGGAGAGAGGCACGAGGGGGCGAGGCGCCCGACGAATGCGTGGGTGGGTGCGCGCCGTGCGGCACGAGAAGGTGAACTGGGTTCTCTGTGAAACTGTCTTTTTGCACTTCGTTGCGTCGTCGGTCCCCAAGGAAAGTGGCGTATCACAGACATCTTCATATTTTATTTAAAGGGGAAAGTATGTGAAGTTAATAGTCTGTATTTAGTAGGGAGTAAAAGGTCTGTAGTTTTTTTTCCTAGGGCTTGTATCCAACCGACAGCCGGTTGCCCTTTACGTCCCGAAGGGACGCATACTCGACCATACACTAGACAAACACTTGCGGGCTCCTCTGATCTGGGGTCAGCAGAACGCGAGGCCCTCCGCGACAACACACACACACAAAGTCAAGGGACAAACAGCCATGCCCAAGGCGGGACTCGAGCCCGCGACCCTTCGGACCGAAGCGCTGAGTCGGTACTCGCTCTTAGCCACCTCGGCCATCCAGGTCGGCAGGTCTGTAGTTACTAGAGAAAAAATAATAAAGTTATTTCTTAAGATAGCCGGAAAATAACAAAGAATTTTGCCTTTGGGCGAAAAAAAACCCGTTGCGTTCAAAATTCAACCATTTTCTAGAACAACAACAATTTTAGATTTAATTAACAGTGCATTAATATCTGAATTAGATATATTTACTTATTAAATATGTACCTCACTTATTACACCTCATCTTTTTTGTGTAATACCAATACAAACAATGCCATAGGCAACCCAATCGAAGATAACAGCCTACGGACGGCCAAGAAATTGTCAGAGGTGGGAATGAAACATATGGAGGTGAGGTGACTGTGATGTGGAGTGCGAAAATTGTAGAAGGGATTAGAATCAGCGATAATAGCAGAGAGGAGACAAAAAATATTTTAACACATATTATTCTCATTCCTATTTTTTAAAATCTTGATCTCCTGGTTAATTATAAGAATGGATTTAGGTAAATGCAGAGACGCGTGTGTGAGGAGGGGGAGAATCATTGAATGTGGAGATTTTCAAGATGACGGCCGAGGGAAATCCATGAAAGAGGTATTAACTCATATTACGCTCATTCCCATATGTTTAATCTTCAATACTGGGTGAAATATAAGAAACAGTTAAGGTAGGGATAAGGGCGTGTGGAAGCGGGGTGGGGGAGGGTGGGTCGTAGGCAGTCAAGGGAGCTGCGCGTGCACTAGCGCCCATGATTAAAACGGGGCGCGGGAAGGGGCGGCGGCCAGAGACAATGCGTCAAGCGGAGGGGGGACAGGCGCTCGCTGCGGCAGATTGCCTCTCCCTTTCCCTATCCCATACACACACGCCCAACGACCTCAGAGCAGCCCGCTCGCGCTGCAACGTGCATGCGAGGCCTCTCCCGGAACTTTCATTCACTCTTTACATCATACAGGCTTAGGGGATTCAAGGCATGCAATTGATGTCACCGCAGTGCTTCCAGGAGGGCCTAGAGTTCGAGCCCCGACAGTGGCATTATTTTTTATTCTAGCTATATAGAATCCAGCCGCTTTCTGGAGGAGAATTCTAGCGACCCTTCCTTCCTCTTCCTTGTCCTATCCTCACCCCTTGCGTAAACACTTTCACTTCGATGCACTACACCACCACACATGCCGGAGGATTTGTCGGGAGCTTAGAGCTTGTCCCGATTGGGATGGTGCATCACTAGTAGGAGATACCTGGTTGATAAACGCTGCTATCGGATGTGTAGGTCGGCGCCGGATCTCGCTATCAATTGGGAAGAGATCACCGCCAAGGTATGCGATAAAAAATGCACTATACGTGGGGGACCACGGGTCCTTGCAGTGGACGAGGCCGAAATCACTAACCAATCAATCTTTACATCATTACAGCAAGGCATACACCATTTTTGTAGATATACAAGCTTGGTTGCTGCCTTGGTTGCTACCTCTTCATGTTCATGTTTTCTGAACCAAGCACTCACATTGATTGGGAGTGAGTGTCGCAAAACATATCTGCAGGAACTTCATTCTGCGTACTAAGACAAAAACAATTGAGCATTTCAAAAAATTTAGAAAGTTTAAAACTTTTCAAAAATCCTAATTTTTCTAATCTCAATGAATATTCCCTAATAAAAAAGGCCCATTTTAAATATTTTTTGACTGGTACCTTCTACATTTCCATTTACCTTGTTTATGGGTTTTCACTTACCCCAATCCATAAAATTGTTGTCCCCTAGCTGTTTCTCGTATCTCGCTGTACGAAATTTCCCCCCACATTTTCATTGACAAAACTTGATCATCTTCTAGCCCCCTTCAGCCACCTTATGTAATATTTATGAGACTTTCTGTATTACAGAAATAAAATAGATGGTTTTCTTCTTATTTCACATGGTTTTTAATAAAATGCAATCTTATTAAACATTTTATTGATACTTTGTTTTCTCTTTTTGACCGGAATGGCGTTTCGGCTATTCCGCTGTTCCACTCATTAATAATTGTGAAAATACCGTTCCTTCATTTTTTCAATATTGCAATTCTACCCTATGCGCGGTCTTGTCGTCTTCCTCATCTTTTCTCTGCTCAGTTTTCTTTATTCAACAACCTCTCTCTGATTACCATCCACTCCCTCCTCCTTCTACCGAACCTCTTTTCTGTTTTACTCGTATCCCTGCCTTCAACTTTACTCATACACCCTCTTTCGCTCTTCTCTCACAACCCCTTGCCTCTTTAGTCTCGTAATCCCTCACTTCTTCCCAACGCTGCCCCTCAGTCAACGGGCCACCCTCTTCGCATTGGATGGGGAGAGGGAGGAAGGAGGAAAAATCTGCTCAGCCGCCGCCACCGCCAGAAGAGGGGCTAAGAGGACAAGGTCCTCTCTTGGGACGAACGCGCTTTTCCTGTATGAAGCACGGCTGCGCTGTAGTTTCCGAGTGCGTCATAAATAAAACCGGATCAGCTTTTAATTAAAACTTTCTAAAAATGAAAACTTCGGTGTTAATTTTCTTTCTTGCTGCTTGTCTTTTGCAGAAACGGCTGTGGACGGGTACCACGGTGTGTACATCTACAGAAGTGAAAGAAATGATTGTCGGGGCTGAAAGAAACAAACGTTCGCCAATTTGTGGAGAGGATGTACAAAATTCTTTTGTATTATATGCTTGATTTATGTAATTATTTTTGCGTTACAGGAACACATCTTAGTACTTCAAAAATATTTAAAAACCTTCCCTATGACGTTCATTACGAAATAGAACCTCTGTGCCAAATAATAATGTTAAATCGTCAATCGCTATAAATTACTACTACCAATAATTAATTAAACACGCTATACTACTATTGTGATTGTGCAAAAAGCCAATCCTCAACGTATTTTGGAAGAGACCATCAAATTGTTTCGAGAATTTTGAAACCGATGGATGGGGTATAGTTTAGAATCTTTATATCTGTGCTACATGGAATTTCCCAGACAAGTGATTCCTCCTGGAACCCTCCGGAGAGACGGAAATCTCGTTGCTGGATCGGCACTCGTCGGACCGTGCCAATTCATATAGCGAGAACCTCAGGGTTGACGGAAACTGATTGCAGTTATTAGTATTTTGCAGTCAGAAAGAAGAGCCATTTCAGTTTTTCCACGAAAAACCTTCTCAACGACGTTCCATGAGAATTACGAGTTTTAGTGTATGAATATATGAGTGATTGACTGTATGCACATATCAATGTAGAGCTAAGTTCCGGTATTGTGATAAATATAGTTTGTCTATTTTGTGAATTTTATGAAGTGAAGTTCTTAAGCAAGCGTGATCTTAGTGTGTATGTAGGTACGAATGTAAACTTTCAGAGTAATAGTTATAATTAATCTGTAACTGTGAATGTCATTGTGTTGTGTAATTTTTATTTTAGTGTACACATTATTTCTAATGTGCATGGTATTTTATATATTAACCACTGGGTGTTACGCCCTAGTTAGATCAAATATATCTATCCATCTACCTATCTAATATCGCAGTCCAAATGATGCAGTACAACATTTGTTGGTAACACCGACTAAGATGCGCATTCTCTCGAACAGGTGTGACACCAAGTGCGGTTGAATCACCTTACATCAGTAATTCCTCACATTTAAATGGCGCAGTGTCAATAATCTCAGATGAAAAGCCTTACAGAATCCCAGAATTTCTGAATGACCCGGAGAATCTGAAAGGTCGCCATTCGGCTCACTGACACACGCTGTTAAGTCGTCGTTTGGTTGTGTCTGAACAGCAGCATGTCTCCACAGTCGAGGAATCAGTATACGTATATACTACGTGCTGTGATTGAGACGCCGTGGTGACGCAAGGTCACAAGGGGTTTGAAGACAAGAATGACAAGTCATATAACTCTCAGAGGCATTTATTATCAGAAGTTAATAAATCATATTCATTTCTAGTGAAAAATCGTTTCTGTCGAAGCCATGGTTTAGTTCAGAACACTAACGGTGGAGTAGCTCTTGTCAATCTCAAATGTATCAAGACTTTTTTCACTCTACTGAAGCGCCAATGCTACTTGTAACTTACACTGTAGAATGAATGTGTACTGACTTTCTGAGCGTTAAGGATCACTATCTCACGTTTTAATTTTTTACTTCATTGCTTCTTCTTAATTTTGTGAGGTATCTTGTCCATATTCCTACTCAAAACAATAGTATCTTGTTTAGACAAAGTTTAAGAAAACACTAAATGAATAAGATATTGTCATATTTAACATGGATGTACATACACTACAATTATCGTAACCAAAGTGTTTGTTTTATGAAGTATTATTATTTCTGTAGTCAATATTTAGACTTAGAAGGGAAATACAAATGAAAACTGTTATGACAGGGAGGCTGACATGAAACTGTTATGACAGGGAGATTTATTAAAATATAAAATACAACTTCACCTCATAATATCGTTGAAAACAACAAAAATCCCAGTCTTACAAACAAAGTACCACAGCCGAAATAGCCCCATACGACTCAACTCAAGAAGATAATAAGCTGACAACCAACATGGCAAGCAATGCACAAGCCAGCGCACGTGCCCGCCAGCAGAACGCGCTGCGGTCGACCCAGACGCAGGCCCTCGCGACAGTGAGGCCGCCTCGCGCTAAACTAATAAACTTAGGTTAATTCGGTTTGTTCGCGAACTTAAATGATACCCCGCCGCAACTTCCGCAGTCGTGTGTTGACACAGGCCGCTCTGTTAACGCCCACCAGCCGACGGCCTATTTGCAAGGAGCGGGCGCCTCAGAGTCATCCTGGACGGAGCGCCGTCCAACCGGACGGAAGTACGTAAAAGTGTGCGCATTATTCATGAACCGCCCCGTATCAATCCTAATTTCGTTTCGGCTCGCCTTCCCACAACGTGAGACTGCGCTGCCGACGGACGCGGGGATGAAGTAAAGTCAGTCACATGGAAGGCCGTCGTGGGGAGGGGCTTAGGAGATCACCGAGGAGGCTGCCGACTTCCCACGCAATTCGGCATTTGCCGCATCTGTTTTTGCTTGAAGTCACGGCGAGAGGCTCTTAGCCATGAAATTTCCTTCTTCCTACGCCGCCTGGAAACCGATTTCTATAGGGTTCGTTTAAAATAGAGAGAGTCCGAATCCACAATTTATGCTTGATTGTATTCTTTGTTATGATGCCAGGGCCGAAGCCGGAATGTGTGAATTATTTGATGGGTAAGTAAATATGAAGGTATGAAATAAATTGTGATGGACCATTGTACGCTCGTTGCCAGGGTAAATTAATGATTTAAGATGGATCGAATATTCTTCTAAAAACGCGCTTATCTGTTATATGCCCTTGGTTAAATTGGAGGGAGAGGCCGGTGTAAACCAAACGAAGGCTGGCCCGCACCGATGTTGGCGAGGAGATCATATGCAGCCAAAGCCTATCGCTTTTACTACTTATAATAAATTTGTTCATAGAATAAACTTTTGACGCTTGGGTGCGTTCTTGTAGTATAATTTAGAAATAAAACAACAATTTTGCTGTAATATTTGCAAGCATATTTTACCAGATAGATCCGACAATTACTCTGCGCGAACGGGATAATGAGAGCACAGAACGTGCAGCAAATTGGACTCGGGTATAAATGTTTAACCATGCAGTGCAATAATTTGTCGACAATAGACAAAAGCAGCCTCAATTAAAACTTTTCTAGAGTGTTGAGTTGCATTTTTGTAAATAAATGTATTGTCTCTTCCGTTCATGATAATTTCGCTTACTTTTGAACTAGAATTTACTATTGAATCTCATTCTGTATGAATAATCGATAAAATGTTTGAACTATATCCTATTTATAGGTGTAATACTGTGATTGGAGAATCCTTTTGTACATTTGATTAATCACAACAAATAAACAATCTGTGCATTTCTCCTTAATTAAATTCTTGAACAAAAATTTAATTGTATTGCCTTCTCGACATTTAAACACTCACGAATGAATTTTGACAATTCAGTGTACAGTAAGTACCCGCTATAACCCACTCTCCCAATGTCATTTCCGCCTTCATTTGCATAGCTATATTCATATTTCCTTAACCCTGTTCCACCCTTCTCCCAACTGCCGGTAACCACTTTAGATTTTGCTTCACTTCCTGCGTGCCCGCGCTCAACCCCTTCAGCCCTTCCTCGCCTTTCGTTCCCTCCTGCCACAGCGTCCAATACCTCCATTGTGTGGCCTCCCTCGGCTCCAACCTCTCAGCAATTTGCAACTCTATCTCTGCCAGTCCCGACCGGCAATGACCCTTCCACCTCGTGGGCGGCAGCAAAACTTCACGATCACGCGTGACCGAGCGGTGGGTAAATTTGGCAACAAGCGTTGCATGACGGACTGCGCCCACGAGAACGGCAGCGGGGTGGCGGGCGCCCTTCTGCGGGCTGGCCGCGAAGTCCTAGGCTCTAAATCATGTCGCGGCCCGAAGAGTGCGCCGGATATGCATAATTGAGAGGTTTCCTCTCGCAGCGGGCAGGGAAGGCGAAGGGGTGGGACACGGGGTGGTGCGGGGCGGGGTGGAACGCATTTGAGGGAAAAGGAGCGGGATGGGGCGAGAAAGGAGGGGCGGAACGGGCAAGGTGTTGGAGAAAGAAAGGCGAGAGGGGAACGGGAAAGGGAGAAGGCGGCGAGGAAGGCGAAGCGGGGAAGAAGATGTGGAGCGACAAAGGCGTCGGAGCGGAAAGGGGGTAAAGGCGAGTGGTAAAAGCGAAGAGGGGCGGGAAAGATGGGGTGAGGAAAGGAAAGGTGAGGTGGAGCGGGGAAGATGGTGGAGTAAGGAAGGCTAAAGAAGACCGGAGAAACCAGAGCGCAGAGTGAAGCGAGGAAGACGCGGAGCGAGGTAAGAGAGGAACAGTGAGAAAAGTGAAACATCTGGAAGATGGGGCGAAGCAGAGCAGGTGAGATCGGATGGGGAAGGCAGAGCGCAGCGGGGAAGGCGGGTGGGGCGGGGAAGAAGAACCGCAGTGAGGTGAGGAAGAGCAGGGAAGGTGAAACACTGCGTAGAATGTGGGGAAAGTGGAGAAAGGAACGTGGAGCGGAGGAAATGGGCTGAAGCGCAGAAAATGAGCCAGAATGGAAAAGAATGGAGGGGGAGCAGTAAAGACATCTCGGAGCGAGGTGAGTCAGAGCGGGGAAGATGAAGCACAGCGTGGAAGGCGGAAAAGGCGACGTGGAACAGGGAAGATGTGTCAGCGTAGAAGAATGGAAGGGAGCGGGAAGCAGGTAATGGCAGAGCGGAGGAGATGGGAGGAACGGGGAAGGCTTGGTAAAGCGGGGTAGGCTGGGCTCGGCGGGGTAGGTGAAGCGGAGAGGGGAAGGCCATGTGGAATGAGAAAAGCAGATCGGAGTGGGGAACGCGAAGTGGAGTGTATCCAGTGGAGCCAGAGCGAGGTGGGACGGGATAAGGCGGAGCGGTGCGGGGCGGGGAGAGGAGAGGAACAGGAAATGTCGCTCCCCCAAAGCTCTTTTGTCACCGCCCCCGCGACTTCCGCCAAGCGACTCTGCGAACCTCCCTTCTCCCTCTTCTTGCGTGCCTGACATAGCGTCCCGTTCCTCGTGCTTGCTCGAGGTCTCTTTCTCGATTACCCATGTCTCCAGAACGTGCTTTGTTCCGCAAGACTCATTTCGTAAATCATGGTAATTGTGTTGCAATTTCTGACCATTGATAACTGTATCTAGTATACAGTATATTTGAGAATTTGTTTGTGATTCTACTGAGTCGTACCTGTACTCCGACATGGCGCGATGGCATTGCTAGGTATTCAGCAATTCACAGATTCACCAAGAGTACGAAAGACCTGTCATTCATAGGATACGTTTAAAAACTAGTCATACATTATGTGATGACTTGCGGCCAGCATTAGGAGCCTTAAAATATCCTCAGTTGCTTCATCTCAGTCAACGTTATTATTCTGTCGTACTCCAATGATCATTTTATCGGTGTTCTATGTTGGAAATCAACCCATTTGAAAAGAAATATTGCATTTATTTGACAAAATATCAATTTTTTAAAAAATTAAGAATCGATTTAGCGTTCTGTGATATTGTCTACTATACGCGTGCACTATTTGATGCTCCAAAAAACTTCTACAGCTCTTCTCCGCAACATTTTATGACCTCTCCCACCTTTCCCACCATCTCCTATACTACTTCCATGTCTCCTCTTTCACCGCTTCCTCTATCACTGTCTCTCCTTCCCTCTCTTTCCCTTGTTGTCTCTCTCTCTAGTTGTCTCTCTACTTCTCCCTCTCTCTCTTTACTTCTCCTTCTTCCTCTCTACACCTCCCTCTCTACTTCTCCCTCTCTACTCTTCTTTCTTCCTCTCTACTTCTCCACTCTCTAGTTCTTTCTCTCTCTAGTTCTCACTCTCTCTATAGTTCTTCCTCTCTGTCTAGTTCTCCCTCTCTCTAGTTCTGCATCTCTTTAGTTCTGTCTCTCTCTAGTTCTCCCTCTCTCTAGTTCTTCCTCTCTCTAGTTCTCCCCCCTCTCTCGCTCTCTGTAGATTTCTTTCCAAATCTACGAGAGCGTTCTCTTTCTCTCTCTCCCCCCCTCTCTCTCTCTCTACTTGTACAACCTCGCACACTCCGCTGCCTGAGGCCTCCACCCACCCTTCACTTCCGCGGTATCGATAACCACCAGTCGATCCCCCGGGCCCTCGAACAAGAGCGAGAGAGCGCTTCCTGCGGCCCACCGAAGAACGACGACCGACCGACGCTTTCTGCATCTCAAAGACGCGATTTATGAAAATTTCGGAAAACTTTCTCCCGCCCGGGCTCAAAGAAACAAGCCCCTACGCTTCGTGATTCTTTACACAAATTTCGCGGCCGCAGAGCCTTGGTGCCGCCTGCTGCCGCCGCCACCGGGATTCGGAGAAGGTTGTAGAGGGGGGTAGGAGAGGGGAGGGATCTGAAGTTTTCCCCGTGAAAGAGCAGGAAATTTCAAAAGGAACGCGAGAACAGAAGAGAAATTCGGCCGGAATCGGCGCGAATCTACGGAGGGTGACATCTACGGAGCAACTCCTGCAAGTTAACGCGAAACTCCTCAAAACAAGCGTTACTCCTGGATGCAGCTTTGCTTTGGTGACTAACTTCAAAGCCTCGTTTGACTTGTGCGCTTGAACGCAAGTCCACAATATAGGTCTTTCAGCGAGTGCAATGAGCGATTTTACTTTCTTCTGTGTTGTTGTTTTTATGATGTAAATGAATTCTTATTGTCAAAATATATTGATCACAGTTTTTTACTTGCTTTGATAGCGGATTCAAAATTGCGAACTTTTAATGATAGTTCGCTAACCAGAATGGACGACGTAATTCCTGTGCTGTCTGGCACTATAAAAACGTTTTGGAACAAGTTATATTCGTACAAAAGCTCGCGTTCCTGAACGATAATTGATATTATAATAAAAAAATGATAATGAATTGGTTTTAATTGAATTGGTGCGTTCAAGAATTTCCTTCCATGGAGGAGTCACCACATAAAAGTCCAGAATGCTTTCGGGTTGTTGTTATTATTGTTATAATTATCATTATCAAACACTAAGGGCCTGCAGCAGCAAAAATGATGCTGAAGAACATCACAGAAATTGTTTTCCAAAAAGTAGCACTAACGCAGCTCTGTGTAGTACCTATAAAACAGTTCTTTTCATGCCAACAAGTTGCTGTTCCACAACGCAACACATAATAGCAAATATTTAATCGCGTGCGGCATCTGACCGCATCTGCTCCTACTGACCTATCATTAAGTGATTTGTATACTTGAATAAAAATAAAATGAAAATCAGTAAAATTGTCTAAAACGTAGTGTATGACATACGTAGTCAAAGTAATTTTATATTCCTTGTAGGATTGCGCCTATCGGACACGTGTCGTAACATTACCGACTCTCAAAATGAACTGTTACTTCTACCACTCGTAACTATTATTAATAGTCGACCTGGGTGGCCAAGGTGGCTAAGAGCATGTACCGACTTAGCACTTCGTTCCGAAGGTTCGCGATTTCGAGTCCCGCCTTGGGCCTGGTTGTTTGTCCCTTGTCTCTCATGAATGTGTCGTCACGGAGGGCCTCGTGTTCTCATGACACTAGATCAAAAGCGCCCGCAAGTGTGTTGGTATACCGTGAATGATCGAATATGCGTCCCATCAGTAAGTAAAGGCTGCAAGTACAGTTTATAACCAGCTGTAGCTGTCTATAAGCCCTAGAAATGAAAGAACTATTTTTAATAATAAAATTACTTTAGTGGTTGCAGTAGGTGCAGTAGGTGCAGTGGTTGCAGTAGGCTTATCCGCGTGAATGCTTGTGTGTGGCAGACGAGGAGAGCCCCGAAGTGACCATGGACCCGGGGCCGGGCGAGGCGAGCAGCACGCACCGCCAGGTGGAGGTGGCGCTGGGGGGCGCGGTGCAGCTGCAGTGCCCTCTGGTGGCGCCGGCCAACGGCGGCGCCAACGGAGCCAACGGAGGCGCCAACGGGGCCAGCGGCGGCGGCGCCGCGACGCCCGCGTGCTGGAGCCGCGTGGGCGCCGGCGGCGCGCTGGAGCCGCTGGCCGCGGGGCCCGAGCTCAGCCTGGAGCGCGTGCTGTACCAGGAGGCCGGCACCTTCCGCTGCGCCGCGCCCGCGCAGTCGGCGCCCTCGCCCGCGCTGCAGCAGTGGCGCAACCTGCTCGACGTCACCGTCTCCGTCTCAGGTGAGTCGCTGTAGTTCTCTTACGTCAATTTGTAACAGCGTTTTATTTATAACCAACTACTCGCTTTGAACGTGGAGTGCATGAATCCTCCTTTAACCCGATGGTCATTGTCAGTGGTAGTCAGTCATTTTTTATCCCTTCGGCCATGGGCTCTGCAGCCTTAGGCGACGGTCACAGTGAAGACGATTTTTGCCGAAATTTTCGTTCCCAGTTTTTCTCCGACGCTCTATATTCGTTCCGTCACGTGATGGTAGACAGAAACAGTCATAGTCAAGGTTGTGCAGTATTTAAATACTTGTATTTGAAATATGTATTTTAAATACAATTTGTATTTGAATAAGTGTATTTTTGACATGTATTTTAGAGATGTACTTAAATACATAAAATATGTGTATTTATAAAAGGAACTACTTCAAATTCTTCAAATATATTTGTTATATTCAAATATATTTGAAGATAACGATGAGAGTTTATTTTTGTTTGATTCTCCTAGTGAATGAAGCTCTTAAAAAAAGCCCCTTTCACCTGTTGAATTTGAATTCTCTTCAGTTTTAAATTATAAATCTAAATCATCAAAAATGCTGGACAATTATCCGACACCAAAAATGCATTTATTTCTTATAAATAGTGTCCGGACAATGCCCTTTTGCCTATTTCATTTCTTTGAGTGTATTTTTTGGCAACATAATCCATTATCAATGTTTACCTCAGAAATGGCTTTTGAGAGGGCTTTATAATGCCTGTAAATGCCTATTTTAAGATAATTTCCTAATCGGGCGATAAGGTCATATAAATATGTATATTGAAGTTTCCGTATTTTTAATATTTTTTGTTCAATTTATTTTGTTTTCTACATTTTTTGAGAAATCACTGATGGGTAATTTTCTCTCAAACAAGTAACAACCGCCTAAAATCCACCGTTCGAGAAGCTCTATACCCTGCGTGTTCTTGCTTGTAACGTGTCGAGCAGAGACCCGCTAGCCGTGTGAGAATTTGACACCGTGCGACTTATCTACTTCGCCGAAGCCCATCAGGGCGCTCCACAGAACAGGAAATTGCTCTCGTCTTTCCGATCTTCGCAATGATTAGTGAGCTATCTGTTCCTTACCAAGAACACAACTCTTCAAAAATAGCGCACCCGGCATCTTTCGCTATTAGAAAGTCGAATTACACAAAATAGGCCGAGTCATCTTCGATAATTTTGTATTGGTTTCAAACATTGGTGCATACTAGAGCAATAAACGTGGTAAAACCTGTTAAGATTACTTTCAACAATGCCAAAAGAGAAATTTTCAAAAAAATTTATTGCTAAAAGAGTGGATTTATGGAGAAGATTCACTGCGGAATGGAAATTTTTCCCCGTTTTGCGAAAAGGTGGTAAACTGTAAAAAAATATACAAAATAAAAATTATTTATTTACTCTATTTTGAGTATTTGAAGTATTTTAAATACGTATGTATTTATCTATTAAAAACCAAATGTATTTTGAGTATGTATTTAAATACTTATTTACGAAGTATTTTGGAGAAGGATTTAAATACTAAATCTGAAGTATTTTGTCAACCCTGGTCATAGTGAACGCGAAACACCTTTTCTCATTGCGCACGGTGGTCTGAACGGGTTCGGAACGCGAGCATAGGATGTTAAGTTGCATTAGTTATTAACTTAAAAAAAGTGATTGTAGTTGTTTTTGTGTAATTATCCGTCAAAGATCACTTAGTTTTGGGAATGGCGCTTTCTTTCAAACCTCCTCATGTAAACTTTTAGCGGTCACCATTTTAAAAGAGACAGGTCGAGGCGGCTGTTTTTAATGAAAACAACATTGGCAAACGTCCAATTAATAATAGTTATTAATTTCAGAGAAGTGGTTTCAGTTATTTTCGTATAATTATCCGTCAAAGATCACTTAGTTTTGGGAATGTCGGTTTCTTTTAAAACTCGTCATGTAAACTTTTAACGGTCGCCATTTTTAAAAGAGGTAGGTCAAGACGGCTGTTGTTAATGAAAAAACATTAACTAACGTCTAATTAATAATATTAATTTCTTGGAAGTATTTGTAGTTGTTTTTGTGTTATTGACCTTCAAAAATAACTTATTTTTGGAAACGGCTCTTTCTTTCAAACCTCGTCATGTAAATTGTAAATGGTCGCCATTTCAAGAGAGACTAGCCAAGGCGGCTCATGGTAACGAAAAAAACACCAAAAATGTCCATTTAATAATAGTTATTAATTTCATAAAGTGTTTTTAGTTGTTTTGTGTAATTGCCCACCGTGCGGTACGGAAACATCAACATTCGGACGAAGATCTGTTTCAAACAAAACATTATAGCATTCCTGGAAAGTCCTCTTCCATTCTCACTACCATTTAAATTCTTCTCCACAAAAGAAGTCACAGCAGGACGGAAATTACTACCAAAACAACAAGGGTCCTGGACACGATCGTATTACAGGAAAAATGCTTAAAAACTGTCTAAGAAACTCATTGCCCTCGTTACATCTATTTTTAATGGAACAATACGCATCGGAAATTATCCTTCGCAGTGGAAATTGGCACAAATAATTGTAATTCTATAACCTGGAAAACCTCTACAAGAAGTTACATCGAACAGACTAATAAGTTTATTGCCTTCGTTGTCTAAAGTATTTAAGAAATTACAACTATTCCGCATATATCGTTAACTTGAAAAAAATGACGCAATCCCAGATCATCAGTTTGGTTTCAGGAAACAACATTCTACAATAGAAGAGATTCATAGAATAGTCGACACCATCAACGAAGCTCTAGAAAATAAAATGCATTGTTCCGCTCTATTTTAAGATATTACGCAAGCGTTTGCCAAAGTGTGGCATGAAGGCTCCATTCTATAACATAATTCCATCCTTCATTTTTCGACCGAGTCTTTCAAATAAAATTCGGAGATGAAATAAATCCTTCCATCCAATACTATCAGGAGTACCACAGGGCAGCATTTTTAGACCAGTCCTGTACACGTTGTACACCTCTGACTTACCTCAGTCACCGGATGTCATCACTGCAACATATGCAGATGACACCGCCCTGCTAGCTTCGCACGAAAAGCAAGAAATGGCAAGAACATTGAAAAATCACCTGGCGTATATAAACCAATGGTTTAATCTCTGAAGAATAATGAATGAAACAAAGTCCAAATGTATAATATTTACTTTAAGAAGAATAAATACAAGAATATAAATGAACGGCAAACTAATTGAAAACGTAGACACCATTAAATATCTTGGACTACATCTTGGCAAAAAGCTAACCTGGAAGAAACACATTTCAATTAAAGGAAAGGAAGCAGAACTAAATAATAGGCAACTGTCATGGTTAATAGCGAGAAAATCTTTAAATCTAAAAAAAGGTCTTACTTTACAAACCAATATTAAAACCCATATGGACATATGGAATTCAACTCTGGGAAACAGCCTCACACTCAAATGTAGAAATAATTCAAAGATTTAAATAAAAAAGTCTCAAATTATTAAGCAATACTCCCTGGTTTGTGTCAAACACCACTATAGATAAAGATCTTTATATCACCACTGTTAAAGAAGAAATCACTCTTCAATCTCTCAAATACTAATACAGACTCGCAAATCATAGCAATCATCTAGCCATCAATATCTTAGACAACAGCACAATGACAAGAAGGTTAAAAAGAGTACATCCTCTTGATTTGGACCACAATTTAAATAATAAACTTCTGTAATAACTGTAATTGTATATTATACCATTTTTATTTTGCCACATTGTTTATTTATTGCGTGTATTTTTTTGTTATTGTTGTTGTTTGTTTGTATTATTGCTATTCTAATGTGATGTATTTTTTTCTCTTTCTACGTTTGGACAACTGTTCTCTTCTCAGAATCTCTTCTTTGATCTTCCTATGTCTCTTTTTTCTTTTGGGGAGGTAGCAATAGGCCTGCTTGGGCAATCTCGCATCCTTTGTAACGGTTTTTCAACAGTCTATCTACGACCTATCCTTTGTAACGGTCTTTGCAACTTCTTTGTAATGATCGATTCATTTTTTCTATAGGTAATTTATCTTTTCTTGTGCCTAAGCTGGTTATTCCCAATACTTTATTTTTATTGATTATTGATTTATTTTTCTTTCTTTTTATTTATTTTTATTCATTGCTTATTTTCTCATTCATGTATTTATTTTTATTTCGGAACTTTAGAAGACCCTATTAAAAATTCTTTCCCGTAAACCGCAGATTTATTTTAACTTATTTATTTAACTATTTTATTTAAGAAGAGTGTTTGTATTTTAGATTGAAATAGCTTTTCAAGTTATTTAGTGGAATCATGCAAACTGGTATTATCACTTCTCTCGAATACTTATATAAAGTTCTTGGATAAAGAGCGAATCTAATTCAGTTTTTTCGCTGTATACTGTATGTGCCGAAATGCAAACGAAAACGAGTGATTTAATAGAAAGTGACAGTTGTTAATTTCAAAACTGTTTTTCCAACGAATAATGGCGTTTGGAAGTCCCGAGAAAAATGAAGAAGAAAGTTTGGTCGGCGGGGCGTCGCATCGCAGAGAAATCCAGCGACGCGACGCGATGCGAAGCGACGAATGGAAAACGGGCGTCCGAGCGGCGCGTCGCCGCATCGCGTGAGGATTAACGCATGAGCCACTGCGCGTCGCTTTTTTCGCTTGCACGGCTCAGAAGTGCACATCTGCCAGTAGACAACGTTTCCGCCAGGCACAGCGCCCGCCCGTCCCTTTACGGGCCAGTGCTCCTCCTCCCTCTTGATTGTTCTCTGTGGTAATCTATTTATTCTCCTTTGGTGATTAAGACTAATAATATTAATAACAACAACAACAATAATAATAATAATAATAATAATAATAATAATAATAATAATCTATATACTTAAAAAAATAAGGCATTCTGCCATGGCTTCGTTTAGAGCTTCTACTAAACCGATTGTTGTATTTTTTCTTTTAAATGAAAGAATATGATCCCTAGATGAGTTATCAGATATTGTTTGTGTTGATTAACCAACATTTACGGTGTAAATTAATTAATTAAATCATTCTTTAATAGTACGCTTATCAATAGTCAATTGTTTTCTTTCAAAGGGTGGCAGTTTCAAAATCGATATACATGAGTCCATAGATGCGAGTCCACGCTGCTTGATGTTTTCTTTTGATTGTTGAGATTTGTTTACAATTCGTCAAGGTTTTGTTTCAGTGTAATAATTGCATTGTGGCGTTGACAGTTTGCATGTATTTGCTTCCGTGGTGTATTTTGTAGAGAACATTTTCTGTGCATTCATTTTCTGTGCACGTCTTCTAGAATTCAGTGGGAAATACAATTATTCAAATTATGATTTCCATGTTGTCGCGGCAGGAAGTAATAAGAGCCAAAATTTATTGCTTATTTATCCTTGAAAATAGATTTTATTACATGGGAGTTTTTTTGTTTTTTTCTCCCTTTCAAAATTCAAACTTTATTGCTTATTTATCCTTGAAAATAGATTTTATTACATGGGAGTTTTTTTGTTTTTTTTTCTCCCTTTGAAAATTCAAAATTTAAGTAGTATATGACTTAGTGTAGGGATCACAGAATTTTGAAAATGTGCACACAATTCACTTTTCCCCATAGCACGTCATACGCAGTTTTTAACTGTTTTTTTTGACGTAAAATAAATAAATAAAATAAATAAATAAATAAACATTCGCACAGTGGGTTTTGCTCGGTTGTACTTTAGTGAAGTTGTTTACAGGTTATGTCGAATTCCGAATCGTTGTCCACGCGCCCCAAAAGACGCAAACGTACATTAACTGGACGCAGGGAAAGAGAAAGTCAGCGTAGGTGTCGTGATAGTGAGGTCATTTCGTTTTCTATTGAGTCATTGTCTATGAAATGCCAGTTTCGTTCTGCTTTGTACTTTCCATGTGAGAGAAATTCTGCAAACGATTTACTCTGTGTTGCTTAAATGGGAAAATAAGTATACCTTCGAGCAATATGCCAGAAGAAATCAAACAGTTGTTTATAGGAGATGATGACACATTAAAAAACTTTAGAAATAATATCCTTCAGTATAATAGTGCTATATCTTTTGTGCCGATATTGCATTGCCACCTGGTCATGGGCCACACGTGTTCAAAATTTTGGGAACTCATCACAGAATATCTTCGTTATACCCTGAAGATCCAAACAATGCAATATATTGTGAACATTAGTCTGGGTACAGTATTTTACATTTATCTCAGATCTCACCGTCAAATTTTGACGGGTTCTCACCAGTAATAATAATAATATCTGTAATGGAAGCAAATAATACCATTATCTATTGGGACAGACTCATAATAACAGATAAAACTGTGGCTTTCAATAGGCCAGATATAGTTTTGATTGACAGGAACAAGAAAGAAGCTATGTTTGTTGATATTGCTGTACCATTGCCACACAATCTAAAGAAAACAGAGGCCGAGAAAATTACTAAGTATGAAGATCTTCCTCTAGAAATAAAACAAATATGAAAACTACAGAATGTAACAACATATCCACTTGTTATTTCGCTTGACGGTGTAATAACAAAAAAATCAGAAAAAATCTTTTAAAAGATGGGATTACCCAAACGAATCCTAAATTACGGACAGAAAGCAGCGATCCTGCATACACAGTCATATAGTTCGCAAGTTCTTGAACTAAAACAAATGAGGCTCCCATATCGGTCTTGGGGGTCAGAGTGAAATCTCTCTCCTAAGTGACCAAGCTCTTTCCTTATCCTGACAGGAATGGACAAAATGAACCTAGCACAAACTGTTGAGAATTGCAAGAGATAATAATAATAATAATAATAATAATAATAATAATAATAATAATAACAACAACAACAACAGGGCAGTTACTCGTGTCAGACCAGAGAAATTTAGATCCGTCGAGGTATGTTTCAGGATGATAGTTTTAGTTCACTGTGGTTGTGCATCTCCCTTTGCCCGCTGAGCAGAATGATTAGAGTCTGGATATGGGTACTGCTTTAAAAAAATCCAGATGTTTGCATATCACATGCGTTTTACGTGGACGACCTCAAATTCTATGCAAGTAATAAAGACCAATTGCAAAATGAACTTGACCTGATGCAACAAGTCAGTAAGAATATCTGCATGGAACTTGGCTTCAATAAATGTGCGATATTAAATGGGGATGGTGCAGTTGTTGCAATGTCTGACACGAATATCAGAAATAGGATCCAAAAGAACGTACTATCCAGAGTAAATAAAATTTGTGAGACGAACATCAGCTCAAGCTTACGCTAGAAGTAAATGTTACTCAACGTTTATTAGTAAGCCGGAAAATGTCTACAATTAACAACATGAGCTATTCCTGTGTCAGAGGACTATTGAATTTGGAAGCACTATATCGTCAGCAGGAAGAGAAATTACGTCACTATTTTCTGTCAGTTGATACTTCACTTCATAAAGCAATTTGCTCTCAGGATAAAAACATCAGCGTATTAAGTCTAGCCCAAGATAACAGAGATTTCCTATACATGACAGCTCAAGACCGAAGTAATGCTTGGAAAACAAAAGAACTGCATGGCAGGTTGACAGTAACGTTGAGTTCTGAGGATGTTGATCTGAAATGGTCTACGCAATGGCTGCGAACGGCGGGTCTGTATGGTGAAACAGAGGGATTCCTGTTCTCCATACAAGACCAAGTTATTAAAATCAGAGCCTATTAAAAATATTTTATGGGCCAAAAGAGTGATAGCAAATGCCGATTATGTAAAACTACCAATGAATCTATCCAACATATATGCAATGGATGTCCATCTTCAACACAAGCTGAATACTTGCAGCGTCATAATAATGTAGCCAAAGTAATTCATCGGACACTTGCAAGGAGATATCAACTAGTAGAAAAAGAGCAGCCGTATTATATTGCAAGTCTGAGTAAGTTATCAAAAATGATCTAGCACAAATACTGTGGGACATCACAATTATAACCGACAGGACCGTTGGACCGTTGAAGCGAACAGACCAGACAAAGTTTTATTTGATAAAATAGTGAGAACAGCTATGATTATTGATGTCTCGGTTCCTACAGACGACAACCTAGTGTCAACTGTTGCTGAGAAAAAAAACGAAAATACCAGCCAGTAGCTGTTGAATTGAAGGATATATACACATTGCAGAGAGTGGAGATTGTACCTGTCATAGTATCGACAAATGGTGTAGTTACGAAGGACTGGCAGAAGGCTGGAAAAAGTCTGAAGCTACAAAACGAATCTCAGAACTATGCGAAAAGCCGATTTATTAGGCACGGCAAGCATCGTCAAAAAGGTTTTGAGTCTTGAATGAGGTGCATGAAGGGCCAAGGAAGTAAAGACATCGCCAAAATCATTAATGAAGAACTATATGAAATATGTTAGAACCCTGCATGAGGAAGCTCTTCATTGTAGTAACTTCATATTTTTGTACAGACCAGTTGTGTCTTGAGCAGAAATACTCCGACATTTCTTGAGAGGTAGAGGAGTAATACATAAGTATAATAATAATAATAATAATAATAATAATAATAATAATAATAATAATAATAATAATAAGTGAGCATTTTAACCAGAACACCACCAGTGGATCCGCGATATCGAAGAGCGAAGTGCTTCTAAGATCACCTATGTTGGTCATCGGTTTCACGACCGAAGAGATACATAGAAATATTAAGAAGACCAATAACTGGATGTCACCAGGACCAGATGGACTTCACAATTTTTGGCTGAAGTATTTCACAGCAATCCATGAACCATTGACCATCTGCTTTACAGAAGCATTAAATGACCCGAGTAAGATCCCACTTCATCTTACTGAAGGAAACACCTTTTTGCTTCACAAGAAAGATGATGTCTCACAACTACAAAACTACAGACCAATAACGTGTTTGTCTACTATTTACAAATTATTTACATCCTTGATCGATGAAAAAATTTATGACAATTGTGAAAGAAATGGAATAATTGCAGAGGAACAAAAAGGATGTATTAGAGGTGCTCTAGGTTGCAAACACCTACTTAGAATAGATTCTGTAGTTTTAAAAGGAGTCCAGAGTAAGCAGACAAACCTTCACTTATGTTATATAGATTACACAAAAGTTTTTGATTCAGTTCCTCATGATAAGTTGATAAGAATACTTGGAATCTACAGGATTTCTCCAAAGATCATAAACACACTACAATCATTGATGCAAAGATGGAGGGTAAATCTGCATGCTAATAAGGAGAAAATATGTACAATGGACATTAAACGTGGGATATTCCAAGGAGACTCTTTTTCACCCTTATGGTTTTGTCTGACCTTAAATCCGTTGTCATCACTGTTAAATAATAGTACCATTGGCTACAATATTAATTCATCATAAGACATTAAATCATCTTTTATTTATGGACGATCTGAAGCTTTATGCTGGAACACATAAAAAACTCTGTTCCTTAGTAGTTAATACTACCAAGATTTTTAGCCAAGATTCGCCAAGATTTTTAGCCAAGATTTTTAGCCATTGGATGAGCTCCGTTTTGGATAAATGCGCCATCATAAGCACACGGAAAGGTAAAACAGAAAAGTTGGATAATGTTCTGCCTTGAACATTATCCAACTTTTCTGAGTCTCCATAGAAGAGCTACAACCTGATGCTGCTTACAAATACCTCGGAATATAACAGAATATGAAACTTCATTGCTGCGAAATTAAACATGAGTTTACCGAGAAGTACAAGAAGAGGGTAACCAAAATACTGAATTCGAAGCTAGCTGGGAAAAACATAATTACGGCCATCAACAGCTGGGCTGTACCTACGCTGATGTACAGCTTTAGTGTAGTAAAATGGTCTGATGCAGACCTAAATTCATTGGATAGATTTACTAGAGGGCTTCTTACAAAATTCAGATGTCTACTCCCTAACTCTTCTGTGATCCGTGATTGTATTTACCAAGAAGATAAGGTGGTCGAGGGCTAATCAACATTTTTAAACTCTGCAGAACACAAGAACAAAATATGAGGGACGCTATACTTAGGTCTGAGGATTCCTTCGTGAAGGTGGTGAGTGTTGACACTGGATACACGCCGCTTAATTTAAGCAACCAAGGCCCGACTATTATAATACCAACTCTAAAGGAGGAAATACAAAATTGACAGCAAACGATGGGATCGGCCTATTATGACGGATAAAACTGTTGGAATATGTATACATTTATATTACACAACCGCCATCTATGATATTACTTTCGAACTATTGTATAGGTATATAAGCGAGTGCACGATGTTCCTTTTCCCCATTTTATTCTAGTCCTTTGTAAACTGTGATGTCTGATGAGTAGTCCGAACTCGTCAATAAACTCGTGTGTGTGTGTGTGTGTGTGTGTGTGTGTGTGTGTGTGTACAAGTATTCTTATTTTATTTAACATGGTAGCAGTTCGTTGGTTATAGAGATTTGTGAAGTGAATTCAAAGCATATTCAACAGAAAGAAAAATGTCAGATGTTACAATACCAGTGTTTGATGGTGAGGATTATGGAAATTGGAAGAAGCGTGTTATTGTGTACTTAAAATTGAAAAAGTGCTATTCAGTCATTAAAAAGGAAAAAACAAGTACAGACAAAGAAGATTGGTATGAGTGCAATTTAAAGGCTATAAATTACATATACAGCGCTATTACAAATAAACAATTATAGTTCGTGAGTGACAAAGAAACTGCTTATGAAATCATGAAGAAGTTTGACGAAATGTATTCCAAAGAATCAACAGCATTACAGATTGTTTGCAGAAACAAGTTAGATGAATTGAGATAAAAGGATTTTAGCGATACGGGTGTATTTTTCAGTGAATTTGAGAAAGCAGTAAATGAATTAAAGTGTGCGGGCGCTAAAGTATCCGAAAAAGAAAAACTGGACTACATGTTGAGAACACTGCCAGAATCGTACAGCTATATTGGTGATTTAATTGATGTTCTGAAAGAAGAAGACAAAACAATAGAATTTGTGAAAAGTAAGATCCAGATGATGAAATTGAGAGACGACGATGAAAATTTAAATACAAGATCCAATGCGTTCAACACTGAAAGCAAGATGAGCCCGACGAAACAGGAGCAAAGTTATTATTATCAGACTGGTAGGGGCAGAGGGTCCTGGAAACGTGGCGGACAATACAGAGGAAATAATCGAGGAAATTTCAATCAACAAGGAGGTAATAATTGGCAACGTGATCGTAATGAGCAGCATGGAAATTATAATAACTGGCAACGTGGACGAGGCAAGCAGTATGGGAGTTATAATAATTGGCAACGTGGACGAGGCGAGCAGCATGGAGGTTATGGTGACTGGCAACGTGGTCGGCGTGGATCAAGAGGCGGTCAGCATCAAGGCAGCAGAGGCAGCTATCGACAGAATGGACGCAATATGAATTGTTTTCTGACAGAAATTCAATCTATGGTGGCGTGTAAAGAGACGAGTAACAAAAATGAATTACAAATTGACTGGGTACTTGATAGTGGTTGTACAGATCATGTAATTAATACCGATGATTATTTTTCTGATTGTATAATTTTAAAACAACCTGTAGATGTTAAAATTGGAGATGGTAAATTTTTAAAAGCTACTAAAGTCGGACATGTAATTAGCTATTTTCCAGTTTATGGTAAAAAAATTCCAATTGAAATGCGAAATGTGTTTTATGTTGAGAAAATGGATAGAAATCTTATTAGTTATGCAAGAATCACAGATAATCAACGGGAGGTTAAATAATACCCCTAACGGGAGGTTTGCAGATGTGACTGCAGAATTGGACACCCACACGAAAACAATGACCAATCAGGACACAGGAGGGAAGAATGACATAAACTTGGGCGGTAACTTTACATCTGAACAACATGTTAACAAATTACAATGTGCCGCCCAAAATACTAATATTGTAGTCTCGACTCTGCCCTTCTGGTACAACAGACCAACACCATGCAGCGAGATTAAGCACGCAAACCAACAATTGAAACTGCAGCTGAGAGAAACAAATGTCACACTTTTTGAAATTAATTTCCTCTCAGCAAAACACTTCACCCGGCATGGTCTTCACATGAACCTTGCTGGAAAACATGCAGTCAGTAACAAGCTTGCACAATACATCAACTCCAGTCCTACGCAGTCTCCTGCCAAAACTCCGTCCCTTTCACCTTCCTTACGTTCTCCACCTCCACCCTTATTTCGAACCCTGTTGCCTCTTCCTCTGAACCTACTCCCGTTTCTCCCATTCCCACTACCAATTCGTCTACATCTGATGCCCCATCTTCCTCACAACCTGTCACTGCCGGGACACACTACAACCTTCGACCACGCACTCGAGGTAAAAATGGAGTAAATATATAGCAACTACAGTCAGATGCAGCAGAAAAACACTCGTGTAGGTACTTGCAAAAAATAAACATTCTTCACCATAATGTTCAATCCCTTTCAAATAAAACTGAGATTATCGAGGCAGCTCTACAGAGCGATCTATGTAAATCAAACGGACGTTCTTTGCTTTACAGAACATTGGTTATCTCCTAATGAACTTAGCATTTTCCAAATTCCAAACTTTTACCTCGTAGGCTTTTATTGCACAGACAGAGAGAGAGAGAGAGAGAGAGAGAGAGAGAGAGAGAGAGAGAGAGAGAGAGAGAGAGAGAGAGAGAGAATCGCATAAAGGTCCTACGTATGGGGGTTCCTGTATTTACGTTAGAAATAATATTGATTCTATCCCCTTGGCGGAATTAAATGTGTATTCCATTGAAAATATTTTCGAAATTTCTGTTGTACATCTTACTTCACTAAAAGTGATAATACTTTGCATTTACAGACCTCCAACAAAGAGAACTGATTATATTTTGTTCTTAGAAAACCTGGAGATAAAACTTAACAAAGTCAGCAATCGCTCTTTTGAATCCATTGTTGTATGCGGAGATTTTAACATTGATTTTCTGGTCGAATCTTGCGAGAAAGAAAAGTTTCTCAATTTAATTAATTCCTTCAGTTTAGACATTACAATTAATGTACCTGCACGGATCACACAAAATTCGATGAAGGCAATTGATCAAATTATAATTAACAAAACTACTACTCGATATGAAGTTGAAACCAAAGATTTAGGATACAGTGACCACGATGCACAAATTCTTACCATTATAAGAAATGCGATCACTGACACAATAAATAATACACGTATGACAAGATTGTTTACTAAAAGTAAAATTAAATTATTCATTGATTACTTGATGCAGGAGTCATGGAAAGCGGTTTATAATACTGTTGATACAAACGACAAATATAATTCTTTTTTTCCAACTCTTTCAATTCATTTTAACACTTGCTTTCCTCTTCAAAAACGAAAATTAAATATTTCACGGAAAAGCAATTCTTGGATAACACAAGGGATTAGGACATCTTGTAAAAACAAGCGAATTCTTTCTTTCATTTCTAAACGTCATGACGTATCTCAAGATTTCCTTATCTACTTTAAAAAATACAAAACATTGTTACGAAAGTCATAAGGCAGGCTAAAATCATGAAAAATGATCAGGATATTTTGAACTCAAATAATAAAACAAAAGCAACGTGGAATATAATAAAAAATACTACCAAATCAACTAGAAAACCCGTAGAGAATGTTGTTTTAAAATATAACGATATAAATGTAAACGATCCGGCAACAGTGGCTAGTCTCTTTAACCAATACTTATCGAGAATGGCTGCCGATCTCACTAAGGGTCTTCAGGCACAAAATTAAAAAACAGACAGTTCACCCAAAATTTTAAACACAATGTTCGTTTCCGAAACTTCTTCCTATGAAATTCTCAAAATAATCGGTAAACTAAAAAATAAATATTCGTCCGGTTTAGATGAATTTCCAGATTCTTTGTTAAAGACTTGTGCGTATGCCATTATACACCCGTTAACTCACATATTTAATGCATCTTTATGCACTGGAACGTTTCCAGATATTTTCAAAACAGCTAAAATAATGAAATTCAAAATTATCGGCCCATTTCTCTTCTACAAGTTTTTTCAAAAATATTAGAGAGACTTTTTTACGTACGAATGGAAACCTTTCTCAGTAAACACGACGCGCTTTCAGATTGCCAACATGGATTTAGAAAATCAAAATCAACGGAAACAGCTATATTTTCTTTTCTTAAAGATGTCGCTTCATCATTAGATCAAAACGAGGCACCTATTGGATTATTTTTAGATCTCTCAAAAGCTTTTGACATCATTGATCATGACATTTTACTTTCAAAATTACCTTCATATGGAATCCGTGGTATTGCTCTAGATTGGTTATGTTCGTACCTTAAACAACGAACTCAGAGAGTATATATACCTTACTGGAATGATGGAACATTACGTACGCACCTTTCCGACTCTTTGCCCATTGCACGTGGAGTTCCTCAACGATCGATTTTAGGCCCTATTCTGTTCCTACTTTACGTAAACGATATGCCCTCGACGATTCGAAACGGAAGAACGGTTCTCTTTGGAGAGGGTACTGTGATATACAAATTTTCTCTCTACTTTAATATCTTGCAAAGATCTTAGCGTCCGGCTTGCTGGGTCAATGGGTCACGATATATTATAATCCTTATTACCTTTATAAGGGATTATAGGATCCGCAGACTATACAGCGCTGCTGGGAATCTGAAATAGAATGATTCTAATTCCTAGTTCATTACTGTTTGGATTGACTAAATGAAAGATCACTTTCTTTTCTAAAGAACAAAATTTAACAAAGTTTATTGTTACCTTTTTGCAAACAATATAGTGAATATAATAAATGATTTTAGGCCTTTGATCAAGATATCTTTGAATTTAGAGTTTTATACCGCGGTTAACTTATCTATTCTTCGTTGATGTCCCTCGAAGACTTCTCAGTCGAAATATCTTGCTAGCTTGCCGTAGTCCAAAGTTCCAAGAAATCCTCTTCTGCTCCTATCCAAGATGGTGTCAAACTATCAAAATTATCAGTCCCGATTACGTCCTATGACATAGTCCCGAAACCTATAACTCAATCACCACTCCCGACAAAGTTCCAATTTATGCATCAATATTACTTCCACATGCAATATCTGCAATATTATTTACTGTCCTTAAACTTTCACGATCTGAAAACCCGACTCTGACTATCTGCACTCCACTCGCTCTCTCTCACGACCTACGATCCGTTCAGACACGCGATGCCGGTCAGAATGAAATCTTCCTGCATGATTCACCCCTCGAAGCTTCGTATTAAACTACCTTCTTTTTTTTTCATAACATTTGACCGTCCTTCTCTCACCCAGCCAATCCATGCGTTCGTTATATTTTGATGTAGCTGACCTTTCGATCGTCTAAACTTCTTAATGCATATTCCACCATATTGTCTTCAAATAAATGCTAGTTTATATTCATGTGACATATCGGTATGTCACAGTACGAACATCCTTTGCAATAAAGAAACCGTAAATAGTACAATATCAGATGTTTCAAATTGGTTCCGAAATAACAAATTAATAGTAAACGAAAAGAAAACGGTTTTAATGCAGTTTTCCATTTCAAGTAAACATTTCTGTGCTCCATTGAAAATGAACGGTGTACCATTGACTGATGTTAAGGCAACAAAACTTTTAGGTCTCTCAATTCAGTCAAACCTTAAATGGAACGTCCATTTAAAAGAATAGAACACAAAATTAAGTTCATTATGCTACGCGTTCAGAATTCTTGCAAATTCAGTCAGCCATCATACTGCTCGTGGTGTATATTTCGCGAATGCTCATTCCCACCTGAGATATGGCATAATATTCTGGGTAAATACATCTTATAGCTCCCAGACTTTTAGATTACAAAAACGAATTCTACGAATAATAACCAAATCCCACCCACGTGATTCATGTAAGCCTCTCTTCATTAATCTAGGAATTCTACCATTACCGTGTCTTTTTATTTACGAATCAGTGGTTTTTGTAAAAAATGACTTGCTTAAGGGCGGGAATATATTTTCAGAAAATGCCGATGTCTATTATTATAACACTCGACGTAGAAATCATATTCATCAGGTGACAGTATCAACAGCTCATTACAAAAAATTCACATACAATACATGTACATTATTTTACAACACTTTGCCAGATGACATTAAACGATTAAATTCAATAGAAAAGTTTAAATCCTAAGTGAAATCGTTTCTGCTGCGTAACTGTTTCTATACAATTAGAGACTATACTGAGCATCACAAGAAAAGTAACATTAATTTTAACAATGATACATAATGCATTAATTACCATTTGGACTGTATAAATGAGTATAAACAACCTGTAACAACTATTGTAACACAGCTTCTGGGTCAATGACCCCCATCTCGATCAGGTTTTTCGTCCAGTTTCCCTGATCCATTGAGCAAATGCTGAGATGGCCCCCTGTTTTGCTTCTGGACATAAATGTAACTTCATTTTCTGTGCACGTCTTCTAGAATTCAGTGGGAAATACAATTATTCCAATTATCGTTTCCGTGTTGTCGCGGCAGGAAGTAATAAGAGCCAAAATTTATTGCTTATTTATCCTTGAAAATAATTTTATTATATGGGAGTTTTTTTTGTTTGTTTGTTTTTTTCTCCCTTTCAAAATTCAAAATTTAAGTAGTATATGACTTAGTGTAGGGATCACAGAATTATGAAAATGTGCACACAATTCACTTTTCCCCATAGCACGTCCTACGCAGTTTTTTAACTGTTTTTTGACGTAAAATAAATAAATAAAATAAATAAATAAAAATAAATAAATCACAAGATTGTATCAGTGGGTAATAATTCTAAAATTTTTAATCAAAATCACGAGTTAATTGCGATTGCGTGGAAAGAAGGAAGATTGTATAAAATGACTAGTTCACTCGAGGTTAAAGAAGCTAATGTATATACCATGAGCGAGAATAAGGGAGGTATTACATCAAAAGAAAAGTGGCATCGTGTATTAGGGCATGTAAATTTTAACTATTTGCAAACATTGTGTAAAGATCAACTGTTGGATGGTATACCTAGAATATTAGAATCAGAATTTATGAAATGCAAGACATGTATTGAAAATAAAATGCATAATTTACCTTTTGAAAACAATAGAAGCGGTGCTAAAGAAATTTTAGAAATTGTTCATACAGATTTAAATGGACCTCATGCAACAACAGGTTTTAATGGGGAAAGATATTTTCTTTCGTTTATTGATGATTGTAGTAAAATAGGTAGAGTTTATACCATCAAATCAAAGGATCAAGTTTATGACTGTTTTATAGAATACATAAATGAAGTTGAAAATCTGACCGGTAAAACTATAAAAAAAATTGAGATGTGATAATGGAAAAGAATATTTGAACAAAAGAATTTATGATTTAATTAAAGGAAAAGGAATTGTTTTGAATGCTTGTCCACCTTATGTACATGAATTGAATGGTACGGCTGAAAGATATAATAGATCAATTATGGACATGTCACGATGTTTATTAGCTGAAGCAAAAGTTGATAGAAGATTTTGGCCAGAAGTGGTATGTGCGGCTGCATAAATTAAAAATAGAACATTAGCCAATACTATTGAAAACAAAACACCTTATGAAATTTTTTTCAAAAAGAAACCTGATGCTAAACATTTACGTTTATATGGGAGTAGAGTTTTTGTGAGAGTACCAGAACAATTGAGAAAATCTAAGTGGGATCGTAAAGCAGATTTAGGGGTTTTGTTAGGTTACAGTGAAGTCGGTTATAGGGTGTTAGTGAACTACAGAATAATTGTTGCTAGACATGTTGATATCGTAGAAGAAAATGTTAAATGTATCGGTTTCAAAGACAATGATTCGGAATTTGAATATTCAGATGAGTCTAATTGCAAAAGTGGTGAATCAGAATGAAATGACAACAACATAAAAGAGAGTATTGGAAGAGGGATTTCGAGTATAAATAATCAAGATCAGGTACAAGAATTAAAGAGATCAAAAAGAGAGCACAGACTACCTAATAGATTAAAAGACAGCTATACTTATAATAATGTGATTTATGTTAACTATTGTAGCGCAGATAGTCCTGCAAATTTTGAGGAGGCGATGAATAGTAATGAATCTGAGTTTTGGAAGCAGGCAATGAACCGAGAAATGGAATGTTTAGAAAAGAATAAAACTTGGACATTAGTTGAAAAGCCTGATGATAAAAGTATTTTAGATGTGAAGTGGATGTATACAAAAAAGGCCAATAACAGTTATAAAGCTAGACTAGTTGCAAGAGGTTTTCAACAAAAAATTGTAGATGATATTTATTCACCAGTTGCAAAAATGCAAACATTGAAAATATTGCTTTCATATTGTTGTCAAAAGGGCTTAATTATTGAACAAATGGATGTAGAAACAGCATTTCTTAATGGTAAAGTTTCATCAGAAGTCTATGTAAAACAAGCCAAAGGTTATGAAGATGGCACGGATAAAGTTTGTAAATTATATAAAGCATTGTATGGTTTGAGAGAAAGTCCACGTGCGTGGTATGATTGTTTTGACAATTTTTTGGATGAGTTAGGTTTTCAAAGAAGTAATTATGATTACTGTTTGTACGTTAAGAGAGATGGGATGATATGATTTATTTAATTATGTTTGTTGATGATTTGTTAATTTGTTGCAAAAAGAGAACTAAAATTAAGGCAATTAAAAGCATTCTGTCAGAACGGTTTGGAATGAAAGATTTAGGCGAAGAACTATCTTGGAATTAATATTAATTATGATTATTGGAAGAATGTAATGAAGCTCAGTCAGGAAGCTTATACTGAATCTTTAGCTAGTATCTATAACATTAACAATTCGAAATTGTGTAATACACCAATGGAAGTAAATTTGAAATTGGAACCTGCACAAGATGTATATCACAATATAAGATATAGGAACTTGATAGGTGCTCTTTTGTATATTAGTTCAGGAACACGACCAGACATAAGTTACAGTGTAAATTACTTGAGCAGATTTCAAAACTGTTATAGTGACACTCATTTTCAATATGCCTTGCGTATCTTGAAGTATTTGTATTTGACAAAAAATCTGAAACTAACATATAGTAAAAATGAAACAATTGATACTCTAGATTGTTTTCTAGATGCAGATTGGGCAGGTGATAACATCGATCGTAAATCTACCACTGGATATGTAATTAGGTTATTTGGAAATGTCATATTTTGGAAATCAAAGAAGCAAGGCAGTGTTGCGAAATTTTCCACTTCAGCAATGTAGCATTATCGGAAGCTGTAACTGAGATTAAGTTAGTGAGAGATATATTGGATATTTTTGAGGTAAAATTTTTAAAACCTGTAAAAATATATGAAGACAACTCAGGTGCATTGAGCATAGCAAAATTTGGAAATTTTTCAAAAACATCTAAGTATATTGAGGTACATTATCACTTTGTAAATGAAAATTATATGAAAGGACTTATAGATGTATTCAAAGTAGATTCGAATAATAATGTGGCTGATATTTTTGCTAAATCATTAAGTAAAGTTAAATTCATGAAATTTCGAGAAATGTTAAATGTAATTGGATAAGTGTGGGTATAGAGTAAGATATTGTAAATACTGTAATATAAATGTAAGGAGGCGTGTTGGAATATGTATACATTTATATTACACAACCGCCATCTATGATATTACTTTCGAACTATTGTATAGGTATATAAGCGAGTGCACGATGTTCCTTTTCCCCATTTTATTCTAGTTCTTTGTAAACTGCGATGTCTGATGATGTAGTCCGAACTCGTCAATAAACTCGTGTGTGTGTGTGTACAAGTATTCTTATTTTATTTAACAAAAACGGTTGATCATAACCGCTCTGACATCCTCATAATAGACAAAGAAAAGAAAACAGCCTCTATAATGGATGTTGCAATTCCTTTGACTCACAATCTGCGGAAGTCCGAAGCAGAAAAATTCAGAAAATATGAGAACTAGGCAACTGAATTAAAGAACATTTGGAAGTTGCCTGAAATCTCCCATTTCCCCATGGTTATATCCGTTGAAGGAGTCGTCACCAGGAACTTTAGAAATCACCAAGAAATCGGGAGAATTTAGATATCAAAAATATCTTTGATGAAGCCCAGAAAGCCACCCTTCTTCAAACATGTCATATTTTTAGGAAATTTCTAACTTCGCGAGATTCATGTAGGTCAGGATGAATTTCCTTCCTGCGCAGTCCGAGCCTAGTCCTATAACATTAATTGGACAGATGATAGATTTTCCTGCTAAAGCAGAGAAATTGTGAATAATGGTATATAATAATAATAATAATAATAATAATAATAATAATAATAATAATAATAATAATAATAATAATAATAATAATAATAATAATAAGCCGGTCCCGTAGCGCAGGCGGCTACGGGAGCTATCGTCTGCGCCGAGGAGACTGCAGTCTCGAGTGTTGCTTAGGTATGGTTGTATTTGTGATTGTCCCTTCATCCCTCATCATCATCCTATCACCACTCATCATCATCCTTGAATTATAAATTATGATTTATAATTCAAGACTTACAACCTTGTCTTAGCAAGGGATGAAGTTGAAAAGCCGATCCCCATAATTGTACACGTTAATCTATGTCCAGAATAGATTGATAATATATGATTGGGCATTGGACAGAATATGATTGGGCTTCGGAAGTGATCGTGCAGCGTGGCCAGAAATGGCCGATTATAATAATAATAATTTTTATTATAATTATAATAAGAATACTTCTAACAAGCTTTAAGAGGTAGAAAAATATTGTTATTAGAAATAAAAATTATTATTTATAATAACAATGCCCGATTATCAAATAACGGACAATCCACCGGCACAAGAAACTCTTGACAGCATTCCTCGTCTCAGTAGCTTCGCGAAGAAAGTTAAAGATAAGGCGGGGGAGCGATAATCATCATACCCTCCCTTTTCTCTCTCAGAAACATAAGAAAGGTTTGGCCAGTGAACAAATTAACAAAATAGAGTGAAAGCAAACCCTTCATTTTGTCTGGTGATTCATTTAACATTTGTATATTGGTGCAGCGCATTTGTCAAATACTGTTCCATAATTCTCATTTCTCTTACGATTTGTCCCTTGGTAAACTTCGAAATTGACTAGATATTTCTTGCGATACTTATGCACCAAACTTTGAACCCAAATAGATTGACTTAATTTTCGAAACTTATCATTCATGTTTAACGAAATTTTGCACCATACACTAATCAAAATCTAATGGTGTTCAGTCTGAAAACGTTCCAAATTATTGTTTTATCAATTTATTGATGACTGTGCAAAGTTTCCACATTTTGACTTCTTGTAATACGTTACTGCTGTGTACCACAGCAAGTGTGCCCCGAGGATTGGTGTGGTGGGCACACTGTACCAGGCAGTGTAGTTGCGGCCCACTGTGGCTGCTGCAGGGTTGCGCCGTGGGGCGCGACCAGGGTAGGAATGTGTAGTTCCGAGTGACACCGCCAGGAGCAGGGCAAGCGGCGGCGCTGTTCCGTGACCACCGGGCCGTGTCGGCTATGCGGTCACAGGAGGGGCATTTCCCCTCGATGCCCCGCCATGGAGGCGGGAAGTAAGAGACTCGCCCCGATGCCTCGGGGCGTATTTATAGGGCCTCGCCCGGGACAGTAGGCAGTAGGACATTTCTGGAGCAGCAAGCGAGTGCCTAGCAATAGTAGTAAGTTCGATGTTTGAAGTGCGTGTGTTACGGTGATTGTATTCTTCTGGCGGACTGGAACTTTGCTGGTATTTCGGACTTGATTTGGATTGTGGCTTTGCTGAAATGAATTTATGGTGAAAGAACTATTATTGTTTTACTTTGTACATAACAGTTACCACAACAATGGATAAATCTCATAAATTATCCCCAAAATCATAAGACCAACATTAACGTTTCCACATCGAATTTAAAAAAGAACATGGGCCCAAGTAATTTTAAATCTTTACAAATTATCTACAATATTTTTATTTAAATCATCAAAGCACCATGGTTCATTCCAAACTGAAATATGCAAGATCTAAAAATAGTTCCCCTAGACCCTATACACCTGATCAATTACAGATCTCACCTGCTTATTAGAATTCAAGTTTGTAAATATTTGAGAAACTTACGACGAATTCATTCGTCGCTTAGACCTCCAGAATTTACCAGACCTCCAGAATCCTCACCATTTTTAGAAGAATATACTTTAATTTAATGTTCAATAATTTTTAAATCAAAATCCAATATTTAACATTCCTATTATTAATAGCAATTCAAAATTACAGTGACTACATTCTCAAGCATTCTTATAATATTCAAATGTAATAGGTAATTATTGTAAAATAATTAACTCCTGTGTAAGACAAAATTATGGACTAAATAAAAAATACATTTTTCTAAAACGATGACGTCTCTCGAAGTCGGCTTAGTCTCCTCCACGTCTCCGCAATCTCTTAAAAGTTTCATCCGTCACCAACAACGTGGCAACCCGCGTCCGGGAATATTCGGATTACAGCTCAACGGATGATTTCGGGAAACGTTCGTTGGCGCCTGCCGCGGCCGCAGGGGAATTAAACACCCCGGGAGGATTTCTCCTGTCCTCACAAGGTTATGGTCAGTAATTAGAGTTTAGGAAAGTAGTCAACTGTGCCGCAGATTGGGACAGACTAGGTTTAATATTTCGCGGAATACAGGCGCCCTGCCTTGTTCCAACGACGGAGATCCACAGAACACGCAATGTTGGCGAGTCGAGTGCTAGAGATAAGATTTTATAAATCTGTATTTATAGAAATGAACTATCTAGCGAAGAGAATTATTTTTTCATTTGATGTGGAAGCAAAATAATATTCTTCTGTTATAGATGTTTTAAACATCTTTCATTGTCTTAGAATTGTGACATTTTATTTGCATTGTTAGTGTCAATATTCACTAAAAAACTGGAATATGTACCGTAATTTCCACTCAAATATCTCTAAAATATTATCTTACAAATATTGATTGCTATTACCATGTATTTATTTTAGCATGATTAGCACACATGATCTGAAACTTTTCTCAGGAACTACTATCTGCAAAAGACGATCAAATTCGCTTACGGATGTATTCGCATGATGGTGGTGTCAATCATGATGGTGTCAATTTTGAAACTAAATATATTTCTTGTGATAATTCATAACAAATCTATTTCTCCATTATACATTTTTAGATTCACATTGTCATTTCAAAAAATTTCGAACATACTAAAGTTAAAACATTATTATAATTGTAACCATGTTTCATTACGCAAATTTCTTCTTCTTCTTCTTCTTCTTCTTAGTAGGCCATAGGCCTGTTTCATTCCTTGGATTTAAAAGCTTTCGTGCCATCGTCGCCTCGATCTTCCGGGATAGCTTCTTCCCACGGGTCTATTCTCTCTCGAGACCCTTCTGTCTTCATTCATTCTATCAATGTGTTGATTCAATTCTCTCCTACGTGATATTATCCATTCGGAAATGGGACTAATCCCACATGTTCTAATGTTATCATTTCTTTCTCTATCCAAGAACGTTTTGTTAAAAAAATTTCTGAACACACGCATTTCTGCCCTTCTAGCTGGCTTTCATAAATTGAAATAACGAAAGTTTGTAAACATTGTAGTCTATAAGTAAAAGTAAACACGCTAAGTTTAAGGGATATCCGCCAAAAGGAAAGGATTTGCAGCATATTCTCAGTTCTCACGGTTCCCGCTACAACGCGCCGCTGTCTGCGCTGCGAATGAAGGTGTGTGGATTAAAATGGAGATTTGCATAATGTAATTAATACCAGTAGCTCGTGAATACCTCTTTCTCGAGCGAGAGTAACAATCCGGGGAAACGAAGGCACTGGGATAAATGGGAATCTGCCTTTCCTTTGACTAGCTCTTCAGTTTCCACTACAAAGTGGCTTAAATTTTCAATCGGGTCCAGCAATTCAGAGAAATAATTGCGCTTCTTTAATATGTAACGTATCGGAAAGCCATTTTCCTCACGCTGGGGGCGGGAAAAGGCAATAGCACATAAGTTGTGACGACATGACATGCGATTAAATGGGAGGGGGAGACAAGGGTCTTTTACGCAGAAGTGTGGCAGTTGCTATGTTGTATTCCATTTGCTGAGAATCCCTTGATTGGTTATTTGATGTTGCTTTATGAAGCAGACGGTGAAGAGAGATGAATTGTTTCAGCAATCCGGCAGATGTCTTTCGGCGAAACGACTAAATAGTTTTACGATGGGGAAACGTTAAAAGACAGACTGTTAATCCGGTAATCTGTAACTTTCTATAAATGGAACTTTTAATACACGTACTCGGAAAAACTTTAAATATAATGATTCTTCGAACGGGATGAAAGAGTTGCAGTGATTAAATTTCAAACGGAATTCAAACAATTCTCATCTGCTTATAATTTTGTTGTTGTTTTTTCTTCGACCAGATGCTTTGATATTCTTAAAAGGTATTCTTAGAAAAAGTATCGAGCTTCAAATTCCATTATTTTAAATAACGAATTGAGAAACTGAAATATTAGCCTTTGTAATAACTGATGTTGCAAAGTTTGATGAGAAATATCTATTTATATTAAACACGATTCATAAGCATTAATCGGGTGAGACAATAGTCTACTCTAACAATAAATATTACTCAAAATATTACTATGTTTTGTATATCAAAAATAGATAGTATATTCTGGAAATAGCGTACTATTAAATCCCCAAAAGCGAGTTAACGGAATCTACAAACATTTCCTGCGTCCCTGAGATTACATCGTGAAGTGCAATTGAAGCAATATACATTCCCTTGAGATTTAAATACATGCTGCCCAAACATAGTTTTCAGATGGAACATCTCCATAAGAAATAAACTAGAGGTGCTACAGAATGGCACAGACTTTCTCGTAGTTAAGTTTTCTTATTTCCTTGGTGTGGACTGGTACTACAGTTTTGTCCCTCCTTCTTGACAGCTTCCATCAATTGCGGCCCAAAGATAGTTTCTTGAAATTTTCGCAACTTAACGGTTTCCTAATAGCAGAACCTAAATTATATTTTAAGAATATTAAGAAAGGCTATAACGCCGTCCTAAATAAAATTTCATTGAAAAATTTGATGCCACTTTTAAGAAAATAGCGATTAAGCATTACTGTAAATGCGAAATTTGAAGATTCCCAGGAATTAATTGAGTTTTCGAAAATCTTCATTTAAACACAGTCGAAGCATTTTCACTCAAAAATGCAATAATGAATACAAATCTATGGAAATGTGGGAAAATGGCATTTGAGCGTTTCTGAAAATGCCGAATTTTGAGACTATTTTAACAGAAAACTGTTGAGATTTCGAGAAATCTTGTATGACATTTTTTTAAACACATGTACTCATAATCACAATAAGGTGAAGTAATTGCCTCAATGCAAATATTACCGACGTAAGAGACAAGTAAAAAAATTAATTTTTGTAATTTTTAAAAAAAGAAAAGAATAGAGAAAAATGGCGTTTATGTCATCCTATAAGGTTTGTTTGGCACTATACTTACCAAAAATTTAAAGAAAAAATGTTGAGAAAAAATTTGAGAAAATCTAGATTTTGTAAATTTTTAAAATTGCAAGCATTGCACGCCCTATTGCAAATTAGTAACATTTCAAAAATATGTACATGACCTTAATGAAAGAAATATTTATGGACAACAAATTTTATTTGAAGAAAATTTGTTCTGTCTTCTATTTTGTAGACTTAAAAAAATCAACTTTTGCAATTTTCGAAAATTGAGAATTAATCGCGAAAATCGGACCTATACCACTTTTATAAGTGTAATTTACCCTATTCTTACAAGAAATTAAAAGAAAAAAATTGGAACCTTTTCTTAGAAAACTTTGAAAATGTCCGGAGAGCTTTTACCGGGAGCGGTAGCTCAGTGCATCAACTGATGCCACTGCAGCGCCTCTGACCGGGAGGTCCTAGGTTCGAGTCCTGACGGCGGCAGGATTTTTGACACTAGCTTTTCAGTTAGGTCGAATTCAGTCGCTGTCTGGAAGAGAATTCTAGCGGCCGGCGGCTCTGATCGGTAGTTTTCCGTGGTTTATCCGATCAACACCAGGCGAATGCCGGAGCAGTACCCTACCAACGGGCCACGGACCGCGCGCGATCTGTCCTTCCTCTTCCTTGTCGTATCCTCTCCCCTTACACGCTCATTTACACTACCATGCACTACACTACTACATATTCCAGGAGACCGGTCGGGAGTTGAGAGCTTGTCCCGGTTGGGGCGGTGCCCCGCTGGTGGGAGGGTCCTGGTTAGGGGGAACCCCCACTAGCCGACGATAGGTCGGTGCCGGATCTCGCCATCCAGCGAGGGAAAATCACCGCTATCTCCCGAGAAAAAACATGCACTACACTAACGGGACTAATGACCGAAGCAGTTGACGCGCCCGGAAACACGAAAAAATCAATCAATCAATCCGGAGTGTTTCATGTAAAGTACTGCCAAATTTTAAAGAATGTTTTTCAAAATCTCAAGGCTTCAACTAGAGCCAGGATAGGGGTTTCTTCAATTTGGAAAAAATCCTACGCATGGTTTTGGCGCTAGCTGTGTTCACAGACGGACGGGCAGCCAGCCAGACGGACAGACGGACGTTTTCCTTTTAATTGATTTTTCGGCCTCAAGGACCCACAAAACTGGGATTCTGACTGCATCACGTGTTAGAGGATTTTTTTCTCTTAATTTAGCAACTGGATTTATCCACTTTCTTGTTTTCACGGCACGACAATGATTTTTTTTCTATCGAAAATTCGCCGTTTTGGCGCGCAGCATTACATAACTTTCTCTGTACTACATATATTACTCCGCATACGAGAAAGTAAAAATTAAAACCCAACCGCGCGGCTATAAAATGTGATGCTATTGGAACGAAACCTGGTGAGTATAATTCTCGCGGCAGTCAATTCGGTTTCGCAGTTTGAGTGACTGGCTGGGAGGCAATCCCTCTTGCACGTTTGTGCAGAAAATCTATGTCGCGCACAAGCCCGGACCAACGCACCAAACCAATTTCCAAACTCGGTGTCTGCAGAAACAGAAGGATTGGTCGTCACGCGTGCTAGCTATGAACATTGTTGATGACTATGGAAATGGTACAGGGGCTCAATTAATGGCGATACCAGGTTTAACTCCACCAATAAGTAAAATAAACCAAAATTAGTTTTATTATGAAGAACATGTCTGTTTTTTCATAAAACAAAAGGAAAAGAGGAAAGGAAGAAAAAGGTGCAGAAAGTCTAAAATGGATAAAAGGGGAAAAGGAGGAATATATAACAATACTAACAACAAAATTGAATCGACAGAAGAGGACAACCCTGAAGAGATAAGACCGAGCTTCCTGCTGCCGCGGCAGAGAACTGAAGACACCCGTACGGGCGGACAGTGCGCACGTGCGTACCATTCCTGGACACACAGTGGTCCAAATAAACTATATACACGCTGTTGTATTTCGGGATGGCAATATGTCTATGTAATGATTGAAATACGTGAGGAACTAAATTCGTGAGACCTGGCAACCAAGGTCAACAATCGTATTTAGCACAAAATTGCACCTGGATCCCCTTTCACGGTCTCCCGAGAATGAGTCCCATAGACGACCTCGGCTAAGATCTCTGACTGATAAGGAAAGAAAGTTTGGAATGAAAAAAAAACAACTTATATTTAGTTTTAAAGAAATTAAACCGGGATGTACTGTTCATTGTAATGAATTACTAATAAGGGGTTTTATTTTCATCGAATCATTTTTTACGGGTACCCTTACAATAACATAAAATCTTTATTAATTGTTCCACCATTCTGGGAGCGTACGTTCAGCGTCACTACTGAGCTTAGGTACTATGACTAAGTAGAGTGCACGATTTGAGGTCACATATTTTTGAAGAAATGCACTTTCGTGAAAAGCAAAATGAAGCAACTCATAAATGATTTTAACTTAGTTACAGAAATCAAGCATGTTTCTTTATAGATAAAGGTATACGCAGTTCATGTAACATGACGTATGATATTTGTTCAAATATTAGAAGCGTCTATCTGAAAGGAGTGTCACTAATCTATTCGAAAATATATCTTTTGAACAATTGGTTCTAGTTCATGTTGTTACAAATACAGTTGTTCCACCAAATACCAATGTTTAATTAGTGTTCCACGAATCTTTAATGATGAAACTTACTTCTTGATAATGAATACTCGCAAGCACTTCACCAACCGCTCACAACGTGTAATGAGAATAAATCCAGCTTCAGTACTTCCGAAACCTAAGTAGTTCGACGGAAAAAGACGCCCGTCCGGAACCGCTACGCTTATAGTGGCTAGTTTACATTCGCATGCAAACAAAAACCGAATAATTTCCACGGCGGCCGGAAAAAGCCACGGCCAACATCGCCGTCGCCAACGCCCGCCTGCGCGCGCCTCCACCAAGGCAGTTGTATCGGGTGAGAAAGGAGAAGGGTGAAGGAAGAGGGATGGGCGGCGAAGGGCTGGTAGAGCGGCCGAGGCGACGCGAAACTCTAAATGCATGGACCGTGCCTGCAGACGGACTGCAGCCGAGCGTGAAGGGCGCGGAAGCGGGACGAAGCGATGGCGGGACGGAGGGACGAGGCCTGGGCGAGAGGGAGGATGTGGAGGGAATTTAAAACTCAGAGGAGAGCGCGCCATCGGCGCGTGGTCCGACAGAGACGCCCATTGCCTCTTCTCGTTTCATCCTGCGCTGGCTTTATTCTCGCAATTACCGTCGCCGCGACACATGTTGTATTTTTGTACTGTTGTCGTCCGTACCCTTTACATTCACGGCCGTCCTCGTTTTAGTATTTCCGTCACATCCACTTTTCTTTTAATTACACCTTGCGCATGATTACCATTAGTACACAACCTAAAGAGACATAAACAGAAATGACATTAATACAGCAATATAATAAGGACATACTACAAGATTACGTAGAGAATTGTAAATAGTTATTTGTAAATTGTTAAAAACTATTAAACAACTTGAACTTTAAAACATTAAAAAAATAAGGAGATTAGTAGAATTGCCCGTAATTTAGCGAAATATCCAATTGTTCAAAATAGTCAAATTTCCATTCTTAGGTTGTTTTAGGATTCTTTTGAGGTAAAAGGGAAAATAGTGGGGACCACAGAGTAGTTAGATAAAGTACTACAAATTTAAAAACGAAAGACCCGACAATGTGAATATCTGAGGTCAATGATGACTTGTATTAAGTTATTGTTATAACGTTATAAAAATCGCTATACGACGATATTGTTATAACTTATTAAGTTATTGTTATAATATTCCTGCTGATCAATTTGTTTTCTCCATTATAGCTCACGCCTCTGGGCTCATCTCCATGTTGTCCCTTTACGAACACATCGTCTAAATACCACGTTTCCACCCACCTGCTTCTTCACCTCGCTAGAGCGCCCCAGAACAAAGCGTTAATTCTTAGGTGACGAATAAAGATCGAATGAGTAATGGTGGAGCAATGGTGGACTGAGAGGAAATAGGAGTGTAATTCCCAGAAAATCAGGAACGTGTCCGACACAAACTTTATAAAACCTGCCCAGGATTTGAGCTCTCTTAACCAGAGAGGGCTTCTCCATTACAGAAGAGTTCTCCATTCCACTTAGTTGTTCTAATCACGCTGTCACCCGCGTCTTAACATATGCTACCATCTGCATGTCTGCTCGTGCATCCTCCTGCAGGCCACCTCACTCCCATCAAACATGCTCTACGCCATCACTATTTACATTTCCTCATTAAACCCAACAATATTTCTTACTTAACTCATCTGAAGCTACCAGCATTTCTTTTCTTACCGCTTCTATTTCGCCCATCGTGTTACAGCACTGTTAGTATTGCTTCTACACAATTCTACTGTCTGCCCTCGCGAAGGCATCCCCTAGTTTCCCCGCTCTTTGTACATTCATCGCAGTGTAGTCCTTCGTCCCGTGGTCGTTTCCACAACCTCTGACCACTATGTGTTGTGTGGCAAGTGTTTACGGAGACACACGACTACGAGGGGCACCGGGGGTTAGAGAGATCCGACGGAGTGTGCAGCACAGGCTTCTGCAGGAATTTTGCGCTGAGGTTCTCTCAGAGATGGAGATGAAGTTAGAGGTGAGACGGACGATTACCGCCTGAGAAGACTAGAGGAGAAGCGAAATAGAGAAGAAAGCGCAAACAAAATTTGCAGAACTAAGTAGGCAATAGAATCATACATGACGGTGTGTAGATGGAGGATATTGACAAAAAATGCAATGATGCAAGTCATCAGAGCCACTGCATCTGTAGAGAAGATATTTTAAACAAGTGAGACAATCAAGGTTTTTAGAGGAGTAAAATGAGCAGGGTGATTAGTGAACAGGGAAATTACGTAGATTTTACAGCCAAGACAAAACTACGTGAAGAAACGGGCTTCGAATATTCATATGTCACGATCTACGAGAAAGATTGTAAATAATAAAAATTAACATCATAGTAATATGATGTTACAGATTCGGAAAAGAGAGAGTCAAGTTAAATACAAACGAAATTATAGTTTCCAGGTGGAAAGTAAAATGAGGACAACAGCACATCTCACAGATGTTACGTGGGTTGTGTTGCCATGTAAAAGACCTATGAGAGAGTATTAGACAGGAATATTGGGATGTACGTGAATGACGTTATGTATGAAAACAGCAAAAACAATTGAGGAGTCTGTGGGGCCAGAGAAAATTTGATAAGAATACGATATTTAGAGGCGGTAGAATGAAGAATATTACGTGACGACAGTAAAGTGATATATGAGTTCGTAGCCTGGAAGATATTTCGCACACAGTGAAAAGGTAGTCGACGAGTAGGTGTCGTATTTAACGAGACACAATAAATGCCAAAAATAAGGTCGGTGCGAAACGAGTCACTGGAAATTTTGGAACAAGAAGATAAGGTTTTCAGAAGCGGGTAGAATGTCGAGAAATGTACGAAGCAAAGACGTCATATGAAGTTCGTAGCCAGAAGGAAAGCAGGTACTCGATGAAACCCCGAGAACCGCAGTTACTTGAGGAAAGTTGCGAGCTCGCGAGTAAAATGGGTGCGACGCGGAAGGCAGTGGCAGTGGAGAGCGAGTAGCAGCGGCGGCGGCGGTGTTCCACAAACAAGAGCGGCCCCCGCGGCGCCGCCACTGCCGCCAGCAGTGGTGAGTGCGCCGAGGGCGGGGCGGGGGTGGCGGAGCGTGGGAACGAGCACCTGTGAGCCGCCACATGAATAATTCCGGCCGCCGACCCCGCTTCCGCTTACGCCCCTTCCACCCGCCCGGCCGCCGTCACAGCCACGCCCCCGCTGCCGCCATCGTTACAGTCCCACCCAAGCCCCCAGCCCCACCGACACAGGCACAACCCCGCCACTGCCTCGTTCCTGCCACCGCCACCTCCGCCTCACCGTCACCGTCGCCGCCCCCACCCGCCCCCGCTATACCCGTCGTCACAGCCCGACCCTGCTCTCATTCTCTACCCCTGCCTCCATCTTCGTCATCAACCCGCCCCCGCCGTACCCAACGCCTCCGTCCCCGCCGACGCTCACTCCGCACGCAACGCCCCACCGTCACAACAGCCCGCTACCACTGTCGTCAGAGACCCGCTCCCACCGCCTTCGTCACCAGCTCTACCCCGTCGCCGCCGACCCGTTCCCGCCATTACCTCCCTCCGTCAGGTGCCCCCCCACTGCCACGTCCCCGCTACCACCGTGAGCAGAGTCCCGCCCGCGACCCACTCCCGCCTCCGACACCATCTCCAACCCGTTGCCGCCACCGTCCCCACCTCCTCCGTCCCCGAATCTACCGCCGCCGCCCATCCTGCCGCTTCCATCCACTCTGACACCGCTCCATCGCCGCAGCCAACCCCATCTGCCGTCCCGTGTCTACCATAACCATCGCAACCACCTCCGCTGCCCGCCCCGCCACTGCTGTCCGCTCCACCAACGTCACCCTCCCGCCGCCCCCGTCACCACAAACCGCCTCATTCCCCAGCGTCCCATTCCCGCTACCTCTGCCTCCACCCTCATCCCGTCACCGTCTCGCCCCCGGTTCTCCCGTCGTCACAGCTCCGGCCCCGCTCCACCGCCTCCATTACCGGCCCGATCCCGCCGCCGTCTTCACCGCCATCCTATCTCCGCCACTGCCGCAGCCGCCATCGCCTCCCTGGTGCGCTGTCTTCATTGTGCAGGGCCGAATCCGTAATGAGAACCCCCGCTCCACCGCTCGTCACTGAGCCTTCGCCGCCGGTCCTCCCCCGCACCGCGCTCTGCCACACGCGTTGCCCCGTGGCCGCCGCGCCGCCGTTAGGTCTTCATTTTGGCGTTCCATCCCCCTCCACCGCACTCTTCGCCGGCCCCTTTCGTGTTCCGGGCAGACAACGCAACGTCTCATTTTCGAACGAAATGTTATCACATGTTTGGAAACGCGCTAAGATGCAACGTGCAGTGTAAATGAAAGATAAACAACAAAAACGTGAAATGAATGTTGTTTCTAACTAGTAGTATTAAGGCAATTTAATTATTCGAAATGACATATTTTTTTACAATAGGAGATTACGCACTAAAAATTGACAATATGTGTACAAGAGTCTTATTATTTACGAAAATAGCTTGATTTTTTTGTGTGCTTCATTTTGGATATTTAATATTCCAAAATAATGGAATTATTATTGTTACAATTGAAGAATTGTATAGTGTTTCAAAATACTCTATTGATTTTTGTGTCGTTTTCGCCATTATTTTTCCGAGAAAGCTATTATTATTAATTAATGTTGAGATAGCCTCATTTATTTCTCGTTCATGAATATCTTTTCCATCGGTCCAGAGATGGAAGTTGAGGAAAGTAAGATTATTTGAAAAAGGTCCAATAGAAAGCAGAAAAATTCGAATCTGAATGATTTTCTCAAGATAGTTTGATGAAGCTCCTTGCCACTTCAAAATTTGAGCTGCCTAGGATCACCACCAAACACCTTTTTAAAGATGCGGCTTAAGAAGTGAAGCTTTTGAATGTATAGAGATTCAGGTATTTAGAAACTAACCAACATACAGATTAGCAACACCCGGTTAGAAGAGACTCCAGGAAATATCAGGTTGGATAACCAAGACTTGGTATACACAGGAGCCTAGGTTTTCACAGCATGCTTACTTTAACCGGCTAGGATAACTTAGTGATGGCATTCGTTAGCACTCCAACGAATTGGTTGGATAGTTTTCCGCGAAGTCTCCGCAAAACAGACAATGCCAGGGCAGCACCCTAACAAATAGACAACGGAGTGAACGCGATCTTTCCTTCGAGACCTGTAGAGAGTAACAGTTTGCCTCGCGGGAGGAGATATTTAGAGGTAGAAATCCCGCAAACCGACTCCTAGGTCAACGGTGGATATCACGTTATAGGAAAAATGGAACTTCGGCACCATTCGAGATTATTGATTGGTGTTTTAGAACGCGTCAATTGCAATGGGAACCGTACGTGTGGTGCATCTTTTTTATCTCGGGAGGTTGCGGTGATCATGGATCACTACCGCAGCCGGGACAAGATAAAGATCCCGACTGGTCTCCAGATACGTATAGTAGTGCAGTGCATGTTATTATGTGTGTGTGTGTGTGTGTGTCTGTGTGTGTACGTGAGGGCAGAGGATAGAACAAGAAAGAGCAATCGAGTGTAGTCCATGGCCCGTTTGTTAGGACACTGCTCCGGCATTCGCCTGGTGTTGATCGGAGAAACCACGGAAACTACCGATCAGAGCAGCCGGCCGCAGAACCACCAAGACCGACACCATCCGGGTTGCAATACACTTACAGGACTAATGACCATAGCAGTTTACGCGTCCGGAAGCACTGAACACTCGCACTCATACCATTCCAAGCAGCAGAGAGCGGGCAGCAGGGCAACGGGAGCGCACTACCGTCACTTCTCTCTTCCGAGGCCAAAGTGGAGGGCGGCTGCACGTGTAGTCGACAGCTCCTCTCGCCATAAACGTTTTTACAACGCGCGACGACACGGGAATATTAAAGCAATTAGGCATGAAATAGAAACGTTTAAGGGACGACCTCCCGCATAAAAGCGGAGCTAGCGTTGTCGGGAAGGTGTCACAAAAACTGGAGGGCCTTTTTTTAATATGCGGTTAAAGATAGTTACTAGAAGGAGGAATCTAGGTAAATTTAGGCTTGTGATTTATACTTGAGGAAATGAAAGAGATAATGAATTAATAAAGACCTGAAAGTTTGGAGTTTGACACTTCCATTTAGGATCTATATGAAAAATTTCCATCATCCATTTCCAGAGTATTTCTGCAAGGTGCATCGTAAAACGATATGATACATAAAGCACGTTAGAGATAAACGCGGGGCAATTCTTTGGTGTAAATCGCCTTTTTTAAGTTTTCTTCTCAAGTTTTGAAAAATTAAAGTTGTTCCGAAATGTAACAGAAGAGCTACTGCTATATTCTAATAATCCCATATAATCTTCATTCGTAGGTTTTGACCATAGCTGCTATGTTGCAGCGAGGTAATATAAAATTAGCTGCACACACTGCGACTAGAGTTCGGAGCAAATTATATTTCTCCTAATCGCGAGCCTTGTCCGTATTAGGAGTGATGCGATTACTCATTGTAATTTTGGTGTAGTACACATTTCCAATATAACTTCAAGACGTGCGAGACCACGCAAGCACAGAGGCTCACAATTGACTTCATATTGTGAACGATTTTGTATTTTAGGCTGCGCAAAAACTTTATTACTGCTGAATATTATATCAGCAGGATTATCAGTAGGTGGTGTTCGCAACTCTAAGTATTTTATCGATATATCATCACCAGCTAAGTTTATTCGATTGAAGCGACGATCAACTTTACCTTTAGTTTTCAATGAATCTATAATTTTCACGCTTCACGATTAGTACCTTGTATTCTCGCACATGGCATCTTCATCTTTGAATTTCTGCTCGTGTTTTCTTCCGATGCGCTATGCAATTCCTTGAAATTCTCGCACACGGGCGTGCATGCCCACACACACGCACACACTCAGACACCCACAGGCACATACGCACACAAAAACGCACGCACGCACACACACACACACACACACACACACACACACTCACTCAAGGATGCATAAGCAAATGCACACATACGCATATACAACACCACGCTAACAAATATTCACACGCCCACAGCTAGACATTCTCGTATACGAACACATACACATTCATATATACAAGCACACCCACACGCACGCAGGCACGCGCTTAAAAGCTCGCGCGCGTGCTCTCTCACTCTCTCTCCCTCCCTTTCTCTCTCCCTCGCTCTCGCTCTCTTTCCTCCTTGCGCTCTCCCCCCCTTGCTCTCTCCCCCCTCGCCTTCTCTCCCCCTCGCTCCCTGTCCCCTCTATCTCTCTCTATTACACTATTACTCTCTCTTTCTTTCTCTCTCTTCCCCCCTCTCTCTCTCTCTCTCACACACACACACACACACACTCACACACACACAACTTCGTCCCCGGCGCAGCGAGACTCACAGAGTTGAGAGCGCCTCCGTTGTCGGGACACGGAAATAACAATTACGGCGCGACGGAAGCATAAGCGCTAGGTTACGACAACGCACCTTCCCGAATGCGCAATCGCAGCCAGGGCGACGGCGATGGCGGTGGCGGCATTGGTTCTGAGCAAGGCACATGCATCGACGATGACGGCAGCATGGGATTATTCCGTGCTCGTAAAAGGGAAGGCGCGGAAACACTCAGTAAAGAGAATTGTTAAAGGGAAGCGGATTAGGGCGGGCACCGATGAGCGACGGTGGCTGGCATTGGGAACGGAAGAAGAAAGACTGGAAGAGGGAGGAAGGATCGATACGACTGTGAGAATGTAGAGAGCTGTGGTTGAGTGCGGAGTGAGGGAAATGAAAAATAAGCAAACGTTTATGTAGGGGCACAGAAAAACGTATCTACAGAGGAAGGAGGAATGTATATAGTTCATAGTTGGGCTGATGCGGATATAGTGGTAAATAGAACAGGTAATTGGTGAGAACAGCAACAGGTGAGAAGCATGGGGAGTGTTAGAGCAACGATTGTCGATCCAGAGTAATTAAAAAAAAGATATTTGAAGTACGCATAGTCATATTTGAATTATATGACAGTATATGGCACAAAAATGTTAATACTGGGTGTAGAGGTAGTAGAGAAACACAGAGCTAGTGATTAGCAAGAGTAATTAATAACGAATTGTGTTGTTTCTCGATTGCAATTAACAATTCATAGATAAATCAAAAAAGCATCGAGATCAGAAGAGACCGCAAAAATAAATGTACACATTGAACGGATTAGTCATATAAATATTTATCAGGTTCGATGTGTAAAATAAAAGCGAATCGTGCGGAAGAATAGATTGAAACAACAAAATATAAGAGTATATCAAAAGATTCTAAAATTAGAATGCAGTGTTCATAATTTAATGTCACTAGTATGGAAAGTCAATATCAGTTTCATTCTTTAATTAGAAGTATCTTCCTTCCTTTCTCTTAATAATTTTTTCATGACTCACAATAATTATTATTCATTTTAGAATGAGATGTCAGTGTAGCCAACGTACGTCTGTTCCAAAATAGTTTGAAAAATTCGGTAAAAATGCTTTACTTAGAGGAGAGTAATGTTGAAATTATAATTGTCATTTTTCAAAGACAAAGGGAAAAAAAGCTGTTTTCGATCGTTTGAATTCTTGGATGAATGGAGTAAAATTGCCTTCGATGGCCGCCACAAAGCGAATCAAATAGAATGTATCTAGGGAATTCTTGGTTCTATTAAAATTAGTTTTATTGTATTTGTACGATATCTAACTACATTGAATCTAGTCGCATAAGAATTATCACGTAACATCTAAGCTCAGTCTGTAACATTTCTTCCGAATTTCTTGAAAGACTTCCCACGAAGCAGTAATAAAAACATTACAAATTGCGATCCGTAATATCGTGATTGGTATGCTCTTGATCTAACAGAAAACTGAATTATACAACACGGTAGGGAAATGCAATGTTTACCGCTCAAATTAAAATAGCATATTACGGCATAATGCATTGTCGAAAAGATTATTTCAAGCAAGACTACCACTTACATTTCCTCAGCGAGTTCTCAAGATGGGTTATGCAATTGCAATCAATCAGAGAGTAGAATTGGCTTTCATTACGAAATGGGTGTCGCGACCCTGTGAACCCTATTTTTCGGGATTCGATAACAAATCGATATATTTTAAAATATTTGTTTCAATATCTTTATAAAAGCTCACAATTTGAATCATTATGAAAAATCATATTAGTTTATCTCAAAATTGAGAAATTACTTTTTCACCACATCCATTACAATAGGAGAAATCGCTACAAGCCCTGTTCTCAGAGGGAAAATCGCTCCATTTGCAAAAAGTTGAATATTTACACAGTTATATAGCAAAATTTTCAATAGTTTACCCACAGAATTTAAGAACGTAGCTCATCGTCGTTTGTATTACAATAGGAGAAGTGGCATTATGCCCTGTGATTAGAGCCCCATAGTCTCAAAATCACGACATTGTGGGCCCGCTAGACATAGAGGGAGCGAGCGGCAAAGCCTCCGGCAGCGGACGGGCGGCGACTGTGCGGGCGACTACTCTCCCTGGCCCTGGGGCAAACCCGCCCGCTCACGTGGCCACAAGGGCGGCGTCGCCGGGCAGCAGGGAGGAGGGTGGCATTTGCATCATATTTTGCAGTCACCGGCCGATTGCAATAATCGCCGCCAGTGATTCAGGGGCTCTCCACCAGGGCGGTAATGTATATGGAAATGAGTGGAACCTGCGAGGACGTCGACGGCGGTGCGAGGGCGGTACTGCCAGTGATGGGAATGGTGGAGGGTGCGGTGACAGGGCGTGTGCATCGAGGGATGGCGTTACAAACGATTGTGGGGATTGGGGATGGTGAGTAACGGAAGGAATAGCGGGGGGCGGCGCAGCCGGGTGGGGGGGGGTGCGAGCAAACAAGATTGTAGATGTGTTGGGGCCAAGGATGATGTCAACAGTAGATGTACAAGAACCACCGGTGCTGAGAGCGAAAGCAAGGACTCAGGCAAGGGTGCAAGCGGGGAAGATAGAGACGTTCGAGAAGGGAATCGGCGATGGAGAAAGGAGCAACGGAGGTTGTAGGAGCGATAGTACCACAGGAAAAAGCGGAGGACATCAACGCGATAGAGGTGATGTCATCGGAGATGGCAGAGGCTTGATAGCGGCGGAGGTCGGTAAACCCACGTGGTCGGTGGAGGCGATGGTAGCTTTTAAGTCGGCTGAGGCTTGGTATTGGCGGGGGCAGAACAGTCGGTGCAGATGGCAGAGACATAATGGTAGAAGTAGCGGCGGCTGAAGCAGCAAAAGCGGCGGAGACCCCGATGGCGGCGAAGGCTGTTTGTGGGTGGGAAGAGGGGCTGTGTAAGAGTCGCTGGCAAGGACGACGTTGAGGACGATCGAGCTTGCGAGAACGGGTGAAATTGCTCCGTAGACGCGAGCGTGTTCGTAGCCATGCTCGACGCCCCTTCAGCGCTTGCCAGCGTATAATTCCTTAATATAGCTCCGTCGCGAGTGGGGCCGCGCAGAGGTAGCGTAGGGGTGTCCGAAGCGCCGCAGGGCTCGAGTTGCTCCGCGACTGCTTTGGGGAGGGGAGGATTCGCTGAAGAACTAGACAAGGTGAGGCCAGGACAAACAATAGACAGCCAGATGTAGCGGAATTAAAGTTGCTACTGGAGAAGATCTAAGAAAAATCTAGCGAGCTTGCGAGATGACAGATGTGATGCTTATAATGATACTAAGAATAACTGATAGAATGGTCAGAAAGATTACACACATATTTGTGTGTAATATGCAAATATTACACACAAATATAATATAATATAATATAATATAAATATAAATATAATATTAATATAATATGCAAATATAATATGCATATATCCATCATTCGTTACCAAGGAAACTGAAAAGTAAGTTAATGATCCATTAGGAAAGAATATAAAGACCTTCAAAAAATACACGTAGCAATAAAGATATCAAAATCAAATCATAATTTACAAAATGCATTTGGTAAGTATTAGAAATTTTCTTAAACTTAAGAAGGTTAGAATGAAAAATGTCAGTTTCTAATTTTTAACTGACATAAATTTGAAGTTTAAAATATCAGTTTTTATTCCAATCGCTAATCTGTACTTTATAAGCACATCGAATATTTCTTTAAAATTAATCAAATAATGGAGGAGGATCTTTTAAATTTAATCAAATAAGGATCCTTGTGAAGTACTTGTAGCAATAGTAAGGTAACGTATAGTAAGCAATAGGAAGTAAAGGAACGCTTATAGATTAATCCTTCAATAATTGCGAAGAAATTCATTGAATAAAGACTGTAATTCTGATAAACCCGGGTTGCAAAACAATTTAAAATTAAAATGTCAAAATTATTGTTTTCTTCTTATAATATACAGCGTGACTCCAAATAAAGGTTACAAACTTGTAGAGCGTGCAGAGGGTTGAAAAAGATTACTTTTTACCAATGAACATGCAATGTGACATTTCATACAACGGAGCCAGACAGGAAACATTTTCCCTCGATTTTAAACCACTCCTTATTAACAGATGCGCAGCATGTTGGATTCCAACGCTATCATGGCGATTTCATTGTACCTGCAGAACATCGTTGCATACCAGGTGGCTTCCCATCAGGAGTAAATCTGCCCTGAAAATCTTTTAAAACTTTATTATAGCAAACAAATAAACTCACTTGAAAGGAATTACATTCAAAAAGTAAGATTTATTCATAACATTATTTGTATAAAACTTTTTTCTTCGGTATTTTATGTTTGCATAGTAAAGAATAAGAATTATTAATTCAGAAAAAAAAAATTTTTCGGAAAATTTCTTCGCTCATCAATGAACACTGATCACCGTATACGATGTCCTTTTCTGGGTCTAGAAGCTCACTCGACGCAAGCAACAGCTCCATGGCAGCGGATGAAGCCACGTGCTTTGGACCGCCACCGCTCCTCCCCCCCTCTTCTGCCGCCACCAAACTGAAGGGAGCGGCGCGGCGGCTGCCTTATTATTAACAGCGCTCCTCAAATGAAGGATTACACGGAGCCGCGGGGGGCGCAGCCTAGCCAGAGGATACGTTTTTCCTCGTGCGTTCAGTGATCTGCCCGCACGCCAGAGTACGCCATCGGTGGGGACGCGCTTCAGAGATGGGACGTCCAGAGCAAAGGTCGACCATAGCATTTCGAGTCGAAAATTTGTTGGATTCTCAATACTACCTTGACATCGTGAAGCAGAACATTCAGATCGGTACTTTTCCAGGGTTTCTCTGGTCAATACCGGTCGAATGCCTGAGCAGTACCTTGGGAAACGATTCACGGATCGCGAGCGACCTTTCCTTCCCATTTCTTGTTCTATCCTACCCTTTGCGTATACACACACTTGCATGCACTACACTACCACACATGTTCGGAGACCGGTCGGGAGCTTAGAACTGGTCCCGCGGGGGCGGTGTCCGGTTTGGCAAAAAACGCTAGCCGATGGTAGGTTGGCACCAAATCTCGCCATCCAGCAGGTGAAGATCACTGCCACCTTCGAGCATAAACATGCACTACACTAGCGGGAGTAATGACTTCAACCATTGACGCGCCCGAAATTACTAATCAATTAATCAATCAGAACATTCTTGTCTGTACATATTCCAGGGGTTATGTTATCATATGCCTGATGTTTGATTTTGTAAATTTGTTTCTGCCTGGCCGGCAGTCTTTCAAGCAGTCGCGTAATGCATTGATTGTAATTTACAATATGATAATGAGCATTAGATAGACATGAGTTAGTGAGTTTCATGTAAAATACGACACCAAATTATTAACAGAGATCGGAGTGATGCCTACTTTATCACACTGATACAATTTAATACAAGCCAAGGAATTTTATAATAGTTTGCGGTGAATATCGTTACTGAAAACAGCACTCCTTAGATGAAAAACTGCAGGGACGCAATCAAGCGTCTATCTCATGCGCTTAGTGATATCTGCTCTCGGGCCAGAAGCCATCGGCGGACTAGGAGTGAGAACGCGCGTCAGAGATGGGAAATCCAGAGCAGACAAAAACGACCATAGCATTGCGAGTCGAAAATCTGTTGGATTTTCAATATTACTTCGTGAAGCAGGACACTATTGTCCGTACAAATTCTGAATGTAGGGATCTATTCTCTTGTGTTATCATATGTTCGATATTTGAAGTTTTAAGTTTATTTCTGTCTGGCCGGCAGGTTCATATCAACCTGTACGATACAGTGGTTGTAATTTGCAATCTATACTATTCCCCCCCCCCCATACGTCACATACAGTTTTTACAGATTTTCTCCCCCATACGTCTCATACAGTTTTTGACTGTTTTTAACTAAAATACTAATAAAAGTGAATTCAACGACATGTAATCGACAACGATTCCACAAAAATTAGTATATGAATAGATACGAAATATTTACAGGCTCTTCTTCAGGATTTGTGTCGCAGTGTCCTTGCTAAGTATGGTAAAGATTAATACATCACAAATGCGGAAAATAAATAATTTAAATAATATGCTGGTAGATGTACCACGGTCGTTATTTTTCGCCTATCGCTAAGAGACGGGTTCCTGATAATATACCTGTATTCCGCCAGAGGCCAGCAGCGGTGCGGTAGAATTACAGAATAAGCGTAGGGGGATGGCCGTGTGACCGATCTCCATTAAAATTTACACATCTATGTGTTTTCATGGAGATTTTTAGCTGTTCAGTTTTTGTAACTCCACTAGAAGGCGCTGTAGCTTAAAATGGCGCTTCAGTTAAATGCAATTCCCAATCATGGGAACCCAGCTTCATTATTGCTGGGCGTTGCCGTGTGACGCGGGGCGAGGCCAAGGAGGCCAGGAGGAACCATCAATGCAAGATGAAGAGAGAAGGGAGGTAAAGAGATAGAAGGAAAGGGAGAGGGGAAAAGAGAAAGATGGGGAGGGAAATAGAGAGAGAGAGAAAAAAAGATAGAGGTATGGAAAAAGTGAGGGAAAATAGAAGGGGAATGGGGAAAAAAGGTACATGTAAAAAGAAAAAAGTACAAATTGTTTGGAAAACAAAACAAATTGAATGCAGTTTCAGTGAGTAGTTTTGATTGTCTGTTCAACTTCACAACGAAGAAGTTAGAAAGAACAGAGGCTCGTATTATTAGAGTGGTTTGTCTTTTAGGAAAACTGGGATTGGCGTTTCGCGGAAACTGTTGAGTCTCAAAATCTAGGCACTAAACTTCTTAAATTAATTAGACTGTTGGTGATGTAGATACCTTATTAATTCAAAGTAAATAAACTGAGGTTGTCTGGTATCAATTATCAGAAGACTTCGTTTTCCGCCCAGCCGCAGAACTTCGTTTCGCGCCCAGCAGCTACAAGCTCTGACGATGATCGCTACGCGATCGAAAAGATCTTCAGCACAAATAGATAATTGATACCAGACAACCTCAGTTTATTTACTTTGAATTCTTAAATTTTTGAGTAATTATAATCCTGACTCTTGGCTCTCATTGACAGCAACAACGTGTTTCGTGGGATATCTCCTGACGTCCAGAATGATGTTATCGTGGCAGTTGCGGAAGTTATGCGCAGAGAAATTGAAAAGGAGATTAACGGGGCTCAATTTGTGGCATTAATATTTGATTAAACGACTGATGTCACCATGAAATCGCAACTCACAAGCGTGTTGCAGTATGTTTCAAAGAATGGCGTTCAAGAAAGGTTCTTACATTTCACTGACTGCAGCAAAGACAGATCCGCATCTGGATTATTAGAACACGCAAACGGCGTTATTAGCACGTACAAGTGCGAAACAAAAGTAATAGCACAAACATATGACGGCGCAGCTGTTATAGCAGGGGAACATGCTGGACTTCAGATCAAATTAAAGAAAATTTGTAAAGAAGCAATCTGTGCTCTATAAGTGTATCACAGATATGTGCACAAATTAAATTTAGTCTTAGGACAATCTGCTTGCTGTATTAAGGAAGTGCGAATATTTTTCGTCTCTTTATCAGGATTAAAGGCATTCTTTTCTAAATCTACTAGGCGGATTGAAGCTTTGGACACTGGTGAAAAAGCAATTGCCATCAGTTGCAACAACGCGTTGGAATTTCACCAGCATTGTACAAACTGTAAAAAATCATACCACTGATCTGCAGGAATTATTTGCGTCAATGATTGAAAATTCAAGTGACTGGGACGCTGAAACTGTGTGCTCTATTCGTGGCCATTTTAATATATTGAAAGACATTGAATTCAATATTTTCTTCAATTTATTTTCATCTATTTTTCCTCATTCTGAATCATTATTTAAAATTTTACAAAATAAGGCCAATGACATCATGCATTTCATGAAAAAGATAGAAAATTTTAGGAAAAATTGGCGCAGTTTCGAGACACTTTTGTTTTTGGGTTTTCAACAGAGAAAATGGTGAATTTCAGTGCATCAAGCGAGTCAGGGTAGAAAATACGGAGAATGAGAAGAACGTGTAGAAGAGATTGTTTTTAAAAGTTATAGACAACTTAATATGTCATGTATCCGATAGATTTTCTGACACGTCGAAACTGAAATATCTAAGCCTTCTTAACCCTGATCTCTATTTAAGTTATCAGTCGTCATTCCTCCATGAAACTTTCAGTTGTCTAATGGACGTTTATGGAAAGCACTTCGATTCTGCGCAACTGAGAAGTGAGCTCACTGCCATATATTTTGATAGTGAGTTTCAGAACAGTGTCAGTAAATTAAATGATTATTTCAAGCATCATGAAGTAGAAGACGTCTTTCGCCAAACCTACATTCTGACCTCTCTGATTCTGACTATACCTGACTATACTGATTCTAACTATATTCATGATACAAGTGCGTCGACGGAGAGGTCATTTTCTCCTATCCGGAGAGTACAAAACTATCTTCGAATTTCACAAAGTGATGAAAGACTTTCTAGTTTGTCCTTTCAGAATATCGAGAGTCAGCTTTTACACATGATGATGACAGGGCCATCGTTTTTTGACGATTAAGCGCGAAAACCAACAAGATTTGAACTACACTTTAAAATGTAGTTGTTTAAAAATAAAAGTTAACACATATCACTTTGATTTTTCCTTATGAAACCTTCCAATATGACTCCATTAAATTTAGAAACGTGAAAGAAATGCATATAAAGGAGCAACATGCTTCTGCGTTATTATTTAGGGATATTTTGTTCGTTAAGTCTAAGATGATTAAAATGGAGAGTTACCCAGGATTTCACAATTACTGGGACTTTTTCATCAAATATAAAGACGTTCTTGAGGGAAACTACCATGTAATAAGGAATAGTAAAGAACTTACTCATTTATGAGAAAATTAGCATTGAAGTTTCCAGATTGTCCTGTTAGCAGGACTCACTGGAGTGTGATGGCAATGTGCCGGCGGTATTTTTCTAGTGCAATACATAAGGGAGGATTTATGTTTATTTGATAAATAATGTTTTTACCAAAACTGATCATTCTAAATTCCGGATGAAACATATCTCCAGAATATCATCTCGTTCTATTCCCTTGATAGAGATATATTTCTTGGGTGGCTTTATTGACGAGTACAAGTAACTAAGACATTTCCAAGTACAAAAAGAAAAATTTTTCTAATCTATTCTGTACTATTTTATTTTCTAATAACAATACTGAGAATAAAAATACTTTTATCAAGAAATATTCCATGAAAGGTTCCATTAACAAAGTACTTTTAACAACATATTTCCTCGAATCACCCGTGAACGACGCAGGTTGAATACAGAAAATGCCGCTTCCCCTATTTAAAAAATCCACGCTACGCCCCTGATGAGAACAATACGTTCGTTGTAGTTTACTATATGGTTATAAGCATTATATTACTTGGAAGGGTGAATGGATGAATGAATTTCGGGCGCAAATTTACATCAAGTGAAAACTAATCATGGTGGGTAAAAAAATGTTTGTTTAGCCGTTTGTGGACGCGGATTTTGTTTCCCAATTTTCGTAATAAATAGATATCAAATTCTGGGATATTTCTAGTCAGATGTGAGAATATGAGAGGAATATGAGGAGCAAGCGGATATTGCAGTGATACCTAGTTCTTTACGTAGTTGGAAGTTTGTAATTGTTCAGAATTTTTATGTATGAAAATCTGAATTTTTTTAAATTTTGAATTTACTAGCCATAACAGAAGCACATGTGATTACTAACCGGATCATCAGTTAGTGAACATCATTATTTATAATTGTACTTCTCAATGAAGGATGATGTTGTGGATGCGTTCAGACGTGGCAGATGTATGCACGACACACGCTCTAATCTGTGCACATGTCACGCTCAGAGCACGCAATCGGTGGACGAGGAATAATGTGTCAGATTCTCGATATCAGCTAGAGGTGAGAGTAGACAAAGGGCTCACACAACACTTCTTAAGAAAAATGGAAAAATCGTCGTAATATAAAGCGGTGAATAAATGTTCGATACAAAGAGCACAATAGCTATGTACAATAGCTCGATACAATGGCCACAATAGCCAGACAAAACCAAAACCCGATTTAAATAGAATCTTAAAAAGCCGCCGCAGTGATATATTTTTCTGTACTTTCCTCGAATCAAATTCAGTCGGAAACCGAAGAACTAAGCTGACCAACAACCTACGAGTGGAAGCGATGTTTCCTTCCTCATCTTTGCCCCTTTCCCTATGCAAGCACAACGCGCGCAATACACAAGCACACACTCACACGGGTGCAAACCCAGTTAGAATTCCATTAGGCTGTATCGCTTGGGTGGGCACCCAAAGCACTCGATCCATGGACGAGAGTCGATCGGGTTAATGCCTCGTAGACGTGCCAGGAGTAATGGAGCTAGAGGCGACAAGGCGCAACAGCCATATCAGCCCCTGCTTTAGAAATGCTATCCACATTCAGTTTTTGGACGCTAATGTAAGAAATCACAACTTAACAGACGACCTTACAGGACTCGATCGCGATTTATGTTGTCTAGATAAAAAATTGTACAAGTCGGGATTAAAAATTGTCTTCTTATTCGACGTATGTTTGGAAAGATTTCTCGATCATTTTAAAAAGAACAGATTTAATTCTGATATAAGTCGTAATTACCCAACATAAGAGCGCAGAACAATTTAAAAGCAATATAAAGCAACTTCTAACATTCATTTATGAATACAATCTACATAATTTCGTTTTTAATTAAATTTCTATTTTACTTCTAATCAATTATATTCAATTTTTTCCCTCGTAAGTTATGCACAACATGAATAAATTACGGACTCATAAAATTCTCAAACCCGTCAATCCGATTTTATAAAATCAATGTCAGATAACATGGTTCTCATCATGGACATAGCACGATTTTTATTTGGAGTGAAGATAGGGGCAAATAATAATAATAGTAATAATAATAATAATAATAATAATAATAATAATAATAATAATAATAATAATAATAAAGTATACATTTTATATTTTGGATCTACTGTCCAACTTTTCCGGTGGGTGTACAGTCCAACTTACCTACGGTGTCCCCCATGCCAGAGCCTAGTTAATTCCCACGCACTAGGGGGTCAGAGAGCCATGTGGCGAACATGAAGTATTCCCTTCATCGTACGTAGCAAACTCCGCCTGTCTGAGCTTTTCTTCGTCACACAGCTACTGCAACTGAAATGATAATAATAATGATAATTATAATAATAGTATTAATGATAATAAGAAGAAGAAAAAGAAGAAGAAGAAGAACGAAGTACAAGTGGCGAAGAAAAACAATTTAATATAAGTAATAAAAAGTTAAAAAATATAAATTTAAGTATTTGTAATGAAGAAATAATTAAAACGTATCAATTAAACATATGTAAAGTGTACTTAGTGTTTTATTTCAAATAGGATAAAATTTCGAATACTTAGAGAGGCAGTTGCACTCTCTGCCATCCTTTGACTGCGTGCGCGATTTTCAAGCTACTTCTCGATTGTGGAGTGATTGTGGAGTACTTTCAACTGAAATGTACAGTTTCAGTATCGTCTTCCATTCTCTAGACTCAAGTAAATATTTGATTGTTAATATGTTTGCTGTGATAATTAAATTTCGCGCAATAAATTAGTAGAAGTTCCAATGAAAGTCGGTAGACTTCATTCATGAGCTTGACACTTATCTTCACTTCTACCTCCATCTACATAATTGTAGTTTTTATTGTTGTTATTACTATTATGATCATTATTATTACTATTATTATTATTGTCATTATTATTACTATTATTATTATTATCATTATTATTATTATCATCATTATTTGTTTTCTTTTCACTACAAAAAGTGTCGGAGGACAATCTCAAGACACAATTTGTCAGTACGAAGTCATGGAGCTTCGGTGAAGAAATACTTTTACTTATGGTCTTGTGTTAGTACAGTTCTCACAACTTGTAGTCTTTTACATTTTGATGGATTCAAGTGATGTCTTCATATTCTAAGTACGCTTTCTTCCCTAATCGAGACTCAAAAATTTCCTGACTATATTTGCTGTGCCCAGTAAAGCGGCTTTTTGCATTGTTCTGAGGTGTTTTTCTTTTAATCGCAGCCTTTGTCCAGTTTTCAACCAATCCTTGGTTACCACGCCATTTGCTGACACTATCACAGGCACTATGTCTACGCTCTGCAACCTGTACATGTCCCTCAACTCCACAGCGAGAGGTTGGTATTTTCGTTTCTTTTCAGCAATAGTTGACACCAGTTGGTCGTCTGTGGGAACTGCAACATCGATTATCATTGCTCTTTTTGTTGTTTTATCAAAGAAGACAATATCTGGTCTGTTTGCTTGAACCGCCCTGTCTATTATAATCGTGCTGTCCCATAATATTCGTGCCAAATGATTACTGATAACTTGCTGAGGCTTACATTTTTAATAGGGTTGCTCCTCTTCTACAAGTTGATAATTCTTTGCCAGTGCCTGGTGAATTACTTTGGCTACATTATTATGTCGTTGCAAATATTCAGTTTGCGCCAAAGATGGACATCCGTTACTTATATGCTGGATTGACTCATTGTTGATTTTACACAATCGGCACCTGCTATTGATCTGTTGGCCCAAGACATACGTTTGATAAGCTCTTGTTTTCACTACTTGGTCTTGTATGGAGAAGAGGAATCCCTCTGTTTCACCATAAAGCCCCGCTGTTCGTAGCCATTCCGTGGACCATTTCAGATCAATATCATCAGCAGTCAGCGTTGTTATAAACCGGCCGTGTAGCTCTTTCGTCTTCCAGACATCAACTCGGTCCTGAGCTGTTAGATAGGAAAAGCTTCTACTTTCTTGGGCTAAACTTAATGGGCTGATGTTTTTATCCTGAAAACAAATTGCCTTGTGAAGTGGAGTGTCACGTGAAAGGAAAAAATTATGGAGTTTCTCCTCCTGCTGACGACATAATACTTCTAAATTTAGCAGTCCTCTGCCTGCTTTATTTCGAGATAGATATAACCTTTGTATCGAACTATGCGGATGGTGAAGTCGATGTTTAGTTAGTGTCATTCTCAGCTTTCTGTCGAAAGTTTGCAAAGAGGTGTCGGTCCATTTTATCACTCCGAAGGTATATGTTGCAACAGGAATAGCCCATGTGTTAATTGCAGTAATTTTGCTTCTCGAATTGATATGCGTCTCACATATTTTATTTACTCTGGAGATTACCTTCTTTTGAATCGTATTTCTGGCATTTGTGTCAGAAATTTCCAATAGCTGCAACATTCCTAGGTATTTGTAAGTGTCCTCATTGCCAAGGCTTTGAATAATGATGTCACTAGAGAGTTGTAATCCTCCTTCCTGTTCTTGAACTTTACCACGTTTGACATTTAATATCGCACATTTATCTAAACCAAATTCCATGCAGATATCTTTGCTGAATTGTTGGACAAGCATAAACTCACTATGTAGTTGGTCTTTATTCCATGCGTAGAGTTTAAGGTCATCCATATAAAACTGATGCGATATGCGAACATCCGGATTTCGCTTTATACAATATCCATATCCGGACTCTCTTATCATTCTGCTCAGCGGGATGAGGGCGATGCAAAACCACAGTAGATTCAAACTGTCGCCCTGAAACATACCTCGCCGAATTCTGACTTCCCTGGTGTGATAGGAAATACCACCTTGCCTAACGTGAATAAAGGTCTTCCACTCGGACATGCATACAGAGAGAAAATTCAATAAAACTGGATTAATCTTATAAATTTCAAGGGCGCGTAAAAGCCATGAATGAGGACAGAGTCAAATGCCTTTTTGTAGTCCACCCATCCTACAGACATATCATGTAGGCGTTTGCGAACTTGCTGTGTGATCACACTATCTATAACTAAAAGCTCTTTGCATTCTCGTGTCCCCTTTTGACATCCAATTTGCTCAGGAGGTAAAAGGTTTTGATTTATCAGATGATCATTAATTTTGGAAGCTATAACTGATGTCAATATTTTGTATAGTGTTGACAGACATGTGATTGGCCGAAAGTTCTCTGGTTTACTATTGTCACCTTGTTTAGCCAACATAATTGTTTTCCCCGCCAACAAGTATGTAGGTAAAGTGACTGGATCTTGCAGAGCAGCGTTAAAGAAATTAGCTAGGTGAGGATGGAGAGCAGGAAAGTATTTCCACCATACATTATGAATGCCATCAGAACCAGGTGCCTTCCAGTTCTGTGTCTTTCTGGTGGCTGCTGTAATATCAGCTTCAGTAATCGTAACTGATTGCATTTCATCTATATTTCGGCAAGCTTCTATTTCTTGGCGGATCCAATAAGCTTGCTCATTGTGTTGTTGAGGTGCATCCCAGATTTTAGACCAGAAATTAAACATAGAATCCTCACTCGGAGGCTCACCTCGCTGCTCTCTCTCATCGGCTGCTTCCAGTTGTCTGTAGAATCTCTTCTGATCGGTAGAAAAAGTCGATTCCTGCCGCCTTTTCTCGGAAGATTCGCTGTATCGTCTGATTCTAGCCCCCAGCGCTGTAATTCTTTGTTTGAGTCTGTCTTCCTCTGCTTCCAACTTTTGATCCAGGTTCTTAGAATTCATTCTGATTTTTAACCTCCTAGCTATAGATCTTATTCCTGTTTTCACCCTTTTGGAGATATCTCCTCTCTTGGCAAAATACTGTGTCAAATGGCCAATATCTTTCCTAGCTTTATTGATTTTTTCCTGGATATTCCTCTTCCATAATGGTGTTTTCTCAATTCTGGGGTTGAAACAAGTTGTCGACGTTCGTTTATTGTTATTTACTATTTCTCTTCCCATACACACACAAACAGCCAGGGCAGCACAATGCACTTGTCCAGCTAGCTCTTCCAGAGTACTGGGTGTAAGACACAAATCTTTGAAGATGAGATTCATCTCTTTACAGACATCGTAAAACTTCTTATTACCCGTGATTTTTGGTATACGAGGACGATCTTGAAGTGGTATACCTGTATACAAAATATGATACTTTTCGTAGTTGTCCTTTAGATTACAAATAAGTTTCTCTTTCTCAATACTGAGTGGTGTTACTTCCTGAATTTCAGCTACTGTTTCTTCCTCTAGATGTTCTCTCTCCAGTTTACCTGCCTGTGTCTGAGTTTGCTGTATCATATTTTGTCGTAATTCCATTTGTACTTCTTGTTTTATTTGATCCAATTCAGCAGATGACAATGCATTTCTTCTTTGGATTGAATTGAGTTGACTACAAATTCGTTGTTCATCCAGGGTACTATTAGGATACATTTTTTTCCACTCAGCGTGCATCCTCACTCTGTATCCTTCACTTTCTGTCTCCACTCTGTCTCTGTCTCTACTTCGATAGTACGCACGCATTACAGAGATATTCATATCTTTAGACCATTTCATGCGTTGGCCTATCAGACTTGAAGTGGCGGAAGACGTAGCATATGCATCTGCCCTCAAGTCACTTCGTCTAGAAACAGATGGAGAATTTTCTGCGGTCACCATGAGTGGTGCGGCGCCGCTCCTGGCATCAGTACCAGGTCCACCGCTACCCACTGACACAGGTAACACATTTGACACACGAGGCCCGGTGTCAGAACCTCCTGCGCGGTCCTGGAAAGACCGATCGCCCGCGACTTTATTTCTCAATATTCGTCTACTCATTTTGGGCTGTTGCATTTTAGAGCTACTGCCAGCATTTTTACAGCCGCCCCTAACATGGGAAACAGACGCTGTCGGAGTACCGCCCCTAACATGGGGAACTGACGTGTCCATTTGCTTGGTTTCTTATTCGGTCACCTTCCCCTAGACAGGCTGGCTCCCCTCCCGCCTAAAGAGCCCTGTCTGCCCTACAAACCCTCTTCACCACATCGAAGGTCTTCTTGGTAAGGTCCTCTTCTGGAATACTTCTTCGTCTGACCCCTCTCCTTCGACCTGTCCGGCAAGGGAGGCCCTACCAGTAGCTACGCTACCGCCGGCATAGCTTCAGGTTCACAGGGGCACACAAGCTCCACCACCAACGTCAAGGTCATGAACTCCCCAGGTGGGTCATTATTATTACTATTATTATTATTATTATTATTATTATTATTATTATTATTATTATTAGCTTACAACAACTCGTAAAGGACGAAGGCCTCCTGCTCTTCTTTACTATATCACCGCCATCACCTTGCAAAATTTCATTTGTGTGTTCTTTCTTACTTTGTTTTTAAGATTTCTTTGAATTGTTTCACACATTGTTTGAAATTTATTGAGTTTTTTTTTCTGGATGTCATTCTTGTCGCAATAGGAGATGTTATGACCGAGGTAGTTAAAAGGTCAAAATAACCTGATCGACAGCAAATAAAATTGTTCTTAAGCATGTTCCAGAAACTCTAATGAGTTCTGTTGGTAAAACTCTCTGTCATTCCTATATGGCATTGTCTATATATAAACTAAAAAGTACAGGGGACAATGGACATCCTTGTTTTATTCCTCTGTTTAGTTCCTTTCAGTTTTTTGTTTCGGTGATGACGGTTATACCAATGTTCATGTTCCTTATTTCAAGCTCCACCAAGCTCTCTTTGTCCCTTAGGCCTCGAACATTCCAGGTAGCCAGTCTTAATGTTGCCGCTATTCCAAGTCGTTTAATTCTTTTCCGTTGCTAAGTTGTTATCGTATCTTGTCGGTTATTTCGTTGGTGATTGAAAGCAGTAGAGAAGTCCTCTAGCTTCATTGCTATCGATGCGCAGAGTAAGTCCCTTGGTGGGGCTGCCCCCTTAGGGTATGGGGACAAACCCTTCCATGTACTAACCCCATGAAAGGAGTTGCTCCTTCCGCTCTTTGCACTAGCTTCTTAACTGTTGCTCTGACCGTTGAAGTCTTCACACGTATCCTTGTGCAAGGGACCTTGGTTAACCTCGACAGGACAATTTTGAGGTCTTCTACGCCATTGCGAAGAACGTTTCGCCGGAACTGTTGTTCAGGTCCTCTTCTGGTAGTTTGGTCCTTTTATTTGTAATTATTATGTCTTCTATTTGTAAATGATATTAGCTGGTCCAGATAAACATATTCTTGAGCGTATTCTCTGTTACTGTCATTCACCATTATTGGTTTGGGTTCACTGTTACTCAGTACTTTAGTTTTCGATAAGTTTATTTGTAAACCGACCTCAGTATATCTTGCGTTTACATAGCATTTCTTTTAGAATTTTCGGCGAGGTAGCAAATAGAGCAATGTCGTCTGCAATACGGAGATTTGTCAGCCGCCGTCCGTTGGCATTTACACCTGCTTGTTTAGACCCATTTGCTTTACGGAAACAGATTTCAAGCAGACTATAAAATAATTTAGGAGATATTGGGTCCCCCTGTCTTACTCCTTCGTTAATACGAAATATTTCTCCTTCTTGATCTGTTCTTACTTGTGCTTGGCCGTGGGCATGTAGTGGTTTTAAAATATTAATGTATTTGCTGGAAACTCCTCCATTCTTGAATGCTTGAAGTATAAATGAGTGTTCTAGACAATCGAAGGCCTTCGTAAAATCAACAAATGCTATGTAAAATTTTATTTTAAATTCTTGTGCTATAATTGTACAGTACTCAAATTTAATTCTTATTATTTATTATCATTATTCATTAGTTAAGACTTAATATATCAACTCTTTTGTTATTAAATGTAGAAAGATCTTCTCCCATAGAAAAGCTTAATCACCAAAATATAAATATCTTTCGGTCATTAGAAAGTACCTTGAATGATAAGGAAAGTTACATACACAAAGATACAAGTACACAAAGACTAAACCCAAAGAGTTACATTGTAAAGTCCTCAAACACCGTCGCAAACTGTCATGCTTATCATTTCCTGCAGTTACGTCAGTTACTTGCAGCGTGCATCCATCGGTGCACCCGGCCGCAAGGTCCGCCATCAGCGAGATGTCTCTAGTCATCTGCAATGACGTCATGACCCCTTCCCCCTGGCGGAGGGCACAGGTGGCGCGTGGCGAGCGAAGGCGGCGTGTGCGGCGGGCGGGCGCGGTGGCACCAGCCTCGTGGGTCATTCAGACGCCCACCCACGCGTAATGAGCGAGCGCCCGCGCGCCCGATTAGGCCGCAGCGCCGGCGCCACGGTGCGGCCAGCGCATTCGAGAAGCTCCGCCCCCGCCACAAGCGCCGGCGGTGCCCCGACGACGAGAGGTGGCTCAGTGCATCAACTAATGTCACTGCAGTGCCTCTGACCGGGAGGTCCTAGGTTTCCAGTCCCGACGGCCTACGGTGGGCGAGAATCATGAAAACCTCGCCAGAAACGAAAAAAAAGTTTCTAGATGGGAAAGTTTCTTTTTGGACTATCAGGTTGGCTACAGTAATGTAACTACTGAATGCCGGTTGTGCGGGCTTTGAGCGGTTCATTTTGTTCGTTGTATTTCAGGTCAAACTGGGCAATTCTTTGTTAGTAGTGCATAGAGCCGGCCAGGCTACAAAATAGTATTGTAGTAGAATATAAATATTTGTGTTTTGTATAAGTGAAGTGAATATTTTTTAATACGAAAGGTGTTCCAGAAGGTATGTACTACTTAAAAACACTTACATCATTATTATATCATTAATTATACATGTTTTTTTTTTTGAAAAGTTACTGAATACTGCAAAATTCACGAAAAAATTGTAAAATGTGCTTAAAAAGCAGAGATAAGTTACGAATTCTCCGACATTCCGCTTTCATTTGCAGTGTCTGTAAGCTTATATTATTACCTTTGTAAATTAACCTTCAAATCCACCGTACCGACTCCGCCTTTGAGCCACGTCTTAAGCAAAATGGCGTTATTGGGACACGGTGAAAAACGACAATAAAATCAATTAATTATGAATACATTTGTCCAATTTAAATTATTGTCGATGCCTAAAAGCATTGTAAAGAATATAATAAGCAGAAAAAGGACGGAAACAACGCTTTCTCCTTTACATTGGAATGAATAACATACGAAAGGACAAAGGTCGCCGCGTCGCGATTACTATAATAAAATCTTCAAAAAATCATTGCATTCCGGATTCATATATTAAACTGAATATTTTGGTTATATTTTATACCGTGGCAACTGACAGTCACTACTTCAAAGAATACCTCTGGTAAAACATGCCAAAAGCAGTTCATAGATTGTTTATCCACAGACTAGAATTATTTCTTTGGCAATTTTACCCATCGATCAACTGTCGGAGGATGCTCAAAAATCAATTAATAAGTTGATAAAACAATATCAGCAGAGTTTTTCTCGAAAGTTGTCCAGTGTTAAGACAATGGATGACATGTTCTTGAGATTCTCGGCAACCACAGATCCCTACGTTTCTTCCCAACGCAAATCATTACCTAAGAAACTAGTGTGTCGGCAGACGCCGTTGCCCTCTTAGTTCCTGTGGCGGAAGATTGTGAAGATTCCGAAGCAGATGACAAGGAAACAGTCTTTGAAGATGATAATTGAGTTAGAGAAGTAGAAGAAAGAGAAGATAATGATGTAGATGAAAAACAAGAAAACGACTTCTAATTATAGTTACAAACAGGTTACTAAATGAATAATTGTAAGAGAAATAAAATTAATTTTTGTAATATAAACCATCTCTTATCCTCTATTTAATCCTTTAATAGACATTTATCAATTCTTTCCACCATATTGAATCCGCCATTTTTGTCTTTTAAATTTTTGAACTCCTTAGCAACTTCGTTAATTCCCCCGAAAAAATATATGAATAAAAAATTACTTTTACCAATATTTGCCCTTCATGTTGGATCCGCCGTTGGATCGGGATTTTCTTTTACTTTTTGATATAATATTCTTAATCACCAACTTCGATAACCTTTACATACTAACTTTGGTACAAATTGAACAATTCTTTATATTATGGCCAGCTTTTTGGGATTCTAGCCCACCGTGCGGCGGCAGAAATTTTCGATACTACCTTGTTAGCTAGGTCGAATTCAGTCGCTGTTTGAAGGAGAATTCTAGAGGCCGGTTGCTCTGATCGGTAATTTTCCGTGGTTTCTCCGATTAACACCAGGCGTATGCCGGAGAAGTACCCTAACAAACGGGCCACGGACCGCGCGCAATCTTTCCTACTTCTTCCTTGTTCTATCCTCACCTCTTACACACACACACACACACACACACACACACACACTAACTCGCTCTATACTACCACACATGCCGGGAGACCGGTTGGGGACTTAGAGGCTTGGGCAGTGCCCCGCTGATGGGAGATACTTGACGGTGAAAATCCGCCCTCCCCAGAGCGGAAAAATGCACTACACTTACGGGATTAATGACATGCGTTGACGCGCCAAGAATCACTAACAATCAATCACGACGCTCCATCAACACGCAGCCCAATCAGTTCAGTGGCCTTCATCTTCGCCCCATCTCCATCTTGGCCCCTATCTTTATGTCTGTCCATTTACTCACCCTATCTTTAACTCTGTCTCTATATATTCGCCCCCCCCTCCTCCAGCGCCCACCATCCGTCTTCGTTCCTTTCGTATCCCACTTTCCCTATGTATCCCTTTCGTTTCTTTCGTCGCCCGCCGTCCCTTTTCTCGCCTCCCGACCGTTTTGTCGCCCACGTCCCTATTTTCACCTCCAGTCCCTTTCGTCACCTACCGTCCATTTTTTCGCTTCTCGTCTCTATCATCGCCCCCGTCCCTCCGTCTCGTATCTCGAGCGTAACTTCTCCTTCCGTCCCCATTTTCGCCTCCGTCCCTTTCTTTGCATCCCGTCCCTTTCGTTCCTCCCGACTCTATCTCCTCCTGTATCCCCGCCTCCGCCATCCTCTTGTCACCGTCTTCATGTCACACGGATCAGTGCATTAAACGCGATGTTACGCCCATTACGTGACGAGAGATGGAGCGCGGACATCTTGAATTTGCACAGTTGCTGCGAATGTTCGGAGATGGAATCGGTGTTATATGGTTGGATTCGTAGCTATCAATGCTTTACAGTACATCGTTACAATAGAAACACAAAACTCGAACCTCCATAACTTGAATTGCAATCTATAATTTCTCGAACATTTGATGGGATTTCTCATACCTTGATTTCTTGATGAGCAGTTGCCGAGTCCTGTTGAAAGTAACCATAGACGCCTCAAAGATTTGCTTGGAGAGTGTTGCAATATGGCAACAAGCAGAGATTTCGTTCACCTTCTCTTCTCTCAGTACATGGCGCTTTCTAAACTTTTGTTTGTTAATGAAAATTCCATGGGTGCGAAGGTTTTTTACAAGATCCAGAATTGTCGACCGATGTGGAATATTCACGCCCGGAAATTTCTTAAAAAAAGCTCTTGCGGCACTTACTGGCAGTCTTAAGTCAAACGAAGTGGTCATAGAGATATATTCTCTGCTTCAAAGAAAATTTCATGATGCACAGTTGAACGTTCTCGGGACACTGGTGTATCTGCTGTCGCGCCGAACGGCGAACGCCGGATGAACGGGGTCCTTGTTGGCAAATCTCCGGAGAACCGAGGGATAGATCGCTGAGGCTAGCGGCGCGTCATCTTCGGCGGAAGATAAAATAAACGCCTGTTATAAAATAATACAAATTAAAAATGATATTTGAAGAATATTTTATTAGTAAACATAAGCTAAAATAGTTCAACTAGCGGTAGCCGGACGAATACGAAAGGAATGAGATTGAGTCAGTGGTACGATCCAGTAAATATACTCGTAGACAATACTATTTAAATTCAATACTCGTATACCAATTAAACTACATAAAAAAGAACTTTGCTCAAAAGAGCACACTTCTTGGCACGAATTCTGAGTTTTGCAGTTTTCAAAAATACAGAGTTTGTCGAAATCGGAACCAGCGACATTTTTAGCTTCCTACACTGCATCCAAAGAAAACATTTAAAGAATATGTGAAGACGGTTTTAAGAAAAAAATTAAAACTTGTTTATTTTTTCACAAAAATTACGCGAAAACCATGTCGCAAAAAATTGTACATGACGTTATTTAAAAGATTTGACTTTGCAAAACAGATTTTATTAAGTAAAGATCTCTATAATCAATAGTATAGTTGTGGGAAGATGCAGTAAGTTTTGGACTTTTGCAATTTTCGATAATTCAAATATTTTACTTACAATGAGCCCTGTGCTCTTCTACTTTATGTGAGGAAAATAATAAAAAATGTGAGATCATTTTTAATAAAAAAATTAAGTATTAACGAGGCTTCGTGTGAAGTGCACTCAAAAATAAACTTATAAAACAACGTTTGAAATTCGCAAAACCTCGAATTCGGTCACATCAATCGGTGAATATTAATTTTTCAGAAAATCGCCTGAACGGTTTACGCGCTAGCCTTGACCACAGACAGATAAACGGTCGGGCAAGCAGACGTTTGGCCGTCAACCAAGTTTTCGGTTTCAAGGACTCACAACACGTATATTGTTACAGTGGTAAATCAGAAGCGAGCTTGGGGTTACGCTTCGCTCGTGATGGGGCACAGTCCCTCCCCTTTACCGTGCGGCAGGGTTTAAAAACCCGAACCCGGCAGCGGAGCGCCCCTTCTTCTTGTGACACGCCTTAAATGCTGCTCCCGACGTGCCACCGTCCGTGGCGTAACCGACACTCGTTAGTGGAAGAGCGGACGAGGACGGAACCCTGTCCTCCCGGCCCTAGGCGTCGGCACCGCAGAGCCGCCCCACCAGCTTCAGCCGCTGGCCTTCGGTGGCCTGTCCCGCAGCGTGCCACTTCGCTGCCACCGGCGGGCAAGCTCTCGCCGCACCATGCACGGTGTAAGATATATAGGTGTGTCAACTAGCCGCCATTTGGGAAAATTTTTTGAAACCAGTTTGAGGCTAGTTCCTTACTTGACCGTACCGCACGATCGGTTTGGGCACGGTCGAGTCAGCTGTGGTTTGGGCACTTATGATGACGTCTTGCGGAATTAGTATTTTCTAGCGTTTTCGTTGCAAGAAAGGGATATTGGTCACTGAACACACAAAATCGGTACAGTAAAAACGCTACAGTACAAGTCGGTACAAAATCGCTACAGTAAATGTATTGGAATCATTGAAGACGTATTCTAAAGTCTGACAGAGGTGTTTTTTTTTAAAAAATGTGTTGTGTGAAATTTGTAGCGAAAGCCATGCATATTTGCAACTATATATTTTAAGTTCCAAGGAATGAGGATTTCCGCTTAAAAACAGGATTTGAAGTTATAACAAAAAAGGAAAAAAGCAATAGGAATTACATTTACTAAAATCACTTCTTCTATGTATATTTTATGTGAAACTCATGGCACAATTTGTGCTATGATTCTAACAAATTGTTTTGTAGTTTTCATATTTGTTCCACCTGAAATTTCCTTGCATTTTCCCCACAAACCTAGCGTAGAACTAGATTTTACTGTAAAAGAGTTTCCATGTTATTCATGAAATGGTTTGTATGGTTGACGAATTGAATTCTCTCTCTTTTAACTTCTATGAATTCGTAACAACCACTTTAACTGGTAAAGTTACAACCTTAAAAAACTAAAAACACATTGTCATTTAATACTAAGATTAAGTTTTCAGTTTTACACAATATTAATGAATTTTGATTAATCTGTTATAATAATAATAATAATAATAATAATAATAATAATAATAATTAATAATAATAATAATAATGTGATAATTATCTTACAAGAAAGTAGAAATAACAATCTGTAATTTATATATCACTTCAATATAGAATTTTTTTGAAGTAAAAAAATAGCACATTTTCTAATTTTAATTAATTGTAAACTCGCACTGGACGCTAGCATGTACCTCACTCAGGCATGATATATATATTCTCGGCTCGCCACCCAACATCTTGCTAGTATCAGTCATGCTGTGTGTTGGTGTGGTGAGGGTTAATATTGTGTCCCTCATTGCATGTGAGGTGCCGGAGATGGAGGATGGTGCAGTGAAAGGGTTGAGTTGTTTTCGATGTTGCAAGGTATGTAATGTTTATGTTTTAGATATAAAGGAAATTTGTAAATATTTGTAACTTAGCTAAAAATTGTCTCTCATACGTGTGTTTTTTTGGTAACATTATTCAAGAACAGTGTTGTTTTCATTTTCTTTTATATTAGCCCTGAGGATGGAAATAAAAGTTTCCGAAACGTTGGCAAACAACTAGTGTAAATTTTTCTGACCAAGCCCCGTTAACCTGCTTTCAAATATTCATTTATGGTCGTTGAGAACTCTGTATATATATATATATATATATATATATATATATATATATATATATATATATATATATACAGGAGAATTATATACAATTAGAATTATATATATATATATATATATATATATATATATATATATATATATATAATTCTTAGTGTTAGGTGGTAAATTATCCTTTATAATTCCTTTGTAATTCCCTATAATTACAAAAATCAATTGTTAATATTAATTAAATAATAATTTTTTAATTAAACGTATTTTTTTTTGTATTAATGGGCTTCATTTCTGCCCGAACGCGACGGAACGGCGTTCCGATACCTTCAGTGTTTTACAAATAATAACATGAATAAATGTTTATATTTATTGAATTTGTTTTATAATAATCTGAAAAAACATGGGTTTTCTGTTGGTAATTGGGATGTTGAAAACATCGAAATAGTAAACAAAATGTTAAGCGGTGATAATCAACATTGATTACTTGATATTTTCCTTAGAGGTAGGTTTTATTGGTTAAATTTTTTCAACGATTGAACATTAAATCCCATGAATGGCCCGTTTTCTTTTGATAAACCGCTACGTTATTCCCGAACAGATGGTCGTGCTAAATTCAAGGTTTCGGAAGTTTCATAGAGTGGAGAGTAGCTTCCAACAAAACGTACTCTCATTTTCGCAAAACTAAACATGACTATTTTTGAAAATCTATCTTTAAGGAACAGATTTTATTAAAGGAAAAAATCTCTATCTTTAATATTTCAGTTGTAGGAAGGCTCGGAAATAAATTTGAACTTTAGTAGTTTTCGGAAAATCAGGGTTTTAACGAACATGAGATCTGCACGATTCTCTTAAACGTTCGTCACATTATCCAACAAAAATGTTTAATAAAAAACGATGGAGAAATTTTTTTGAAAATCTGGGGATTGTCCCAGGGGCTTCGTGTAAAGTATCCCCAAAATTAAAATATCGGTTTCAAATTCAAGGGGCCACCACATCAGGCAGATTGATTGAGAAATATCCATTTTGGAGAAAATATGCTGAACGGTTTAGCCGCTAGTGTTGTCACAGACGGAGAGACGTTTTGCCGTCATTCGATTTTTCGATATCAATGACCCACAAAACATGGATTCTGGCTACAACACGTGTTAGAGGATTTTTTTCTAAATGTAGTGACTGGATTTATCGACTATTTCGTATTTCGTATTCGATTATTTGGCCCTGTAATAAGTTTTTCTGCTGAAAATTCGACGTTTTTCGGTGCAGCATTACATATTTTTCTCTCTACTCCTAGCGAGTAGGTAAAAATTGAAATTATCTTAGATGTAGATCCATTGGCCATCTCTTCAACCACCATGCGATTTCTCTGGCATCAGGGAGTTGAGTTATTTGAGAATTTCGATACGTTGCTATTTTGCGTGATATTTCGACGCACAATACTCGATTTGTTCGACAATCATTACATTGAGATCATGATGGAATACAAAAGACTGTCTTCATAGTAAGATTAAGATTAAGTACTTTCAAATTATTTGAGTTTAAAAGAATTACACATATATTTGTCTGGTCGTTTGGGGAAATGCTCTAAAGGGTTCATCCGAAGTTGTAATTCCTGCGTGGAATGTACTTCCTGTTCAGCTCTCGTCATATTCACAGTTGGTGATCCTATTTCCAGGTGTTCATCCTTCCACGAAGCACTCCTCACGGAAAGATCTCTGTTTGCCTTGCGCAGGAACTCTACTTGAGATTCCTACTAGGAAGGGCTTGAGTAAGAGTGACAGAGAGATGGCAACAACCTTCGACAGAGCGCGGAGCATCATAGCATGAAACTACTTGAACGTCTTCGATAGATTTCAAAGTACTTGTAATTGCCAGAAGACAACGAGCAAGCGCTTTCGCTGTTTGCTTACATAAAAGGAATCTTAAGCAGATGATTGTCTCTCTATAGTTCCAAGGTTGCGTTAAAACGTGCCCCAGAGTCCGAGAAATCTTCATTCTTCTATTATATTTTTGACCAAAGATCAAGTGGCAGAAATAGTGGCTTCATACGAAAATGTTTGCATGATTTGTTCTATCAAACAACCGAGAGAGGAATTATGTTTATATTCCTTACTATTTATTACTATCTCATATTTATTTTCTTTTTAAATCCTGCTTACATAAACATTTTTTTGCCAAGAGTCAGGCATTTGTTTCACTGGCGGGTTCCTCCTTTGTTTTCGTTTGTGTTATGTTTTATAATCGTATTCAGTTATATGTTCTATATATTAGGAATTAGCCAACAAGTCTGTATAACTTAACATTTTTTTCTTACAGCTCATTTAACTCATAATAATCTTTGTTAAACCTCCTAACCTGAACGTAGGAAGATAATGGAATTATTCTGTTTTTAACAAAACACAATTACAAAATCAAGATACTTTCGATTAAAAATGTTGAAGTTCGCTCTCAATGGACAATTTGAAATCTTACTGATATATTATGACATTTTAATGGATCATTTCTTTTCTTTAGTAGAGGAAATAGGAACTAATATAGGTTGTGGCAAACTCTGTCAAATGACTAGTTGAAAAGTGTGTCATGGGTAAGGTATCCAATAATATACTGCCACTCCAGAGCAATTTGTACAACTCTTATTATTTTATCTCGCGCCATTTGCTCTCAACTCAATGCTTGTAAGCCAGTTACCTTGCTCGCAACCTTGACATGCCTGCTCTATTCTCAGGAGGCCTTGTAACTTTACTATTTAAAGTGACTTACCATTCTCTGGTGTATTAATATAGCACTGATTCGGACTACCAATTGATAATCAAAGAAATAAATCAATTAACATTGGTGCCTCGATCCTCTTCAGTGAGAATAATATGCCTTTTCCAACAACCAGGTCGCAGAATGTTACTAGTATTACTTCCGTTGGCACGCTTCAAGATAATACTTGTATTCAACAGAATGTCAAAATTCAAGATTCGACAGTGATCACTGAAGAAATTTTTCAACACCAAAATAACAAAATTATTCAATCTACAAATGATATCTCAACAATTCCTGGCTTATATTACCATAACGACAATGGACTTCCCACAATTTCAGTAGCAAATGATTCATCATTGCCTCTGCCTCAAGACCAAACAAATAATTTATCTAATACTTCAACTCATACACCTCAACACTATGAATTTACAGAATTACTTTCAGTTAACCCGACATCTCACAACATCCCTCCAGCAACTACTTCGTCTAATTGTCAATCTAACATTCCTGTACCATTATCAACACCTCAATCCAAACGTGAGTCAGGAAAAAGAAAAAGAGAGGGTTCTTCATTACTACAACCAGGTAAAAGATCTACAGCTTTTAATTCCAACACGACTACAACTGCAATTCCACTACAAAAAATATGGACTATCAGCACATCTACAAGACACTCGTGAAGAAACTTGCAAGTTTCCATTCCTCCAGTAATTGTTTCAAACGTTTACAACTTTAGTAATTTTCTTCAAGATATTAAAAATATTGTTGAAATTGTTTTTACAACAAAAATTTTAAATTACAATGATAAAATTATTTTTCAAACAATTGAAGATTGTAGATAACAACTTACGGATCTTTTCTGTTATACGTATGCCAGTTCTCCAGTCGAAAGAGACGGTTTCTTTGTTTATTAGCAATGGATTTTTTTGGTGGGGAACATTTATATTATTTTGAGAAACATTTAAATTAGCACTTCACAATTACTAATCACTTCGCAACATTTCATTGATTTTACAAATTATAGCATGATAGACTCTTTTAATGCAAATCACTTCACAATATTGCCACCGATTTTACGATTTATAACATTGAAGATTTTTAATTCAAAGAACGCACATCACTTTCATGGCCACCTACCACTCTAGGAATAAGACGAAGGAAAAAATGAATTAATTAAAGTAACTATGACTACTTTGATTTATTTACTAAATTTTTCTGTACACATCTCGTTTTGTTCGCTTTGTTTCTGTATTATAAAAAGTTAATTATGCGTGAAAACGTTTCATGATACATTTTTCTTATTTTGTTGGTGTGAAATTGCGTGTTTTACAGTGTAAAATTTGTGTGTTTTTTTCGCTCTGTAAGTCTTTTAAATTGATTTGTATTGTCTATCGAGATGAACAATTTCTACTATACATCGCAAAAATATATTGTGCGAATCAATAGGTGAGTTACTTTTTGTCTATTTATTTACTACACCCTTCAAAATAAATTCTTTTAAAAGTGAGAGAGGTTTATAAAACAGCGTGAGTGCCGGAGCGAGAGCGGAGGCGCGAACCAGGTCGCGAGAGCGAGGGTGGGTAGGACGTCGTAAACGTAGCACGTTGGATTCGTCGCGGAATACTTGGTGTCAAAATGCGTTGATTATAAAACAGCGTTGGCAAAAAAATTAGATATCTAACGTGAAAAATACGAATGATCAGTTCACTGGATCAAAGGAAGAGTGTCCACCATAAACTTCACCAAACAAACCCTTCCCTACTCAAATTTACAACCCCATTTTTAACAATCTTCTAATCCAATTATTATCATGGGAGACTTCAACAGCAAAAACACATCTTGGGGCTGCAACTAATCAAATTCACAGGGTATTCGTCTACAACAATATATAATTCAAATAATTTAAACATACATGCTTCCTTCGAACCAACCTATTACTCTAATCACAACAATATAATGCCATATATTTTAGATATAATCATTACAAAAAATGTCAGTTTACAATTCTTTCAATCTTCACTTCCTGAATTTCATTTCGATCATCTCCCTATTAAAATATTTGAATCCTACACAATTAAAAATTAATTATCCCCTTCATAACATTCGAATAAATGGGAATGCATATCGTTCATATATATATATATATATATATATATATATATATATATATATATATATATATATATATATATATATATATATATATATATTGCGACGGACCGGCGATTCGGTCCTGCTCTACAGTAAATTTGTATAAGGGGACAGGTATTCTTTCTTGGACTCTGGGTGCATGCACAAACATTGAAAAAGTTACTTTTTAATGTAAAAACACAGAATGCTTTATTCCCAGAAAAGATAATGGATATTACACAAACATCGTTCCATTATCGGCACGGCGATGTCCACTCGCCGCCATATCAGCAACTGTCATGATTTCCAACTCTTCCAAATTCGTTTATTATGCCCACCGACGCTGTCTCGCTATGTTCGTTTCACTCATGCTGCCTTTGCCACACACGTGTCCATGCACTCACCTCTTTCGTAGCCCCACGCCACTATCGTTCGTTTAATCTTTACTGTTCATCACTTCACTCGATCTCAATTAATAGTTCGCAGTCTCTCATCGTCCTACGTCTCGATTTCTGCTCGATGTAATCGTATTCCTCTCAACTATTGTTCATCACTGCCATCACTAGCCTTCCGCACTGCCGCCCGTTACTCTTCCTCTCCGACTCGCTCCCGACTGCCCGTTTGTTCCCACGATACTCTCCCTAAACCGTCGAAGTCTCGTGCTCGCGTTCGTTCCTTCTCGCTTGCCGCGGGACACTCTCGCTCGGCCAAGTCCGCCCGGAACGACCGTCACCACCGCGCTGTTTAAACCATGTTGGCACCCGCGTCTATGGTCAGAAACGCGGTGTGTTTCAATATATATATATTCAAATTTTAATCTCACAAAAACTTAGATAATACACAGAAAATTTATATGGATATTAAAAAATTCACTAAAATAGTTCTAGATGCATATAAATATTCTAGTGCATACATTAAACCGTACATTCATACTCGGTCTTTCCCAATAAATATCTTAAATCTTATTAAACCCAAACATAACCTAAGACGATTCTGGCAACAAACTCGTCACCCTGACATTAAGAGAAAAATCAAGTTATCACACCTCACCAAATTACGTATAGACCAATATGAATTAGACAAATTTCAAAATTACATTGCACAAATACATCCTAATAGCAGATCACAACAATTAAAAAATTAACAAAATTTTATTCACCTATACCAATATTAAATAACGGTACTATGCCTCCTTCATATGATTTTCAAAAATCAAATTGAATTGTAAATCAATTAGAAAATTCTTTTACCCCAAACCTTATAATAGATCCAATTTTTAATAACGAAGTTGAATCTTTCATCTTTTCTCCACTTTATTCAGTCCCTTCAAAATTAAAATTTATTTCTCCTGTAGATGTTCAAAAATTAACACAAAAATTGAATATTCACAAAACATCAGACTATGATTATGTTACAAACAAAATGATAAAAGAATATAATTTCAAAATTTTAACGAAACTAACAAGTATATTCAATTAAATGCTTCGTATTTCTTATTTCCCACCATCATGGAAATTAGCCTGTATTATCCCCAAATGTTAACAAGGCAAGTATCCTCATCTTCTCTTAAACTACAGACCTATTAGTCTTCATTATCTAAATTTTTTGAAAAACTATTACATTCTCGTCTATTATCCTATATTAACTCAATGCAAGCTATTCCAATTTACCAACTTGGTTTTCGTTCTCATTATTCGACTACTCACCAATCACAGCGTGTTTCTTAATTAATAGCTCAAAACCTTCATAAAAAGGTACATACAATTGAAATTTTCCTTGATATTGCCCTAGAGTTTGACAAAGTTTGGTATTCTGGATTATTATGTAAATTACATTCAATAGGAATTCCCATATAGTTATTCAAAATAATAAAAAACTATTTATATAATCGGCTCCAAATTATTTCTTCACATTTTTGGTTCGGTTGGTGCCAAATGAACCCTATACCATGACATAAATGCCATATTGCTCTATTCTTTTGTTTGCGCGGCATTACATGACTCTCTCTATACTACGTATTACCCGCGCAACATTTCTTGAACGATGACCATGCTTACCCCTTCCTAGAGCAATAAACAGTTGAAGGCGAAAGCTCGCAACGAGCACTGATGACATTCCAAAAATATAATTGTCGCGTAAGAAAATATATTTTATGTTGAATCCGAGAACTCCTTGTCGTATTTTTCTAAACAATATTTAAAGAAATGGCCAAAGTAGATCCAGATCCATCGCAGGAGTTACCTCGAACTCCTGGTAAAATAGAACTTAATTTATTGAGAAAGCTTGACTGAAATTCCAGAGATTGGCATTGATTCATAAAATCTAGTGGCCGATGTCGTAACTAATACCCCCACTCTACCCGCATTTCTCCACGCCATCGTCATAAGATAAGAATAAGATCATCACCTACATACGCATGCCCAATGTGAAGTACTGCTTCTGCGTCAAATATGAAGAAAATAGAAACTATTCAAAATAAATATTTACGGAGAATTCTAAAGGCTGAATGGTGCATTTCCAAGAAATAGATACACAAGGAATTACAATTAGAAGTAGTTAAGACATTTATCATTCATCAATCTTCCAATTTCTTCGACTCTTTAACAAATTATCCTGTTAATCAACATTTCAATCTGGGAAAAAATTATCAGAGGTAATTCCACGAGTGGTTTGGAAATAGTCGATAAATCCCCGACTCGCTAAGTGAGGAGGAGATTTATCGACAATTTCCCAACCGCGAGTGAAATTTACTAAGACTATTTCACGAATGAAATTTCATAAATATAATGTACTATTAATAATTAACATTGTTTTATTAAAATATTTTTACATCAAACAGAAATATATACGTAAGGGCAATTATAAACAACAAAATAAACATAATACAAACTAAGAGAGAAATTACTTGAAACCACAGTTATTGAATACACAATCTTTAAAGTTTAAATTCGAAGGAAACGTGTTTTGTTCGCTTATTTTTAAGGAAGATGTTGAATTTGAAGCGCTACTGTGTCTTAATTTATTAATAATTGAACTGCAATTGAACGACAATAATTAGTTATTTTCTGTTGTTGTTTTTTTTTTGTGTGTGTGTTAAATCCAACTTTAGCTGCGTACGTATTCGTCCATATAGACGACTGATTTTCCCCAACAGTGTAGTTCTTGTACCAAATACCTGACTTTTGGTAGGAAGGGTTAGGTGTGACAAAAAATCGATCAGTTTCAATGTTACCTGTGCGTTTTTCTGTCAAAAGTTTGTATAATCTTACCGGACATCTAGAAGGCGACTCTTAATTTGGTGTCAACCATTTCGTCTCTGTAAGCTTTCCATCGTCTCCTTGATAAGTCTTGGAAAATATGTGATTACAGGCTATTCTACCGATTTCTTTACCATCATGACCTAATTCCATTTGGAAATAATAGACTAAACATTTTGCCGCTTCTCCACCACGCCACGCTAATTCTAGTGAGACGGCAAGAAAAAACTTTATTTGCAACAGTTCTGGCGTATTTTCTTCACACGTATCAATCATTAATTGGTATTCTTGAGATACTACTGCACTTTAGAGCTACTGCACTAACCTTTCGTTTCTCCGGAATGTTTTGTAGTAATTTTCTCTTTACATTTCTAGCTTCTCTAGCGACTTGAAATTCCATATCTGCAAAGGGGTTAATATTTTTATTGAATTCTTTGAAAAAATGTCTCTTGTATCATTTTCGCAATCACGTTTCATATCGTTTTCACGGAATATTCTTTATATTCTTCATCATTAATTTTTCTCATATTCATGCTCCAGTCTTTTAAGATATTTGATATTTCCTGATTTGTATTACTCGCGGTTAATTTATATTTCCTTTCCTCACAAAATTTCTCAAACTGATTCCAAATATATTTCCTGTTGTTGAGTGTGTTATTTGGTTTGGATTTACAAATAATTTCCTCTATTTTATCATTCGACGTCGAACCAAACCGTTGCTGCTACATTTTGCGCTCAAACAATTTCAAACAAAAAATACACACCCGACTATGGAATAAAAATAATAGCAGAATTACATAACCTATCAGTAGACAATACAAGGCGCAAAATGTATCACCTTCTAGGAGGTGATAATCAATAACTGATAAATATGCATGGTAAAGTCGTCTCTAATTGGCTGGTAGGGTCCCAGTTCTTGCACGCTATTGGCTGAAATTTCATGAGTGGAATAGTCACATAAAACGTATTCGTTCTCGCTTCCCCAAAGATATATTTCATCCTCCATAAATAATTTTCTGCATTAATACTAAATAATACCTTTTCTTAAAACTCTAAATTTATAATAAAAATTACTAAATACTTATTAAAATTTAATTTTACACCAATATATTACTAAAATAAAATTATAATTACCAATAATTATGGAATGAATTCTGGCATATCTAAAAAGTTCTGTAAAATTTTATTCAACATCCTGAAAAATTGTAGAAAATTGAACAGGAAGTAAACAATTTTTTTTAAAATTCCTACTCTAAAATGTTTAAAAAAAAAATTTTTACTACTAACATAGTATTGAAAACATCGAAAACAAGCAATTAATAAATGTAGTTACGGAATCTTACATTTGCAGTTGACACCATCTTAAAAGTTAAGAAAAATTACGAAACAACGATTAATGAAATCTTCGTTACCATGTCTACAGGATTTCTCGCTAGAAAGTATTAACTTTCATTTGTTTTTACTAGTAATACTTTCAAATATGAACACAAAGAGCGTATTTCGTATTATTTCAATATCTATCGCCATCGCTAGTTCACGCCAGCCTGTTATTGCCGAAATATTTACTCTATTTTTCTCAATTCTTACTATTATGTATTACAGACAATAAGGGTAAAAAATACCGTTTTTCTATTTCGCATAGGTTTCCTTAACCGAAAATGTTCCGACTTGGATACTATTAACATTACATGAAAAAATCTGGAATCATTTCTGAATGCAGATTCCGCGATTGCCTCTCGAAAGGTAAGGGAGGTGATGAAGACACTGACCCGACGAGACCAAAGAGATACAGACCGGACGCTCTTGGAAGTTCCTCAGGCGGCGGAGCAGTAATCACGTGACCGTGCTGCTTGCATTGCGCCGCATCCCACCCTACGTGGCCCTTGGCTCGCCTTTCACGAGGGCCGAAGGGCGCTCAGTTATTGATGGAGCTGTCCCTTTGGTGGTGGCCCCGCCGGGCAAGGCGCTGCTGCGGTCGCTGGGCCCAACAGCGCCGCCGCGCCTCGTGCGGACATCAAACGCACTACCGCGCTAACTTATGTGCGAATGGAACGCGCGCCGAGTGCCCCTTGGATTCGGGTTACAGCTGGTCTTCCGATGGTCGTTGCCTTTGTGCTTTGATTAGCGGACTACATTGGAATACGGAATTTTGAGATAGTGGTTAAATTGAATGGTGATTGAAAATTAGGTTTGCACGAAATAAATTGGTGCAATCACAATTCCTGTTTTTGAGTTGATACTGAGTAATAGAACTTGCATCAGAAAGGAAATATAATGCGTCTTTTTGTTGACGAATAACATGGTGACGATGTTTTTGCGCTTTGTTTAGGAAACCAGATTTTGCATGAATTAGTCTGGAAGTGCATTTCAATGGGACTTCGAGCAATTCATATTAAGTCACACATCGTGAAATCTTTCTTACGAAACCAAAGTACAAAGAACTCTAAAAATGTCGTATTAAAACTTTAAGAAGTGAAAATCTAAAGAATGAAAGTATTTTAAATTATTATTGTAATTTAACTAGAAATGTCTATTCTGATGCAACATATCAGCGATTTGTGTGAAATGCGGGTAAGTAGTTTTCATTGGATTCTAAAAATATTCCTTATCATATCTATTTGACGAATCTCCCTGAATAGCTTTTTCAACCAGATACGGTTATTTTTTTTTTTTGTTTAATAGTTTTTATTTCCTTGTTCGACATTATTATGCCTTTCAAGGGTTTTTATGATACATAGTATACAATTTTGTGTAATTACATTTCCTCATGCATGAACAATGGTAGAAGACTAATATTTACATTATAAACAATAACAACTAAGGATACCCAGGAAGGGTCCTTCAGGAAAATACATACAATATTTGAATTAGTGAGATACGGTTATGATTCAGTAAATACTATTCAAGTTCTAAATTTGTTATATGTTATAAATTGCCCGGCAATGTCATGTTTCAACAAAATATTTTTCTTTTTTAAAAATTTGTTGCGCCTTCGTCACGAAGCAAAGCGTCTCATAACCCCCATTGGGCGTTGAGCGCTTATTACTTGGAGTAATCCTCCGTTACTTTTTATACCGTCATTATCAATAGGAGTAATCTTCCATTACTTTTTATACAGTCAGTAAGTCTTTAGTCTTTAGTCAGTAAGTCGTCAAGAGGACCGCCAGGTAGCATTTCCGCGTACGCCCCTCTCTCTTGCGCGCTCCTGCGTCACTACCCAGCGGCCAGAATTTGGAAGGAACTAGAATAGGGGTAGGGTCTAGAACACCTCACAGGGGTTGGACTAGCCCTTGTGAAGCAGCTGAACTCGTTTTTGTTAAAACAAGTTTCACATGAGATTGTCCAGGTGAAATTTGTTTCAACAAAAACGAGTTCAGCTGCTCAAAAGCGCGATTAATCAGATGCTTGATTACCGCACGTGCCTCTCAGGTCGTTTCGTGCGTTGCTGATTACTGGTTCTCCTATTATCTATCCTCCGATCTCGCAGGTTTGTAACTGGATCACTTTGGATTATTTTTTGTAAATTTCACTGTAACTAACCAAAGGAAACCACACACATAAATCCCAAGGCTGATCAGCAAAATAAACAAAAGGATGAACAGGTTTATTGAATTTCCTGCTATCTACACAGTCCAACCACATAGCGCGCCAAGACCCTCTCCGCGCGGCCCAGGTGGCGCTGAACGCGCGCTGACAGCGCCGAGAGCGAAGCGGCGTCGCTCTTCTTGGCTGTCGCGTGTTCTGACAGCGCTTTAACAACGTGCGACAGACGGGACACGCGCCCCACAAAGGTGTCGTCACCGATGAAAATCGGCTGCTCCCGACGCGCGGGGAGGAAGTTCAGGTGCATGCACGTGTCGAGCGTTTGACTGGCTCAGTCTCACTAGATCGCAGAGCTCGGAACAGTTGGAATGTGTGGTACTATGCGACGTCTCACAGCCTAACGAACTACTATTACAAGTTCACTACTCACGAGGAAGTAAAAGTTACATAGAGGTCTAAAAAATGTCCTGTCCTGCTTCCTTTCATTGTAGGCAGATACGGTACTTAAAATGAACAGAAATTTTTAGGTTACATTTTGTAATGAGACACCGTAGTATCGTATTACAACAATGCTTTTCAACTCTGTGTTAAGAATGTCAACTTTCAACTGTGAATTGTTTTCACTCCACTTTACAGGACTTTCTTATTTGTCCCAGTAAATTCAGCAGGAACAAAATACCACAAGAGTATTATTATCCGCACCACAAGCAGGACATCTTGTAAAAACAAGCGAATTCTTTCTTTAATTTCTAAACGTCATAACGTATCTGAAGATTTCCTATTCTACTTTAAAAAATACAAGTCATTGTTAAGAAAAGTCATAAGGCAGGCTAAAATCATGAAACACGATCAGGATATTTTGAACTCAAATAACAAAACAAACGCAATGTGTAATATAATAAAAAATAGGACCAAATCAACTAGAAACCTTGTTGAGAATGTTGTTTTAAAATATAACGATATAAATGTGAACGATCCGGCAACAGTGGCTAGTCTCTTTAATCAATACGTTTCGAGAATTGCTGCCGATCTCACTAAGAGTCTTCAGCCACAAAATTCATATCCATTTCCCCCAAACTTTTAGACACGATGTTCGTTTCCCAAACTTCTTCCTATGAAATTCTCAAAATAATCGGTAAACTAAAATATAAATATTCGTCCGGTTTAGATGAATTCCCCGATTGTTTGCTAAAGACATGTGCGTTTGCCATTATACACTCGTTAACTCACATATTTAATGCATCCTTATGCACCGGAACGTTTCCAGTTTCCGTATGTTCAAAACAGCTAAAATCAAGCCGCTCTTGAAAAAAAGGCAACAAAAATGAAATTCAAAATTATCGGCCCATTTCTCTTCTATCAGATTTTTCAAAAATATTAGAAAGACTTTTTTACGAACGAAACTTTTCTCAGTAAACACGACGCGCTTGCAGATTGCCAACATAGATTTAGAAAATCAAAATCAACGGAAACAGCTATATTTTCTTTTCTTAAAGATGTCGCTTCATCATTAGATCAAAACGAGGCACCTATTGGATTATTTTTAGATCTCTCAAAAGCTTTTGACATCATTGATCATGACATTTTACTTTCAAAATTACCTTCATATGGAATCCGTGGTATTGCTCTAGATTGGTTATGTTCGTACCTTAAACAACGAACTCAGAGAGTAAATATACCTTACTGGAATGATGGAACATTACGTACGCACCTTTCCGACTCTTTGCCCATTGCACGTGGAGTTCCTCAACGATCGATTTTAGGCCCTATTCTGTTCCTACTTTACGTAAACGATATGCCCTCGACGATTCGAAACGGAAGAACGGTTCTCTTTGGAGAGGGTACGAACATCCTTTGCAATAAAGAAACCGTAAATAGTACAATATCAGATGTTTCAAATTGGTTCCGAAATAACAAATTAATAGTAAACGAAAAGAAAACGGTTTTAATGCAGTTTTCCATTTCAAGTAAACATTTCTGTGCTCCATTGAAAATGAACGGTGTACCATTGACTGATGATAAGGCAACAAAACTTTTAGGTCTCTCAATTCAGTCAAACCTTAAATGGAACGTCCATTTAAAAGAATAGAAGACAAAATTAAGTTCATTATGCTACGCGTTCAGAATTCTTGCAAATTCAGTCAGCCATCATACTGCTCGTGGTGTATATTTCGCGAATGCTCATTCCCACCTGAGATATGGCATAATATTCTGGGTAAATACATCTTATAGCTCCCAGACTTTTAGATTACAAAAACGAATTCTACGAATAATAACCAAATCCCACCCACGTGATTCATGTAAGCCTCTCTTCATTAATCTAGGAATTCTACCATTACCGTGTCTTTTTATTTACGAATCAGTGGTTTTTGTAAAAAATGACTTGCTTAAGGGCGGGAATATATTTTCAGAAAATGCCGATGTCTATTATTATAACACTCGACGTAGAAATCATATTCATCAGGTGACAGTATCAACAGCTCATTACAAAAAATTCACATACAATACATGTACATTATTTTACAACACTTTGCCAGATGACATTAAACGATTAAATTCAATAGAAAAGTTTAAATCCTAAGTGAAATCGTTTCTGCTGCATAACTGTTTCTATACAATTAGAGACTATACTGAGCATCACAAGAAAAGTAACATTAATTTTAACAATGATACATAATGCATTAATTACCATTTGGACTGTATAAATGAGTATAAACAACCTGTAACAACTATTGTAACACAGCTTCTGGGTCAATGACCCCCATCTCGATCAGGTTTTTCGTCCAGTTTCCCTGATCCATTGAGCAAATGCTGAGATGGCCCCCTGTTTTGCTTCTGGACATAAATGTAACTTCATTTTCTGTGCACGTCTTCTAGAATTCAGTGGGAAATACAATTATTCCAATTATCGTTTCCGTGTTGTCGCGGCAGGAAGTAATAAGAGCCAAAATTTATTGCTTATTTATCCTTGAAAATAATTTTATTATATGGGAGTTTTTTTTGTTTGTTTGTTTTTTTCTCCCTTTCAAAATTCAAAATTTAAGTAGTATATGACTTAGTGTAGGGATCACAGAATTTTGAAAATGTGCACACAATTCACTTTTCCCCATAGCACGTCCTACGCAGTTTTTTAACTGTTTTTTGACGTAAAATAAGTAAATAAAATAAATAAATAAAAATAAATAAATCACAAGATTGTATCAGTGGGTAATAATTCTAAAATTTTTAATCAAAATCACGAGTTAATTGCGATTGCGTGGAAAGAAGGAAGATTGTATAAAATGACTAGTTCACTCGAGGTTAAAGAAGCTAATGAGCTACCATGAGCGAGAATAAGGGAGGTATTACATCAAAAGAAAAGTGGCATCGTGTATTAGGGCATGTAAATTTTAACTATTTGCAAACATTGTGTAAAGATCAACTGTTGGATGGTATACCTAGAATATTAGAATCAGAATTTATGAAATGCAAGACATGTATTGAAAATAAAATGCATAATTTACCTTTTGAAAACAATAGAAGCGGTGCTAAAGAAATTTTAGAAATTGTTCATACAGATTTAAATGGACCTCATGCAACAACAGGTTTTAATGGGGAAAGATATTTTCTTTCGTTTATTGATGATTGTAGTAAAATAGGTAGAGTTTATACCATCAAATCAAAGGATCAAGTTTATGACTGTTTTATAGAATACATAAATGAAGTTGAAAATCTGACCGGTAAAACTATAAAAAAAATTGAGATGTGATAATGGAAAAGAATATTTGAACAAAAGAATTTATGATTTAATTAAAGGAAAAGGAATTGTTTTGAATGCTTGTCCACCTTATGTACATGAATTGAATGGTACGGCTGAAAGATATAATAGATCAATTATGGACATGTCACGATGTTTATTAGCTGAAGCAAAAGTTGATAGAAGATTTTGGCCAGAAGTGGTATGTGCGGCTGCATAAATTAAAAATAGAACATTAGCCAATACTATTGAAAACAAAACACCTTATGAAATTTTTTTCAAAAAGAAACCTGATGCTAAACATTTACGTTTATATGGGAGTAGAGTTTTTGTGAGAGTACCAGAACAATTGAGAAAATCTAAGTGGGATCGTAAAGCAGATTTAGGGGTTTTGTTAGGTTACAGTGAAGTCGGTTATAGGGTGTTAGTGAACTACAGAATAATTGTTGCTAGACATGTTGATATCGTAGAAGAAAATGTTAAATGTATCGGTTTCAAAGACAATGATTCGGAATTTGAATATTCAGATGAGTCTAATTGCAAAAGTGGTGAATCAGAATGAAATGACAACAACATAAAAGAGAGTATTGGAAGAGGGATTTCGAGTATAAATAATCAAGATCAGGTACAAGAATTAAAGAGATCAAAAAGAGAGCACAGACTACCTAATAGATTAAAAGACAGCTATACTTATAATAATGTGATTTATGTTAACTATTGTAGCGCAGATAGTCCTGCAAATTTTGAGGAGGCGATGAATAGTAATGAATCTGAGTTTTGGAAGCAGGCAATGAACCGAGAAATGGAATGTTTAGAAAAGAATAAAACTTGGACATTAGTTGAAAAGCCTGATGATAAAAGTATTTTAGATGTGAAGTGGATGTATACAAAAAAGGCCAATAACAGTTATAAAGCTAGACTAGTTGCAAGAGGTTTTCAACAAAAAATTGTAGATGATATTTATTCACCAGTTGCAAAAATGCAAACATTGAAAATATTGCTTTCATATTGTTGTCAAAAGGGCTTAATTATTGAACAAATGGATGTAGAAACAGCATTTCTTAATGGTAAAGTTTCATCAGAAGTCTATGTAAAACAAGCCAAAGGTTATGAAGATGGCACGATAAAGTTTGTAAATTATATAAAGCATTGTATGGTTTGAGAGAAAGTCCACGTGCGTGGTATGATTGTTTTGACAATTTTTTGGATGAGTTAGGTTTTCAAAGAAGTAATTATGATTACTGTTTGTACGTTAAGAGAGATGGGATGATATGATTTATTTAATTATGTTTGTTGATGATTTGTTAATTTGTTGCAAAAAGAGAACTAAAATTAAGGCAATTAAAAGCATTCTGTCAGAACGGTTTGGAATGAAAGATTTAGGCGAAGAACTATCTTGGAATTAATATTAATTATGATTATTGGAAGAATGTAATGAAGCTCAGTCAGGAAGCTTATACTGAATCTTTAGCTAGTATCTATAACATTAACAATTCGAAATTGTGTAATACACCAATGGAAGTAAATTTGAAATTGGAACCTGCACAAGATGTATATCACAATATAAGATATAGGAACTTGATAGGTGCTCTTTTGTATATTAGTTCAGGAACACGACCAGACATAAGTTACAGTGTAAATTACTTGAGCAGATTTCAAAACTGTTATAGTGACACTCATTTTCAATATGCCTTGCGTATCTTGAAGTATTTGTATTTGACAAAAAATCTGAAACTAACATATAGTAAAAATGAAACAATTGATACTCTAGATTGTTTTCTAGATGCAGATTGGGCAGGTGATAACATCGATCGTAAATCTACCACTGGATATGTAATTAGGTTATTTGGAAATGTCATATTTTGGAAATCAAAGAAGCAAGGCAGTGTTGCGAAATTTTCCACTTCAGCAATGTAGCATTATCGGAAGCTGTAACTGAGATTAAGTTAGTGAGAGATATATTGGATATTTTTGAGGTAAAATTTTTAAAACCTGTAAAAATATATGAAGACAACTCAGGTGCATTGAGCATAGCAAAATTTGGAAATTTTTCAAAAACATCTAAGTATATTGAGGTACATTATCACTTTGTAAATGAAAATTATATGAAAGGACTTATAGATGTATTCAAAGTAGATTCGAATAATAATGTGGCTGATATTTTTGCTAAATCATTAAGTAAAGTTAAATTCATGAAATTTCGAGAAATGTTAAATGTAATTGGATAAGTGTGGGTATAGAGTAAGATATTGTAAATACTGTAATATAAATGTAAGGAGGCGTGTTGGAATATGTATACATTTATATTACACAACCGCCATCTATGATATTACTTTCGAACTATTGTATAGGTATATAAGCGAGTGCACGATGTTCCTTTTCCCCATTTTATTCTAGTTCTTTGTAAACTGCGATGTCTGATGATGTAGTCCGAACTCGTCAATAAACTCGTGTGTGTGTGTGTACAAGTATTCTTATTTTATTTAACAAAAACGGTTGATCATAACCGCTCTGACATCCTCATAATAGACAAAGAAAAGAAAACAGCCTCTATAATGGATGTTGCAATTCCTTTGACTCACAATCTGCGGAAGTCCGAAGCAGAAAAATTCAGAAAATATGAGAACTAGGCAACTGAATTAAAGAACATTTGGAAGTTGCCTGAAATCTCCCATTTCCCATTTCTTTTCTTAAAGATGTCGCCTCATCATTGAATCAAAAAAGCACGTATTGAATTATTTTTAGATCTCTCAAAATCTTTTGACGTCATTGATCATGACATTTTACTTTCAAAATTACCTTCATATGGAATCCGTGGTATTGCTCTAGATTGGTTTTGTTCGTACATTAAACAACGACCTCAGAGAGTGGAAATACCTTCCTGGAATGACGGAACATTATTTACACACCTTTACAACTCTTTGCCCATTGCATGTGGAGTTCCTCAAGGATTTATTTTAGGCCCTATTCTGTTTCTACTTTACGTAAATGATATGCCCTCGACGATTCGAAACGGAAGAACGGTTCTCTTTGCGGATAATACGAACATCCTTTGCGAAGAAACCGTAAATTGTATAATCTCAGATGTTTGAAATTGGTTCAGAAATAAAAAATTAACAGTAAATGAAAAGAAAACTGCTTTAAAGCAGTTTTCCATTTCAACTAAACAATTGTGTGCTTCATTGAAAATGAACGATGTACCATTGACTGATGTTAAGGCAACAAAATTAAGTTCATTATGCTACGCGTTCAGAATTCTTGCAAATTCAGTCAGCCTTCATACTGCTCGTTGTGTATATTTCGCGAATGCTCATTCCCGCCCGAGATATGGCGTAATATTCTGGGGAAATACATCTTATCCATACATCCCAGACTTTTATATTACAAAAACGAATTCTACGAATAATAACCAAATCCCACCCACGTGATTCTTGAAAGCCTCTCTTCATTAATCTAGGAATTTTACCATTACCTTGTCTGTTTATTTACGAATCAGGGTTTTTTGTCAAAAATGACTTGCTTAAGGGCGGGAATATACTATTTTCAGAAAACGCCGATGTCTATTACTATAACACTCGACGTAGAAATCATATTCATCGGGTGACAGTATCAACAGCTCATTACAAACAATTCACATACAATACATGTACATTATTTTACAACACTTCCAGATTTTTTATTTTATTTATTCGTATGGCAGGAAACAATACAATAAGAAAGAGGGAAAAAGTTCACACAAAGAGAGCAATTCAAAACAAATAAAAGAACAAGTACACAATGTAAAAACAATATAGCACATTGAAGTAAAAACTATATGTCAAATTCACAATAAAAAGTTATTTTTATCAGTCTTAAAATATTGATTCTTAAGCCTTAAGTCAAGTTCCTTTGCCCATTGGGCCGCATTGTCAGTTACTGCGATGAATTCTTGGGGGTTTCCAGGAAACTTCCTTCTCGAACAGTTATTGACAATATGATGTATAGTTTGCCTGACATCTGCGCAGTCACACGTCGGGCTAGGGCTTATCTTCCATTTATGCATTAAATCAGCACAGCGGCCGTGTCCAGTACGTATTCTATTAATAGTTGTCCAAGTGCTGCGTGGAAGTGAGAAACCTCCAGGTTTTTGATTTTCCTGTAAAACAGGTTGCCATAGTGAAGATACGGATCTATTCCAGTTTTCCAATCGTTGAAGATATTGTAGTCTGAGGCTACCAAACTTTGAGCGGTTGTAATCGGTGGATGACCTGATTTCAGTTGTCTCGTTGTTCTTGCACCAATATCTTCATGTATAGGAAGTGACGGATTGTTCATAATCTTCTCATATTCCTTTTTGAGTGCATTATTTCTCATGTCTGGGGGTGGTATGCTGCTCAGCACAGGCAGCCAGTGGATTGGTGTGAATTTGACTACTCCTGCAATAATTCTCATAGAACAGTTTAATTGCGTGTCAACGTATTTGGTATGTGGACTATTTAACCAAACCGGAGCACACAATATTCAGCAGCTGAGTACGTCCGGCTTAAAGCTGTTGTTCTTAGAACTTCTTGCGATTTTTCTTCTTAGAACTTCTTGCGATTCGACTTCCAGATGACATTAAACAATTAAATTCGATAGAAAAGTTTAAATCCCAAGTGAAATCGTTTCTGCTGCATAACTGTTTCTATACAATTAGAGACTATACTGAGCATCACAAGGGGAAAAACATTAATTTTAACAGTGATATTCAATGTATTATTTACTATTGGACTGTATAATTGTAAATAATATGTAACACACCGGGAGCGGTAGCTCAGTGCATCAATTGATGTCACTGCAGCACCTCAGACCTGGAGGGCCTATGTTCCAGTCCTGACGGCGACAGGGTTTTTGAAAGTAGCTTTATAGCTAGGTCGAATTCAGTCGCTGTTTGGAGGAGAATTATAGCGGCCGGCTGCTCTGATCAGTAGTTTTCCGTGATTTCTCCGATGAACACCAGGCGAATGCCGGAGCAGTACCCTACCAAACGGGGCCACGGACCGCGCGCGATCTGTCCTTCCTCTTCCTTGTCTTATCCTCTCCCCTTACACACACGATAACATACACTACACTACTACATATTCCGGGAGACCAGTCGGGAGCTTAGTGCTTGTCCCGGCTGGGGCGGTGTCCCGCAGGTGGGAGAGTCCTGGTTAGAGGGAAACCCGACACGCCGACGATAGGTCTGCGCCGGATCTCGCCATCCAGCGGGGGAAGATCACCGCCATCTCCCGAGAAAAACATGCACTACACTAACGGGACTAATAACCAAAGCAGTTGACGTGCCCAGAAACACGAAAAAATCAATCAATCAACAATATGTAACAAGTATTGTATCGCAGCTTCTGGGTCAACCCCCATCTCAATCAGGTTTTTCGTCCATTTTCCCTAACCCATTGAGCAAATGCTGAGATGGCCCTCTCTTTTGCTTCTGGACATAAATTTAACTTCATTATCTATGCACGTCTTCTAGAATTCAGTGGGAAATACAATTATTCAAATTATCGTTTCCATGTTGTCGCGGCAGGAAGTATTATTCCTTGACGAAGGACATCATGGATAAGAGCCCAAAATTTATTGCTGATTTATCCTTGAAAATAGATTTTATTTCATGGGATAGGTTTCTTTTTTTCATTCAAAATTCATGTAGTATATGACTTAGAGTAGGGATCACAGAATTTTGAAAATGTGCACAGAATTCACTTCTCCCCATAGCAGTCATACACAGTTTGAACTGTTTTTTGATGTAAAATAAATAAATAAATAAATACACCAATAGTACAATGATAAGTTATAATTACAGGTGCTTCTTTTAAATTGGTTGTAAATTAATGCATTTAAGCTAAATACTTCAATTGATATTTTCCCATCGTTTTGAGTTCATAGTTTATCTATTTTCAATTTAGAAAATTGAATAATTATAATATTAGAAATTATTTCATTAAATAAATTACTTTCAATTGATACAGCGCTTTAAAAAAAAAGTAGTGAAATTACAAGTACATTGAAGTCAAACGAGAAAATCTTCTCGTTTACAACCAAATGAGGGTTTTTTCGGAATCGCTGTGTACAATCTATTTGTAATAAATGTCTGAAAAATGTCTTTAAAATGGGTGCGAAATAGGGAAGGATATTGTCTTTTTTTTAATATGTAACAAGTATCTCACCAAAAAGTATTGTTTTTGATATTCTACGAGTATCTTTCTATGCAGAACACGCACTTCGAGTACCTAATATTAAAATACAATGACATTGTCATTAACAAATAAGGACATGCATAACTATTAAAACCTTCTCATTGCATCCTGTTATTATCTTTTTCCTAACGCGATCCTGATGGTCTTTTCCTCTATTCTCAAAGAAAATTAAAGACTCAGTATACAACTTTGTTAAGACATTTTAAAACTGAATCAACAACTTTCATTTGTAATAATAGTCCGGCTAAATTACATATATACACATCGCAAAATAAAATGACAATTGCAAGCAATACAAATTGTATTATTGTACCTTACAATTGAACACTTCATTTAGTCAGACTTGGGCAAAGTATGCACAAGCTAGTTTGAGACGTGAGTCACGCTTATAAATTCATTCAGTCGTTGGACACCTCGCGAGCTGTGGTCGAGAGACGAGTATATAATTGACGAGGGAAATCATCGATGGAGACCACAGGATCCGATGCGTCTACTCACTGATAGGTCGGCCGACGCATGACCCTACAACAGAATTCTCGATGCGCTGAAAGTGGAGCTGCGGAATTGCTCAAACGTCAGTGGCTCTTAGATCAGATCTTGCTTGACAACCGCGTGGTGCTCTTCCCTGTCCAGATCACCCCGCATAGACAGTTTGTGTGATAGCATTTAAATCTATGTTTCTTAACTGTTATCAGTGTAGTCTTCATCCATTTGAGTACCGTTGCACCATCACTCACCTCTTACCTGGGAAATGTTTCTACCCAGGGTTGCTCACCTTGCCTTCGGTTATCAAGCCTTCCTCACACCACACGTTTTCTTTGAACTGGAATCTGCTTGTTCACTTTCCTAGCCCCTCTAAATTTTCAGCCTTGCGACCTAGACACCCGAGTAGATCGCACCCTAGATACCTCTGTGGTTTCTCAAGAGGGATATTCATTCATCTCTCCAGGGAAGCTGACAAATCCTTCCTCAATTTCCCCTGAGTGAAAAGTCACGGCCATGGCAATACAGGAATCCAAATAGGACCGCCTGTAAAACTCCCGAGGTATTGGAGCCCTACCAGTGTGCCCACTGTACCCTCCGCGGCACTAATGTGGTTATTACCGAGAAATTCAGAAAGTGTGGTGAACGGTCCTAGTTACTCCACAGAGTTCGGTCGAGGTTGGACACTCCCATTACAAGGACAGTTTTGTCAAGCGAAAAATCACTTATCAACATGTTAGTACACACTAATGTGTGGCGTGACGTAACACGCACAGCTAAACCATTACAAGACTAATCCCGGAAGCCTACACTTTACTTAACCCATTAACTGCCACGATTTCCAATTGGGGATCTCTGAACTTTTTCCTTGTTACTTGACATTGTGTAATATAATTTGCGAATTTTATTTCTTCAATAGATGTAAACAACCTAAAAGAAAGATGTAAGCAAGATTTTTTCATTCCCGTATTCATGCACTTTCCTAGCCCCTCTAAATTTTCAGCCTTGCGACCTAGACATACGAGTAGAGTGCACCCTAGATACTTCTGTAGTTACTCAAGAGTGATATTCAATAATCTCTCCAGGGAAGGTGATAAATCCCTCCTGAATTTTCCCTGAGTAATGTAACCCGCATAACTAAACCATTAAATGACTAACCCCGGAAGCCTACACTTTACTAAGATTTCTACTAGTCGTGAAGCCAAACAATAGAACTCTTCAGACTCTTTCATGAATTTCAGTATTTCCCTAGCGACGAGATATTAAAAATATTGTTTGCTGTTTTTGAAATATATGTGTTACTCACAGGTACAGGTAATATGTTTAGAATCTGCATTATAACACCTAATGTTATTCTATAAAGCAGTACTTTAATATCAGCTTTGAGAAAAAAATATGACTGACTATATTTTTTAAAAATTATTTGCACTCTCATTCGCACATACTTTTTTATTCTCGTGTTCGAACTCCAGATTTTAAAATGCAACAACCATTTCCGAAATTCCGTTGGAATTACCAAATTCAAATCCAGATCCAAAGATTACCGGAATATTCCTAATCATTTGTACAAAGATCATCCAAACCCGCTCTGCAAAATATTGAGGAAACCAATCATAGAAATTGGTAATAATGTTTATGACTGCAAAACAACACAGTATTCTCAATCCACTGCATTTCCCTCTCCGGTGCGCATCCCCAATTTCATGTTCATTTTCTTGCTAGATATCATCTCTCCAAGTTCACCGCTACACCGTAAATTCAGTCCGGACGTCGGAGTAAACCGCCGGATAGCGAACTGAATTTATCGGCGACATGGAAGCGCGTGGCGTAGCTTAACCTTTGTTACCGCAACCCTCACCCGCACCCGTGCGGACCCGCGAATCCGCGGCTGCCGCCGTTGCCGTGAAAAAAGACACAAGCGCTAAGTACGGAATGGTACAAGCCATTTGAAAGCACACGCCAATATTTCCAGACAAACAGAAATGTATGTCTGTATACTCTGATTTAAACATAGCTGCACTTCAAGGTCACGAGCTGAAAGGAGATGGGGACATTGTTATTCAATCGGGAGATTTAATACCAAAAATTTCAATCCTAACGAAGGTCCCGATTGGTTAACAGTGTTTCCCTCTCCTTCCAGCTCGTGACCTTGAAATGCAGCTCTGTTCAAGTCGGAGTATAAGATGGAAAAAAAGAATGCGATGTTGGGTGCATGGTGGGCGATGTACGAAAAACGTCGACTCACGTGCTTTCCCAACCAGGTATCTCCATCAGTAGGGCAGGCTTTAAGTTCCCGACGTGAGTGTTTGTATGGTGAATGTAAGTGTGTATGTAAGGAAGGGGTGAGGATACAAGGAAGAGGAAGGAAAGATCGCGCGCAATCCCTGGCTCGTTCGTTAGGATACTTCTCTGGCACGTGCCTGGTGTTGATCGGAGAAATCACGGGAAACTACCGATCGGAGCAGCCAGCCGTTAGAATTCTCCTCCTGACAGCGATTGAATTCGACTTAGCTCTCTAGATATTGTCGAAATACTACCACCGTCGTGGACTCGGACCCTAGGACTTCCCGGTGAGAGACACTGCAGTGACAACAATTGATGTCCTGAGCCAACTAACCCGATCCTGCAAGAACGAGAGGTTAAATATTAGCTAGAAATTGACTAACCGGTAACGAACATTCTGGCAACCTTGCATAAATTCTGTTGCAATTTTGTACATTACTTGATACCCCAATGTAGTGATATGTAGTTTTTGCATTAAGAAGAACATTCACAGACAACTGCGCGTTGTCATTCATCCATCTGTTGCTGTCTTCTTTAGTACCTGTTTCCCTCTGCAATACTAATGAGATTATTTTCACTTTGTCTTTACCATTCTCTGATATCTTCAACCTGGCCAAACCGCGAGCTCACGAGTCTGGGGAGGGGAAGGAAAGTAACGAAAAAGCATGGGCAAAGCCTTTCCCTCGTGTGCTCCTCGTGTGCTCGTGTGCTACAGTGTATGCATATTTCACCAACGGCTGTGTTTAAATGCGGATGCTTTTTTAATAAAACACCATTTACACTATTACTAAACGCCTAATGGTTTCTTAGATTGTAAAGTTTCCATCTAATCTACAAAGATAGTTGAAAGCTCACATGAAAGCCTTAGAGAATGATATACCCTTTGTATTCGGTCCTCAACTTCTTTGATATGCCGAGGGGTCTGGGAGGTAAATCGCAGGTACTTGGCGTGTGTTAGCCTCTCCGAGTTCTACATAGACTGTTATTTCACATAATTTTAAATGAAATACATATATTTAATAAAACCACAGAAGCAACATATCTTCCTTCACATTTTCAGAGAATCTCCACCTTGGCGGACATTTTTTATGTATTTTATTTAAATCAAAACCAAAGCGGTTACACTGAGAACCAAAGAGCAGAAATTGTACAGAAGACTTCAACGCGTGCATGTGAGAGTTGGCGGTCGGGCGGAGAGCAACCGTGCGGCCTGCGTCCTAAGCCGCTGGAACAAAAGCGGCGGAGAGGGACTTATCTGGCGGAGTGCGATATAATTGCGCGGCGCGTATCGCGGCCGCTGGCCGTTAGAGCGCACTGGCGCGGCGCAGAGACGGCGCTTCCGCTAGGCGACTGCAAATTGGATGGGCGGCGCGCCGCCTCGTCCTCCTCCCACGCTCCCACACACGCACGAACGCAAGCACGCTCACGCTCGCACACTGGATTCACGCCTCCCGCACCGGAGGGACGCTGCTTCGCATCAGACGTCGCGACGCGTCGGGCCGAGTCGCGTTGCGTCGTGTCGTGTCGCGTCGCTCCGTGCTCGCTCACCAGGTTAACGCCTCGCTATTGGCTGGCGGTTTCGGCAAATTTTTCACGAAAGGGATGCTTTCGGGAGGAAATGTAAAGTTGTATGAGTATTTTTATTTATTTATTTATTTATTTATTTATTTAGTCAAAAACAGTCAAAAACTGTATGTGACGTATGGGGGAGAAAATCATCTGCGCACGCTTTCGTGGTTTTCAGAATCCTATCCGAACAATTTAACTATTAATAGTTGAAAGATGAAAAATAATAATATAATATTAATAATAATAATAATAATAATAATAATAACAAATTTTAAAAAGCGAGAGATTAACATTTCAAAAACTAGATATTTTCGTTGCCAAATTATAGAAAACTTATTTTTAACGGTAAATGAACTGCAGATTTGATTTTTCTGTATTGTTAACAAAATAGAAACTCACCTTAAGCTCTTCTACCACCATAAGCAAAAGGAAAGCTCAACAAAACGTGCGCATAGTGAAACTACATTTACGTCCAGAACCAACTCAAGGGGCCATCTCAGTATTTGCTCAATGGATCAGGGAAACTGGACAAAAACCTGATCGAGATGGGGATCATTGAACCGGAAGTACATTATTTGTTACAGGCATATTGAGTCTTTTGTTTTAAATTATACAGTGCAAATGTAAACTAATTCATTATACTATATCTTGTTTTTGTTAAAGTAAACATTATTTTTCTTTTTGACGATCAGTATAGTCTCTAATTGTATAGAAACAGTTTTGCAGCAGAAAAGATTTTACTTTTATCTTAAATTTGTGTATCAATTTTAATTGTTTAATTTCATCTGGCAATGCGTTGTACAGTAACGTACATGTATTGTATGTGGATTTCTTGTAGTCAGCTGTTGATACTGACACTTGATGAACATGATTTCTACGTCGAGTGTTGTAACTATAAATATCAGTATTACATGAAAATAAGTTCCCACCGTTAAGTAAGTCAGTTTTGACAAATACTACAGACTCATAAATAAATAGGCAAGGCAATGGTAAGATTCCAAGCTCAATGAAAAGAGGCTTGCACGAATCACGTGGATGGGATTTTTTCATTCTTCGGATAATTTTCTTTTGCAATCTAAATGTCCGGGAACTAAAGGATGAGCTTCCCCAGAATATTATGCCATATCCTAGGCGGGAATGTACATGTGCAAAATACACGCAACGAGCTGCATGAAGGCTGACAGAATTAGAAAGAATTCTGAATGCATAACATAACGAGCTTAATTTAGTGCTTAATTCTGTTATATGTACATTCCATTTGAGGTTTGATTGAATTGAGAGACCTAGAAATTTTGTTACCTTACCATCAGCTAATTGCATATTGTTCATTTTTAATGGAGCATACGATTGCCGATTTGAAAAGCAAAATTGCATTGAGACAGTGTTTCCTTCGTTAACTATTAATTTGCTATTACAAAACCAATTTGAAACTTCTGAAATTGTACTATTTATTGTTTCTTTTTTGCAAAGAACATTCCTGTCATCGGCAAACAGAACTGTTCTTCCATTTTTAATAGATGAGGGCATATCTTTTACGTACAACAGAAAGAGGATAGGACCTAAGATCGAACCTTGTGGGACCCCATGTTCAATTGACAAAGAATTGGAGAGATAAGTAAATATTGTCCTTTCGTGCCAGTACGGTATTTCTACTCTTTGAGATTGATGTTTAAGGTACGACGTTATCCAATCTAGGGCAATACCACGAATTCCATAAGAAGGTAATTTTGAGAGCAAGATGTTATGGTTAATAACGTCAAAAGCTTTCGAAAGATCTAAAAATATCCCAATGTGTTCTTCATTTTTGTCCATTGATAAAGCAACATTTTTAAGGAAAGAAAAAATGGCTGTTTCCGTAGATTTTGATTTCCTTAAACCGTGTTGCGAGTCTGAAAACTCTTCGTTGTTCCTGAGAAAAGTTTCCATTCGCGTATAGAAAAGCCTCCCTAATATTTTTGAGAAAACTGACAAAAGAGAAATTGGCCGGTAATTTTGAATTTCATTTTTGTTCCCTTTTTTAAAAAGTGGCTTAATTTTTGCTGTTTTGAAAGTATCTGGAAATATTCCTGTGCACAAGGAAGCATTGAAAATGTGAGTTAATGGGTGTATAATGGCAGGGGCACACGTTTTTAATAAACAATCCGGAAATTCATCTAAACCTGATGAATATTTATTTTTTAATTTACTGACTATTCTGAGGATTTCGTTAGAAGAAGTTTCATAAATAAACATCGTGCCGAAATTTTTTTTGGAAGACTATGATGTTGAATTTTGTGGTTTTAGTCCCTTCGTGAGATCAACCGCAATTCTAGAAAAGTGTTGGTTGAAGAGATTCGCATCTTTTTCTGGATTACTTGTTTCTCTTTCATTATCCTTTAAAACAACATTCTCTACGAAATGTGATCACGTGGTCGAATTTTTAACGATGTTCCACATTGCTTTAGTTTTGTTTCTAGCGTTTAAAATATCCTCATTATTTTTCATTATTTTTGCCTGAGCTATTATTTTCCTTAAAATTCTTTTTTATTCTCGGAAGTAGACGTGGAAACCGGGTGATACGTTATGATGTTTAGAAATAAAGTAGAGAGTACGTTTAGTTTTACTCGATGTTCTAATTCCTTGTGTGATCCAAGTGTTCCTTTTTCGTGATGTGTTTAATTTTCTCTTTTTAATAGGAAAGCATGCGTTAAAGAGAAATGAAAGCTTTGAGACAAATAAATTATATTTTTCATTTGTTTCAATAGCGTTATAAACTGCCTCCCATGATTCTTTCAGCAAGTAGTCCATAATTTTATGTTAACTGTAGTAAATGCTCTGCACATGCGTGTTTTATTTATTGTGTCAGTATTCATGTTATTAGTAATTGCAAGAATGTGTGCATCGTGGTCACTGTAACCTAAATTGTTCGTTATTATTTCATATCTAGTTGTGGTTTTGTTAATTATAATTTGATCTATTGCTGTTTGTGATTTAAGAGTATTCCGTGTTGGTTCATTCACTGTAATATCTAAATTAAAAGAATGAATTAAATTGAGAAACTGCTCTTTTTCGTGGGATTCGCTCAGAAAATCGATATTGGAATCTCCACATCCAACAATGGATTTAAAAGAGATATTACTAATTTTGTTCAGAGTTATCTCTAGATTTTCTAAGAAATTCAAATAATATAAAGCTCGCTTTGTTGGGGGTCTGTAGATGCAAAGTAAGATAATTTTGAGCGTAGTAAGATGTACGACTTATTTCAAAAACTTTTTCAACTGCATATAAATTGAATTCTGGCAAGAAGGTAGAATCAATAATATTTCTTACATAAATACACGAACCTCCTTAAGCAGGGCCTTTATTTGATTCCCTTACTCTACAATAAGATCATGCAAGGTAAAAAAATTGAATTTGGAGTGTGTTTAGATAATTATTAGATAGCCAATGTTCTGTAAAGCAAAGAACATCTATTTGACTGAGATCACACTGTAATGCTGCCTCGATAAATTCAATTTTATTTGAAAGAGATTGCACATTATGATGCATTATTTGAATCTTTTGAATGTACCTACACGGATGCTTTTCTGCTGCATGTGACTGTAGTTGCTATTTATTTATCTCATTTTTACCTCGAGTGCGTGGCCGAAGGAAGTATCGTGTCCCAGCAGTGTTAGGAGGTGAGGAAGGAGGGGTTACAGATGTAGGGAAATGAATAATGGGAGAGATAGTACAAGGATTAGGTTCAGGGGATAAGGTAATTGGGTCCAAAGGGGTTCCGGAGGATGGAAGAGAACTAGGAGATGTAGGTGGGGATGAGTCTTGGGTAGGATACTGCTGAGGTGTAAGGATGTGTTTTGCGAGTTCGCTACCAAGTGTATGTTTTTCAACAAGGTTCAAGTGAAAACAATGCCGGGTGAAGTATTTTTAAGGATGTGGACATATGACAAAAGGGTATTAGGGTACTGGTCTGACATTTGCCTGGTGTTGATCGGAGAAACCACGGAAAACTATCGATCAAAGCAGCCGGCTGCTAGAATTCTCCTCCGGACAGTACCTGAATTATTCCTAGCTGACAAGCCAGTGTAAAAAATCCTGCAGCCTCGAACCTAGGACCTCCCAGTCAGAGGCACTGGAATGACGTCAGTTTATGCCCTGGACCCCCTCTCCCGGTACCAAGAGGCTGAAGGTTGCTCTTGGAAGCGGGTTGATATGTGAATTTGTGTGTATACGCGTGTTTGAGTGATTGAGTGTGATTGTACATCTCTATGTGTTCGATTCGGTGAGCCCGCGCGTATGAATGCAGATGGATGGATGCGTACGAGTAATATGATTTTCCTATCCTTGACCGTAAGAATGAATTCCTCAAAGCATTAGGGAACGAAGAGACAAATCAGTCTTTGATTGGATTTCTTTAGCATATAGATAATCTAATTATGTTTCTGATAAGGAAGCGAATTACATAACTTATTTTTTTTTTTATACGTACATTGTTATATTTTCTTCATTACGCCAAAATTGCTGCATTTTTCAAAACGAGTTAATGTAATAATATGGCAGAGGAATGGCTAAGAATACACGAATCTCAATAATACATTCAACCAAGTTGACCATCCAACTTCTCACCTAGTACAAGAATAGAAGGGTGAATTCCTGGCTATAAGAAAGTGATAAAAAAAGGTAGAAAATGGAAGTAACAGAAAGTGATATCAGATACCTTTTAGGAGGCTAATTTGATTATTTATCTATTTATTTATTTATTTATTTTACATCAAAAACAGTTAAAAACTGTGTGTGACGTACTGTGGGGAGAAGTGAAATCTGTGCACGGCCAAGGAGACAAATGCTGTTCCATCCTATACGAAAACTGAAACATTCAAAACAAGGAAAGAGGGACAACGCACAGAACGCGTGATTATTTCACAAACGTCAATGTTCACCACCCTATTAAACATTTATACTATTTTAATATAGTGTGCATTAACGACTAAACTTTAATATCAAGATCTTAAGGCTCATTTAAACAAGAAGAAAGAATGATAAAAGGAACAGTTTTACGTTTGGTTACTCATTAAAATTAATGATTTTAACATTTTATTCAGGAGAGTTTTACAGTATAATACGTTAAGTAATGATTATTTAGATGGTGATAAAGATGATAACGAGTTTCCGGTTACGACATAATTTCCTTCAGATCGTTACAGACGATAATATAAATTGGTAGATATATGCTTTTTTATTGCTCTAAACATGGACCCTGTATTCCCATGCGTCCTCATTTCCCCCTCCCCTCGAACCCAAAGTTCTTTGCAGCCAGCACGCACCCTGCGGCTCCTATCTCCCGCCGCAAAGATGTTTTCCTTTCATTACCTTTGCTATCTGGCGGATTTGCGCAGATGCGCCACCACGGCGTCGTTCGTTTTTCGCGAGATAAAGTCTCTGGCGTTGTGTTTCGCCCGACGACATCGCCGACAACGGTGGCGATGGAACGCGACGAGGCAGCGGTAGCTTTGGAGGAAATTTAGGCCGCTCGTCGTTTAAAAAACAAACGACGGAAGAGATTGAGAAAAAATTGAATCGCGCGCGGCGCTCGTGGTGCTGTTGTTGCGAGGGCTGCCTAAGGGGAGAAGCAGGCTCTGGAACGGTGGCGGGGGAGAGGCTGGCTGTTGTTGGGGATTTCCAAAAGTATCCACGCCCGCCCGGAAGGTTGAGTCGACGCAGTGTGTTTATTTCTTTACTTATTTTTATATTTATTTATGTATTTAAGTATTTATTTATTCATTAATGTATGGTACTTATTTGTCCTCGCGCTTTAGCTCATTGGTTAGCGTGATCACTTTACATGACGCGACCCCGATCCCACAAGGTTATAATGTGCGTTTTCCTTGCAATGGTCCAGTAAACGTTGCTGTGTGACGATAAGAAAACTCACTTCTCAGGTTGAGAAGACCAAAATATGGTGTGGGGATGTATTTGTGCTAACCACATGTACCCCCTTAATACATGGACGCGAGGCCAGGACGATACGGGAGGCCATGGCCCGTACGCAGACTGTCGTGCCACGACTTATTAATTTATTGACTCCGTGGGTGGTTCATGAACAACATACTAAGTTTGTGAAGCTGCCCTGGGTTGGTTCCGAGAAAATAAAGCTGTAGCTTTCTAATACAAATCGTCTGATGATATAGCTCTGTGACGAAAGAAAGAACAGGCAGGCCAAAATGTGCAGTGATGGGATTGTGACATGTTCACTACATATCTTCCTTACCTCTCGGATCTAGTTCTCGGAACACCGCTAGATAGGCAAAAAAAGTACAAATAATATAATCCTAAAATACTATTTTCTTCATACTTTTATTAATGGTTCTCGGAATGTTAAATGCTATGTCATTAGTCCCCTTAGTGCAGTGAATGTTGTATACATTGTGGTGTTGTTGTGGTGGTGATGTTCCACCCCAGTGGATGGTGAGATCCGACCTAGCTTTAGCTTGCGGGGAATATAAATGGCAGAAAATCAATGTTTACCTCTTGAATCCACCTGGGCGAAATGGAAATACTTTTCTTTCAGATACTTAGGTAATAATTTTATAAAATTAAAGAAATTAAACAGAATTCCGACTTAGCTAGAAAATTCGAAGGTATATAATATATAATAATTCATTATGAATATTCCTAATTTTGAAGATTTTTAGATTATGCATCTTAAAATTATGAATCTTTTTTCATGTATTTTCTGAAAGCTGATTTTTTTTTCATTTTCTGAACGAATCAGAATGATCAACCAAGAATAAGGATTCAAACTTATAATTTTATCGTAAAAATTAATTTTTCTTCCAAATATTTGAAAGAATGTGGGGAAGTATTTTTTAGCTGACCTAATTTTTGCTAGTGTGCTGTATTTTGTAGATGTCTTTAAAGTAGCCGTATCACCGAGTGAATGTTCTCTGAACTCTCCTCTGCCCTAACTTGGTCTTTAAACAGGTGATGTGGAACAATCGTTCTACGCATTTAAATAGAAAACCAGTGAGCCGATAACACACAATGTATTTAGACTTTTTAACCAAATTCAAGAAAAAATCTTCAGATAACATGTGAGTGTGAAACACCCAAAAATGGCAGCGTGTTGCAGTCCACAAATTTATGGTTAACATTGGTAGTCGTAAATAATCCTCATTTGATTTTACACTATATTGCTTTTCCTTGTTAGTACACCCTCTGCGTCGTAACCAAACCCTTCCCTGGCGATTTACTGAACGCATAAATACTATGTCATTTTACCCGATTTCCTTCATGGGTCCCTCCCTGTGAAATCCTGTGTTGTTGCGATGGCTGCCTCCTCCACTCCTCAGTGTTTCCTCCACTCCTCAGTATTTTGTTTCCTCCACTCCTTTCCTGATAGGCTGATGTCAGTCGACACATTCTCGCCACCTCCCTCCATCCGTCATCCCGTCATCCCTCAATCCAAATCTCATACGTCTTACATGCCCCGATAAGTTCGTTTTCCACTTCTTTTTCAATTCTGTTACGTTTTATCGAAACAACGTTCTCTAACCATTTACTCTCCTCAAACATGGAGTAATCCTCCGTTAAGCTTTCAGTCATCGTCAGTAACTGCCTTTTATCCCTTCGGCCAGGGATTCGACGCCGGTAGATTCTGGATTTCCCCGGTTGTCACCAATCCAGGAACCCGCGGTGTCCCGAGTTGCTTAACCTCCGTGTCTTCAAGGAGCATTCTGCTTCCGACGCCTATCGTACAGCTTCACGACTTCGTCGTTTCAGTTGTTCTCATCTGAATATTCCTTTCTTCTTATTAACCAATCTGCTCGACTTGATTCTTTGACTTTCTTAGAATCTCGTAATACTATGTTTACACCCATTGCGTGATTGTAGTTCTCCGCATCTAGGCATATATTATTAGAATCCACACTTCACGTCACCACAATCCCGTTTTGATGCGGAGTAGGCGGGTGAGTGAAAAAATGAAGGCGGAGCGTGGGGGTTTGAGTGTGAGATTTCGGAGGGCGAAGGGGTTAGTCGAACGCACGGTCAAGCGCTTACCGAGAGAGAATTGAAGGGAATTTGAGGGTCGGTCGAGAAAAAGGGGTTGAACGTGGTTTGAAGAAAAGAACCCGAGAAGGGTGTTCGAATGGTAAGGGCAGATTATACAAGGTAGAAATGAAAAGGAAGGATAATAAAAAGGAGTACACCCGCCTAGATCGAAAATTCTGAAGGGTGCGCAAATGTTTTACTTTTCCTCGACATAGATATTTCTATGCATTAGGGTACGTATTATAGTAAGTATTAATTGAAATAATGGTATTTATAAAAAGGCTGTTTTTGCATTCATAACAATATTTTTATTAAATGACATTGCTGTGCTTTGGCGATTCAATACATTATAATTTCCATTTCTAACTTAAAAACAGCCAAAAAATGTAATGGATATGTGTGTGATTGGCATTCTATGAGAATAACTGCACTGAAAATCTGTGCACTGTAACGATTGCATCTCTTTTAAATTTCCACAAGTGATGATAAATTCATGAGTTAAACGAACTGTTTGGGAATATGCATTGAGCAATACCCAGTTGTCAAAATAAGCTAACTACTGCAAACAGCGGATATGAACGCGATTGGAAAGAAAGTCATCTTTGTCCTTGAATTCTCCGTTTTTATTTTATTTTCTCTCAGCTTCATTGCTCTAGTACCGCTTCACTCGAACTGCAATTTATTTCTCGGTGCCTTTCTCATCGATTGCTCTTTTGCGAAAAGTTAGATTTCCTCAGCTCCTCGAAACCCTACGAGTCTCGGGGCTGGAGCCACAAATACCTGTCTCGCTGACGTTTCACCTAGTTTCTCTCCGAGTGGGCCAGACGCAACGAAGCGTATTGGTAACTCACTCTCGTTCGGCAGTGGAGGCACGTCTCAGCAACACGTTCGCAGCACAAATTGCATCGTTGTTCCAATCGCGAGAATGATTTATTTTTTTCAGCCAGTTGAAATGAAAAGTCGGTGTTATGCGACAGACTTGGATTACGTTACTCTTTTCTTTCTTTTTCTGTTTGCTGCTCTGCTTCAAGTTTTACTGGAATGTACTGCACCCGGTGGAACGCCAGCACTATTTAGAGTTCCAGTTGCAATTATTCATTCGCGGAAACAAGACAATGACATAAGATTTGAAACACGTGAATCGGATAGGATAACAAACGAAGTAACATTTAACATTGGAACGTACGGCAAGACCTTAGAATGTTTCTGGATTTCTGTTTCCTCTACACCAGTAGTAACTAGTAACGGCATTCAACAGAGTTGTTAGATCTTGTTTACAATAACAACTACTCGTACAACGTTGAGCTTACATCCCTGTCATATTAATGCACCCTTTGCTGTAAATGAAGAGTTCTTAAATGTGAAACGTTGCGCTTTAGGGTCTGGATTGACACACAAATGTAAGCGGCGTGATTTACGGTCATGTACTCTACTAGTTTATACTGCATGACATAAAGACTGTGTTGTCCCAACACATTAATTTAAAGCTCACGCTACTGAATTCTAGTTAGCTGGCGATAAACATTATGGGACTAGAAATTGTAGTCACTCCATAGTAAAGGGGATAAAAATGAGCATTATGGTTTTTAATGCGACTATATTAAGAAAAATAATTAAATAAAAAATAATTATATTAATTAAAAACAGAAAACAAAAGAAGACAATGTCATGGCATTCGTTAAGATTCTTTAAAACCATATTGTAATATTGTAACCATATTCTTTGCCAACTTATCTCGAATGCGATGAGGCGGCTATAAACATGTATGGAACATTAGGAGTCTGTGACCGTTCGGACCGCAACTATTCGTTATAATTACCACTGTTGTTCAATAACCGACATGTATTTTATGTGAAAGCTGTCTATAATAAAGCGGCAGGGGTAGCACAGAGGATAACTAACGTTAATGCATTTTTTTGATTGATTGATTTTTTCGTGTTGCCGGGCGCGTCAACTGCTTTGGTCATTAGTCCTGCTAGTGTAGTGCATGTTTTTTCCTAGTGAGATGGCGGTGATCTTCCCCCGCTGGATGGCGAGATCCGGCACCGACCTACCTTCGGCTAGCGGGGTTTCCTCCTAACCAGGACTCTCGCACTAGCGGGGCATCACCCCAGCCGGGACAAGCTCTTACCTCCCGACTGGTCTCCCGGAATATGTGGTAGTGTAGTGCATGTTAGTGTCAGTGTGTGTGTAAAAGGAGAGGATAGTACAAGGAAGAGGAAGGAATGATCGCGCGCAGTCCGTTTGTTAGGGTACTGCTCCGGCACTCGCCTGATGTTGATCGGAGAAACCACGTAAACTGCCGATCAGAGCAGCCGGCCGCTAGAATTCTCCTCCAGACAGCGACTGAATTCGACCTAGCCGAAAAGCTAGTATCAAAAATCCTGCAACCGTCAGGACTCGAACCTAGGACCTCACGTTCAGAGGTGCTGCAGTGACATCAGCTGATGCACGGAGCTTCCGCTCCCACTTAATGTTGCCGCAGTGCTTCAGGATTTTCAGTATAGCTAAAGAGCTAGGCCGAATGGGTCTGTAGATATTCTAGTGGCCGGATGCTCTGATCGGTAATTTTCGTGGTTTCTCCGATCAACCCCAGGCGAATACCGGAGCAGTGCTCTAACAAACGGATTACAGACCACGCGCGGTTACTTACACACATCCACTACACCACTTAACATGTAGAGAGTTGAGACCTTGTCCCAGCAGGGGCGCCCTGCTGGTGGGAGATAATTGATTGAGGAAAATCTGCATGCCGACGTGTGTGTCAATGTGTGATTTCATCATCCAGAGGGGAAATACACCGCAGCCTCCTGTGATACATGTACTACACTTCGGACTAAATAACAATAGCAGTTGGCGCCCGCAAACTCGAAATAATCAATCAACCATCTATAATAATAATAATAATAATAATAATAATAATAATAATAATAATAATAATAATAATAATAACAGTGAAAATAATGAACAATTTTCAGGAACCGGTATAAATAATTGACCAAAGGGCCCATCGTTATATCCTCCCATGGTCACTCTCAAAGTTCAAACTACATGCAAAGTAGTACGAACTCTCGTTAATACGTGTGACTTTTTTATTTTTATTAAAAAATTCTTACTAACCGTACAATAGCATCAAATAAACAAAATAGTGTTATTTGTAGTTGGAGAAAAAAATTGTGTCTACTGTGAAATGCTCATGTTTAACGACATCGAAGCATCATAATCAAGAGGGCAAGTCAAATGTAAATACATGAGACTAAGGAAATCGAGCTCAGCTGGAAGTGAGATGAAAAAACAGTTCGCACTAATAACTATCAGAGCTTTGGGATTTGTTTCACGTAATGAATATAAGAATTTCTCTACACATCTATGTCTGACTGATTGATAAGTGATTCCGAGTGCGTCAACTGTTAAGGTCAATAGTTCCGTAAGTATAGTTCATGATTTTTTTTCTCCCGGGTTGGCAGTGATCTTCCCTGGCTGGATGGAGAGATCCGGCGACGACCTACACGTCGGATTGCTGCCGTTTTTCCAACCAGGTATCTCTTACCAGCAGGGCACCGCCCTAGTTGGGACAAATTATATACTCCGGACTGGTCGCCGGCATGTGTGGTAGAGAAGTGCATAAGTGTGTGTGGGTAAGTAAGGGATGAGGATAGGACAAGGAAGAGGAAGGAAATCGTGCGCGTTCCGTGGCCCGTTTGTTAGGGTACTGCTCCGGCATTCGCCTGTTGTTTATCAGAGAAAACCGGAAAAAAGGGAAAACTACCGAACAGAGCAGCCGGTCACTAGAATTCCCACCCAAACAGCGGCTGAATTCGACCTAGTTATATAGCTAGTGTTGAAAATACTGCTACTGTCGGGATTCGAACCCTAGAACTTCCCAGTTGGACGCACAGCAGTGACATCAATTGATGCCCTTAGCCATCTAAGCCAGTTCAAACGTCAAGATCATTCAAAAGACTGGAAATGGCAAAACAGCTGTGTTCGGAACATCTTTATTTTATCAGAGCACACTAAGCGTTTTGTTTATTTAATAATAATTAATATTTTCAAACGATGTCTAGTTAATGTTATGATATTCTTAATGAAATGTTTATAATTACAATTTTGTTCACATTACAACTTTCTTTGTAACTGTGTAGGTAAAAAAACTTGGAGCATGAATGTCGTATAAAGCCAAGACGATGCCAACATTTTCGAAGTGAAAAGAACTCACAAAGTGATGAAATTTACCTTCCACAATCCAACACGTTTTTCGACCCGCCTTTATTCAACTCAAAATCCATCCATTATCCAGAAAGCCACCGCTAAAAGTGACACCTTTTCTACAGCTTCGATTGAGTGTTCTGATTTTGTTAATAATCTTTTAATTGTTTCAATACTCTTGTTGAATTATCTAATTCGTTGGGCATAAATCACATATTTACATAACTATACAATGAACAATATGACAAAGTAGCTTTGGGTGGTATATTTGCTTAAAACTAAAAATATTCTCCAAACTAGTGATCTTTTGAGGCTTCAGTACCCAGCTCGTTGCCTGTAGCCGACGGTGGGAACTGCGCTCTAAAAAGGCAACATATATTACCATACGAGTATATTCTTCTTTCTATAATAATGATAAATTAATTAATAGGCCGCCCAAGGTAGCGGAGTCGGTAGAACCAATGACTGATATGGGCATTGATTGGAAGACATCATTGTATTTATTATGTGTTTGGACATGAAAGCCTCATATCTTTATGCATACCAATTTCATTGACAAGCGTTCGAACACTATCTAATTAGGTGATAGAGGTAGGTATTACGGGACAGAGGCGGGCCCTTGGTAAAAAAGAATTGCAGATACCGAATGAAAGAGCACCCGACGTAATCATAACTATCAGTAGGGAGATTACCAACCTAGATGAGGGTCACTCTAACTTGAAAAGGGTGAACACTGACTTTCAAAAACAATTAATACACTTTGATCACTATTCGTCATTATGTGATCTTTCACTTAGTAGGTCATTTCTTCCGCAATAAACATGGATAACACACTCACTCGCATCAATCTCCTTAAAATCAATGTGGAACAGAAATACATTAAAGGCAGTGAAGGAGAGTAGTCCAAAATCAGATATTCTCATCTTCACAGCTTCTTGGCTATTGGAATTTTCTACGCCCAGGCCATTACCAGCAGCAGAAGCAGAAAGCCGGCGCTACACAGGCGGCATCTTTTGTCAGGCGGCAAGTGCGCGGGGAAGAAGTTGCCGGTCGCGGGTGGGCGGTTCGTTAGACCGCTCGCAAACACAGGCCCCCCGCCACGCCATGCCCCACCCTACCCCACCGCGCAGCGCCGCACCGCGGTCGCGGGCCTAACAAACGGCCGCTTGATTGGGCGGCGGTCGCCCCAAAAGGCTGCAGAGGGCGCTGGCGGTGGCCACGGTGGCAACAGCCTTTGCAATTGGCGCGCGGGAACCTCGGCGGCGGCGGCGGCCGGCGCGGTGGCGCGTTAAAAGTAAATGGAACAAAGGCGCTCCTAATGCAAAGTGGCGGCGGTGGGAGCGGGGGGGGGAGTGGCGGGGGGTGAGGGAACGGCAGTGGCGGCGATGGTCCCTGCCCGCGAGCGCAGTGGTATTCTAATGAAAAGCAGCGGAATTACGCGGGATTCTCCGTCCGAGGCACGCCCCTTTCCCCGCTCACACCGCGCAAAGTCCCCTCGCGTGGCGGAGGCGGTAGGGTAATGAGGGGCCTATGCCTCAAGAGGGCGCCGGCCGCCGCCGCCACCGCCGGCTCCCTCAAACTTGCCCCTAACCCCTTCTCCCACCACTCACCTCTCCCTTCTTCATCGCTTCCTGCTCGACGAAACCCAATCCCCCTCCCGTCTGCTGTCCTCCCACCATCCCCACCACCCGTGGTGAGCGGGGCACGGGGATGAGCGAGGTCGTGACGGGGGTGGCAAAGAGGCGATGAAGAGTGAAAACTACCCCGGCAAGTCGCCCGAGACATGCGGGGAAAGGTACGACGGAGAAGGGAGAGCGACGGCGACGGCAATTTTTACGCGCGACCCCCCAAAATAAAGATAAATGACCTCATCGCAGGGGAGGGTTTTTAGGCGCGAGCCCAGAGGTCGGCGACCCGCGAGGACGACGGGGTGAGGACAGGCGGGCGGCGCGCGCGCGCGCTCGCCTCGTTACGCGCGCCTTTGAAGCGCGCCCTCGTTAGGCCCCGGCGCGAGGACGTGAGGACAATTAGAATGCCCCCGCCCCCAACGCCGACCCCGCCCACCGCCGCCGTCGCGGTGTGAACGGACGCGTCGTAAGAAGAGACTTCCCCGATGCGCACGGTAATTTCGCAGGCGCCGAGATGTCCCGACGCCGTTGTTGAGGGCGGTGTGAGAAGGGGCGCTACTTGAGGCCCTCGCCGTCCTCAGCACGTCGATGGCATTGCGTTTTTAAATAGGGGGAAAGTAAGGAGCGTTCTCGGTGGAATTTTCTGCCCGGTCATGTGGTCGATGCGAGTCGATTGGGAACTAGAAGCATTGTATTGTAAGTGGTTCTGGTTTCTAGTCACAGATTGTGGAATTTGAATATTCTGCTGTATGCTTTATACTCTGGAATATTGTCTCAAATGTAAGTGTAAAAGCCTTTGTGTACGCGTTCTGGTTATTGTTTCAGTTATTATGTTTTCTATTTTTATATTATTTACTCACACAAATTGCCAAAACGGTCCCGATGCATGGAAGTATTTGAATTTTGTAGTACTTTTCACTAAATCTTGTATACATGTAGTGTATACACGTTTGTGTAAACAGTACAGTCTGGACATTGTTCATGCTCATCAATAACAATTTGCCTAAATAGCAATAATATCTCCTAATAAAATAACCAACTAAATCATGGTTCATTTAGTCACACACAAATCAGATGTGTGACAGACCCAGGATCACTGGTCATTCGACACCGGTGGTGTTGCTGAAAAATATTATCATTCATTGCTGAACTTGAGGGCCAGTTGATGAAGATTTGATTGTCTGGACACTTGTTCTTTAAATGCCTTATTTTGTTTGCTAGCAAGCAGTCTAAATTCAGTAAATTAGTAATAATAATAAAAGATTGGCAAAGAACTAGCTTCTTGATACAATTTAATGCTTGCACACCAAACAAGCCAACACCGTACGTTGAAACCAAGAACTAACAAATCAGTATAACAAACTATCAAGTTTCTAAGCATGACATTGAAACTATAAAGTCCTATTACTCAGTAACAGTTAAATATGCTTAATGCATTAATGGAATTTAATATGAAAGGTTTTTATGCTCTGCACAACGGACGCAATGTTCGCAATAATACATATTCAGGTCGTTTCCCAAATAGCCAAGTATCTTGAGAAATATTTATATGAAAAATTAATTTAATTATTATTTTTCAGTTAAAATGTATTTTAGTAATTACGAAAAAAACATCAGCAACATATTTCCCCTCCGCGCATGACCCATATTTCCGCAATGTAATTTGTTCCTCTGTTGCGATTTGAGGTCGACCTTTTAGTGAACCTAAAGACAAGCTGAAATAGATTGTACTGAAACGTCTTCAAAAAACATCCAACAGAAAAAGACGACGATATTCGTTAGCCATAAATACCAATTCTCTCGCGTACTTTGTTCGTTAATAATTGATGCGAAGAGAATATTGAAATTTCGTATTCTTTGGCTGGTCTGCTAAATGCACACATTCAAACAACTCTCCCGTTGGAGAGCCGCACTCCTCAATGAACCTCGCTTTTGATTGTAAACGTAATTTTGCCCGGCTCGAGTCCATAAGTCGTTGGCTGAGAGGTCGACGTTTCGCCTGTCATGTCGCAGGCGAAGCAGTGAGGACGGAGTCATTGACCTGAGGAAGCCTGCCACATAACAGGCGAAAGGTCGGCCTCTCAGCCAACGACGCAGCATCACCCGGACAGCCAAAAACCCGTTTCTGATTGATTCATTCATTATTGCTTCTGGCCGGGTCAACCCCTATTGTCATTAGTCCCGTACGTGTAGTGCGTGTGTTGGTTCCGGCGAGTGGCGATGATCTTCCACCACAGGATGGTGAGACCGCCGCCCTCCTACACGTCGGCGAGACTACTTGCGAGATTTTCCCCAGTATTTCCCACCAGGGGGGACGCCGCCCGAGCCCGACTGGTCTCCCGCCATGTGTTGTAGTGTACTGCATGTTAGTGTAAGAGTTTATAAGTTAGAGATGAAGATAGTACAGGAAGGAAGAGGAAGGAAATATCGCGCGCTGACCGAGGCCCGCTTGTGAGGGTACTGCTCTCGCACTTGCCTGGTGTTGATGAAAACAAACAACACGGAAAACTATCGATCAGAGCAGCCGGGGGTAGAATTTGTATCCAGACAGCGGCTGAGTTCGACCTAGCTATATAGTCAAAACTCACGCCACCGTCGGGAATGGAGCCCTAAGACCTTCCTGTCAAAGGCACTGCAGTGACATCAGTTGCTACCCTGAGCCACCTACGAACCTTGTGTTCCAAGAACTGACTCGCAGTAGCGAGTGGCCCTGGTGGCAATATGTGTGTCTGCCCTGAGTGATGGCTCTTGAGCCGCTCTTCTGGGCAGGCCTGTTCTAACGAGATAACATTTTCTCCCAAATCTTTCAAAAATCTGAGACATTGTTAACAACACGCGTTCGCTTCTTTCACAGATCATTCTGAGGCAACGCAAAATAGAGGGCGTGCAGGCACAAGAGAGGGGTGGGGGGCAGGGAAGGAGAACCACGCAAGAAATGTCGACGACGTGTCACGCACGCGATCGGCTCTGGCGACGTTATTAACACGTTCTCGGCTGCCTGCCCCCTCCTCTCACGTCACATGACTTGCATAAACAATGCCCACCCTCCATTACAGCTCACTTTGTGCCAAAGGCCATGCCTTTGTTAAGCCTTCTAATCGACTTAGGTTCAATAAACGCTTTGATGTAGTCAGTAAACAAGCTCATAAGGACCTGATTCTTGGTTCCATTAATCATTTACATCGTGTCCTTTCAGAACAAATAGGAGGTCGGAAAAAGCTTTATTTTACTTGTCTTTTCATGAGCAGAGTATGTTCTTGTTTATGGATAACCAGTTTGTCTAATATGATTCAATAGCATTTTTGTTGCTGTAAGCCACTAGTATTTATTAATTTGATTAGATTACTGTAAATGGTCAATATCTAACGTAATGTGATACAATCAAGTCTTTACCAACATACCGTACATTATGACATTTTTTTCCCCTAGGGCTTATATCCAGCCGACAGCCGGTTGCCCTTTACGTCCCGAAGGGACGCATATTCGACCGTACACTAGACAAACACTTGCGGGCTCCTCTGATCTGGGGTCAGCAGAACGCGAGGCCCTCCGCGACTACACACACACAAAGTCAAGGGACAAACAGCCATGCCCAAGGCGGGACTCGAACCCGCGACCCTTCGGACCGAAGCGCTGAGTCGGTACTCGCTCTTAGCCACCTCGGCCATCCAGGTCGGCACATTATGACATACTTGTGGTAATTCAGCGATCATAATTAAAGTGTATGCGGGATCTTTATGAACATAATAAAGTATTGGCTTAATTTTCATTCGACTATTTTGGTTTGCTTATCGAAGAAAATACAATATTGAAGTCAGCTCTCAGTCAGTCCGTCTTTTTCATTTCAATCTGCCCCAACCAGCCGGGCAGGCGACGGCGGAGCGCACTGTTGGGCGCGCTTGCGTTCCGGCGGAGGCCTACTGAGTGAAGTCACTCGACCGACCGGCCGGCCGGCCGGCGGGCGCGCCCAGCAGTTCACAATTAACTACTCGGAAGTTTGAAGAGCAATTCAATTATTTTTTGTAATTAATTATCAATTAAATCGCTTTACAAGATGGCATATTTGGTTTTGTGGTAACTCCTTGTGGCAGTGCCAGAATAATCTTATGCTAGCTTACCATTAATTACGCAAAAATTTGAAAAGCAATTAAATTAATGTTTGCATAATTAATTAGCAATTAAATTGCTCTGCAAGATGGCGTATATGGTTTTGTGGTAACTCATTGTGGTAGTGCCAGCATAATCTTATGCGAGCTCACCATCAATAACGCAAAAAATTGAAGAGCAAAAAAAATTGTTTTTGCGTAATTAATTAGCTATTAAATAGTTCTAAATGGTGGCGTATACGGTTTTGTGGTAACCGGTTTTGGTAGTGCTGCATAAGAGAGGTGAAAAACCGGGACTGGTAGAAGCAGCTCAGTGCATCAACTGATGTCACTGCAGCGCTTCTGACCGGGAGGTCCTAGGTTCGCGTCTTGACTGCGGCAGGATTTTCGACACTAGCTTTTCAGGTGAATTCTAGCAGCCAGATGCTCTGATCGGTTGTTTTCCGTGGTTTCTCCGATCAACACCAGTCGAACGCTGGAGCAGTACCCTAAAAAACGGGCAACGGACCACACGAGATTTTTTCCTTCTTCTTCCCTTATACACACACACACACACACACACACACACACACACACACACACACACACACACACACACACACACACACACACACACACACACACACACACACACACACACACACACACTACAATGCACAACACTACCACTTATTCCGGGAGACGGGTCGAGAGTTTAGAGCTAGTCCCCGCTGGGGCGGTACCCCGCTGGTGGGAGAGTCCTTGTTAGGAGGAAACCCCGCTTGCTGACGGTAGGTCGGCGCCGGATCCAGCGGGGAAAGATCACCGCGATCTCCCGAGGGGAAAACATGCACTACACTTATGGGACTAATGACCTGAGCTGTTGATGCGCCTTGAATCACTAACCAACCAACATACGTTTGATCACAGGAATATTAATAAACGATTATGCGATGCCGATTCCTCAAATATTATTCTATATTTTCAAAAGATCATTATGATGATTAGCGTAGTTAATAAAACGTAGTTAATAATAAAACGATTTGTTTTAAATTTTGTTTTCTTCTTTGTTTTTCCTTCAGATGTGCATTGGCATGTTCATAAAAGTGAACTGTCTTTATAATTACATGGCTTCAGACTTTCAAAAATCTACATTATAAATATTTTTATTTATTCCATTGTGTGTGTGTATTTTATTCGCATCGGAAGTCCATGGACTACATTCTCAGGAACACAGACTAATGTATTTAAATTAATTACGTATGTACTGGAAGTTTTATTTATGTGAACTAGCTACATAGATATTGAATGATGTTACAACATTTACTAGTATATATTGCAAATTAAATTACGATATTTTAAAATGGATAAATCATTTCATTAAAATAGGAACTTATATGCTCACATTTTGTATATTGAGATCTATTTCATACAGGCAGGCTGTACAAAACGTGTTTCTTATATTAAAAATAAAAAAAAACTAATATTGCACTAATACTAGTTTTATTTAATACTGTAATTGGGAACGTGCAGCGACAAGATAATAAAAGTAATATGAAATGTTTAATAATATTCTGTGTTCTTTTGATCTAACAAAATTTGCCATAATATTTTCAAGAAAACTTCTTGTTTTCCTGATTATGTGCTCCTTGTGTTAAAATTAAGGCAATACTAGCTTTCCTCGCTTAATAACATATATACGTAACACGTTTTATAAACTAAACCATTTAAGAAATCTAAGTAATCTCAAATGTACCTACTATGCATTTTCGCCTCAATCATTTGCCTTCCCCCCTCTCTGTCTGACCCTCTCTTTCTGAACCCATTCGCCCGAGGTAGTAATAAGCGTCTTTCTTCGTGAAAACAGCGGAGTTGCAGAAACAATGAACATCATAATTACGACTTCAGGAGCGTGAGTCGGTGAGCCGAAAGATCTTCTGGCACTCTTGCTCGCAATTATTGAACAACTTTCTTTTTTTTATGACCACGCCAATGTTGCCTTCCGCTGTAAATAGGATTGACTTCGTTATAACGGAGTCGGCAACCCTTGCATAAATTCACCGCTGCTCTTGAGAAACTCAAATTAACATTCAGCAGACAATAGCAGCCTTCCCCACTTAGCAAAACGGGCGTTGGGGAACTGCTCGGAACATCGGTTAAAACTCGTGAGTAATCAACCGCAGACGAGCGGTGGCCTTCCTCGTTATAACGAAGCAAGTGCCGCGGCGCCTGCAGCTGAGAGTCCCGGATTCCTCCGTTGTTTCCGAGATGAACTGTGATAATTAAGTAGGGAGTACCGCAGGGACCATCATGAAGTTTAAAGGGACGGGAAATTAGAGGTTTATTAGCAAATTAATTTGAAAATGTATGTTGTATTTTCCTAGCGAATTTGAGAGCTTTTTGTTTTTGTTTTCCACCGAACAATTTCAGGTTTTTTTCAGAAGAACTGAGATTTTAAGCAATATTTTTCGTTAATTCGCCGATGAATATTTAATTTCGTTTTTAATAAAATTATTCGTTGCGGGAAAAATTAACTTTCAAATCAGAAAAAGCTTTTTAATTAAAATGATAGGCATTTCTTATCTGTTTTTATTTATTTTCATTAGAGACAATAAGTCGATTATCTACTCTAAATATAGATAGAAAAAAGACTCCGATTTCCCAAAAAGAAGAAAATCATTCAACGTTTTCTTGTTGCTAGTGAGCCCATGCGTATGTTTTTTCATGCGTATTTGTGTGCGTGGCTAGCGTATGTCCAAGACGATTTGCTTTTTTTTTAAGTTAATGCATTTTCAAAACACCACAAATATAGTAATAGAGATGAAAATCTTGAATGATTATTCTGAATATATACATATTAGATTTCCCCACAAGAAAGGCTATAAATGTCAGCAAAGTATAATCTTGACGGATCGCAGCTTTGTTTAGTATTTTCAACTGTTTGATTCGCATCTACAAACTTTATAAGAAATGTAAAGATCTTTGAAAATTTTGTTTTTGTAAGAAAATGCTAAAAGGTCGTAAAAACATTCACAATATAAAATTGAAACATTTACTTTTTAATACCGTGAGAATAAAAGAACTAAGTTTGTAGAACGATGCATCCACAGTTTCTCTAGGATTTGTCACGCTACGCACATAGATTGCGACGTAGTGCAGAACTTCACTCAGAAGGATTCACCTCCGGGTAACAAGCTTTGTAACTAATACCACAAAACTCATTTCAAAAGAAGCACGTAGATTCAAACATAAAATTTCTCTGTATTTATAACGGAGAGTTTCTGTAAGAGAGAACATGTACTAAATGATTTAAGATCTAATGATTCACGAAAAAAAAAATTGAAAACTTAAATTCAAGATTAGTATTTTTATCTAGACAGCAATATTTAAGCATTAGTTATTACAGAGGTGTAATGACTAAAGATTATATTCCCAAAGGATTTCGTGCCGAGTTGTATTTGTTAAATACTTTGAATAATAATACTCGATATCTGCCTCTAAAACTGATGTATTATATTGTGTAAAACTGTTATATAATAGTGCGAATTATTTTATTACAATTGGAGAACAATTGGAGAACACAAATTGCAGTCTTTAATGTTTTACATAATAAAAAATATTAGACAGTTACACCAGAAAAAATTAAAACATTATTTTCTTTCATTCCCGAAAATGTATTTTTATGTAAAGAAAGATTATTCAGCAATGATCTTAGATTTTGTAAAGCGTGCATTTAAATTGTGCAAACTTTTTAATATAATACGACTCTTTAAACATGACAAAAACAGAATATATGCGTAACTAAAATGGAATACATGCAACGAAAGCACCATAAACGACAGTAAATCAAAAATGGAATGAAATTGTATTATATGTACAATGATTTGAATTATCCAACTTTGAATCGTGCAGTTATATGAAAGATGTGATTATACTTGACAAAACTTTAAAAATAATTATGGTTGCTGCAATATGTATCAGATTTTGTTATTTAAAAAGGGGTTACAAGGTATTGATGAATACCATTATAGTCATGATCACATTAATTATTAAATGGTTGATAATTTTAGACTAAAAATATCCAAAGCTTCTAAATAAATTTCAATTAAATGAAATGTAAAAAATGTGCCATGCCGAGGTGGCTAAGAGCGAGTACCGACTCAGCGCTTCGGTCCGAAGGGTCGCGGGTTCGAGTCCCGCCTTGGGCATGGCTGTTTGTCCCTTGACTTTGTGTGTATGTTGTCGCGGAGGGCCTCGCGTTCTGCTGACCCCAGATCAGAGGAGCCCGCAAGTGTTTGTCTAGTGTATGGTCGAATATGCGTCCCTTCGGGGCGTAAAGGGCAACCGGCTGTCGGCTGGATACAAGCCCTAGGGGAAAAAAATGCCATTAAATGTGCAATAGTAGTCAAAGTACATTTTTGCTCGTTAAATGATGAACATTCATTAATTATTTGAAATGTGCATTTTGTTGGTACTGATAGTTTACCAAACTGATTTTGCATAAAACAGCATTACAAAAAATACAAAAAGAAAGAAAAACAGTCTCCAGAATTCAACCTTCAATGTGCCATTGTGAGTCACTATTCCTAGATGATATATCAGGACCATTAAGGCAATAAAATGAACATGAAACAATGACAATAATGAGATAAGGTAAAAATACAGTAGGCACCGGGTACTGCAATATTTCTCACACATTAGTCATGAATTCCCTGAAACATTGATCTTTCCGACTCGCATGTTGATCAAGATATTTATTTTCGGAGAGAAACATTTGGAGGTACAGTTTTGGCTCACCGTCGCATTTGCAATCTTTACATCACGGTCACGGAAACACATCCGTGTCGACCATAAATTAGTGAATGTTCACGTGAGCAGGGACAGTTAAGGGAGCGCTTATCCTAGCGTTCACGCTGCGAAGAGAAATTGGTTTCAAGGAAATCTATTTGGCGCAGCGCGCAGACTTTTAAAGAGCTTGCCCCACTGTGAAGGTGCGTGAATGTGGACGTACGCACGCACGTGCGGTACCCCAAGACGGTGTTTCGTGCCTGTGAGTCAGCACCCACGCATGAACGCTGAGTGGAGATGGTAGAAATCTGTTGACCAAGGCGTGAAGGTCTTATAGCCGGGTGATAGCATAAACACTTTCAGGGAACGGTAGATATCTGGGAGAAGAATCTCATTACACAATGCGTTCTTCACATAACAATTTATTGAAATATACGAAATACGAATTTCAAATGTAAACTTCCCAATGTATGATTATTAAGAGATACATTATTTTATGTTAATTTATTTATTATTACTGTTTTTATTATTATTTCTATTATTATTATTATTGTTGTTGTTATTATTATTATTTCTGTTATTATTATTATTATTATTATTATTATTATTGTTGTTTTTATTATTATTTCTATTATTATTATTATTATTATTATTATTAAGTTAATGTATCCTCCATCATAAAATTCCGTTAATAGAGGTATTGGAGTTCTGGATATTTCATCAGGAGCGGTGGAGAGCGGGCTAAGATGGCCGGGACGGGAAATGCGACCGCCAGCTGGTACAGAAAATATACAGAATGTTTAAGAATAATGCTACAAAAATCTAGAACATATACAGTTACATACGAATAGGTGACATTTCCTCTGATTGTTAGACAACTGCTTATGCACTGCAGGACGCGTGACACAGACAAGGAGCTTTCATGTACCAGGCGAATGATTTTATGTGCTTAGAAGGTTACCAAAAATCGGGGACATAAGTCATGTGTATAAATGCATTCGTTGTATGCTATTTACATATATATGTTCGATTGCAGAAAGGGATAATTTTTTATCAACATGGCGAACAAGTTTGTAACGTTTATTTAGAGATACTTGTATATTCTGATATTCATTTTGGGAAAAATAAATGTACCTATACATGACGGCCAGCTTCTTTACACCATGTTAATGAGTTTACAGACTTTCCTCACATTGAAAGAATACTTTTAATGCAATAAAAATGTGTCACATAGAGAATGGCATTAGAATTATGAAAATGTTTTAAATTGCCACGAAAAGTTTATGAATCACTGGACTGAACTGTCACAAAAGGCGAAATAGGTGAGAAAAACCAGCACATGTCGATTTGCAGAATTTTCGCCAATCAATATCTTCCACCAGCCGAGACAATCTCTAAGCTTGCGACTAGTTTTCCGACATGTGTTATAGTATAGTGCAAGTAAGTGTGTGTGAGTAAGGGGAGAGGAAACAATGATGAGAGAGGAAGGAAGGATTGTGCGCGGGTCGTTTGTCTTTTGTTAAGGTACTGATTCGGCATTCTTCTGCTGTTGATCGGATAAACCACGGAAAACTACGGATTAGAGTAACCCTAAATTCTTCTTCAGACAGCGGTTGAATTGGATATTGTTGTATAGCTAATTTCGAAAATCTCACGGAACTTGAACCCACATGCTCCAGTCAGAGTCGCTGTACCGACAACTACAATGCTGGTTCTGAGCCAAATTCAAAACTGTTCCGTGCCGAAGGTGCTTTCACATGACTGGTCGCAGAAGCCTACTACTGCCTTGTTACCACAGAGCGCCAGGTGGTAGCGTCGTGTGGACGAGCTGCGTTGGTTGCGCACAGCAGGCGGCTGCTGCGATAGGGCCGTGTTCTACGCTTCCGACTCCCGGCGCGACCCCCCACCCCCACCCCCTACCCCGAGATAAGGAGTCACGCATCCGCAGAACTGCACTCGTTTACTCTACATACTCCCTGCCGCGACAGACGCTCCCGGGGAGGCCTTGAAGACGTCCTAGTGTTTAACATGCGATCCTGGATGATAAGGCAGTTTTACCCTCCACAGGCATGGAAATCTTTCTCAGTCGACCTGATAGCCGAGGTCGTTACGGTTGGAGGGCAATAGTTACCTCGGCTCGAAGGGTTACGGGTTGGAATCCCGCCTCGGGCATGGATATTTGTGTTGTACTAACGTGTTTTCATAACAGTTCCCCCTACAGTTTAAAAATCACTGTGGGCGCTATATGACCAAGATGATTAACAGCATCCTTAAAAAAATAATTATCTCTCGTAATACGCTAAGAATAGATAAAAGTATGGTACCATGCACAAGAAATCACCGAAAAAATAACATAAGTAATCCTGCGACGCATTTCTCCATCAGGGAATTAACCCACAGTCCTGCATCAGATTTAAGTGGTGCTACAGTACAAAGTTTCTCGCATTACTCGCAGTTTTCAGAAATTCGGAGTTCAACGAAAATGAGACTAGGCATTTTTAACGCGTATTGTTCTATGTAAAAACTGTGTAAAAACTTTAGAAATTGCAACTGTTTTTGAAAAATTTTTGGAAATTTTACTTCCAAAGTACCACCCAAAATAAAAATATTCGCTTCAAATTTGCAATCCTCAAGTTAGACTAAGTCGATCGGGGATTATTATCGATTGGAGAAAATTGTCTGAACGGTTTAGCTGCTAGCTTTCGTCACAGACGGCCGGTGTTTTTCAGACAACCAATTTTTCGTAATCAAGGACCCCACAAAACGTGGATTCGGTTTACATAGAGTATTGGACGAAGTAATTTAGTACATGTCGGAAAAAGATTACCCACTTTTTTTATATCACAGCTCCTGGCTGTACACAAATTAGTTTTTATGTTAAAAATTCGTTAAATTTTCCTGCAACATAACATTTTCTGTATACTACACGAGTAAAAACTGAGAAAACAAGAATTAAAGGTTGCAGAATTTGATATCGGAAAGAAAGCAGGTACACATCCAACCCACAACACGTATTTTAATATCGTGCGTAAATAAAAGATGGTCAGTTTTGAATTCTCAAAATCAAATCTTCGCGTTTATAAAAGAACATTAATTGTTTCTAATGCCGTAATTCACGTAATGATTTTTTACCTCGCAATCTGCCCCAAAGTTTGCATCTGAGTTTCTGCACCAGTTTTTGTCAGAAATGTTCACAGTTGGATTTCAGTTTGAAGATATTCTTACTTTTGAAACATGATTTATAAGATAATGAATATTTGCAGGAGTCCAACTAGACGTCTTATTTCAGTAGTGCGCAAGTAGATTGATTTCGTGGCTCTCACACCTCACCAATTTTAATGAATGATGTATCAAAAGAAAAACAAAACATACACATTAATATCCGTTTTAAAAGTAAGAGCTGAAGCTTATAGTATAGTATGAATACTCTCAATTTCACAAACAAAAGAAGGAAAGGACGAGAAAACTCAAAATAAAGGAAAGTTGTGAACATTTGCATTATACGATAAATATATGAAACGAGAATTCTCTAAAATATGTACGATTTTGAAAACAAATGTTTATTTGCTCTTAAATATCGAAGGATCTATGAAAATGGAACAATAACCAACTAATTGTTTCGCCAGTAAAACAGATAAGTGCAAGAAGGCACAAACATCACTAGTTCGAAATTGATACAATAGTGTATTTTTTTTATAAATTTCCATTTAACCATAGACGAATTCAATTTCCAGTTTTTAAACATTTCCAATTTCCAATTAACCATAGACAAATTATCGGAGTCAAATTAAAGAGATTCGAATGAATAAAATTTGAATTTAACAGGACTGAATTAACTAATATGAATGAAACAGTTTTGAGTTAATGAGAATCGACTGGCATACAATCTGGCAATCAACCACATTCGAATTAACTTGATTGGAATAATGTATCTGATTTGGATTAGCCAGATTCGAATTAACCAGTAATAATTAACCAGAATTAATTAGATTGGACTTAAAAAAGTTGATTAAATAAATTGAATGAAGCAGATTTTAGGTATATAGGTTTTTAGGTCAATTTTTAGATTTTAGGTCAATAGGCAAGTAAACGAGAGTTCCAAAAGTCTGGAATATTTCACATCATTCCCTTGGCGTTTTCCCTTCCCCTGCTTGCACGCTCCGCGTCTACCGGTCCGCGCTGGAAATAATCACCCTTAATTGCAGCTTTTCAATAAAATCAAGTAGACACGTGAGAAGAATCAACTATATTTGAATTAATCAGTCTCTTGCACGTCAATTAATCGTAATAATCAGTTTATAATTCGAAATTAATCAGCCGATGGTCGGTAATTTAGATAATTTGAATCTGGTATATTCAAATTATTCAGTCCACTATCATTCGAATTATCATTCCAGCCGAATTATCATTCGAACTAACCGGCGAAGAATTAATATGATTCTAATTCAAAAAGTTGAATTAACTATATTGAATGAATCAGGGACAAGTTATTGAGAATCGACAGGCAAGCAAACGAGAGTTCCAAAAGTAGATTTGAATATTTCACAACATGCCATGGGCGTTTCCGCTTTCTCCCGTTTGCACGCCCCGCGCCTTCCGGCACGTGCTGGAGAATGTCACCTTTAATTGCAGATTTTTCACAACGGCCGATAGACACGTGATCAAAATCAACTAGATTCAAATTAACCAGTCCCTCGCTTGTCAATTAAATGTAATAATCAGTTAATAATTCGTAATTAATACCCGGAGCGGAAGCTCAGTGCATCAACTGATGTCACTGCAGCGCCTCTGACCGGGAGGTCCTAGGTTCGAGTCCTGACGGTTGCAGGATTTGTGATACTAGCTTTTCGGCTAGGTCGAATTCAGTCGCTGTCCGGAGGAGAATTCTAGCGGCCGGCTGCTCTGATCGGTAGTTTTCCGTGGTTTCTCTGATCAACATCAGGCGAGTGCCGGAGCAGTACCCTAACAAACGGACCGCGCGCGATCATTCCTTCCTCTTCCTTGTACTATCCTCTCCCTTTACACACACACCGACACTAACATGCACTACACTACCACATATTCCGGGAGACCGGTCGGGAGCTAAGAGCTTGTCCCGGCTGGGGCGATGCCCCGCTAGTGCGAGAGTCCTGGTTAGGAGGAAACCCCGCTAGCCGAAGGTAGGTCGGTGCCGGATCTCGCTATCCAGCGGGGGAAGATCACCGCCATCTCAGTAGGAAAACATGCACTACAATTACGGGAATAAAGACCTAAGCTGTTGACGCGTCCGGAATCACTAACCAACCAATCGTAATTAATCAGTCGATAGCCGTTAATCTAATTGGAATCTTGTTGATGTTGATCAACCAGATTCGAACTAACTGGACTGGTATAATAATATTATATACTAGAACGTGGATTAACCACGGTCGAATTAACCAATGAATAATGAGCCAGGTCAGAGTTGACCATTGAATCAGAGTCGAATTATCAAAGTTGAATTAACAATGTTGAATGAATCAAATTCGAGGTATTGAGAATGGAGAGGGACGTGAAAGAGAGTTCCATATGTTGACTGGAATAGTTCACGTTGTTCCCCTTCCTTCCGCTAGCGCGCCCCATCTGCCGGCACGCGCTGGAAATAGTCACCTAGCCATTCTTAATTGCAGTATTTTCATAACGGCAAGGAGGCGCGTGGGAGCGGCCGAAAGGCGAAGGCAGGCCTTCAAATGCAGAAGAGGAAGAAGTTTCGTTCAGTGCGGATCTGAATGAGACGGAAGGAAAAAACAACCGCTTCGCATGTGGGGGCGCGTTTCATTCATTGGCAAATGTCGCCACTATTTGTCTGGAGCAGAGTGCGTAAGAGGGCCAGAGAATGTGTGAAATACGAAGTAATTTTTGTGCTCGGAGGCACTCTTTATCCAATGGTTACATTGTTTTTTTCGTGACCGCTGAAAAATATTCAACATCGACTGATAAACGCGTAGTTCCTTCGAAATAAACTATTATAATAAAAATATTTTAAATTTTATAAAAAAAATCACAATTTAAATATAATTTAATAAGCGTGGAAAATCAAAATATATGTTTCACGAAAGGGCAATACATCAAGGGAGTCATATTTCAAGAAAGGGTCTATACTTACATGTATTCGGTTCCAGCAGTGAGAAAGGCAACTTCGTAAAATAAAACTCCTTTATACAGATTTTCTAGACTAAAGAGATTGCTAGGTAGAAATATTTTGAATAATATTTTCAGTACATTACATACAATAGGTATGGATAAATACGATGACACTGAAACAAATCTTCCATTTAGGATAACTAAAAATTAATATTAAGACATACAAGATAATATACAGTTGCAAGTATGCAAAGATCTCTTATGGTTAAACTTATTCACAAGAGCACTAGCATATTTGTCGTGAAAACCTAAAGCCCGATTAAAGCTTTGAATTTTATAGCATCCTTCAACAGCTGTTATATGACGCCGTCTTTCTAGCGCAGTATCACTATTTCCTCCAATACTCTGCCCGCTCGACGCTTTTCCTATATTCATTCCTCCTCTCCCCTTTTCTGGTGCACCTCCCCACGTTCGATTGCACACTGCAGTCACCTTCCCTTCCTTTCGTCCTCTGCGGACTCTGCTCCAAACCGCTCTACACACCGCACCGCACCGCGCCGCGCCGCAGCCTTTGTGGTCCGCTTGCCGGGAATTATTTAGCCTGAGCCCATTGTGCACAGGGGGCTAAACGGGGAATGCGCGCGGCGCTAACTGGACTTTTCGGCGCGGGGGGTTAAAAGAGCTCCCGTGGGCGGCAAGCGGCGGCGGCGGCGGCGGCGGCGGCGGTGATGGCCGCGGTGCAGGTGGGGCGACCGGGCAGGGGAGGCTGGAGAGGTGTAGGCAACGCGGAAGGAGAACTGCGACAGACTCGAAGATGGTGTTGGCAGCGGGGCGATCAGTGTTGCTTGGGTTGCTGACAAATGTGGTGAGGACTGAGGGCGAGGAGGGTGAGAGTTATGTCAGAATGGTGGGGGGTTTTAAAGTGGAACTGTGTGTGGAAGGAGATGAAGGGCACGAGGGCAGTCGGGATACGGGCCGGGATAAGGGAATAGGAGTGAACGGGAATGTGTGGAGAGGACAGGGCGTTGGGAACGGTGCATTAGGAACATGCAGGGATGGGGCAGCGGAGAAGGAATGGTGAGAATGCATTGGTGGAAATGAAGACAGTATAAAAGGGAGAGTGCGTCAATGGCGAAGAAAGACGAGAAGCCGGGATGAGGGTGGGAGGGGGTAATGGAAACAGGACGTCGGTGAAATGAAGAGAAAACGAGATGGCGGAATCGAAGCGTCGGGGAGAGGAGTGACAGGTAAGAATACGAGGGACGGATACGAGGCGGATACGAGGGACGTGGCCGAGGATGGGCCGGTGGAAACAGGCGGCGAGTGCAGAGTATGTGAAGAGGCGGCTGAGAGTACGTGTAAATGGGCGGCGAGTACGTACAAAGGCGGCAGGCTTGGGGGTCGCGGATGGAGTAACGGGAACTGGGCGACGAAAACAGGGCGATGGGGTTGCGATGAGCGGAGCGACATGAAGAGGTCAATGGGAGCGGCGATTGCGAGGTCGAAAATATAGCTGCAGGAGCGACGGTGAAAGAAATGAGGGAGCCAAGTAGAGGCGGGAGCGTTTCATATCGGTGTCGAGCAGCATTGATTCCTGGATTTTGGAAAGTGCGAAGAGTTTGGTGGAACGAGGTATGTTGACCTTGGCGAGTGGAGACGGTGGTGGCGGCGACGGAGTTTGCGTGGTGGGGTGGGGGCATGGGGAGAAGAGGTGGGGTGTTGCTGCATGGAGGCTGGCAGAAGCGAGAGCCGCCTCTGCACGCCGTAGGCAGAGGGCGTCGACCGTTAGGAAACGGTGGCAGCACGAGTGGCAGCCTCCTGAAGCACCTGTAAGGGCTCTACTGCGGAGGTCCGGCCCTGTCAAGTGAAGCTCTCTTACTAACTTGTAGAGGCCTCTTATGAAATGAAAGGTTACCAAACTCTTTGATCGAAAATGTTTAAAAAAATCTAAAACATATAAAAATGAATACAGTTCATGAAAAAAATCTACAGAAATAATTAAGAGATAATGGCATTGTTACGAAATTTAAAATATTTGCCATCTAATCTTGGCCTCATCTGCCGTCTATCTAAGTAACTGGAAGACAGAGAAAAAGATGGAAAAGGGGGAGAATATGAACTAACTTTTTTTAGTGTCTTAATTTTAGAGGGAGTCGGACTCGAAAACCGTTAGAAGTTGAGGACTGCAGGTTGATATTTTGAAGTCCAGGCAAAAAATAATTTATTTGGTCACTTGAGAACGATGCAAGTTGGTTGGCTTCGGGTGGCGAATGACGATCACAAGACCATAGCCCCGGGCGACATTAACCGATAGGGGCTGCGGTAGTCTTTAGAACCGCAGACGACAATGTTGAGACTGCTGCGAAAAATGGAAGCCGCATTTCGTTAAGCAGACTCACCAGCGGGTCTTGATTTCTGGCGGAACGCGACGCAACAGCGTTCCGGTACCTCGGGAATTACTATTAAATTATTCTATAAATATTTCCATTAAATTAATTAGTAATTTCGGTCGCATTTCGGCATCTAACATTTTATAAAGCAAGCACTTCCCACCATTAAACCCACCACCCCACCATTGTGCTACGCACAGTACTTACACGCTTCGTCAAACAACATGGAATAACTTTTCTTCAAACGTACTCGTAATTTTCTTCAACATTTGTTTTGATACGCAGTTAAGTTTTTGTTATATTGTTATTAAATAAGTAATTATTTACGTTAGTAATTATGTTTTAGTTATTAGGTTGAAAAACAGCAAATAATCAAGTTGGTTATTCGTGTTAATGGCCATGTGTCGTTCAATATTTTTTATACCATCTTCATAAGAAAAAATTGTATAAACAAGAAATACTATTTCTTGAAAAAAGTGTATTCATACGCCCTTTATTAGCTGTAACTCACTTGTTTCAATTGTTTTTAACGAACGGCAGACACGAATCTTGATCGGACGCTTGCCGTTACGAGTGGATTATAGTGCGTGGTTGGTTGCGTTAAGTCGATATAACAGTACATTACGAAACAATACCCTTCTGTTTTGTTGCACAACACATCTATCATATTATTAAGCCTCACGAAGGGTGTTAACCCGTAACTGGTGATGTGGTGGCTGTTAGTACCACATTCTTTGAAAGATAACGAACCTGCGCGAAGCGGATGCGAAAAGCAGTCTCTGCTTCTGGGTACCTCTCAGGAAATCAGTTGCTCTGCGAACCCGGCGGTGTCACATGGTTGAGGGTGTGCAGAAACGTGTTATTATTTTTTGGCACATGGGGTATAATCAATGCCCACCTCACCGATTACGTAATTGTTTATCCCGTGTTTTCTTTTATATTTCACAAAACTATGGATGCGTCGAGGGAGATTATTAGGGAAGATAACCCAGGATTTTAGGAATGGGTCAAAGTCAATTTAGAAGCGGAAAAAAGCGAATTAAGTGTTGAAGAGCGTGGGATCTGACAGAACTGGTAGAGTCAGCATTACGCACCAGAATACAGAATGCCCGCATGCCCCGTGAGCTGCGGCTGACCATATCCCGAATCTTCTAAGAACCTGCACCTTTTGCTCAACGCCAAAATTATGTAGGTAAATTAGTGAGATGTGAAATATGTTCAAGTCGAAGTGACCGCAAAACAAAAGCAACCTGTGCTCACTGCAAGGTGCCCATCTGCGCTCAGTGTACGGTTCGTATGTGCGAAAATTGCAGTGAATGAGGGACGGTAGGAAGTTACTTAAAATTGAGGTTGTGTTGTAATAGTCATAAGATGTGATTAATTGGTCAGCCTCAATCAGATTTGAGTAGTTAAGAGACAATTTTATAATTGTTCTGCGTATTGGTATCTAGAAAATATAGTTGGCAGAGTGTTTTTTATGATTCACGTAGACATTAATATCTTTATTAAATTGATATATAACAGTGATTCTTGTTTAATTATTTTTGTCTTAATCCTAATGATAACGCATGAAATCTCTTGTACATATCACCAAAACAGACGTTTTTGTTATTGCAACACTTTTAATTACGGTATGTTTAGTCCCCACATCACCAGTTACGTGACAAAAAAATGACCTCACCAGTTACAGGTTGGTATCATCACCATTTGAACAAACTCAGTGGCACAAGAAAATAAATATACTCGTGATCATTCTCAGTCACTTATTTACATTAATAACAAAATTAAGGAAATATCTGTATTTTCCACCAACATTATTTTGCATTCCTCGCAAATTTGTGATGAGTTTAGTGGCTAGCAGCGCAGTTTAATTTCTTTCCACATGACGCACAAAAGCGTTCATCTGTAGTTTACGCCGCAAGAAGATTCATGACGGCATTAAGTGCAGGGCCACTGGATAGAGGCAGCAAATAAAGGTCGACCGCGCATGTCGCGTGCATCCGTCGCCCGTTCATGCTTCGCGAACAGCAACGCGACCTACTTTACATCTCCAAGTATAGTGTGGCCAATTTCCGAAAACGCTACAAACCTCTCGAACTTTACGTTCAATTGGTTTGGAAAGGTGTACATACAAAAAAAATATTTACATTAGCATTGTTCTTATTAACTGTGTTATCTATACTACCACACATGTCAGGAGACCAGTCAGGAGCGTGGAGTTTGTCCCGATTTGGGCGGTGCCCTGCTGGTGGAAGGTACTTAGTTGGGAAAAAGAAGCACTAGCTGACGAGTAAGTCGGCGCCAGATCGCACCATGCAGCGGGGCGGGGACATCACTGCCACCTCCCAAGGAAAATGTGCACTACACTTGCAGGAATAAAGACCTTAGCAGTTATCCCGTCCAGAATCATTAACCAATCAATTAAATATATTATATATTTTACTAATAGTTTTTATTTTTAATTTAATTAAGTAAATTATACATATATATAATAAAAATGAAAGTCCTTAATATATATATATATATATATATATATATATATATATATATATATATATATATATATATATATATATATATATATTCCTAAAAATGTATGGTATTTACCATGAAATCGTAAGATTTGTGATATGCGAGAATATTCTGTAATTCTCAAGTCATCTAATTTCTTCCTATTCAGGCGATTTTCATGTTCTATGTACACAAGATCTCCCCTTTTTAATTCAATTTGTCTCCTGTGTAGGTTGAATATTTTTTTGTTGTCATTATGAAGTTTTATTGTATTCTTCAGTGCTATTTTCCTCTCTCTTTCTAAATCTTCAGCTGTGCATTTATTTTTAATTCATGTGGTAGGATATTTATGGTTTTACCCTCTAGCAAGTATTTTGGTGGGAAGTTTGTCACTGTATGCTCTATCTTGTATTTCTCCACAGCTTTTTTGACAATAGTTATCCATGCAGCCTTTTTGTCAGTTTCATTCATAATACATCTTATTTTATCCACTAAAGTCTGGTTTAATCTTTCATTGAGACCATTGGAGAAAGGTGCATCTATGGCAGTAAAAATCAATTTTATTCTAAAATTTTCAAATTTATTTTAAAATTCAATTTTTTCTTTACTAGGAATTGTTTTAATCGTTTTGAATTTATTCCTGGATTCGTGGTAGCATTGGTACATAGCGGTAGCATTGTCACCTATATATTCACAACACAACCACCTATTAATTTACACCATTGACACCTACACACTTACACTATTACCAACTATTTATTTACAGCAAAAACATCTCCATGATTGTTCATTAATACAACACACAATATTTACACAATTGCTTCAATACGCACCGCATTCACACCATTTAGAACACTACATATTTCCTGCCTGCCTTTGAGCCATTCCACATCAAATCGTAGGAGTTGACACGACCTTTTTTAAAATGAATGATAATTTTCCTTAAATATGGACATCAAAAAAGGAGACGCGTGATTTTTTATTTGCCTGAAAATTGCTTATTTGTGTAGTTACGCTTATATTACATTTTGGAATTTACGCGTACTTCACAAAATATGATCAAATGTTGCTCCCAAAATACTTGATATAAAAATTCCTGATTTGTTTCATTTAATACTTCGAAATGTGTATTTTATTCTTCACTAAATACATTTGCAAAAATTAAATATTTAATTTAAAAAATGTAATTCATTCAAAAATATGAAAAGTTCTATATAAACTCGATGAAATAAGAAATTTTAAAACAATATAGGTGTATTTCTCGTTAAACTTTCTATAAAATACACTAAGAAAAAGTGAACACTCTACGCACATAAAAACACACACTTAAAAAATTCAATTTTAAGTATGAGGGCGCGCTCTGCCTATCCATGTTCTAAGGAATTGAGTTCGTTCAGTCTTTGATCCAAGTACTGAAGAAGTATAAAAAGAATGAGCGTCTGCCTCATTAGGGTTTCAAGAGTTATTATTATTCAGATGTTCATTCTGCCCCCAGAATGGATGGGTGACAGCAAAACGAATTCAAATACAAGCCATTCCACGTCAAATCGCACAAGTATTGACACGGCTTTTTTTAAATGTATGATATTTTTCATTATATCTGGACATCAAAAAAAGAGTTACATGATTCTTTATTTACCTGAAAATTTATTATTTGTATAGTTATGACTATATTAAATTTTGGAATATATGCGTTCTCCCGAAGATATGATTGATCGATGCTCCAAAAGAAGAAAAATTCCTCGTTGATTCCTCGTTTAAAAAATGAAGATTTCTGTATGAACTCACTCACATAAAAATTTGCAAAGAAATATAGGCGTATTTCTTATTCAATTTTCTACAAAACACAACAAGAAAAAAGTGGGTACTGAACACGCACAGATCTAAAAAAAGTCTATTGTAGGCTTGTGGACGCGCGCTTCTTGGTCCTTCACTAACGAATTGTGCTTGATCAATCTTTGATACATGCCGAAAAAAATGACCTCTGCCTGATTAGGGTTTCAAGAAATATTACTAACTCATATGTTGACTCTCTCCTCAGAAGGGATGGGAGACAGCGAAAGGAATTCTACTACTGCTTTTCATCGTGTCAGCGAAATGAAATTTACTGCTGAGTCCCTTTGCGTCCTAGGGATGGGGTGCCCTCAAGAACTTGCTCCTGAAATAAAACAGACCACTTATCAAGGAACTTGAGTAAAATTTTCTGAGCATCAGTCGAAATACGCATCTTTTAAACAGGGACTGAAAAGATATTGAATACCGGTAAAAAATACCGGTATAATACCGGTATTTTTTCATACCTTTTTCAAATACCTTTATTCTTTTATACCGGTAAAATACCTCTATAGGACGTCTATACCGGTATGGACGTCCATAAAGGTTATACCGGTATTATACCGGTAATTTCAATGAAGAAATATAGCTTACCATCCATACATGTTGAAAAAATAGGTTACTTTAGTTAATAATATCTCACAAAATGTTTATTAATAAAATATCATTTCATAATTGTTATTTATTGTTTAAATTATTATTTTGTATATATATATATATATATATATATATATATATATATATAACAACTGTATTAAATTCTATTCTTATTATTGTAAATGTTTTGTTTTCGGGCGTTTACGTTTTGCATACGTTGTATGTATTGAAAACCTCCCTTAATTTAAACTTCGGAGAAGTTGAAATATGAAATAATAATTATTGATTCCATTGAAGAGAACTTTTTTGTAGTGTCCTTCATCGAGCTATCTCCCATCTGACCTGAGAGATGACCTAAGCCTGTCTTTGTATTTCGCACATGGAGAGGCTGTCAACGTATGGGCCGGCCGTAGGCGTAGGACCCTCCCCTAGGTCTTCCCTCCCCGACCCCTCCTTCGGCGAACTGAGGAAGCGTTGACACCTTGAGATAATCACGAACGCTCAGGCTTTCTGGCCCAGTTTTGTTATTGTTAAAAAATGATTTCCTTTTACTTCATTTCACAATTAAATGTTAATTATACATTAAGAAATAGGGCTAAAATAAAATGTTATTTTCCTGGTTAATATGAAGGGTTTAATATATTTTGACATTAACTGCAAATATTGAGAAAATTTGTAATAAAAGTAAATTATTATGTTGTTATTATTATTATTATATTACATTATTATTATTATTATATTACATTATTATTATTATTATTATTATTATTATTACTATTATTATTAGCTATTAACATCGCATGTATGCAAGGGTTCCCTTCTACGCGGGTAGCTTACATTGTAAAATGCATCTGGAGGAGCCCACTTCGAGAAGAGTGTTTCTTCCTTAATAATAAGAAATATATACTAACATTATTAATTAATAAAAAAGAGTTTATCAATATTAACATTTTTACTTTTTAATTAAAATTAACATTTAATGTAAATAAGAGTAGTTAATGTCTATTAGCATTCAATGTCAATTTTTAATATATTGTTTTAGTTATAATTAATAATTATATATAATTAATTAATATATATATAATTATAATTATTAATTATGGTGCAGAATAAGGAAACTGGGCCAACTGAAAAAATTATTTTCGGGAATGTTAGTGATACGATCAAATTTAAGCAAATAATCGTATTTAGTGATAAACACAGTCGTGCAAAAAGGAAGTTTGGTATGCGTGGGAAGACTCATTTATGGATAAGAAGACACGTTTCTCCATTTTTTATCGCTACTAGAAAGGACAAGATTTATACGGAGAAATTCCATAAATTTTCAACACTATGACGTGTCGCCAAGCTCTGCGCCCGGACGTGAGGTCCAAGGTCAGCGAACGAGCTCGTGTTGATGTCTGCGAAAGACCGTTGGCTGGTCCCTCCATCTGACGACAGAACTCGACTTCCCAGTCAACGGCAGAACTCGACCTAGCTAGAATATGTGTCGAAAATCCGTCACCCTCGGAACTCGAACCCTAGGACCTCCCGGTCAGAAACTCTGCCGTGTAAATAGTTGCTTCCTCTGAGCCATCTCAGCGGAAAAAAATCACAATGAATTTCCCCCAAATACCTGTATGATTCTACTGAAATACCGGTATTTTCCTATGAAAATAGACGTCGGATAAATGTAAAATACCTCTAAAAATACCGGTATTTGACGTCTTATACCGGTATTTTTAAAGGTATTTTGAATAAAGGTATAATAGAGGTAAAGGTATTTCTATACCGGTATAAATACCTTTACCGCTATTATTTCGGTATTCGGTCCCTGCTTTTAAAGAGAAGGGTTCTAGAGTTGGTTCTCTGAATCGTGCGTACACTCTGCAACATGAGTGGCGATCACCGTATGAGATACGATAGATGTTTCAATCAATTTAATCTTTCTGATCACGATTTTAAGAAAAGAAAATCTCGAAGACGCGTAAACCACGATTTACTGATGAAACTTGATTTAGAGGAGTTATTAAATTGGCGAATTTGTGATTTATGTCGGAAAAAAGGTAGTTGGCATCCAAAAATGGTTTTTGTTCGTGAAGAGAGCGTGGCTCCCATGGCATTGACGAAAGTAGCGGAACGTCCAATGAATTTAGTAAAAACAGCGGAAATTGACAGGAAAATGACAATTTAAGCTCTTCAGATAGTTCGTTAAGTGTCTGCGAAATGAATCTAAAGAAGATAAACAAGAGTTAAATGCAATAGGACACACCTCCGTGAAGAAAAGAAAGTTGCAACAAAAATGGTATTCCCATGAGAAATTTCAGACAGTACGAAGTGCTACCACACACAATTTTTTTTCACACTAAAGATCCTTCGCCGTCAATTGAAAAAATCAGATAAGACATTATTAAGAAACGTATCGATTCCTTTCACTCAACAGATCACTAGACATTAAAAATTCAAATTTTGAGAGTTTTTGAAAGTTGAACACACAATAAAAGTAAACGACACTTCGCAGCAACCAAATACGTGATACAAGTGGCTAAATAGTTGGATGAAAAAATGGAATTTTGTCCAGACCTGAAAGTAAATTCGGTAAGGCATTAGAACTGTGAATTGTGTCGAAAGTTCAGGAATTCTAAGGTAAGCGAGTACAAATATTTGAAGTGAGTAATGAGGGACCAGAAAATTTCAAAATATCAGCCATAACGTGAGTCATTTAATCACCAAACATAATCGTTAAGTTGTACTACCCCAAGAAGTATTTAAATTCATCCAAAGAAACCCATCGTCAGTAACGCAAGAAACGCGTCGGTTGCAGCAATCTACTGCACATTTGTTCGTAAAATATTAATATTTCTTCAAGTAACAGAAATTCCACTTTAATTTTTTCTGGAGTTGTCAACAATACTCTGGTGCGTTTATTAATATTTTTTAAAAAAAATTAGTTCATCGAGTTTACCAAAATATTTAATTTTCAAAATTTAAATATTTTTATATAATTGAAAATTTAGGAAATTAAATATTTTGCAAAACCTCAAAAATTAAACATGTTTTTAAGTTTCGAAAGGAATTTAAATAGATTTTCTGTAATTAGTGTATTCAAATATGTGATATTTTTAAGTTAGTGATGCGCGTCACTTTCAGCAAATTTCATCATGCAATATTTCTGAAAATATTAAAAAAATTAGAAAAAATAAAAATGCACGTGTTAACTTATTTGATCTACATAATAAATAGAAAAAATAGAAAATAATTAAAAACATGAAGGTCAATTTTTGGGCTTTTTTGTGCGACTTGTGGAATAGCTCCTATGTCTTATCGTACTGACGTTGCGTGTGCGTGGGTGTGTGGTTACAGGGCGGCCGACGGTGAAGCCGTCCAACACGAGCGTGTCGGCGCTGACGGGCCAGGCGGTGGCGCTGGCGGTGGAGTACTGTGCCAACCCGCCCGCCGACCGCACCCTCTGGCTCACGGCTGAGCCCTCGCTCCTGCGTCCCGGCGAAGCCTACGGCCGCCTCACGGCGCACCCCGTGGAGGTAAGCACTTCGCTCTGACATACCTCATCCTCGCCTCCAATGCCTTCCCCTCATTCTCTTTCTCATCCACATTCTTCCCTTCATCATGCTCCCCTCATTACCCTCATCATCAGTTATTAAGGTTGGGTTGCAAGATTATCCAGTGTCTCTTACATATTTATCAGCATGCCTTTCATCACTGTAACTTTATCTATAGTGGTGTCTCATTACGTTACCAGAAGGATAAGCAATTTGTAGTATTCTTGCATCAACGTTGCTGTGACCACTGTTAATACCAAAATTGCATCAGTTCGTATCTTCTGAAACAGGCCTGGCAGACCCACGTATACTTGAGCCACAAAATATCAACAAATATATCATCAAGAAATATATATCAGAGTATCAGTAGTAGTATCAGTAGTAGTATCAGTAGTAGAGTATCAGTACAATATTTTTTTTATCTTTTATCATTCATGGTGCCAGCAATGAAACTTCGGCGCAATAAACTTTCTCCTCTCGGTGTCAAAACGAGGACTCAAATCAACTCTTGGCACTATCGAGAAGTTCTAGAAATACGACGCCTCCACGTGCGTTCCGCGATAAGAAGGAGTCAAAGACAAATCCAGTGTCGCTTGTTCCAATAATTGAACACCGGGCAAATATGAGTTAAAAAACTGTTGTGGCTATCTAAACCAAGATACCTCACAACAGTTGTTACTGAGAGTTTTGACGAGTTTAGTTTCACTTTTGGGCACTGTTCATTTCGAAGTGAAAAGGTAATATGATGTGATTTTGCTGTATTTATAGTTATTCTGCATTGATTTGTCCACTCTTCTACCTTATCCAGGTGCGCTTGCAGGTGTTGTGATGCTCGAGTTGAGTCCTCGTTGGCAGCTATGATGGCTGTGTCGTCAGCGAATGTAGCTTTCATAGTGCATTCTGTTGTTGGTAGGTCATAAGTATACATTACATACACTATTGGTCCAAGGATACTTCCTTGAGGGATACCTGCACTCATTGGTTTAAATTTAGAGAAAACATCTTGGTATTTAATTTGGAAAGAGTGACTGGATAGGTAGAATTTAAAAAAGGGATAGAATGAGTGTGGGAGTAATTGTTTGATTTTGAATAACAGATCTTCGTGCTAGACCCTGTCAAATGCTTACTGTATGTCCAAGAAAGCGGCAGAACAATATTTCTTGTCTTCAAGGCTTTGAGATATTTTGTTCACTATTTGGTGTGTCTGTTCTATCGTTGAATGAACTTCCCGAAATCCATATTGGAACTCTGGTATTATATTATTTTTTGTTGGTTTCAGTCACTGTAGAAGTAGTTTTTCAAAGATCTTTGATAAAACCGGTAGAAGACTTATTGGTCTGTATAATGCAGCTTCTGTAATCGGTTTTCCAGGTTTTGGTATGGCTATCACTTGTGCATATTTCCATAGATTCGGATAGTGCCTCTCACTTCTAATAGAATTAAAGATGTATGTTACGAATGATAATGCTTACTTGGGTAATTATTGTAATATTGTACCTGTTACAAGATCGTCTCCTGGGCTTTTAGTAGGGTTTGTGTGTTTTTTAATGGTTTCTTCTGTTTCATTTAAATTGAACGTTTTTATAGGTGCCGACTGTTGGAGTGGAGCCTGTAAAAATTATGTTACTTCATTTTCCGAAGTACTGCGTTTATCTATTGGTTTGAAAGACTTCATACTCTTGACATCTATGGCATTGAACGGCTGTTTTTGTGTGTGTGTGTGTGTGTGTTTTTTTTTTTTTTTTTTTTTGTAGGGAGGTTCAAATTTTATAATGGCATTTACAAGTTTTTCTACTTTGTAAATGTCTTTATTATTTGGGCTTGGTTCTAAGTCTACAAAGAAAAGCGAGAGTGGCCGTTTAGTTAGCCTGTGCCTCACATTGTGCGAGTTACGAACTGTATGTCCTAGGTTTTTTAATTCTGTTCCAACTTCTTTATCAATTGTAAGATGCAAGTATCGTAGTACAACTCTAAAAGCTCTACGTTGTTTAAGTTGGTAAGTATGATATACTGCATTTTTCTGTCTAGTATCTTTATTACTGAACGGTACGCTTCCACTGTTCTTTATATTACTTTGATTTCATTATTGTACATTTTGTAAATAAAGTCTTCTTGTTTCACAGTTTATTATTTAAACGACTACTATCACTTCGTCTTCTTCGCTTGCGCACGTTTGTTTGCCATCCTTCGGAACTTGCATCTCCGTTGTTATCAGTTGTTGAATTTTCTGTCACTTCTTTGCATTTGTTGAGGCCACGATTGTTTCTGCGTCTTTGAAAGTTGCCCTGGAAGTTGCTGCTCTGGCGTACTTACATTTCCATTGTTGACAGGTGGTAGTGGTTCTCTGCTGCCGTTCTGCGATGGATGTGACCGGGTTTGTGACTGCGTTAGTAGAAGGCGCTGCCATTCAAGCTGCTGTTCTGGCGTTGGCTGCGATGTATCGGTTGACTGCGTGTTAGCCCGGTGTTCCGTTGTAAGTTAATATAGGTTCACGGATGCTCTGGCCGAGGACAGTGGATTCATTTTGTGTTGAACTGACTGTCAAATATTTATATTGCACTATACACGTTTAGAATAACACTTCACTAATTAGAAAACCTTGCATCCACACAAAAAATCTTAAAGAACACTCAATAACCCCGTTGTTATCGCAGCGCACTTATCGCAACGAGCGACTCTCGGCGGAGGTCTTGTCCCGACGGGAGCTGAGCTCAAACTCAACCTGAAAACTCCATATCATAAAAAAGAGAAAAGAATCACAAATGAAAGTAAGCAAATTATCATGGCTACTTAATCGAAGATCTAAGCTTTCCTTATACAACAAAATATTACTGTACAAAGCAGTAATCAAGCCAACATGGGGTTACGGCATAGAACTGTGGGGTACAGCCAGTAAGTCAAATTTGGAGATCCTGAGAAGATTTGAAACAAAAACTTGAAATATTTATGCAACGCGCCGTGGTTCGTAACCAACAATAATTTGTATAAAGACTTGAATATCTCAACTATGGCAGAGACTATCACCGAGCGAAGGAAGAGGCATCAGACGAGTCTCAGATACCACCCAAACCAACAAACAGTGAACATGTTGGACAACAGTGAACAGGTAAATCCGAAGTATAGGGTGGCACGGTTCCTTTGATTTACTGATTCGGTTCATTAGAAGAGAATCAACTCCATGAACTGAATCCTTGTTTATACGTAGTAGTCGCGTGTAGTTAAGTTCATGATGTTACAGCAATAAATATAATTATTTAAATTAAAGGTTGATCGGGAGAATAACTACCCCACTGCTCTAAAGCCCCCTGTACGTGTAAATCCACGTAGCAACGTACTCTCATTAAGTGAACTGATTATTCGTATTTTTCACGCTACAAATTTAATTTTATAACCTACACAATTCTTTAACCAACGCATTTTTTTCACCAAGTGGTCCGCGACGTGCTATCGCACGTCGCTACCCGACGGATCCAACGTGCTACGTTCGCGAGGGCCTTCCGGCCCTCGCTCTCGAGACCTGGTTCGCGCCTCCGCTGTCGCTTCGGCGCTCACGCTGTATTATATACCTCTCTCACTTTTAAGAGAATTTATTTTAAAGGTAACACTCACTTTTAAGAAAATTCATACCTTTCATCTCAGTAGACACACAAACCTATTTGAAGAAGACTTGAAATGCCAAAATACACACAATTCCACGCCAATAAATTATCAGGTGACTTCTTCTCATTTAACATTGAACATAAACAATTCAGTTTTATAGTGAACCGCGCAAATATAAACATAGGAATCGCGAGAAATAATGAATCATAAAAGGAACCAAAGGAACCGTGCCACCCTAAACTACGGATCAACCCAGTGAACATGTGAATAGCATGAACATATTCTAGATTTACCCTTTAGATTCACTTATGACTTGTATACCATTTACTAATTGTTCCAAGTGAACAGATTGTAAATTAGCAGTATTGAAAAAAAAGAACTGTTGTACTGTATATAATTTAGTATAGTATGTTATTGCAGGTTTCGTGAAGGCTGTTTTTTTAATAAGGTACTCAATTTATTGCAGAATTACATGATAATATTTTATTTCTTGTTCTTGAACATTGAACTACGTTTCGGAAAACAATTTTGTGTCGTTTTATTCTGTTGCTGCAATAACGATGTAGGAAAGATTCACAAAAAGTTACACTTTTGAAATTTTCGAATATTCAGAAACTTCATCGAATACCGAACTTTGATTGTATTTATAGGTAGGGCCTACTCTTTGATAAATTTAATAATAAATTTAAAGAAACCTAAAGCCGTTTTGGGGAAAAAGATTGAAATATAACACGAGTTTTATGTTACGTACCCTTACATGTCAAAAATTCGTTTCGAACTTGTAGGTATTTTGTATTCGTTTCAAATCCCAACTAATTCACAACTATCGCATAATATCGAATTATAAAATAAATGGGAACTGTTTAGATGTCAGTGTTTCTTGCTAGGTCAAACATTTTTTACCACTTCCAATGTTCAGTATAGCTTTGGAATATCATTCAATTAGCGCGGTACCACCAGGAAATCTTACATTTTAAGACGTGGGAATATTATTCAAATCAAATTTTGAGAAAGTTGCAGCTGAACACACACAAAATTTATGACATATTGGAAACATCCTATCTTCGGAGTTCGGTTAAAAAATAAAACCGAGAACTCGCCTTTGTTTGGTGTAACAAAATCGTCTCCTCCCTCTATTAAATACTTTAATATCCCGTTTGCTAGCTAACTTTTTGTAATTCTGAAGATTTATGGGGTCGTGATGGGCCCTGTACAGGGTTCTAAACGTAATACTCGTGCAACGCGCGCGTGGGTCAGCGTCTAACTACCATAAGTCACAACACGTCATTGAAAGGGTTTTATCGATAAACACGATTGTGTTCATCTTGATTTATTCTATCATGACTAACTGATTCTCTCGTTCTTAAAACACCAACAATGAACACATAACCAAAAAAATACCCTTCAATGGCATACATAAAAAAATCACTTGACATAAAAACAAAGAAAAAACATTCACTCTGCAACTTTACAAAAACAGTCTCATTCACACCGAATTCGCATTCTGCAATACCAACTTATCGACTTTTAATTTGTACCAATTTAACATGACTTGATCTTGGACAGAAATGCGTTTTTGCAGCAACCAAAATAAATCCATCATGTCACTTCCTTGTCTGCTGGTTCGGCGTCGCGGCACGCAGCGCAGGTCACTTCGTCGCCAGCCTACAATTTGCACACCCTCAGTGCGCAATTACCGCAAAGCTCCAGCCACCATATCAGGGATTATTTCACAGCGTGCACAATTCGGGAAAAGCGCGAAATATTCTGCGTAAACGCAACACAAAGTTCCCGCTGAATGTTTAAAATCTCGGCGAGTGTCCTGTTATGTCCTAAAGGCACTATGTCCTTTTACAAAACAAACCTTCACTTGCACTTCCCTTTAATATTCAGACGAGATCGCGTAAAATTCGTGTTATTAAACACGATACAAAATGTCCGCCTACTACTGCTGCAGACCGCGATCACAAAAAGAACTATTACCTCGCATTGCCACTATTTACTAATTATGCGCCACTATTTGCCAATACATGTGCACGTTTTTTTCTAAAGTTCGTGCGCCGTTAAGATAAAAATAAACTGTTTTTGAAACTATAAATTCAGAACAATCATAAAAATACAGCGTCTAACACGGACCTCCCGTTCACACACTGCTCGAAACTTTCTCTCCTTGGGCATTGTTGTCCTCAGCTTATATCGTTTTTCCGCCAACAAAAGCAGATCACCCGCTTAATGCGCCGAACATCATAACGAAAAGTATTTCTTCTTTTCACTTATTAACGTTTACCTGCCTTATCATTGCCTCTATATTATGTCCGAAATTTCTCTGATAATTGTCATATTGTCTTCTTCGAATCTCAGCGCCTTATTTAAATAAAATATTACAATTCGCCGCTCGTCGTCTTATCATGACGTCACGACAATGTGTCTCTTGTTTCATGTCTTTTCTAAATAACAATTTTAACACTTAATTTTGATTTCGCCTCCTAGACGTCCTCCAAAATTGTGACTACTCTCAAAACTTTCTATAATGTTTGCTGTTTTGTTCTGCCAAATCTTAACCCGATCCCTTTAGGCGTTCTCTTACTATTTATGAAAAACACTATTGGTAATTTGCTTCTTCTCGGCAACAATGGCGTCTACATGCTCTTTTTTATTAAACTAAGATGCACGATTTCTAAAATTCTCGAATTAAGCAAACCCCTGGTCCGATTTTGTTGATTATTGTTTCAAATGATTCCTAAAATTGTGCTTTATCAAATGTTCACGTTATGCTTCTCATTCCTCCGCGCATTCATTCAATTTAGAAAAAATGTTCGTGCGCGGCGCTGCCGTCATTTGCCTCTTCGGGTATAATTTATTTCATTTGTAGGGTTTTTTTCATTTAAAGGAAATACTTATTTGGTTGATAATTATAAATCATTACACTGGAGAACAGTTGGTTTACTATTGTAGACACGGTCTGCCTGGTGGGTATTCCCCGACTAGCTGATTTCCCTCCAGGCTCGACAGTCGCTCGGAGTGAATATCATGCTGCCGCGTAGCGCGCAGATATTTGGAGCATATAGCATACGTATGTTAATCAATTCAAATTGTTTTCAGTTTCCGTCTATGAATTTATAGTTCTTTCAAACAAAATTTACAACACTTTTGTGTCTAATAAAACAATGTAGGCTTTCACGGCCGGAGTTGTAGTCAAAGATTTCTTCCGGGCTGAAGGACCGTGGTCCATTGGAAAACATATTTCCATACGTTTCGTCCGCAACTACGGCAGACATCCTCAGTGGCGATGTGGTCTCGGACGAAGAATCCTCTTTGAAGGTTCCCCGGTGACTGACGGAACCTTCAAAGAGGATTCTTCGTCCGAGACCACATCGCCACTGAGGATGTCAGCCGTAGTTGCGGACGAAACGTATGGAAATATGTTTTCCAATGGACCACGGCCCTTCAGCCCGGAAGAAATCTTTGACTTTTGTGTATGTTTAACCTCTGATATTACCTTTTCATAAGTTGCTTTTAAATTATACTTGTTCCTCCACTAACTACTTACCACTTGACTATACTCTTTTGTACATATCTGACATGTGGTTAGGCGGAAGAGCGGGGCCTACGGCCCAAGCCTCGGCATATCAACAAAGGCATTATTATTATTATTATTATTATTATTATTATTATTATTATTATCACTATGACAATTTAGCTTGTTTCCACTCGTGCATCTCGATTACCATGAACAAGAGATACACGTTCCAACTGTCATAATCAGCACTAGATCAACCATCAATGTTCAGAAACTTCCTCACGATGTTACATGTGTCCAGTATGACAATCTTTTGCATCTGGATGTATAGTCCTTTCTTCAGTTGCAGTTCAGCTAGGAATTCATGTAGGAACTTAGGAATTTCACCAGTGGCGCCTAGAATTATTGGTACAATCGTCACCATTTCCACGTCGCTCCACATTTCCTTTATCTCATTTGCCAGAGGTTGATATTTTAGAATTTTTTCACTTCTTTTCTTTGGGATGTTGTGAGCTAGCGGGACTGCGACATCAATCAGATACACCTTTTTTTCTTGTCATGCCATACAATGTTCGGTTTATTAGATGATACAGACCTATCTGTTATTATAGACCCGTTCCAGTACATTTTGTGATTATTTGTGTCAATGACTGGTTCGGGTGTGTACTTATATTATGGTGTTCGGTTACCCGTCAAAAGGTTATTATTGTGGCATAGTTGCTGATAAACCACTTTACAAACGTCGTTGTTGCGGCGATATACGAGAAGTCATATCGCGCGCCAATTCGGCAGCGCGGGACGCCGGCTACGGAAGGCAGCAGGGCCACGAACCGGCGCGAAGACCGCCCAATGAGAAGTGAGCGGCCGGCGAGCGGATCTGCAGGCCCGAGGCGAATCTGCGACGCTGAGCGCTTCTTAACGGGCCGCACCGGCCGGAGGGGCGCTCAGTAGTGAAGTGCAATCCTGAAGTGAAGTAGTGACTGTGAATCTGGTGCTAACTCTGCAACGTTATTTGGTTTTCTCTCTCCGGCTATTTTTGGACGACAGTGCACGGATTTTGGGACATCTACTGGATTTTGGGAGACCACAGCTTTGTACTACGGACTACGCTTTTGGATACTTGTAAACTGGATCACGCCTGTAAAAGTTGAACCAATAAATTGTTAATGTTGACTTGTGTCTTTTCACGTACATAACAGTCATGTCGTTTTGTATATTCTGAGGATGCTAGAGAGCTGCATCCACTGATAATGTGGTCTATATTTTCTCTATGTTCTCCACATAGCCGACATTTGTCATCACGAACGTTAGTGTCTTTCATGATAAATTTACGGTAGTTTTTAGTTGATACTACTTTCTCCTGAATAGCCACCATGAAACCCTCTGTTTCCGCAAAAAGTTCTCCCAAGCACAGCCATTTAATTGACGACTTACGGTCCATCAGTTCTCCCTCTATCTGGTATGGGTAGCGTCCATGAAATTGCTTCTCTTTCCAGTTGCTGATTTTTATCTCATTGGTCTGTATTTGCTTTTGTAGGTTCATTTTTTCATCAAATTCAATGGTGTAATTTTCCGGTCAATGTATGTTACAATCCGATGTATCTTGCTTCCATTAGCTTTTTCGTGGAAATACTGACGCAGTCTCTCCAGTTGTTGTTGATGGAGATTCACAATATCTATGACACCTCCTCCTCCTAAAGATCTAGGTAGGTGGAATCTCTCAACTGCGCTTTTAGGGTGGTGACATCTCAATCTGGTGCAAAGTACTCTGCAGTTTGTATTAAATGCATCTAGTTCGGTTTGTGTCCATCTGACAATACCAAAGCTGTAGGTCAGCACTGGAATTACATAGATATTTATAGCCTTAATTTTCCTGCCAGCACTGAGTTTAGTTTTCAGAATTTTACTCAGACGTGTATTAAATTCCTGGGTAATATTAGATTTTCTAATTTTTTGGTCAACATTAGATCTTTGTAAATATCCAAGATATTTGTAATATTCCTCAGCATTTATGGCATGAATTCGTTCGTGTTTAGCACCAAGGGTGCAATCCATCTGATGTTGTTGCTATTATTATTATTATTATTATTATTATTATTATTATTATTAACAGTCATAGGGATAAAAGCGCGATAGCAGTACCGCCTGCAATAAGGTGGATTCGAAACTAGAACCCGGGAAAGACCACGACCCACAGAAACGAAGGTGGGGTTGGAAGGAATGGGGGTGGCAGAAAGGCAGAGCAGTGGCGCATCGCAGCTGGGAAGGGTGGGGTGGGGAGTGGGGTTGGGTGCGGTGGTGCGTAAGGCGTGGGGAGGGTGTGGCGGGGCCCAGCGGCTCAGAGCGCTCTGTGAATCGGCGATCACAGGCAGTTTCAATTAACTGTGCGAAATGAAGTCTTGAATAATACTGCGGCTCGCCGGGATACTACATTTTCATTAAAGACACACAGAAGTACTTTGAATACATATAATATTCCATATTCATCTCCAGCATTCTTCAGCCGCGGACTTTGCTGCGCAAAGGAAGTCTTTGCTTCTTCTTTTTTCTCTGTCTTTCTCTTTCCGGAGTTCTTTTCGTTTTATTTTACATTTCCTAACAAAAATGATCTTGTATAATAAAATATGGGCCTTTTTCTCGTTTTCTGAGTAATAATAATGTCAGGCAAGTTTAAAATTCACTTTGCAACAGGGCTAACTTTCCTTCCACCCCCCTCCCACCCCCTATTCTCCCCTCCCTCATCGCTCCTCCCCCTAACTCCCCCGCCGCTCTCGGCCCCTAACTTCGCGCTCTTTTTCTATTTAAAATCTCGCGACTCCGTCTAACTTCTATTTCGCCGACTGCTATTCAAGTCCACAAGAAGGGAATACTTATAAAACCAATTAAACTCCTACAATAAAATAGCTAATTAAATTAGGAACGGCATTCCACCCGTCTTAATATATAGCGTTTTGGAGCGGGGTGTATTCGAGGCTTCGCCAGTTTCGTATTCGCGGGGAATCCCCTGCATAAAACAGCGGAAATTAGAGAGGCGGCATCGCCCCGCCGCCAGCGCAGCCACGCGGACGCCGCTTCATTGCCGCGCGCGCACTCGGCAATTGATTGTATTAGTGGTGACTGCCATCCGCGCACATATGTTGCGACTTTTATATGCCATAAATATCCCGAGCAACAACGGCCATACGGCGTTGCGGAATTTACGGTTGACAGGCCTGTCGGCGGTCTCTTGGAGAAGGAAGAATTCTTTCTTCAGCAGTCACACACTGCCTGTTTTATCATTATCGTCTGATTAGTGACTGGAATTTGTGATCGTTTTGCCAGTTTGGCCCCAACCTCTTAAATATCAGGGCGTATCCAATACGAAATCATGTTCTTCACACTTTTCGGAATTATGAATAATTCGCACGTTCATTATTATTATTATTATTATTATTATTATTATTATTATTATTATTATTATTATTATTATTATTATCCGAACGCAATTTCGGAAACGTTCCTTATTAGAATATCGTAAACGTTTTAGTCAAACTAGAAAAAGAATTCGAAGTTGAGCATAAAACCATCGAGACATGTTAAGAGGTGTAGGAAATAACTTAATAACTATCAGTTATATCAACGTAGTAACCACAGTCATATCAATTTTTTCAATTGTATTAGTAATCTTTTTACAGCATTACCCTATTACAAACAGCCGAGTATATTCACGGAGCAAATAACTTTTTTAAAATCCATTATAAATAACGTCTGATTGAACAGATAGCATAAGATACTATATAAATAACACAACAAATTAAAATAATGCAGTAACACAATAACAAAATAATACAATAACATAAAATACAAAATAATTGAGACAACAGAACATATAAATATATACGAAACAAGCTGTATTAAGTGAGGCTTGACGCGTTACAGATATAATGTCCTTCATTAGTGCTTGTGGAATTTAGCTTGAACTATTCATTTATAATGAATGCCGTTAATTTCAGAATTAATGAAATTAAGTTCAGAGTTTTAGATCTTTCAGAGTTTAGATTAACCAAACAAATGGGAAATGATAATGAATCATTGTGATATGGTCCTCCATAAGCTCTTTATAGATTGGGCACTCACATAAAATGTGAATAAGATTTTCTTCAGTATTCATATTACATATCCAGCAGATTGAATTTGAGTGTATTTTGTGCCACATATTTCTACTGTTGATGTTGTTCTCTTTGGCACTGGACATCCTGATTAGAGCGACTACTCTAGTAATGGAAGTGGGGAGAGCCAAAGTTTCATATTTCTCTATTTCTGTAGATTCCAGATCCCTAATTTATCCATATATTGTACTGTATGATGAATTTATGATTCTACATGTATCGTCCATTAAGATTTTACTTACAATTGTTGCAACAATTGAGGGAATACTATCTCTGATTACAATCGGATTTTGTTCCGTCATTAAGTTACGAAAGCCCAAATCATTCACCAACCCGTCCAGAACGGACACCCAGTTGTATTTGAGTTAGTGTGAGGTTGAAGTTGTGTTAGTGTGAGTTGTGTTAGAGTGAGTTGTGGCGTGAGTGAGGTGTGAGGTGTGAGGTGTGAGTTGTGTTAGCGTCAGGTTTTGTGTGCGCTCTTGGTTGAATATAACAAAATTGGAGTATTCAGTGCGTTCGTGGTTACATATGCGATTTGGGGGATGCAGACGGCCCTTGTGAGTGACTTTTCGTTAATTGGTTATGATGTATTTATGATTTTTGCTTTGCCACTTGGCGTCTGAGCCGGCCATGAGTCGAAGCAGCAACGGTAAATAATTGTGTTATTGATTTTGCATAAAATATTCATAGGAAGAATAAACAACGATAATTTCTCATCTGTTGTTAATAAAACTGGATATTGAAAAAGGAAATAAAGACACCCTCTCGTATCGGAGACATAGTACTGGCAGCGATGGATTTCTCAGAATTGCGGATTTGCCAAAGTCATATCAAGATGATACACAACACTAGGATGAAATGACGCTCTGCACGACCGTCGTTCATTAAGTGCAATGAAAATAAAAGAGTCACAGTTCTATTGGCATTCGTTTACAGCTATTCCAATAAGTAGTATAATGTATATGTATTTTGTGAATTTTCGAAAATTGCAAAAATTCAGGATTTTCCCCACCCTCTCTTCCAATAACAGTTTTAAAGATAGAATTAATCTTAGAGAATTCTGCTCCTTTATTGGAGGAGGATTAGCATTTCAATACTGAGTCCAACCCTAGGGTGTAACACCCTAGGGTTGTTATTTCTAAGGATGAGGTATGGAAATGATGAAGATGGTGGTTGAAATGGACAATCACAAAGACACACACAAGATGCGGGACTCGAACCCGCGATTCTTCGGCCCAAGACAGCCGCGGCACCACTGTCTTAGCAATATCGGCTACCCAGAACGACATTATGTTTTTGATTGTTTGATTTTTTCGTGATTCCGGGCGCGTCAATTACTGTGGTCATTAGTCCCGTTAGTGTAGTGCATGTTTTTTCTCGGGGGGGATGGCGGTGATCTTCCCCCGCTGGATGGCGAGATCCGGCGTCGACCTACCGTCGGCTAGTGGTGTTTGCCCCTAACCAAGACTCTCCCACCAACGGGACACCGCCCCAGCCGGAACACGCTCTAAGCTCCCGACCAGTCTCCCGGAATATGTGGTAGTGCATGTTAGTGTAAGTGTGTGTGTAAGGGGAAATGATAGGACAAGGAAGAGGAAGGACAGATCTCGCGCGGTCCGTGGCCCGTTTGGTAAGGTACTGCTCCGGCATTCGCCTAGTGTTGATCGGAGAAACCACGGAAAACTACCGATCAGAGCAGCCGGCCGCTAGAATTCTCCTCTAGACAGCGACTGAATTCGACCTAGCTGAAAAGCTAGTGTCGAAAATCCTGCCGCCGTCAGGACTCGAACCTAGGACCTCCCGGTCAGAGGCGCTGCAGTGACATCAGTTGATGCTCTGAGCTACCACTCCCATTGACATTATGTTTTATTATTATTATTATTATTATTATTATTATTATTATTATTATTATTATTATTATTATTATTATTATTATTATTATTATTATTATTATTATGTTTATTCTTCGCAGTTTTTACTGGTCGGTATGTCAACCATTTACATGAGCAGGTGATGTGTATGATGAGCAGGTGTGCAGTTGCTTTATTGAAGATTCAGTTGGCTTCTAACAAAACGGCATGTATTCAAGATAACTGCCTTCTGCATATTGTATGGCATCCAAGTGGAGACACTTTATTACTTAAAGTATCATATGCGAGATCACTCCTGTGGCTGATATTATGATTGGCATAGTTGTGGCTGATATCAAAAGTAACGGTCTTGTTTAATCAGAAGCCACAGGTATCATCTTGGTGTACATATTTCAACTGCGTCCATTACTTGCTCTACATTGCTCTAATGATGTTAATAACAAGTATAACGAGAGCAGGTTCCCTGCACCCAAGTAACTGTAAAATCACTTTATCTCTGATCTTTTCGCTAAGTTACATATAATGCTGAAGCGAAAATCCTAAAATCGGAAACGTGGGGTATTAAATCACTGGTGTTTATTGGGAAATGTTGTTTCGTTAATCATTTGTTTCAGAAGTCCGAAATTGCTAACGTCTCGTTGGAGTTCTAATGCCACAGTGAAATTCCACAAAGATAAATGCGAACGGTCAATCGTTCTACGTTATTAGTATCCGATTCCGAGACATGATTTTGTCCTCTTTCGTGGATCTCGCAGTTATTTCCCATCGAAAGCATCCGAGTCGGAGATTATGCACACCGAGTGGTTTACAACGACCCATGCAAAACTAATGCCGAAATACTTGTGATGCCTACCTAAATAATATAATTTATTACTAAGCATTTCGCTTTCGCCTCTCCAAAACAACGTTCTCTGGAAGCTTCCACACTGAGCGGGAGGATATTTAAAGGGACCTCCCAAAACACCAGGTCGTTGCCGTCTGCGGTGTGTGACGACGCCCGTGTTGCAGCCGCTCTTTGGAACGAAGACCACGATGGCAGCCAGCAACACCGAAGTGCCTGCCGGAGAGTTGGAGGCAATGGTAAGGAGCAAAACGCCCACATTAGTGCGCTCGACATCCTCGTCGTTGCTCCATGTGCCATTGCGTCCTCTCTCCCTCTCTCTCTCATTACTTTCGCCCTTCCTCACCCCTATGCCTTCAGCAGAATACGGTGATCGTGGGGTCGTTGAGCTAGATAATTAAAGTATACTTCAATCCCCTACTACTATGGTTGTATTTCTTCCCCCAATCTTAACCCTCTTTCTCTTCCAGTCACTCTGATTCTCTCACACTTTTCCCGTGACTACCTCTCCTACGTGAATTACGCTCGATAACAGCATTCGCATATGAGGGGACGTCACATTCTCTTGCAAACAGATTGAATTTGCGATAAATCTTTCCGCAGACCTGCTTAACTTACCACTAGTGTATTATACCGAGAAAATATTAAAATTCAATGAAATATGTTTATTAAAAATGCATTTTGAATTTTGTACATTTTTCCAAACGTTTAGAGAAAAGTAATACTAACGATGAAAAATATTTTTTCTTTAATATTTTTTAAAATGTAATTATTTGTATTTCCTGGTTCAAATAGATTACGGCTGGTTGTAATTCATATTTAAACACATACTGTACTGCGTTTTGAAAGAAAAATGTCCATAACAACTCTACCTCTCTTGATCATTCACTTAATATCAGGACCACACTCAAGATGTTTCAGTTCACGACGTATTCTGAAAATTAAAATATAATTAAACAATACTTTCATTTATAAACTAATATTAGTGACCTCTGTATGCATTCAGTTTTCTCCCAAAACAAAATTTCAAGCAACATTCAATGATTCACACCCAATTCAGTTTCGAGAAACCATTTTGAACCATTTCTCATCAGCCGCAGATATTCAAGGTCTAGACATGAAGAAAAAAACAGTATTCGTTTGACGTTCGTACGAAACTTAAACGAAACCTTCTACGAAACTTAAAAAGAGATTCAGACGTTTAATTTTTCCTATCCCTCGGGGTTCGCATCGCTCCAACAATCTCCAACTTCTTTTTCCACTCAAAGCCATCTTTATACATTGCAGAATTAGATAGACCCCTAGGAGGAAATTCGAGGCGGTAACACTCGTAAAGGGAGAGCAAACTCAGGGGAGATAGAAAGTTCAAATGTGTACATAACCGCCCTAATACTCATTTCTCTTTAACCAGTCAATTGCGCTCTCTTTTCTCTCTTTATATATTTCTTCTCGTGTGAATCTTCATCCGTAATCGCAGTCTAAAGCGTTGATACCGAGAGAGATTCCTTTGAAAACAAGAAAGGAATGTTAAAAGGCGAAAAAGAGGGAAGAGTGCCGACCTGGATGGCCCAGGTGGCTAAGAGCGAGTACCGACTCAGCGCTTCGGTCCGAAGGGTCGCGGGTTCGAGTCCCGCCTTGGGCATGGCTGTTTGTCCCTTGACTTTGTATGTATGTGTTGTCGCGGAGGGCCTCGCGTTCTGCTGACCCCAGATCAGAGGAGCCCGCAAGTGTGTTGGTATCTAGTGTATGGTCGAATATGCGTCCCATCGGTGCGTGAAGGGTAACTGGCTGTCGGCTGGATAAAAGCCCTAGATAAAAAAAGAGAGAAGAGTAATGGAGATATTACAGGTCACTTACATAAAGGGTAGAAGAGTGAAGAGTACAAGAGAACTCTAGAGAGAGTTGCGCAAAAGAAGAAGAGATGCATAAGTGACTTTGTCTAAATGTGCAAAAAGGGTTGTTTTTTTAAAATTTATTTATTGAGTGATAGAAAATTACACAGATCAGTACTAGATTACTATCTCATGTGCATTTGCTGGCTTACACTGTAACTTATACTAAACTTAACACTAAAAACTTAAAACTAAACTACCTTACTAGAGGTGTAGGAAACTACAAGAGCCCCTACTATGAACAATTAGTAGAGAAAATGTTCAAGAACGCTTCGGAAGGAAATCTATTCTTAACTCTAGTAGGGAAGTCATTTATAGTGGACAGGTTGTAGTGGACGGCTCGGTTTATTGTATTTAGGTTGGAGTAAAAATTATTGGAAAGATGGGCAATATGTTTGATGATCGGTGATATATTCAGTTCTTTATGAAGTTGGGCGTTGGAGATGAACCATGGGGCATGTGTTGCTGATCTGAGGAATCTATTTTGTACGATTTGAAGTTTATTAACGTTAGAAATGAATGCATTGGTCCAGATGGGACATGCGTAGAGCATTAATGGTCTGACTATTGCTTTATAAATTGTAACAGCATATGTTAGGGATAGCCGACTTTTGGAGTTGATAAGGAATTTTAGTTGAGCTATTTCTGTTTTTGCTTGTTGTTGTTTTAGTGTTATGTGTGTTTTCCAGTTGAGTCTTGTGTCGAAGTTCATCCCGAGGTATTTTACTGATTGGTTTTGTGGTGTCCATGGAATTGTGTGTTTATTAATGTGTAGTGGTAGTGGGTGATAAAATGGTCTTAGTGAGAATATTTTGGCAGTTGATTTAGTTGGGTTGAGTTTGATTTTCCACAATGTTGACCACTGGTCTATTTCATTTAGGTGACTTTGAATCCTATCGGTAATGGTCTTAAGTGAGTGGCTGGATTTGTAGATTGCGGTGTCGTCGGCGAATTGTGGCAATTGGGTGTGTATTGTAGTGGGTATGTCAGATATGTATATGTTAAATAGTGTGGGTGAGAGTGGTGAACCTTGTGGAAGGCCTGCTATTATTTTTCGGGGGTTGGAGATGTGATTTTCTACGGAAACTGTAAAGGATCTATCTGTTAGAAAACTTTTGATGAAGTTTACTAAGTAGATTGGTGTTCCCATTGTTCGGAGTTTGTATAATAGTCCTTCGTGCCATACTCGATCAAACGCCTGTGAAATGTCAAGAAATGAAACTATTGTGTGATGTTTGTTTTGAAACGCTGTGTGGATATTTTCTGAGAGTCTGAGTAGTTGGTGTGCAGTTGATACATGACTTATAAAGCCAAACTGGTATAATGGAATAATTTGGGTTGATTGAAGGTAGCTATTTAACCTTTTTAGAATTAGTTTCTCGAGAATTTTTGAAAGTGTGGTTAGTAAACTTATCGGTCTGTAGTTTTGTACATTGCTATGATTTTTATATGGCTTTGGAATGGGTATTATGATTGAGTTTTTCCATACTATAGGGTAATATCCAATTCTTATTATTGAGTTATATATGTTGTTTATATAGGCTATAGTTGAGGATGGGAGGTTTTTTAGGATCTTATTAGTGATTTTATCGTGGCCAGGGGCTTTTTTTGTGGAAGTTTTTTAATTATGTTTTTTACTTCATTTGGGGATATGAATTTTATCTTCTGTGGCACATCATAGTTCGGGGCTGAAACTGTTTGTAATATCATCGCATGATCAGGATGAGTTGGTGTGTTGTTGAGCATGAATGTTGTTTCAAAATGATTGGCCAATGTCAAAAGGGGCGAATTTTTTCCCCATTGACGTATTTAGAGGTGGGATGCTATTTTTCTTTTTTAGGATTTTTTTAGTGAACTGCCACAGAGAATTATTGGTTGTGCTTAATGATTTTATTAGTTTGTTGTAGGTTGAGCTATGAAAGTCGTTTATTGCTTTTTTTGTTATTGAATTTAAAATGTTCAATTCTTTCTTTAAGTGTGGGTTTCTGAGTTTGGCCCATAATCTTCTGGTTCTGTTTCTAGTGTTGATTATTGTAAGTATTTTTTCTGGCAGTAATTTGTTAAGCGTTTTGTGAGTGATGAGGGGTCTATTGGCTTGTAAATGTTTAATAGTGTTGGTAATTATATCGTGTAAGTATGAAATTTCCCTTTCTATTTCTAATGGGGTGTTAAGATTTTTAAAATTGGGGGTTTTACTTGTTATTATTTTCCTGAATTCCTTCCAGTTTATGTTGTTCGTGTTTAATATGTGGGTAGGTGGGGGTGGGGGTGGGGGCGGGGTGTGTGTTGAGATGACGATTGGTAAGTGGTCGGAATCCAGTTCAAATAGAGGTGTTGAGTAGTATGTGGTTTGTGTGTTCGTAATTGCGATATCCAAAATGTCTGGATGTTTGTTCGTGTCGTATGGATAATATGTTGGTTCTGGTGGGATTAAGGTTTTTAAATTTAGGTCAGTTATTAGTTTTAATAAGTGTCGGCCGGCATTATTTGTAATTCTACAGCCCCAACTGATGTTTTTGCAAAAAAGGTAATCAAATATATCCTGGAAGAAGAATGATGGGAGGCGGAGGTAGTGATATTCAAGTTATGTGAAAAATTGTGTAAGTTAAGAACTGCGAGTACTTATTTGTATCATTGCGTTTTTCACTACAATGAGGTCTTCAATGTGTAATATTGACGGCATGTACATCTCTATGTAATTAACATACATAGTATAGATCTCTAACATACATAGTATACATCTCTATGTAATTAAAGAAAGTTGTGATCAGATTACATACTTTCAATTATCTGATTTCATGATACTAACTTTGCCTCATCCGAAAACATCTTCATATTTAAAACATTGTGTTTGATAAGAATGATATTTAAGCTTTCTACTGAACCATGTTTTGTTATTTTAGCTTTAAATGAAAATTGGTGAGTCCCAGATGTGTTATCGATTGCTATTTATATTCTATGTTTGAGTATATACGCTAAATTTTAATAAAATCTTATTATTGATATGAAAATCTATAATCGACTGTCACTTTGCTCATCACGTCCTTGGGTTGTGTCAAGATCGTTTTCAAAGTCTTGATCGAATGCCTGGAAGCGAAAGCCAGTTTGTGAAGTTAGTGAAGCGAAGACAGCGAGTTTTTAAGTTCTAAAATTGTATATTTTGAAATATAAATATTAGTAAGAGTAGTAAACAAGTCTGTGACGTCGTCGTGGTGTGAAGAACAACACAGACACGGAGTTCTTTGTACAAGTTTTATTTAATATTACTTCATGTTACAATATTTACATCCTCCTCCGGAAACTACCGTTCCTGAGGCAAGCCGCCTCAGCCTGACCCAGCGTGCCCCAGCGTGCTAACCTGTAGCACCGCTCCTGGCATCTGCTGTAGCCACCCTCGCAACCTGCGACTACCCCTCACGGATCAGCATATGCCTCCGCACCGCGATTCGGGCCAAACTCGAATGCCCAATCGCCAACACTCCACCGGCGTCTCCAGCGAGGAGTCACGTGACAGTCCTCACACGCTGAAGACCCGCGGACCGCGTCACCTCATTACCGAGTTTTGGGCCGGGCGCACAAAGGGGCCCGGCGACCAGCTGCAGACGATCTGTCCTCACCCGTCCTTCTGCGCTAGCTGACCGACGGATGTTCCCCGCTGGCTTGCACCCTCGAAGCGGCCGCTCCGGTTGCACCGCCAGCCCGACATCTGGACCACCCCCTCCCACGCCCCGGCCCGCGCCTTGTGCGGTCCGCCGACAAGTGAATGCTATGACGTTACAGTCTACAATAAAAATTAGTAAGTGTAAAAATGTCCAGCAAACGTACAATGTGCACAATATACGGTTTTGTTTTCAATAAAATATAACTCAGAAAAAATAGTATACATTTAATATTAAACTGGATCAGAAGTACACTTCTGGTAAACCATTTAATATTTTCTTTTAACATGTTAGTGGTTCACGAAAATTTAAATTTGGGGTTTTAATTGAAATGAAAGAAGAGAGGATATAGAAATACATCTCTGTTGAAACTAGCTGAGGAATAACATAAGAGATAGTCACAATATGACGACAGTACGAGAAATGTGACACATAATTCCTTGAGCAATGGATACTTCATCAATGAAATGAGGAAACATGGGCTGCTAAAAAAACAGAACGAGTAGAGACACTACGAGACATGTAGTCGTGATCAGAAGACGAACAGAAAGAAAATGGAGTTCCTGAAACTGAGAGACAATTTACCTGAAAATCCAATGCTTAAAGCACGGAAGAAAGGTAAGATATTACTAGGGCAGTGCGAGACATGAAGACATAAGAACTCGAGAGAGGGCTTACCAAAATGATCCACAAGAGAACAAGTGAATGAAGCGCGCGAAAAGGAGATGCGACCGGGAGACGACGAAGAGAAAAGAGAGGAAATGGGGTCCATCGTCAGAAAGGTAATTCGCGGTTGCAAGGCCTCTAGCGGAGCAGCGGCATGAATTTTCCAATAGTTCGGTATCTGATGTGAAGATGCGTCTTCAAAAGAGAGGATATTTTGCGCGGGAGATTTTGTACACCGTCCTCGGCCCGCCGATGAAGTTTTCTTTTGATGTCACGCGCTCGAAAAACTTATCCGTTTGTTCTTTTGATGTAAGTGATGCGTCCAACTTTTAGAGGAATGGAAAATCATACGGTTATGCAAAGAAACAAAGCAAAAATATGCAGCCTTGAGAAATCTCCATTTGGGCTTCTTGGGGTCTAAATAATCGTAGTGACTGAGATAGCTCAATCCATCGATGAGGTACACTTTTTCTGCAAAGGAATACAGTTCCCGATTTTCATTCCGTAATATACTTTCTGTATTTTGGATTATAAACATTTTTCTATTACACTTCGTAACTCTTATACTTCGTAACTCATTATGCCGAAATAAAGCAGTAAATGACGCGTTTAAAGTTTGTAAACCCATGTGTTAGCTCAGAAATTAGAACACTATCACGAAAAATATTATTTTATACTTCTATTCGTTATTGCTGTGCACAAAATAGTAGATAGGCATGTATTCAAATTTCGTTTGTTCGACAACACAATTTTTAAACTTCTCGAACATTCTAAGATGAATTCTTCTTGTTCCATGCCCATACTTTAAAATACTTCTATTGCCACAAATAAAATTAAAGTGCTGTAGGTAGCATATAGTTCCCTCTTTTCACAGATATACACACACCATTCTATTAAAATTTCACATATAAAATGATGATGATGATGACGATGCATTGATAGTTTACAATTTTGAAACGTTTTCGGTGATGCTGATTCATTTCCGGCAAAAGGTAAGAACATTTTTTTTATAATTGCAGTTTTAAGGAGCATGTCATTGTCTCTTCATTTTTTTCTATTATCTCCTGTATTTTTTCACAGTTAAGAAGACACTTGTGTCTTTGAATATTTAGTACATTTTATCGTTTCTCAACATTTCCACAAGTACGTCAAATTGAGTGCGAGCTTCGCTGAAGATCCCACAGTGCAGATTCACACGGAAGTGATATTACTCGCCGTATTTTCCTTTATACCTAATCAACTCACGAAGCTCGAAACGTCGAATAAGAAATTGCGTTTCTTCCATTTTTTTCCGCGCGTGGCTCAGCCGGCCCGCCTCCCACTCACTTACCATATTAAATACAACAGCGGCCGGCTAATGAAGTAATGGTTGAGATAACCGGCGCTCTCCGTCGCAACAATTAGTGTCCGGGAAATTTATGGAGCCGTAAAGTGGCTTCGCTACTGCCACCGCCGCTGCCACCGGACGTAAAAGGCAGGTTGCAGGGGTAGCTGCGAAGAGTCTGTCCCGCGGGCAGCCACTCAACCTGCGAGGCAGATAAGGCACCAATTGTACGAAAGAGCTCTTCAGAGATATTACTCCCCATTTGTCCAAAGTCAAGAGAGAGTTCATTCAAATCAAATATTTCACCGTTTAAGATTGTTTCAGCGTATTAACGTAAAATACTTGGTCGCACTAGCGTGAAATATCAAATTTTAAAAAATAAATTGAAGTGCATTTTATATTGATATTACAATCATTTCTACAAAGGAAGAAAGTAGGATTATAGAAATAGCGGAGACAGTAGTGGCGATGAAGGATAAAATTCTGAAATAGATAAGCCGCAACACTACTATAGTGTTTTTCAGAGACATTACACCCAATTCGTCCATTTTTGAAGAGATGGTTGGTTCAAATCGAGCATTTTACAGTTTAATATTGTTTTATCCTGTTGAAATGAAGAATGAGCAAATATGGAACGCTTATCACTAGTGCTTATCCGTAGTAAAGTTAAACAACGAATTAAAAAGACAAACAGTAGTGCGAAACCGGCTCAGACTTTCTCCCCCATAGTTTCACGCAAAATTATGCCATAAGTACTCAAATTTTCGAAAAATTGTACATGATCTTATTTCAAAAATCATCTCTAAGGCACAGATTTCATTAAGAAGAATATCTCTATCATAATTGTAGTGGTAGGAAGATGGACAACAAATTGTGAATTTTTGTAATTTTCGAAAAATTAGATTTGAACGCAAAAGAGACCCACACAATTAACGTAAATGTCCTTCACACTCCAACAAAAAAAAAATAAAGAAAAATGATGCAGCATTAAAAAAAATATTGAAAATGTCTCAGAGGCAACGTGTAAGAGGAGTTTTGTTTCACAGATAGGCGTCAACTTTACGAAAAAGTTCTTCAACCTGTTTGCGCGATTCTAAGAAATGATGAAGTCGAACTCTTTATCGTTTGTAATAGTTTTATTTTACATGAAAACTCTAATGATTTTAATGACTCCAATGCTCGAATACGAGTACATTTACGCACAAGAAAAATGGATGCATCATATTTATCCATTACTTTTAAAATATATTTTAGATATACATTATTATTTTAGAAACACATTCAAAGTTAATTTTCTGTTAACTTTGAACCCTGATGAATACATTTTCTCCTCAGAATCAAGAAAAAAAAACTATCACATTCACAACTAACCAGGAACGCTTCTTAATAAACGATTGCGCCCGACTCGGTGCATTTCCATGGGGCGACGAACCTTCAGCAATGAGGCTTCCAAATCGTAGGCAGGAGGCAGTGGGCGAGTGGAGGGTAGAGTGTGTGTGTGTGTGTGTGTGTGTGTCGCACGCCTCTCCGCTGCGAGAACGTGACTCACTACGACCCCTCATGTCCCTCCCCACCTCGCCATACCTGCGCCGCCGCCGCCGCCGCCGCCGCCGCCGCCACCACCACCACCACCACCACCACCACCACCACCACCACCTCCACGCTCTGCCACCGCTCCTGCACCCCAACACCGCACCACGCCCCACGTCACGTCTTTGCGCCCCACCCCTTCCACAGCCCCGCTCCCAGCTCCCGCTACGACCCCTCGTGTCCCTTTCACCCCGCCCCGCCTGCGCCTCCTCCACCACCACCACCACCACCTCCACGCTCTGCCACCGCTCCCACCGACAAAGCCCCGCCCCCAAGTCCTGCGCCTTACCACCGCACCACGCCCCGCGCCACGCCGTCAGTCCCTCTGCGCCACAACCCCGCGCCGAGCTCCCGCTTAGATCCCTCGTGTCCCCGCTGCGCCCTGCCACGCTTACGCCAGCACCACGGCGCCCCGTCTCCGCTACCAAACCACACCACCAAGCCCCGCCATCAAGCCCCTCCACCAAACCCCGCCACTAAGTTTCATCACCAAGCCCTGCCACCAAGACCCACTTCCAAGCCCCGCCACTAAGTCCCATCACCAACCCCACCACGAAGCCCCGCCACCAAGCCCCGTGCCGTAACATCGCACCCCGCCCCGCCTTTGTGCCCTGTCCCAATTCACCACACCGGTGCCCCGTCCCCGCGCCACGCCCCGGCCCCCGCGATGCACCCCGGGTCATGCTCCAGCGCCTTGCCCCCACACCCAGCCCGCCCCTGCACCACAACCCTCGCCCCACCGCTCCTGCCCCTGGTCGCCATAGCGCGTCGCGTCCCGCACAACCTCAACTCTCCGATCCACCCAAATTCTCGACGCCGCACCTCACACCAGCCTCCATCCCGTCCGCGACCCCGCTCTCCATCTTCGCCCCGCTTTCTGCGCCTGGTTCGCTCTCCCCGTGTAAAGCCCGGCCCGAGTTTCACAACGCGCCCTGATCCCAAATGTCACGCCCAAACCTCCACCCTTGCAGAAACTCACTTTGCAATCTCCCCCCCCTCCCCCCCCCACATCCATCGGCGTACCATCACTGGATGTTTTCTGTACAACAATCTACATATTTGTAAGACAGACATAGTTGAAGCAAAGTAGCGGCTGAGATGGCTACGGGTAACAGCCGTTGCCTCGATAGTATCGACGTCAGTGAGCATTTGCGTTAAGAGTATACTTAGTGCCGAATTTTTTATTCTCAGTTGAATTCAGCCACTGTCTGAAAGAGAATTGAAGAGCGTACGGGGAAAAGGATACAGTATGAACCAAAAGCAATATTTTGAAAACAATTAGAAAAACAGTTAAAAGACTTATCTTGAAAAAAAATTATTGTCTTTTTAAATTTATAATTATATTTTTTTATTGGAAATAATTATTTCAATCAAAAACAAGTAATACGCAGAATTATGTTAAAAATATTTTTTCCACTTTTTGTTTAATTTTATGAACACTATTCCTATAAACATGATCTCTATGAAACATATGAATAAGATTCCTATAAAAAATATGATACTTCACATCCATGAACTCTAACATAGCCATAAGGTCTTTCTTTTTACTTTCTCGTATACATACATACGGGAGTAATATACCAGGCATAGAGAAAGTTATCTAACGTTGCGGAAAATCGATTTCGAGATTTCAACGGAAATACACGTTTTGGGGTCCCCTAATACCGAAAAATAGTTTTTTTAAAAACGTCCGACCGTCTATCCGTCTGTCCGTCTATCCGTCCGTCTGTCTGTCCGTCTGTCTGCCCCTCTATCCGTCCGTCTGTCGTATGTGGAAAAAATCTAGCTCCTAAACCACACGTACAATCTTTTCCAACTTGAAGAAATCCTGTCCATCTAGCTCGAGTTGAAGCTTTCAGTTTAAAAAAAACATTCTTTAAAATTTGGGGGTACTTTGTATGAAAACCCCCGGATATTTTCAAAAATTTTCTCAAAAACGGCTACAAATATTTCCTTTAAATTTCTTGTAAGAATAGAGTAAAATACACTTCTAAAAGTGGCATAGGTCCCATTTTCACGGTTAACTCTGAATTTTCGAAAATGCAGAAGTTTGAATTTCTTTTTGGGGTCTTCCTACAACTATAAAATTGAAGACAGATTTTTCCTTCAAATTAAATTTGTTACCCAGAAATAATTTTTTCATCAAGATCATGTAGACCTTTTTGAAAATTTTCGTAGTTTTTGTGCAATAGAGCGTGGAATATTTGTAACATTAAAAAATACAAAAACAGGATTTTCTCAAAAACGGCTGCAACATTTTTCTTTAAGTTTTTGGTAGGGATAGTACCAAATGCACTCTATCCGATTACATAAACACCATATTGCACTATTCTTTTGTTTTTCAAAAATTACAAAAATGTAATTGTTTTGACTTGTTTCTCTCGTCGGAAATATTTACACTAAAGGTAATATCTCTACTTTGTTAAATTTACGAATACATGTGCTTTAAATAATGTCAAATAAAGTTTCTCGAAAACTCAACAGTTTTCGGTAAAAATAAGCTCAAAATTCCGAATTTTCAGAAACGTTCAATCGCCATTTTCTCAAAATTTGCTCCAAATTTTTCTTCAAATTTCTCCAATGGTGCTAATTACAGTGTTTAATATGATGTAGAGTCAATTTTGCTGTATTCTCTTGTTTTTCATAAATTACACAAATGTAATTTTTTGAAATATCTTTCACGCCGTTAATATGCACATTTTCATCGATTTGTATACATCATTACATTTGTGAATGGAAGTGCTTGAAATGACTTCAAATGAAGTTTTTCTTCAAATTTCGCATTTACAGTAATGCTTAATCGCAATTTTCTTAAAAACGGCTTAAAATTTTCAATGAAAATGTCTATTTTGGACGAAATTTTACTCTCCTTTAATATTCTTGAAGTAATATTTCCGTTTTACTATTAAGTTACCGAAAAGTTATGAAAACGTCAAGAAAAAGTTCTTTCAGTGTCGAGGGATGGCAACTGGCCAGACAATGGAGGAAGACCTTAAAACCAGTCCACGCCAAGGAAACTAGAAGAAATTGCTACGAGTAAGTCTATGCCATTCTGTAGCACGTCTAGTTACTTTCTTGTATACGTACGTACTATATACGGGAGTGATATGCGTAGTATAGAGAAAGTTATGTAGTGCTGCAGAAAATCAATTTCGGGATTTCTACGGAACAACACATTTTGGGATCCCCAGATACCGAAAAAGTGATGTTTCTTTTTTCCAAAACGTCCGTCCGTCAGTCTGTCTGTCGTGAACAAACCTAGCGCCTAAACCACACGTACTATCTTTTCCAAATTGCAGAAACCCCTGTCCATCTGACTCGAGTTCAAGCTTTGAAATTTTGAAAAACATTCTTTAAAATTTGTGGGTACTTTACATGAAGTGGGTACTCTACATGAAGTGTGTACTTTACATGAAGTGGGTACTTTACATAAAATACACTTCGAGCATAGATCCGATTTCCTCGGTTAACTCTGAATTTTCAAAAATTGCAAAAGTTTCGGCGTCTTCCAATAACATTCAATATTTTCAACTTTAAAACATAACAAAAAGATTTTCTCTGAAACACCTCCAAATTTTTTCTTTAAATTTTTGGTAGGGATAGTACCAAATGCACTCTATCCGATGGCAATCACCATATTGCTCTATTCTTTTGTTTTTTCAAAAATTAAAAAAAAATTGACTTTTCTTCACGTCAGAAATATTTACACTAGAGGCGATTTCTTCACTTTATAAGATTTATGAGTACATGTGCTTTAAATAATGTCAAATAATGTTTTTTAAAAAACAACAGTTTTCTGTAAAAATGAGCTCTAAATTCTGCATTTTCAGAAACGCTCAAACATCATTTTCTCAAAATTGGCTCCAAATTTCTTCAGTTTTTTCCAATGCGTAGTGCTAATTGCACTGTTTAATATGACGTGAAGTTCATTTTGCTGTATTCTGTTGTTTTTTTTTCAAAAATTACACAAATGTAATTTTTTTGAAAAATCTCTTACGCCTGTTGTATGCACATTTCCATCAATTTGTATACATTATTGCATTTGTTAGTGGAAGTACTTCAAATGACTTCAAATGAAGTTTTTCGAAAATTCAATAGATTCCTGTGAAAAATAGCTGAAAATTTCGCATCTACATGCATAACCGCCATTTTCTTAAAAACAGGTTAACATTTTTCAATGACATTTTCTATTTAGGACGACGTTGTAGCCTTCTTGAATATAATTCAAATATAATTTAGGTTCTACTATTTGAAAAACGAAAAGTTGCGAAAATTCTCAAAAAAAATCTTTAGGCCGCAATAGATGGAAGCAGTTAAGAAGGAGGGACAAGACTGTACAGTACCAGTCCACACCAAGGAAATTAGAAAACTTTAATACCAGAAAGTCTGTGCCATGCTGCAGCACCTCTAGCTTCATTACTGATTTTATTGGCGAGAAACTAAGTATGGAAGTTTTTCTAGCCTACGAAACCTAGAAGGACTCTCTCGTTTTCGCAAAATTTCAGTTTCATTCCAATCTTCAACTTCACTGTAAGTCTTATCTTCACAATCAAACCATCTGACTTCTCAATTTTAATACACGACTCTGTATCTTGGAAAGTGCTACAATTTTTCCAGGTTTTTCTTTTCCTTATGCTGTTATGGCTTTCGATGTTCTCTACATTTGGTTTATTGAAAGCTTCCCCCTTCCGTTTACTCATTTTTCTATTTGTTTCACTTATTTTGCAATATAATATATCAATATCGCTACACTGTAACTGTATTCACCCACAAGAATACAGATACTGCTACCAATGGCATACAATACTGAACACCATAATGATTCTTGTATTCTTTGCCGCAAATTCTTCTTATGGAGTTGTATCCTGTACCATTCGTTGATCAATGTAACAACTACATAGTCAACTACATGGACTTCTATTTGTTACCATTGAATAGGCAGGACTTGCACCCTCTTCTTTGAAAAAAGTAATAATTTATTTTTTAGGCACTTATACCCTATTCCCCGTCCGCTCTTCAATTCTAGAAGTCTACTGCGCTGATCGGAAATTTTTCGTACTTTTTCCGATAAATATCCTGCAAACAAGCAAAGCAGAAGCAGAATTCTGGCAATCGGACAACGGACCACACTCGCGGGATCCTTCCTTCTTCATCCTTGCTGCATCCTCTTCCCTTATACATGACACACACAATCATTACACTAGTCTAAAAAAATCACTTCACAACTGAAGAGGTGCCCTGCTGATGAAGATATCAGAACTGGCAGGAAACACCCGTAAGCCGGCGCGACGTCCAGATCACTGCCAGATCCAACATTTCAGCGGGCGAAGTGCACCGGCAACTCTTGCAACGTAATATGCACAACACGAACTGGATTAATGACTAACAGTTGGTGCGAAAGGAAACGAAGTAATCCATCAATAAATACATCCCATTCGCCCCGTTCCGCCCCGTTCCGCCCCGTTCCGCCCCGTTCCGCCCCGTTCCGCCCCGTTCCGCCGCGTTCCGCCCAGTTCCGCCCCGTTCCGCCCCGTTCCGCCCCGTTCCGCCCCGTTCCGCCCAGTTCCGCCCCGTTCCGCCCCGTTCCGCCCCGTTCCGCCCCGTTCCGCCCCGTTCCGCCCCGTTCCGCCCCGTTCCGCCCCGTTCCGCCCCGTTCCGCCCCGTTCCGCCCCGTTCCGCCCCGTTCCGCCCCGTTCCGCCCCGTTCCGACCCGATCCGACCCGATCCGACCCGATCCGACCCGTTCCGCCCCCTTCCGCCCCGTTTCGCCCAGTTCCGCCCCGTTCCGCCCCGTTCCGCCCCGTTCCGCCCCGTTCCGCCCCGTTCCGCCCCGTTCCGCCCCGTTCCGCCCCGTTCCGCCCCGTTCCGCCCCGTTCCGCCCCGTTCCGCCCCGTTCCGCCCCGTTCC